>JAQSUU010000627.1:0-1200000 GCA_038087645.1 Saccharum hybrid cultivar R570 | reverse complement strand
TGATGACTCCACTGTATCTTATATGTTTTCACCACACTGTTCCGAGTAACTCTTTCTTTAGAGTCCAACACTTAAATCGGTTGCTCACGATATACCAAATCTGACTTGAGCTTTATGCCTCGAGGTTCAATTCTTTCCTCTGGAACACGCAAACACTTCTTGAGATGCGATACATGAAAAACTGGGAATATAGCACACATTGTCTCAGGTAACTCTAACTTATAAGCGACTGGGCCTTTTCTTTCCAAGATCTTATATGGTCCCACAAATCTGGCTGCAAGCTTTCTGCGTACTCCAAACCGTTTCTTCTTCATTGGCGTGACTTTTAGATAAACATAGTCACCAACTTCGAACATAAGCGGTCTCCTTCTTCGATCTGCATAGCTTTTCTGACGTGATTGAGCGTCTTTCATATTTTGCTGAATGATATGAACTTTCTTCTCAGCTTCTTCTACGAAGTCAATACCGTAGTATCTTCTTTCTCCTGGCTCAATCCAGTTAAGTGGTGTTCTACACTTTCTGCCATACAAAACTTCGAATGGTGCCATCTTGATACTTTCTTGATAACTATTATTGTAAGCGAACTCTGCTAAAGTTAACCATGACTCCCATGAACCTCTAGAAGATAACACACATGCTCTTAACATATCTTCCAGAACAACATTAACTCTTTCGGTCTGACCATCTGTTTGAGGATGATAAGCAGTGCTACGAATTAAACTCGTCCCCAAACCTTTATGCAAGTGCTCCCAAAAGTGAGCAGTGAATTGTGACCCTCTGTCAGACACGATATTCTTTGGTATGCCATGTAATCTCACAATCTCAGCAATATACTTCTCGGCATATTGAGGTGGCCTATAAGCTGTCTTGACAGGTAAAAAATGAGCTGTCTTTGTAAGACGATCCACAATTACCCAAATCGAATCATGTCCTTTTTGAGTAGTGGGCAAACCTGTGATAAAATCCATACTTATATCATCCCACTTCCAACTGGGTACAGACAAAGGTTGCAAAAATCCAGCAGGTCTCATATGAATAGCCTTTACCCTGCAACATGTGTCACATCTGGCTACATACGCTGCAATCTCTTTCTTTATCTTGGTCCACCAAAAACGAGGTCTTAGTTCTTGGTACATTTTGCTACTTCCAGGATGGATAGATAAATTTGAAAGGTGAGCCTTATCCATAATTTTATTCTTAAGCTCTCCATCTTTAGGAACAACAAGACGGTCGTCAAACCATAACACGTCATGTTCATCCAATCTAAAGTGCTTGGATGATTCTTTTTTAATCTTTTCTTTGATATAGAATATCCCTTTATCGGTTTTCTGGCCTTCTATTATCTTACTCTCCAAAGAACAACTAATCTGAATACTCTGTAACACTGTAGGATGCATTAGATCAAAACCATCTTCGAGCAAAGGTTGCACATTCAGGCAATGTGACTTTCTACTCAAAGTATCTGCCACTACATTGGCCTTTCCAGGATGATATTGTACATTCAAGTTGTAATCTTTGATCAATTCTAACCATCTTTGCTGTCTCACGTTCAATTCAGGTTGGGTAAAGATGTACTTGAGACTCTTGTGATCGGTGAAAATATTACACACATTACCAAGTAAGTAGTGTCTCCAAATTTTTAAGACATGCACTACGGCAGCAAGTTCAAGATCATGCGTCGGATAGTTGATCTCATGCTTTCTCAACTGACGGGAGGCATAAGCAATGCCTCTTCCTTCTTGCATAAGAACACAACCTAATCCTATTTTTGATGCGTCGCAAAACACATCAAAATGTTTCTCAATGTCCGGTTGCGCTAGAACTGGAGCAGTGGTCAACAGTTTCCGCAAGGTGTGGAAAGCTGTCTCACACTCCTCTGTCCATACAAACTTATGATCTTTCTGTAGCAGACTTGTCATTGGCTTGGCAATCTTTGAGAAATCTGGGATAAACGACGATAGTAACCAGCTAAACCCAAGAAACTTCTAACTTCAGAAACTGTGATTGGTGTCTTCCAATCCATAACCTCTTGCACTTTACTCGGGTCTACGGATACTCCATTCTCCGACAGAATGTGACCAAGGAAAGGAACTTTCTTCAACCAAAATTCACACTTGCTAAACTTAGCATATAACTTATGATCTCGCAGTCTGGTTAAGACAATTCTCAGATGCTCTTCATGATCTTTCTCATTCTCAGAGTATACGAGAATATCATCAATGAACACAACCACAAACTTGTCCAACTCCGGCATAAAAACTGTATTCATCAGATACATAAAGTATGCAGGAGCATTTGTTAAGCCAAAGGACATAACAAGATACTCATACAACCCGTATCTGGTAGAAAAAGCGGTTTTCGGTATATCTTGTGGTCTTATCTTTATCTGATGATAACCTGATCTTAAATCTATTTTAGAGAACACTCTGACTTTGGCTAACTGATCGAACAAAACATCAATGTGAGGTAAGGGATACTTATTCTTGATAGTTACAGCATTAAGAGGCCTATAATCCACACACATTCTCAAAGTACCCTCGTTCTTTTTCTTCACAAACAAGGCAGGACATCCCCATTCAGACTTACTTGGCCGGATAAACCCCTTGTTCAACAACTCCTCTAGTTGCTTCTTTAACTCAGCTAACTCATCCGGAGGCATCCTATAAGGTCTCCTTGAAATTGGAGCTGTCCCGGGGATAAACTCAATTCCAAACTCAACATCTCTATCCGGCGGAAGACCAGGTAACTCATCTGGAAATACATCCGAAAACTCACACACGACCGGAATCTGATGAATCGGAATGACTTCCATAGCACATGTCACACTCACAAGGTCTGTTCTCTTGGACAATGGTACCTGAAAAGTACCCTCTCCCTGGGGATCCTTCAGGGTAAGTACCCGACTTCCTGTATCTATAACTGCTCCCCATTCTTCCATCCAATTCATCCCTATGATGACATCCAGAACTAGTCCAGGCATAACTATTAGGTTTACTCGAAACTTTAGACTACCTAACTCAAGGGTTGCCCCTCTAACCATCTGATTGGTTAAAACATCAGCCCCTGCTGAACTTATACGGTAACCATAACTTAAGTCTGTGCATAGTTGTTCATGTTTCCGTGCAAATGCTTGACTCGTGAAAGAATGCGATGATCCAGAATAAAATAGAACAACTGCAGGGTTTTGGTTAACAGAAAACTTACCAGCAGTTACGGGCTCTCCCTCAGGAATCTCTTCCACAGTGGTGTGGTGCACTCGAGCATTATAAGTCTGTTGCTTCTTTCGGGGCGGATAAGGGTAGAACTTGGAAAAGTAGCCTGGCTGATCACAATTATAGCAAGGTTCCTTTACTGTACCAGCAGATTCGATAGCTCCCTTCGAGTTACCTTGTCCTGCTGTCACGGCTGTCCTTGCTGACGGCACGGCCATCTTGTACGGCTTCTGCAGTCCCTTGTAGTTCTGGGTCTTATGCTGCGGTGGCCTAAACCTTGCACCAAGTGCAGACGGATGATAGGTTGAACGATTAGCAGTGATAACTCTGGACTGTGATGGTCCTAACTCAAAGGCTCTCTTGCGAGTCTTGGATGCTGTGTATGCGTTGTTGTTCTTCTCTTGTTTTAGACAATCACTGATGAAGTCATTGAATCTGGCGCGGGTATTGGTACCCACATGCTTCATCATCTTCGGACCTAACCCTCTCTTGAAGCTAGCAATTTTCTTAGCATCTGTGTCAACCATGTCGGGAGCATAATGACACAAGTTGTTGAAGGCATGCAAATACTGTGTTATGGTTTTGGTACCCTGATTTAAAGCCAAGAACTCTCCCAATTTCATCTCAACTAGCCCTGATGGAATATAAACTCCATGGAAGGCTTCGGTGAACTCTCTCCACAAGATCTGAGCATTTGGAGGGAAGGTGGTGCGATGATGCTTCCACCATATCCCTGCTGGTCCTTGTAACTGATGTGCAGCATACTCTGTCTTCAGTACTTCTATCAGCCTTAACACACGGAACTTATCTTCCATAGTGTTAATCCATTCTTCAGCGTCAAGTGGCTCAGTTGCTTCCTTAAAAATTGGCTGCCTAGTGTCCATGAAATACTTGAAATTGCTGTACTGATTCACTCCATTGCCACCACCTTGGTTGTTACCACGTTGCACGTTGTTGGCAATGGTACGTAGAAAATCTTCCATATTCTTCTGTGACTGCTCGGCATTGCGTTGACTTCCTAGAAACTGTGCAAAGAACACCTCTGCAGTGAGCGGTGGAGGAGGCGACAAATGCGGTTCCGGGTGTGGCTCATTATGGTTGGCGTTGTTAGCACCACTCCTACCTGCACCGGCACCATCCACCAGTTTCAGCAGCCTCATACGTGGTGCGTCGAGTGTTTGCCATCTGCATATTTCAGCAACAAGTAATGATTAAGCAAAGCTGTAGTAATTGTGAGCGAATGAAAAATTATGCCGTACTGAATTCATTGGAGAGAACAAAGTCATACAATAAAACAGAGGCACAATAATCGCATTCCAATTAAAACAACACCACTAATTAAATTACTTCAAATACAAACATCGTGTCCAATACAACCACGTTGCCAGCATACACACACTGAACTATATGCGTTCAGGTATCACATGAACAACCAAGATCCAACATTCTACCAAGTCTCAAGGTTCAAACGAGATACATCAAGATACATGAAGCCAAAAGAAGGTCATCGCAACAGGGCCTATGAGCTAACGCAAAGCAACTAGCCTACTCCTCGGGGCCATCATCGGGGTCGGAGACGTCACCATTGCTACCATCAGTAGCAACGTCGTCGGCGGCGGTAGGTGCGGCTGCGGGCTCGTCCTCATCGTCGTCGACGTCCATACCGGCGGCTTCTGGAGGAGCATACGGGCCAATCCCGTTGTAGAGCGCATGAAACTTCTCATGCAAGTTGACATTGTATTCCTCTAGCTCCTCCACCCTCTGCCTCAGGAGGTTCCTCTCGTTCCAGGCTTCATTCCTTTCCTGAACCAACTGTCCAATCATGCGGTCTGCATTATTGTTGGCTTGAGTCAACGTATGTACCCGCTGTAGAGAACTATCACCTCTCTCTAGAGCCTGGTCTCGCTGCAAGCTCATGTCAGCCAACTGCTCCTGCAAACTAGCGATAGCACGTGCCTGCTTCTTCTTTTGTTTTCTTGCTTTGAGCCGATCAGCACCACGCAAACCAGTCAAAGTCTAATAGGTGCACTCTAGACCCTGGTATGCTCTGATAGCTGCATACATCGCACTCATAGCGTGGTTGTCGCTAGCCTGTCCTTCGCTTGGGCCTCTGACTAAAGCACTTCCTTGCGGCTGCACCCAAATAGCATCGCGAGGATCATCTCTCGGAAAAGTGTCAGCCAAGGCTGCTGCCAGCTCGTTGGGAAATCTACTCATTATGTCCCAGATAACACGGAAAGCTGCTCCCTCTGCACCCTCAACTGGAGTGCGTCCTTCAAACTCCAAGTGCCAACCATCCCATTCTGGAGCATCACCAAGAGCAGGGATAGTGATTTCCACTACTGCCAGTCCATTCTCTGCCAACTGGTTCTCACTCCAAGAGTACACCGGCTCCTGACCCTTTGGGTACCCCACATCATGGAGCACTCTCCAAAGCAAAGTTGGCATGCCAAACTCGCTCAGAAAGGTGTCCGTGTTGCGGCGCTCCCGCGGGGCCAACTGGCATCGGGGTGCTCTTCCACCTGTGGACTTACGGGCAGTCTGCTTCGTGCGGGCCATCTGTACCCAAAGTTTCGATTACCCGGTGAGAACATATTTTAAGTTGGTACAATTTTTATCGAAAGGGGATAATCAATTTATAAGGGGAGGAATGCATGGCATGAATGAAATGCACAAGCAACATGATGCATGCACGTTTCTTACGTTCTCACAAACTTAAGAAATAAATGATATCTATCGATGAATTCGGTGGCATACAGGCGGTCTCTCATATACGTAACTAATACGTTCTACACGAGAAACGCTGTTATGTACCTGCAGAAAATTCATTTCAGCCCAAAACCCTATGCATACATGAAAGCAGTAAATCTATCTACACGCTCTACACGAATCCCCAGATACGCGTACAATGGTAGTAACCACCCAAAACATCATCCTATTGACGGCATCGCCTCAACGGATGGAACAACCACACATGCGACACTTTTGTAAAAACATGCGTAAAACATGTAAGTACTCTAGTATCATACAAGCACTCTCCCTAAATCGGCGGTGTATCCAATCATGCTCCCACATCTCACACTTACCGAGGTGTAGAGGCAACTGATCCATACATTACCACTCAAGTAAGTGGCACTCATACAATAGCACGCCGTATGAGCAACGAAAGAGAAATATGGTGCAAGAACCCCCAAGTCAGTACTTAATTAAGCCAACTAGAGTCCTTATTGGGCATAAAGGATATGACCACTGGCACACTCTTAGTTTGTAAATCATGCTTTTCAAACACATTTTGTTTTAAATACACTTGTGAACAGTAAACACGCTAAACCATGCTCCGATACCAGCTATAACAGAACCGACCAATTATACGAGATTAAGTAAGAAAATCATCCACCGAGCAGACGATTTAGCAAACTTAAGCCCGTATAACCCAGTAGTCCGTGAAATCACGATGGATTTCAAACCAACTTGCATACCAGCCAAGATCATAATAAGTTCAGCGGTCACCATCACAAGTTACATAAAAGTTCGCGTCACAAATACATCGGAGTTTAAACATAGTTATTACAAACCAGTTTCGAATGAAAGTAGCGGAAGCATTTAGTTCAAATCACACACGCACACAGAGTTCAAAATACAGTGCCAGTTCCGGATCATCTTCCATCAAAAGCATCAGACTAGATGTAGTGAATGACCATTGCCCATGGTCCTAAGCTTCTCCTATTGCAGGATAAAGGCAGTTGATACAGTAGCCGTAATACATCTGCCCATCTGCAACAAGTGGGAACAAAGCCCTGAGTACAAGAAGGTACTCAGCTAGACTTACCCGACAGAACCAAAAATAAAAAACACCAAAGAATCATGATAGGCTTTTCGGTGGGGTAGCTGACTCATTTGCAAAAAGGGCATTTTTTGTATTTATAGAATCTTTACAAAAGCTTTGCATCAAGTTAAATCTTTATTAACCTGTCAACTACATTTGCACCTGTACTAAAGTAACATGTAATTAAACAGGTAATGATAACCAATGATCATTAACAACTCCCATTATGTCATATTTCATATAACTGTCCAAGCGTTCCATCAATATTACTACGATGAAGTAGCTAAAGTCAAGTGCTCACTATCCAGTGAACGATGGCGATTCGAATCGATTATTAACCAGCTGGTAAGTTATTCCTTACACAAACCTCACTCACCCGCTAAAGTGAGGTGTTGGTCACCGAGTCAACCATTCAGGTAAAGTCGCGAGCTTGCTAGGAACCACATGTACCCGGGGGCCGCCCAACTGCTCTTTGGCCTTATCATCGTGCCCCCGTATCCTGCCACTACTACTCCGATACAGTGCGTTGCGGGCAATTCACTCGGCCCGAATAATCTCCCAGCTTCGCGGTTGGAAGGTACTTTATCCGGCCAGCTAAATATGAGGCATGCGTTCAACATGACCCGAGGTCCAACAACGGTCGGTCCTTAATCGACACAGACAGAAAACACTACAGTCTAAAACCCTGCAAGTTTCCGTCCGGTCTCAATTTCACGTTAACATTTAGTTATTTCCTGACGACATCTTTTCTCAAGTAGATCTAGGTAAACACCTATAGCTCGCAGGTGACAGGAAATCACCCGACTTCTACCGGTCTAAGCAAGCTAAGCAATTACTTGACTGCGGATAACAGGGTGACAAGGATAGGGTAGAACGGAGTAAACAAGGTATAATGCAGCAACGGTTGCAAACAACTCCTAAACATAATGCAGCAGTTAAAGTAAAGCATTCATAAAATATTTGCAAACCGGGGGAGAGAAATGCTCCGGGGCTTGCCTCTCTCGAAAGAGCTCGAACGGTGGTCTAGACACTTTGGAAGATCCTCACCGACCTCCTCGCCGGCTTCGGACACTTCCTGCTCCTTGGGCTGCTCTTCCGGCTCCTCGGGAACTGCTACCGACGTTACTTCCTGCGATCCTGTATGATGCAAATCGTATAAGTGCTTATGCCTAGATGCATTGCGGAAATGACATGTAATGGTCATGATGAATGAAATGTAGATAATTAGGTTCACTTTTATTTCATAAAGTGGGGATACATTTCTTCTACAATATAGTCAACATCATCCAAGAATACAGACTACAAGCACATGTCATCTACTGCATTCTCTACTACTACTACCATGCTAAGCCAGCACATTTTACTAAATGCTTCAAAGATACACCAAAGCAAAATCTTATTCACTAGTCATGCATTAAAAAGTTTAAATAAAACCCCAAATGTAACTAGGTTTGAACAGCAACACCTATTTTAGTAGCATAGACAAATCTGAGAAAATTACACTAGCTTTCTATCATCTAGTCTAACATGCCACAAAATTTTCATTGCATTTGGATTACTAGAATTGCCTACACAAAAATAACAAGCTAGGACCTAAAAATGAGCATAAAAATACTTTATACTATGAAAAGTATCAAACAATAGATTTAACATTTTTCCTTCATTCTATACAATAAACAATCACTATAGAAAAAATATTACATGCATGTTTTATTCATATTTTTCTCTCTAGCAAAAATAACAATTATTAACAATATTAAACACTTGTACTACAACTCAAGATTTTTTCCACAGAACATGCATGGCATATATTTTTCCAAGGAACTACATCACAAAAGAAAATTATAGCAAGTGAAAACATATTTTTCTGAGCTCTCTGTGATTTACTACATATTTAACAAGAAAACAATAGTTTTAGTGATTAAATAAAAACTCTACAGCAAAGTATTTAAACCTTGACATGCAATATTTTTCTCAAGTAGATCTGATGATAAGGAACCAAGAAAAATTTATTTGATCAGATTTAGAGCAATTTTGAGTAGTCAAACATTTTCCAAACCATTTTCATTTTCAAATAATAAAAGAAAAACGAAAAATCAATTTTCTTATCGCTAACGGGCCGGCCCAGCGAGACCAACCGGCCAGCTACGACCTTTCAGCCCGTGAGCGCGTGCGGGAAGACAGGCGCCGCTCAGTTTGGGCTGCGGCCCAAGGCCTCCCTGGCCCAGCTCGGCCGAGGCGACGGGGCCTTGCCGCTACGGCTGACCCCGCGGCCCCACGGGTCAGCGACCCGAGAGCAGGGAAGGAGCTCCGCCGCCGGCGTTCTCGCCGGTGGCGAGGTTCCCGGTGAAGCGAGCGGCTCTCGGTGATTCCCTATGGCAAGGCAGAGGCGAAGGTGGAAGAATGGAGGCGGGAAAAGCACCCTGGCAAAGGCAGCGGTGGTCGCCGGCGAGCTTGGGCGGACGGCGTACGGCGGTGGACGAAATCCGATCACCGCGAGAGACGGAAGGTGCGACAATCGGCTTAGCGAGGTTCCGTATGCGCGAAGCGCAGGCGAGGGCGACCCACCGGCGGCTGGGGATGCCGGCGAGCGGTGGCGGGCGATGGCGGACGGCGGTGGAGCTCTCGCGGCAGCTCGGAAGGAGGAGAGGAAGGGAATGGAGCGCGAGTGAAGGCGGGGAAGCGCGCGGAGGGAGTAGGTGGGCGCGGAGGTGGACGCGTGGCCACCGGGAGGGCGCGTGGCGCGCGGGTCGGCGGTGTACGGCCACGCGGCGGCCGGCGTCTGCCGCTGCGCCACGACATCGCGCGTGCGTGCGCACGTGGGCGGGGCAGGCGCGGGCGTGAGCGCGGGCGCGAGCGTGAGCAGGCCGGGCCGGCTTCGGCGCTTGGGCCGGAAAGGAGGCGGCGGCCCGATAAGGCTGAAAAAGTGATTTTCTTTTCTAAATAAAATTCCAGATTCTGTAATTTAATTCAAATTTAAATTTTGAAGATGAAAAAGACATTTTCACAAATTACCCCCAAAACAAAAGTTGTTCAAAATTTAATTCTCTACAACTTTCCTTTAGAGCACTTTTCAAAATTCTAAATAGATTTTGAATTGATGATTTAAAGTCAAATTTTTTAATGTAAACTCAATTTTCTGAAATATTTTTAGAAGCACAATTTGGGAAGATTTTGAATACAAAACTTGCTCCAAAAATTATGTTGATTATTCTAAGTTATGTAAAGTTATAGCTCCACAAATTTTTATCACTTTTTTTCCTAGGATTTTTACCAAACTCAGAGCTCAAACATGATTATCACAGTTTTAAATAAATTTTAACTTAATTTACATGTGATGATGATCATGCATGAAATGCAAATGCTCATGATTTAGGATGTGAATGCCTGCTTAACACCCAGAGGTGTTACAACTGCAGTCCGGTATCCCATCCGCTAAAGCCGGATAGCGGATGAAAACCCCACAGCGGATACGCTATGCAGGAGCGTTGTCGTCCGGCGTCCGCTATTTCTAGCGGTTTGGCGGACGTACGCTAAAGGCCAACGGCCCCACGCAGCAGCGACAGCAGCGACAGACCGGCGAGCATGCACCACACGCAGCAGCGCATGCGCAGGAGGAATCAGTGGCGGCCCCCATTTTTTTAACTAACTAAAAATGTTATAATTCACAAACCAAAAAACCAAATTAAATTCCGATTGTACCATTAAATTTGTTTCAATAAATTATTCAAAATAAGATCTCACATAGATATATTTAGATAAAATTTATTTACAAACATGTGGGCCTCACCGTTGGTAGTTGGTATAGAGTATGAGATATAGAGGATGATGAGTGCAGGAGAATTGAGTATAGATGAGAGAATCTTGATGACCAGACCTTTTAGAGGATAAATTTAGAGTACCACGAGTGCGGATAGTCTCAGTAGCTTGAACAATCCAAATGAGCTTTTCTTTTTCCTTTCTCCTTTTACTTTTACTAACTAATGAGCAGGACCCTATTTCGAAATCTTGAGGCAGCTTTGGCGAACACTCATGCCTGGTTTGCTCGTTTTGGGGCATGAAACGATTTGAATGAAAACTAGAGGGAGAACCCCATCCTCTAGCAGAAACAGCGCTGCGTGGCAACGGCGTAGAGTGGAGCCTTCTTCCGCGACGAGACCCCGGCCGTTTCCTGCATGTCCAGCTCTGCCTCGCCCTCCGGCAGCGCCCAGTCGAACCGAGCGACGAGGTTGGCGAGCGCGAGCTCCACCACGGACATGGCGAAGTCGACGCCCGGGCACATCCGCCGCCCTGCGCCGAACGTTATCAGCTGGAAGTGCTGGCCCCGGAAGTCCACCCCGCTGCCGACGAACCTCTCCGGCAGGAATTCCTCCGGCGACTCCCATGCCTCCGGGTCCCTTCCGATGGCCCAGGAGTTCACGATCACGATGGTGTCGCTCGGGATGTCGTACCCGTGGCTGATTCGAGTGGCCTGCATGGACTTGTGCGGAAGCAGCAGGGGCGCCGGCGAGTGCAGCCGTAACGTCTCCTTGATCACTGCTCTCAGGTAGTCCATTCCGGCCAGGTCTTGTTCGCCGATAATGTTGCTATGGTCGCTGCTGGTGCTCCGAGCTTGTGTCACCTCGCGCTGCAGCTTCTGCATGACTTCCTTGTTGCGGAGCAGCTCTGCCATGGCCCATTCCAGGACGATGATGGTGGCCTCTGTCCCGGCTCCGAACAAGTCGTGCGCATTAAGCAGAGCAGCACATGAATGCAATGAATCATGCGTCGGTTGATCGGCCTACGTGGTGTATTTTACCTCTAAGAGAGCCTTCACGTTGTCCCTGCTGAGTAGCCACTCTGCTGTCCCAGCAGTTGGAGATGGTTCCTCCTGCTGCAGTGACAGCAGCACATGGATGAAAGCATTGTCGCTCGCTTCTTCCCCCGACAATGGCGTCTCCCTGGCCGCAGCCGCGTCCACGATCTCGTCGAGGATCCGGTCGATCGTCTCGAATGCCCTCGTAACCCTGGCGTCCGTGCCGTCGACGTAGTTCACCCAGGAGAGCCACGGGATGTAGTCGCCGACGTGGAAGGCGGAGAGCAGCACGTTGGTCTCCTCCAGCAGCGCGTCCACCTTGGCGCGCCACCCGTTGTCCCCGGCGGTGCGCAGTCCGAGCACGATCCGCCCGGCCACGTCCTTGGCGAAATCGCTCAGGAGCTCGCTCAGGCGCACGGAGCCGCCTCCGTGGTGGCCGCGGCACGCCTGCTCTAGAATTCGTTGGACCAGCGCCTCCACCTCCTGCTCCCTCACGGCGCGGTAGGCCCGCACCCTCGGCGGGCTGGTGGCGCACGCTTATCTTGCGCGCGGCGCGCCAGTACGGGCCGTGCGGCGCGAAGGCGATGTCGGTGCAGTCGTACAGGAGCCTCCTGGGGATGATGAGCGAGGGGCGGCTGGCGAACACGTGGTCCTGCGCCTGCAACACCTCCCGCGCGGCGGACGCCGAGGACACGACGACGACAGGCACCTGGCCGAGGCGGATGAGCATGACGGGGCCGTGCGCCGCGGCGAGTGCATGCAGCGAGCGGTGCGGGAGGCTGCCGAGCTGGTGGAGGTTGCCGATGAGAGGGAGCCCCCGCGGGGAGGGCGGCGGGCGGTTGGCATCAGGAACCGATGGCGCCGTGTTCATTGTGGTTATGTTCGCCATTTGTCAAGTTATATAAGTGTTGTGCTTGTGCATAGAAAGGACACGTTCTGCCACTTGCTCTATTTATGCAGTTTGCCTGCCAATCAACTTGCCCGGGCGGCTCGCTCGTTTGGCCATTCTCAGTGGGTATTTCATGGCTATGTTACTGATGCATCCATATTTTAGAAACAGTGTAGAAGAGTTTCATCCCATGAAACTCTCTCTACTTCCATGAAACACTTATAATCTCTCTCTTCATCAATACGGTGCCACATCAGCCTATTTAATACCCATGAAACCTTGATAAAACCCCATTAAGACTGGCCTTATAATATGCTCATCGACATGCATGTTCAGTGATAAGGATCCTCATTGGCATCTTCACGTGTTTGGGACTTAGATTTCTAACCCTTAACGGGTATTGTTTTCTTCTTTTACTTCAAATTCCTAACTCTTCCTAATTTTCAACATAGTTTCAATTTGTATTGTTAGTAAAAATAATTACTTCTGAATACAATTTCATTTGGTAATTAGTTGTGTCTTCATAACTTTCAGTTCATTTTTAGTTTCATTTTGGAATATCGATTTTACTATGCATATTTTTTTTAATATTTTACTCTAATTCTTAAATTCATACTAATAAAAAAATGTGTATTCTATTTATGCTAAGTTGGTTTAAGTAATATTTTTATTAAATCCTAAATTTGGTAATATAATGCAAAGTATACAACCAAAAGCAGTATATGGTTTTCTAATCAAGCATAAACTGAGATAGATTTATGATTACCACAAGAAAATTATATAAAAACAAAAGAGGGTGAAGTTACCCTAATGTGTGATGAGCAATGTTGCGAAATTGCTAGGAGTTTTTCTATCAATAGTCACGTTGCTCACCACTAAAAGAATAATTAATTAGTCAAAAATGCTAAGGGTGCCATGCTAAGTCAGATACTCGAAGAACCTGATGGGAAGATTCTACCACAAGAATATCTATAACCTGGTTTTAGTTCCATTTGCAATTCATATAGACAGTTGATAGGTCAACAAGATTTAATCATACATGTTATTAGTTCTCTTGATACAAATTCATTTTTTATGCATATATACGTTCTTCATTGCGATTTTTTAATGTTGAGATCATCAATTATTTGAGTTGAAAGAAAAAGATTGAGCACATTACTAAATGTTCTAAATGACATGGTCACTTAAAACATTCGACTCAGGGATTTACTTTTTTTATTTTTTTTGCTCACTCATGGCATCCTAGGCCACTAATATGAATCGAGTAAATTGTGTCCACCATACAAAAGACTTGGCAGGTGAGTCCAGATTAGTCCAATAAATTGTAAAGTACTCAAATACATACAAAACCTAGGCTAATTGGTACAAGCACAAAATGGCAATTTTTTTGCCCAACTTTTGGTTGTCAAATCTTTGGCATGACAAATTTTGGTCGCAAACTGTCGGTGTTTTGTCAACTGGCAAGTGAATTTATATGTGTGTCGCGTTCCTCTAGGATGACGATGTTAGCATCCAAAGACACAAGGAATTATACTAGTTCAGGCCGGAGTCCTACGTCCAGTCTCAGAGAGAGTTCGAGTGCGTGTTACTCGATTGAATGCTCTGAAGTTCTTACAATGGGGTGTGTAAGATAAGGAAAAGAGGTAGGAGGAGTGAGGTGGATGAAGACCGAATGAAGTCTCGAGAGTCTGTCCCCCTTGGATGGGGGTCCTGGCCGCCCATATATAGAGTCCGGGGGCCAGGTTACATACAAAGAGAGAGAGAGAGGTTCTCTCGACCGGGTGGTCATGAGCCTGAGGGAGGGAGAAACTAGTAAGCTTGGCTTGTAAGGAAGGCCGTCTTGTCCTAGCGTCAGCACATGTCCTGGTATGGTTGTTGTCATGGTCTTGTTCCCACATCGCGGCATGGCATGGCGTGGTGCTACAGTGCCAGTCGTGACGGCACTGTTGGCACGGTGGTGGTTCATCAGCTGTCTTGTGCGATGTGAGCTTGCCGTGGCCGTCGTCATCATCTCCCGTTCTCTCGGTGGTGACGTGGCATCAGTATGGGAGTAGGTAGCTACTCTCGGGTCATCGGTCACCTTGCTAGTCGTGGTGCCGGTGGCCTCGATTTCGGGCTATGGGGTCAAGGTCCTCGTTGGCTTCATCGGTCTTAAAAGTCAGGGCTAGGGTCGTGCGCCCCAACCCGTACTGTACACCTGTCTCGTTGAAAGTCCTATGTTTGGTGGTTGTAATTAGTGACAGTGCCTAAGTACTAATCCTATGCCTAAGTTGTATGTAGCATATGAGGATTAGTACATTCCAAGGTTTGTGGCAAGATGGACATGGTGATCATGATGGCCACACTTAGATTTGAACGCAACCCTACGTGATCAAGGCAAAGGTATATGTTTAAGGGTTGTGTTTTAGTAACCAAGACACCTAGTGGGTGTGGTTACATTATAGGATAGATAGCCGTACTATAAAGAGGGGAATGACGCGGCTATTGAACTCCTAAGTGCCTCTAGGTGTGCATTTCATAATCATATGCATTTGGATAGAACTAATATCGCCTCGAAAAATAATTGTGAAAATGCTAACACACTCACACATGACGAGATCACTTGGTGGTGTTAGCACATTTGCAAAGGCGGTGGAGTTTGAGCGGTAGAGAGGGTTTGGGGTCCTCTCTCCCTCCCACCGAGCTTGCGAGGCGGGATTCAGACGTTTTCGAGGAGCTGAAACGACTATTTTCCACTACACCGGAAGTCGAAAAAGAAACGGAGGCGAACGGAGGTCACAGAGGTGACCGGACGCTGGACTGGACGCGGTCTCTGTTTGACCAGACGCGTCCGGTCAGTGTTCAGCGTCTGCGCATGTTTCTGTTTTTGATCGGACGCGATGGCGCGTCCGGTCACTGTCGACCGGACGCGTCCGGTCGTTCAGGGAGCTTACTGGACTCCAACCGGACGCTGGCACTGTGGCATCCGGTCAGTTCTGCAGCACGTCCGGTCGCTGTTTCGTTGTGCGCTGCTTAGGCTTGACCAGCGCGTCCGGTCCGTTATGGGACTAGCACGTCCGGTCGTTGCGTGGAGCGCGTCCGGTCGGTGGTTCGCGAGCGTAGTCGCTGTGCGATCGGCGCGTCCGGTCAGTTTGACCAGCACATCCAGTCAGCGCGACTTCGTCTGTTTCAAGTTTATAACGGCTATATTCGAAGGGTACGTCTATAAATACTCGTTGGCCGGCTCAAGGCTCATTCTCTTGAACATTTGACATACTTGTGAGCACTTTGAGCTAAGCAACTCCCCTCCCACTCATCTCTCTTGCTTCTTTACATATTCGAAGTGAGATTGAGTGATCCAAGTGCATTTGCATTGTGAGATTGCATCTAGTTGGCACTTGGTGGTTGATTTGCTGCGGGATTCTTGTTTCTCTTGGTGGTTGCCGCTACCTAGACGGCTTGGAGCAGCTTGGAGGCGTTGGCAAGAGTTGGTGATTGTTCTTGGCCACCTCCGGTGATTGTGAGGGGTTTGTGCCTACCTCGGCGAAGCGCCAAAGGCAATATTAGTGGATTGCTCATATCATTTGCAACCTTTTACCATTTGGTAGGTTCTTGTGGCACCTTTTGAGAGGCTCGGTGTGTGACTGATTAGCCACCGAACCACGTGGTGAAGAGAGACACAACGGGGACTAGCATGCCAGCAATCACGTGAACCTCGGGATAAATCTTTGTGTCATCATTCTTATTGTGATTAATCGATCCCGGTAGTTGTGTATTGTGGAATTCATCTCTTGATTATATTGAATGGTTGGCTCAATACTTCACCCCTCGGCGATACCCTCCTAACTCTCTCTTGTATTAATTTCTTAGTTACCTTGCTAGCTTGTTAGTGTAGCTCTTAGCTTGTGTAGCTAGTTAGCTTTAGTTGTAGCTAAGTTGTGCGGTTTGACTTGTGAGGTTGAGTGCAAATACTAGAATTGTAAATTTGATAGGTGGCTTGCAAACACCCCGTAGGCTAAGCAAAACTCGTATCTCGCTATTTGTTATATTGATAAACTTGTTTAGCTTGTTTTTGTAGAAAATTTTAAAAGGCTATTCACCCCCTCTAGCCATCAAGACCTTTCACTCGTCGGGCCATATTTGGATGGTGGGATGCCATACCGGTCGTTACCACCTAGCAGTGTTGTCTTGTCCGTGCAGGGGTGTGCAGGAATGGGGCCTATCCCCGAAACAGCTGTCCCCTCAGTGCTGGTGGCATGAGTGGAGCGTGCTTGTCTCTGTTAGGGTTGGCGTACTTGATGAAACCCGATACCTCCTCGTCCTTCCCGGGGGTCGAGATAGAGAGGGGTCGTGCGGTGCTGCGTAGCGTGCAGCGGAAGGAGAAGGAAGGGATCGTGATGGGCCGCGTGGCCTAGTGCTTGGCCCGGGGCCTTTGTAGTTTAGGTGAACTGCGATTGCTGGTCCTCTACTAGTCGGGCCAGTGTGGACTGTCCGAGCGGCTAACTAATCGGTGTGTTGAGATATCTGGGGTAACCCCGATAGAAACCAAGCAGGCCTTGTGTTAGTGGTATTCACCTAAGCAGGGTTGGTTACACAAAATATGCCATGCATATGTTTCTATAGGATGAAAATTCCTCAATTATGTTTACCCCTTGTAAACCTAATCTACTTGGTGGAGGCAGTAGCATTAATAACACATAGTTTCCCCTGGACCCCCATTGCAGGTGGAGACCGTAGCCATTGCACTCTGTGCCTTGTTCGCTTGGTTGTTAAGCCATGGTTGAAAGTACTGTTGGCTGATTTGTTGTGAGAGAAAAAACACTGTACCATGTCTGATAAGCTAGGCTGATAAGTTCAAGAAAACAGGGCGCATGGCAATGGAAAGCAAGCAATAAGTGGCCCTAGCATTAACACATGGTGTTTTCATAAAAAAAACATGGTGTGAGGAAGCCACCAGGTGACGGTGTGACCTCCACCAAAATCCCTGTTATGTGTCATGTTCGTGTCAGCTTACTAGCTGTTTGTGATGGATCCACGATGTACGTTGTTTAAGTGGGACCTAACCCGATCAAGGGTTGTCACATGGTAACGTCAGGCGCAACGGCGGAACCATCAACTTTGATTAGGGGGCCAGGCAAACATAATGACACATCGTATGTGTGATAAATACGTACATAAGTGTACATTTCAACGTATTTTTTTATGCTTCTACGTATATAGTTAGTGTTCATAACAAAAAAAAATCATAACATTATGATAAAATATGAGTTAAAATGGGCTAAATATGCTTCGTGTTGTATTATTAATATAAGGGTATTAAAAAAATTTCTATGCTTTGGAGGGCACCCCGCTCGTTCCGCCTCTGGTCCGGCGTACTGATGAGACCAAAGCCAAGAGGGTTGTTTTAGGTGGAGGACATAGCGATAAGCCATTGCACTGTGTACAGTCTCCAACGGAGCCAAATCGAGTGACTTTGCTTCAGCAAGTCACGGCGTGACTTTACCGTACCCTTCCTATCCACCGTCCAGTTATGATCAAGGGCTGACAGCACTTGCAAGCAAAAAGAGTAGTTTTTGAAGCAGCAAACTAGTCCTTCGTCTTCTTTCAGAGAGTCCAGACCTTCACCATTTCAGCCAAGCAGGTCATTTGCTGGTTGCTGATGGAAGTCCCCGTACCGTACAGCCGCTGGTCCATGAGACCGTGAGTGCTCGCACGGTTGCATCTTGACGTGGTCCACGGCCTCGCCGCCATCCGCCACCAGCTCCCCCTCCACGGAGCGCGGACTCCCATCGCAGCGTCTTCTCGTCCGTCTCGGCGGCGTCCGCAAACACGGACTTGTTACGGCCGGACAACAGTTTGAGCAGCATGACCTCTAAGGCGCCAACACGTCGAGCTCGAGTGTGGGCGTACATGAGGGATGAGGCAACGATCCGAGTGCTGCCGTTGGCCGCGGCGACTGCACTGCACGCGCCATCCCAAAAGAAGAGTAAGAAGAGAAGGAGCCTCCGATTTCTGCATCTGCACACCCCGGCTGGCCGCTGGCCACCGGTCCAAAAAAGAAGAGTAGGAGCATCCCGAGGGCGGTGGTCACCGGGTAATGTTCTAAGCAGCCTAGAACAACTGTCGCCGACGGCGTCCAGGCTAAACTCCTCGACCTCCTCACTGATGTTCGTGTCCGTCCAGGAGACCAGGACGCGATGGACACGAGGTGCAGGCGGCCAACAGTGGCTCAAACGGAGAAATCAAGCAATTCAGCACAATTTGCTGTCAATTTGTATTTGGGAGAAATCAAACAAGTGCCAGGCAATGCAGCGGGCAGCGGCACTAGATTTTTGGGGGATAAACAGATATTGAGTCGTTATCCCTATTCAATAAGGAGGGATGGTGGGAGTTGGGCTTAGGTGGTTGGTTGGTTGGTGGGACTAATGTTCACGATTGATCATGGTCAGGCCAACGAATCAAATCCAGTCGCAATTAATGTTCCTGACTTCCAGCCATCCATGGTCAGTTCAAGTCGGAACTAGTCGCAACCATGACGTACCAATCTCAGCCACAAACCACTGTTTCTAGCCGTGATTGAACCCTAGTCCCAGGTATGGGCACCCTGTCGGAGCTAGATTGGGTCCTGTTTGGATCTGATGGCAAAAGTTTGGTCTTACACTTTTAGCCTTTTTTTTTTCCATAGAAATCCAAATATATAGGCTAAAAATGAGTAAATGGAGACGATTAAAGTTTAGTCCATTTGCTCCACAAATGTCCTAAACCAGGCTAAAATGCCTTGGGGCGCACTGTACAGCCAATACCCCCACCCACCCACCCACCCACACCCTACTCTCGTCAAGGCGGACCAGTCCGCAACGCGCAGGCTCTGCAAGAAGGCAGCGGAAGCGGAGCACAAGGCGAGGCATGATGCCGAGCTGGAGGAGCAGCTCGTGTGCCTCTGCGGCGAGGCGGCGGTGTGGCAAGCCAAGGCACTCTCAGAGTAGGCCATGGCCCTGCACGCATAGCTCCAGTAGGCCACGGCCGCGGCGCGGGCGTTGATCGAGGAGCTCACCGCCGCAGGGGGCAGTCCTTGTCAGACCGCGCGTGCCTCGGCTGCCGCCTCAGGCCAGCCTCCGTCATGCTCCTCCCCTATAGGCACCTCTCCCTCTACGACGTGATTTGCTGGCCATGATGTATCGACGTCCTCGCAACCGGATGTGGCGATGATGGCAGATTGGTAGGCGAGCGGTGCAATGGCACCATGACCCAACCGTGCCCCTCAGATTCGATCTGATAGAGCAAATTAAATGAGGGGCAAATCAGTCATCGTAGGGTGAAGGACTAAAGTTTAGCCCATGGATCCAAACAGCACAGTAGCTAAACTTTAGTCCATAGACTAGTGATCCAAACAGGGCCGTGCAACAGGTGTGGGTGGGAGTTGGTCTCAGGTTAGAAGCCCTAGTTTGGTTTTGGATAATTAATGAAACCTTGAGACTAATCCTAGTGCTAAGTATGTAGACATGAAAGGATGGTCTCATGCCAAGAAATGGAGCTAAATGATGGTCAAGGTGATAGTGGAGACCAAAAAATGATCAAGTGCTCAACTTGAAAAAGAAGAAAGAGAAAAACAAAACGCTATGAAGATCAAGGCAAAGGTATTGCTTAGGGTTTTGGTTTTGGTGATCAAGACACTATAGAGAGTGTGATCACACTTAGGATCGATAGCCGTACTATAAAGAGGGGAATTCTTTGGCTAAATGGTTTATCGAGTGCCACTAGGTGACATGATTCTTGCATATGCATTAGGGACCTAGTGTGCTAACAATTAACCCTTGAAAAATGCTTAGAAAAATGCTAGTACACGAGCACACAAGTTCTACACTCTGTGGTTAGCAACTTAGAAGCAAGGGTAAAGAGGTTGCAGACTTAGAAAAAGAAAATGAGGTGCTGGGGTGTGACCGGACGCGTCCGGTACTCAACCCTAGGTCTCAGTCAGTGGCACTGCACTGATCGGATGCTGAGATTGGACTCGGGCGCTGAGTCTGGTCAGTTGGCGCAGAGGAGAAGCAACCTTGGTGGTGATCGAACGCAGGAACTAACTTGTGACCGGATGCGCAGGGGCTGCGTCAGGTCGAGCGTGACGTACGCTAGTGTTAGCATCGTGGGTGAGCACAGAGAGACGAAGTGCTGACCGAACTTTGTGGCGCGTTCGGCCCCTAGTGATCTGACGCGCCCAGTCCATAAAAGTCCTTTCTAGATGCTTACTAGACTCGATTGGATGCGTGTTGGCCGTGGGTCCGGTTGATCTGAGCGTCGCGTCAGGTCATCCTTTGACTGTGGCATTGAACGTTAAGTGACCATTGAAGATCGACGCGTGAAATTTAAATGGGGACACATGGATGGCCGTGGGTGATCGGACGCTGGCCTACCGAACGCAGGGGCATGTCCGGTCAGCCCGAGAGTGCCCAATGGCTCTTTGAGTCCTGGGGATCTATAAATATGACAATACCGGCTTGGGGTTCATATCCTTGGAACTTTGGCATGCTTGACATTCTCGTGAGCCTAAGCAAACACCTTCCACTCATCTCCATCATTGATTCATCACCATAGTGAGATTGAGAGTGATTCCTAGTGCATTTGCTTGAGTAATTGCATCTAGTGGCACTTAGAATCGTTGTGGCTGTGGAATTCTTATTACTCTTAGTGGTTGCCGCCACTTAGACGGCTTGGAGCAGCGGAGGAGCATCGACACGAGTTGGTGATTGTTCGTGGCCGTCTCCCGGTGATTGCGAGGGGTCTTGTACCTTCCCCAGCAGAACGCCGAATGGTAACTCTAGTGGATTGCTCGTGTCATTGAGTTATCTCACTTATGGGTAGGTTCTTGCGGTGTTCAATTGTGTGGACGAGGTTCGTGCAACACATCTTAGCTGCTGAACCACCAAGTGTTGGTCGACACAACGGGGACTAGCGTGCCGTCAAGCACATGAATCTTGAGAGAAAAATCTTATGTCTCTTGTGTGATTGGATTTCTCCCGGTGATTGGATTGACTTCATTGTGATTGGTTTATTCCTCGACATACTCCTTTACTTTACTTGCAAATTAGTTATCAAGCTCTTTAGTGTAGTTAGTCTTTGAGAGCTTGTTAGTTTGGTTAGTGTGGCTCTTTAGTTAGTCTTTGAGAGCACACTAGCTTAGTGAATAGTGACCTAGCTTATTGAGTGTCTAGTGATCATAGCTACTAGAATTGTTGGATAGGTGGCTTGCAACCCTTATAAAGCTAGAGCAAAATTGCATTACGCCATTTGTTATACTAATCAATTGCTCTAGTGTCTTGTAGAGATTTTAAATAGGCTATTCACTCCTCTCGAGCCATATTAGGACCTTTCAAGTGGTATTGGAGCCATGGTCACTGTTTAATCAAGGCTTAACAACCTCGGTGTTCAAAAGATGACTTAAGTTATGTTCAACCATGTGGGGGGAAATCACCGTTCTTTGATGGTACATGCTATGATTATTGGAAGAGAAAAATGAAGATATATCATGGTTCAATCAATGACGAAATCTAGGATGTGACGGAGAGTGACTATGTTATCATTGACCCTACCAACCTCACAACCCAAGACAAGACCAACAAGCAATGCAACACAATGGCTCTCAACACCATCTACAATACCATTGATTCAAAGGTGTTTGACCAAATAAGGATCTTGAGAGAGCTAGTGATGTGTGGAAGAGATTAGAGGAAATCTATGAGGGCACGACGGCGGTAAAGTGTGTCAAGCTATACATCCTTAAGGATAAGTTGACAAGCTTCAAGATGAAGGATGATGAGAGCATCCCAGAGATGTTTCATAGGCTCTAAGTGATTGTGAATGACTTGAAGTCTTTGGATGAGAAGATAAAGGATGATGATGTGTCTCACCAGTTCCTAATGTGCTTGCCTCTAAGATTTGAGATGTTGAGAATGCTCATCATTAGAAGAGGTTTGATGGAACTCACCCCAAACCAAGTACTAGGTGATGTCATGACACAAGAGACATACCGTGTGGAAAGGGAGGGGGTTGACAAGGATGATAAGAAGGAAGATGAAGACAACTAGAAGAAGAGTGTGTCATTCAAGGCTTGCACCTCATCCAAGAGCAAGGGCAATGCAAAGAAAGAAGCATCAAGTGAAGAAAAAGATGCTAGTGACATTGATGAGGAGGCTATGGCTCTTCTTGTACGCAAGATGGACAAATTCATGAAGGAAAAGGGCTATGGTGCAAGGAAGAGAAGAGATCACAACAAGGAGTATGTGAGGAGATGCTATAAGTGCAAGAATCCAGATCATGTTGTAGCAGATTATCCCTACAATAGTGACAATGATGAGGATGAGAAGAAGAAGAAGAAGAAGGAAAAGAAGGAGAAGAAGGAGAAGAAAATAACCTTCACAAAAAAGAAGGAAGTGGCTATGTGGTCATTTGGGATAGTAATGGCACCTCCGATGATGATGATGATAAGAAATCCATCAGGAAGGCACTAGCAAGCATCTCCATCAACAACAAGCCTTCCCTCTTTGACACTTCTTCGACATGCCTTATGGCAAAGCCCACTAAGGTAAAATATGATGAAAGTGATGATAAATATGAAAGTGATGATTTTAGGAGTGATGATGATGAGAAGGAGTACTCGAAGAAGGAGCTCATGGACATGTTGGAGCAAGTCCACACTTGCCTTGAGATGAAGAGAAAGGAGTGCAAAGACTTGTGCAAGAAGGTTAAATCTCTTGAGCAATTCTTTGTGGAGCTCCAAGCCTCTCATGAGAGTCTAAAGGAAGACCATGAGGAGCTTGGTAATGCTCACACTAGGATTGAAAAGGCTCACTCCTCTCTCATCGAGCAAGCCAAGGAGGAAGCAAATGTGACTTGTGACAAGGGCTCTACATGTGATTTGATTAATGAATCTTTCTTTGAGCCTATTATTGTTTCCTCCACTAACCCTTCTTTTAGCACTCCACTTCTATCTCATCTACTACTGATGGTTTCACTTATGATGCCTCACTAATGGTTGATAATGAGACCCTCAAGAAGGAGGTCAATGAGCTTACTCGTGCCTTAGGCAAGGCCTATAGTGGTGAGAACCGCTTATTTATGTGCTTGGGTAGCCAAATAGCTTCTCTCTATAAAGAGAGATTGGATTATACCCCCCAAGAAAGGCAAGGCCGCCTTTGCTCCTAACAAGACTAGTTTTATGAAGAATATTGGCTGGTATTGCACTAGTTGGAAGCAAGTTGGTCACAAAGAGCATGAATGCAAGAACAAGAAATCACATGCTAATGTATCCTCAATTAAGTTTGATTCTTGTTATTTGCTTACCAAGGATACTAATGGTGTGAAGGCTAAGTTGGTACATCCTTATTGGGCCCAAAGAAGAAGACCATTTGGGTACCAAAGAGCTTAGTAACTAACCTTTAAGGACCCAAGCAAGTTTAGGTACCTAAAAAGAATTGATCTTCTTTTATAGATCAATTATAAAGTCAGATGAAGGCATTTGGTGCTTGATAGTGGGTGCACACAACACATGACCAATGATTCAAGAATGTTCAATTCAATCAATTCAAATGACAATGATGGCATTCATAGTATCATATTTGGTGACAATGGCAAAGGCAAGATCAAAGGGCTTGGTAAGATTGCAATATCTAATGTGCTACTAGTAGGGAGCTTGAACTTCAACCTATTAACAGTAGCTCAATTGTGTGATCTTGGTTTCAAGTGCATATTTGGTGTGGATGATGTAGAGATCATAAGTGTAGATGGCTCTAACTTGATTGTCAAAGGATTGCTAGTGAAACTCAATTGTTAACATGTTTGTTCACCAAATCTAGCATGGGTTGGTTATGGCATAGAAGGCTTGGTCATGTTGAAATGAAACAATTGAACAAATTGGTTAAGCATGAACTAGTTAGAGGCTTGAAGGATGTCACATTTGAGAAGGATAAGCTATGTAGTTCATGTCAAGACGAAAAGCAAGTTGGAAACACTCACCCTAAGAAGAGCATCATGAGTATATCTAAGGCATTTGAACTATTGCACATAAATTTATTTGGGCTAACAACATACACTAGCATTGGTGGCAATAAATATGGATTTGTGATTTTGGATGATTTTACTAGATATACATGGGTAGCTTTTCTTGTTGACAAAAGTGATGTGTTTGCTACATTCAAATCATTTATCAAGAGAGTACACAATGAGTTTGAGACCACAATCAAGAAAGTGAGAAGTGACAATGTAGCGAATTCAAGAATACAAGAATTGATGAGCTATGTGATAAGTTTAGAATTAGGCATCAATTCTCGGCCAAGTACATTCCACAATCAAATGGTCTTATTGAGAGGAAGAATAGAACTTTGATTGACATGGCAAGATCAATGCTAAGTGAGTACAAGGTTAGTCATTTATTTTGGGCCGAAGCAATCAACACGGCTTGCTACTATAGTAATCGCCTCTATTGCCATCCTATGTTGAAGAAGACTCCATATGAAACCTTGAATGGTCGAAAGCCCAATATTGCATACTTTCGGGTCTTTGGTTACAAATGCTATATCTTGAAGAAAGGGACTAGATTGAGCAAGTTTGAGAAGAAATGTGATGAAGGTTTCTTACTTGGTTACTCCACTACTAGCAAGGCTTATAGGGTTTGAAATTTGGCTAGTGGTACTCTTGAGGAGATTCATGATGTGGAATTTGATGAAACCAGTGGTTCCTAAGAGAAAGATGAGAATCTAGATGATGTGAAAGGCACTCAATTAACTAATACAATGAAGAAGATGGATATTGGTGACATAAGGCCTAGAGAAGTGATTGAAGTTGAAGATGACAAAGATCAAATATTGTCTAATTCAAATGTGCAAGCTAGTGGTTCTTTTGTTCAAAATCAAGCTAGTTCAAGTGGTGCTCAAGTGCAAGATCAACAAGTGGCTAGTTCATCATCTCAACCAAATGACCAACCAAGTGCAAGCAATCAAGTTCAATTGCTCTAACCAACAAATGTTGCAAGAGATCATTTATTGGACTCTATAATTAGAGATATTTCTAGAGGTATACAAATAAGATCAAGATCGACATCATTTTGTGAGCACTTCTTATTTGTGTCATTCATCGAGCCAAAGAAGATAGAAGAAGCCTTGAGGGATATTGATTGGGTCAATGCTATGCATGAAAAATTGAACAACTTCACAAGAAATCAAGTATGGAAGTTAGTTGAGAGGCCTAAGGGACATAATGTGATTGGAACCAAATGGGTCTTTCACAACAAACAAGATCAAGATGGGATAGTTGTAAGGAACAAAGTAAGATTAGTGGCTCAAGAATATACTCAAGTTGAAGGTCTTAACTTTTGAGAAACATATGCCTTGGTTGCAAGATTAGAAGCAATTAGGATCTTGTTAGCCTATGCTTGTGCCCATAACATCAAACTCTATCAAATGGATGTGAAGCGTCCATTTCTCAATGGCTACATCAATAAAAAGTTTATATTGAGAAACCTCCTAGTTTTGAAGATGACAAAAAGCCCAACCATGTGTACAAGTTGAAGAAGGCAACCAAGGGAATATTGAGGTACTTGAAGCATACACAAAATGTTGGTTTGTGGTATCCCAAAGGTGCAAGATTTGAGCTTATTTGATATTCTGATTCGGACTATGCGGGATGCAAAGTTGATAGGAAAAGCATTTTGGGTACTTGTCAACTATTGGGAAGATCACTTGTGTCTTGGTCATCAATGAAGTAAAATAGTGTGGCACTTTCAACCGCCGAAGCGGAGTACATTTCAGCCGGTAGTTATTATGCTCAATTACTTTGGATGAGGGCAACTTTAAATGATTTTGGAATCAAGTTCAAGCAAGTGCCATTGCTATGTGACAATGAGAGTGCTATCAAGCTCATCAACAACCCAGTTCAACATGCAAGAACAAAGCACATAGATGTCTGTCATCATTTTATAAGAGATCACCAACAAAAAGGGGATATTTGCATTGAGAGTGTGGGTACCGATGACCAACTTGCTGATATCTTCACCAAACCGCTTGATAAGAAGAGGTTTTGTAAGCTAAGGAATAATAGAACATACTTGACTTCTTAAATATATGTTGATGCATCCTCACTTATATGACATGCCTCTCCTTCGAGCAAAGCAAGGTAAAATTGATTAACATGTCATTCATTCTTTGCTAAGGACTTGTTTAGTGCATCTAGTCATTCCTCATGTCTTATAGGCTCATTCATGAAAAAAATGAATTTGATACTTGTATGGTACCACTATTGCTTCTATGCTTGAAATGATCTAGCGGTAGCATATGACATGTTTGTGGGCTTGTGAACCTAGTATTGGATCTAGAACATGAGCTATAAGTGTTTAACTCGATATGGTACAAGATAACCCTTATTAGGAGGTGTGAAGAAGCTTGTCCTTGGATCAAACTGAGTTAAATGTCTTTGGCAAGTAATCTAGATTGAACCAAATTTTGGAAAATGATCTTCACTTTCTTAAACCTATCTAAAACTTGAGCTCACATTTTGTGGTCATCAATGACAAAGGGGGAGAAGTACAAAGATATTCAAGATAGGAGAGAAGAATGATAAAGGAAGGGGGTCAATTAAAATTTAAACCACACAAGTAGGGGGATCAAGCTCATAAACTTGTATGTTACATTTGGATGTGCATTTCATATGTTTGCTTGCATGCCATAAGTTTTTAAATTCTCTATCCATGCTTGTGTGATGTTTGCTAGTTGAAGGCTTGAATGATGAAATGAAGAACTAGCATGCATAGGATAGCTAGACACTTGAATTGCATGTTTTCACAAGTGATACTAGAACCTTGCTTCTAATGTTGATCTCACGAGGTATCTAGTTTGTCGTTGTGATTTCAAGTGGTATCTAGCAAGATATGGTGATAAGGATGGTCTTCTAATGGCTACTCTGATTGGTATCACGCTTCAAATGTCCATTCTTTACACCTTACCATCATTTGGTAGACATTACTTTCCCACACTTCAAATCCATGCATATGTGCAAGATTTCAAATTCAAACTCTTAACACATATGTAGGGGGAGCTAATACTACAACTTTGGATTTATAAAACTTATCCATATCCTTTACACATGGTAAAATGCTTGGGCAAGCAACATGAATCTAAAAAGATTTTATTGAATATCATTATGAAAAGGTTGTCATCAATTACCAAAAAGGGAGAGACTAAAA
This sequence comes from Saccharum hybrid cultivar R570, assembly GCA_038087645.1. NCBI lineage: Eukaryota > Viridiplantae > Streptophyta > Magnoliopsida > Poales > Poaceae > Saccharum > Saccharum hybrid cultivar. The sequence continues at coordinate 1,172,070 of JAQSUU010000627.1, read as the reverse complement.
GCCCTAGTTTGGTTTTGGATAATTGATGAAACCTTGGGACTAATCCTAGTGCTAAGTGTGTAGACATGAAAGGATGGTCCCATGCCAAGAGATGGAGCTAAATGATGGTCAAGGTGATGGTGGAGACCAAAAGATGATCAAGTGCTCAACTGGGAAAAGAAGAAAGAGAAAAACAAAACCTTATGGAGATCAAGGCAAAGGTATTGCTTAGGGTTTTAGATTTGGTGATCAAGACACTATAGAGAGTGTGATCATACTTAGGATCGATAGCCGTACTATAAAGAGGGGAATTCTTTGGCTAAATGGTTTATCGAGTACCACTAGGTGACATGATTCTTGCATATACATTAGGGACCTAGTGTGCTAACAACTAACCCTTGAAAAATGCTTGTAAAAATGCTAACACACGAGCACACAAGTTCTACACTTTGTGGTTAGCAACTTGAAAGTAAGGGTGAAGAGGTTGCGGACTTAGAAAAAGAAAAGGAGGCGCTGGGGTGTGACCAGATGCTTGTCACTAGGTGACCAGACGCGTCTGGTACTCAACCCTAAGTCTCGGTCCGTGGCACTACACTGATTGGACGCTGAGATCTGACTCGAGCGTCGAGTCTGGTCAGTTGGCGCAGAGAAGCAGCAACCTTGGTGGCGATCGGATGTAGGAGCTAACTTGTGGTCGGACGCTGGTCACCAGGTGACCAGATGCATCCAGTACTCAACCCTAGGTCTCGGTCAGTGACGCTGCACTAACCGGACGCTGAGATCGGACTCGGGTGCCGAGTCTAGTCAATTGGCATAGAGAAGAAGCAACCTCTGTGGTGATCGGATGTAAGAGCTAACTTGTGATCGGATGTGTAGGGGCTGCGTCAGGTCGAGCATGACATATGCTGGCATCAGGATCACGGACGAGCGTAGAGAAACGAAGTGCTAACCAGACTCTATGGCACATCTAGTCTTTAGTGACCTGACGCGTCCGGTCCATAAAAATCCTCTCTGGATGCTTACTGGACTCGATCGGACGCGTGTTGGCCGTGGGTCCAGTCGATCTGAGCATCGCGTCCGGTCATCCTTTGACTATGGCATTGAACGTTAAGTGACCGTTGAAGATCGACACGCGAAATTTAAACGGGGACATGTGGGTGGCCGTGGGTGATCGGATGCTGGCCGATTGGGCGTAGGGACGCATTTGGTCAGTGCGTCCGGTTAGCCCAAGAGTTCCCAATGACTCTTTGAGTCTTGGGCTCTATAAATAGGAAGGTACCAGCTTGTGGTTCATATCCTTGGCACTTTGACATACTTGACATCCTTGTGAGCCTAAGCAAACACCTCTCACTCATCTCCATCATTGATTTATCATCATAGTGAGATTGGGAGTGATTCCTAGTGCATTTGCTTGAGTATTGCATCTAGTGACTCTTGGAATCGTTGTGGCTGTGGAATTCTTGTTACTCTTGGTGGTTGCCACCACCTAGACGTCTTGGAGCAATGGTGGAGTATCGGCACGAGTTGGTGATTGTTCGTGGCCGTCTCCTGGTGATTGTGAGGGGTCTTGTACCTTCCCCGATGGAGCGCTAAAAGATAACTCTAGTGGATTGCTCATGTCATTAAGTTACATCACTTATGAGTAGGTTCTTGCGGTGTCCAATTGTGTGGATGAGGTTCGTGCAACACCTCTTATCCGCCAAACCACCAAGTGTTGGTCGACACAACGGAGACTAGCGTGCTGGCAAGCACGTGAACCTCGAGAGAAAAATCTTGTGTCTCTTGTGTGATTGGATTTCTCCTAGTGATTAGATTAACTTCATTTTGATTGGTTCATTTCTCGACACGGTGGTATAATCACCCTACTCACTCCTTTACTTTACTTGAAAATTAGTTCTCAAGCTCTTTAGTGTAGTTAGTCTTTGAGAGCTTGTTAGTTTGGTTAATGTGGCTCTTTAGTTAGTTTTTGAGAGCACACTAGCTTAGTGAATAGTGACCTAGCTTGTTGAATGCCTAGTGATCATAGCTATTAGAATTGTTGGGTAGGTGGCTTGTAGCCCTTGTAGAGCTAGAGCAAAATTGCATTACGCCATTTGTTATATTAATCAATTGCTCTAGTGTCTTGTAGAGATTTTAAATAGGCTATCCACCCCTCTAGCCATATTAGGACTTTTCACAGGTGATTATTAGTTGGTTGATGCACCTCACCATGTTGGTTGGTTGTTTTGTTAGCTCAGTTGGAAAATTAATGGCATTATAAGTAGCGTCCTTTCCTATAGTAGTCAGCTATCATAAGTTTTCGTTTGAAGATATTCGGGCACTCACAATGCAAGAAACCACATAGTTTCTATAACATAGGATAACATATCAAGAAACTATATTTCTCGGTGACTAATTTTTGTACTAAGTGTTGACATCTCTAACATGATTACAAATAAGGTAGGTCAAACCCTTCCTTAGCAAAGGCATTAGAAATGTTCGGGACATCCCTTAGAATTGCTTAAGCCAGGTTGTCATCCCCAACACAATACCAAAAGATGTGGTTGTACTTATGATCATAGCACTTACAAAATATGAATAAAGGTTATCCGCAAGTGCACAGATAAAATACATCCGTTGTAGCGTTTCACCTAGGAAAGTTCCAGGTATTGTTATTTATAATTCTACCACTAGGAAGGCACCTAGAGGTATAAAGGTTAAAAGCTATATCTTACAATTGTGATAAGAGTTTCACTAGAACAATCTCAAAACAGGGATCAATCATAATAAAGGATAATTAATAATAGATCATGGTAATTCTAAAAGGGGTTCCACCGAGCATTTTCCTACTTGGGCATGACTCTAGAAAGAACTAGAAAATAGAGACTAACTCCTAAGCTTATTCTAACTATAGGTCATTGAGCTACATCAATTAGTGCAATTACATTTAGCAATCATACTCAAGGTAATCTCATATTTATACTCAAGAGACATTGCTAAGGTGGATCAGGAATAAAGCAAGATATCACCCCGCAACTCAGCCTTACTAATCCTATATTCAGGGAGTGGACTACAGAGGACTCAACAAAGCTATAATAGTCACTTCGCGATCTACCACATGGCCCGGAATATAGGGAGCACTCGCAGATAGATAATGTCTAAGCACCACACTTACACAACTTCTACCACCCACCCCTTGATCGTCGAAATGAGCGCTATATGAACTAGAGTATAAACACAAAACTACTCTAACTATACTAAACATCTAATCAATATAGGCAATGAACATTATATTTATAAATATAAAATTATAACAAGTCCTATCAAGTATTCGACTCATACACAAACTAGAACAAGAACTAGAGGATCAATACGAACTAGACAAGAACACGATTAACTAGATAAAGTAGAATGACGAACTAGACAAGAATATGATGAACTGTAAGATGAACTAGAAGAACAAGTAGACAAACTAGAATATGAACACAATGAACTAGAAGACAAATAGCACAAATAGATTAATAATATTGAATACAAGAGATAAGTACAAGGTTATACCTAGCCTTCTTGTGACTAGATCCGGAATCCAAGCGTTGCTTGCCTCCTCTAATTCCTATTCTTATATTCTAGCTATGCCCTAGCTGATGGAGCTCTAGGTTATCCTTTCAAGGGACTACCCTAAACTGAACAATGATGGATGATTATGAGATGATTCAATAAAGGGGGGTCTGCCTCTACTTATATAGCCCGGGGGGATGAACCGTAGCCCTGGGATCAAACCGACATGAAACAATGGTCAAGATACATCGTAGAGGTCTGTTGGAGGCCACCACGTGAAGTTGATCTCTCTTGGAGGTGGGCCTAGGCTGACCGGCCTAACATGTGGGGCTGGCCAGCCCCACCTGGCAGCCACAGGTCCTCTGCTTCGTTCTCGTGCCTTCTGGTGTCTTCTACGTCCTTCTAGTGCCACTTTCCGATCCGTTCGCGCAATGAGTCGTGTCTTGAGTGGATTCCTTCCTTCCTAGCTTCTGGATAAATCCCTAAAAAAGATTATTTCACAAAGCTATGGAATCTTGTCGGTTTAGTCCCTGGTCTTGTGATGATGATAGTTCTAGGGTCTTCTAGAGTCTTACGAGTCATACCCATCGAGGACTCTCTCCGATGCTCCAAATATGACAAAAGATATGTCCATCTCGATCGTCTCGACAAGCTCTTCGCAATGGTATTCTCAGATTCTTCACTTGAGATACTTTTATATGATGAAATACTGCATATCCTAAAAAAACAAGTGAGAACAATACAACTCGTGGAACTCATTAGAATAAACCCCTATAACACTACTTTTTACATTATTTCAGACCTTTTCCTAAGGTAGTTGATGGCTTAAAGTTGGAGTTAATTAACGTCAACAAACTCCCCAAGCTTACCCTTTGCTAGTCCCTTAGCAAACATTGGTTTGGTTTAATACGATGGATCAGGAGTTTCTACAATGCTTTCACACCTCAAGAGTATACAGATGTTCAAACAAAAATTCTTGTCTGAGTTAGAATAAACCATTTTAACTTCCAACTTACCCATATTACCTTCAACCGTGGGGCTTATAACGTTCACTGGGGTCTTGAGTAGTTGAAAAGCAGAATGATCAAGTCAAGCACTATGTCTCAAGCTCTTCGATCAACCTTTATTCCAGAGTTTTACAAGGTTTTCAAAATAAAACTAAGAGATTCCTTCGTATGATCCTTTTAAGTCTCTCATATGTGGTATTTATGGATTCCTCTCTAAGGCAACAATGGTGTTCAACCTTCTCTCCTCTCAAGATTTGTGGTATTTTTGGCATAAGGCAGAGTAGCATCATACCTTCCCTCTTCTCTCCCTATAACTAATAGGCTTATGTGGAGCTGAAGGTATTTCAAGGATGTAGCATATTTACCTGGTATGTATTGGCTAATCAAAACCGGGATCCTCAGAGGGGAAATCATACCCTTAGATCATGATGTGCAAGTGTGTGGACCTATATATGTGGAATGGGTATGTATATGGTGGTGGATATATGGTGATAAAGGGTGTGACATGGCGAGGGTGAAAACATGGTGGAATCCTTATCTTACTTTGCTCCTTGAGGGGATACTTCTCTCTTTTAAACTTTGAAGACTTTGAAGAATACTTTGGCTCAATACTTTTTCTTCTTCTCTTTTTTTTCTTTTTTCTTTTTTTGAACTAAAACTCAAGCTTCTTTTGTTGGTACATATAAAGAGAGAAATAACAAGGACTGTTGAAGCAATTTGAATGACAATGATAAGGTTTAATGGATGAAAATATTTTTGGTTGTTCATTTCCAGGGTAGGAATAGAACATTTTTGGTGGATCTAAGTGAAAAGCATGTTGTTGCGTACTTACAGGGTAGAAGTAGCATATTTGGGTGGAGTGTACATGATCTTGATCTTAGGAGTATGGTGAACCTCTCGACAAGGGTCTTACACGGGTTGATCAAACTCAATACAAAGGAAGTAGCCTATGAGTTGGTTTTCCTAGTTTAGCAAATATATAGCCGTGGTAGGAATTTTAATCACTCATCATACAGGAACTCATCATGTAACAATTTTAAGTTTTCAAAAGATAAATCTCCAGAACTCTAGTATCACTAGGAACAAGATAAATAGCAGCTCAAAACCTTCTCATATCATACTCATCAAAACCTAGACTTATATCAAGCTTTTGCAACCCACAAGTTTCAGGTTTAGGGCAAATCTTCATGTCAAAACAATCATATCCTAAAACTCAGGAGAATTTAAGGTTGAACATTAGGCACTTGAAAGGGATTACGGTAGAGCAACTATTCATCATTTCCATGCAAACAGATTATCCAAAGCTCAATTCCTTTAAGGGCAGGTTAAACAGACTGTACACTCTCTCTTTATTACCTAAATATTTAATAACTAATATAGATAGTAGACTCTTTTTGTTTTGTTTTCTAAATTATTTATCTTTTTATTTCTTTTCTAAAATAAATCACACATAAGGAAAGAAATACTTAGCTAGATACATGGGGGATGCTCCTCCCCTAAGCTGGATGTTGACATAGTCATTCGTCTTGAATCTTGACAGCGTAGATGTTCCTTGTCCCTCTGGGTCTATAAAAGTGGATGGTCGATGAAGAGGTCCTTCCAGAGTGGATGAAAACTTCTGGCTAATCTTCTCATTGAATCATGCTTAACTCAAAATAGGCAACAAAACTCGTGGAATAGATTAAGCGTTAGTGGTATAACCATTTATGCTTTATCTATTTTTGGAACCTTATGGACGTCCAATTAAGTAATTTTCAACAAGATCTTAATATTTTTAGATTTTCTGTTTTTATATGCAGATGCAAAAATTATTTTTATTATGCCTCTACAGTAAACAACCAAAACTTATTTACATGGGCTTAAGTTTTTTTAGATGCAATGATATGATGCAAAATAAATTAATTTTTATTTTCTTTTTAATGTAATGGAGGAAATATAAATATGCTAAATGCTTATGACTAGATGCGGAAAAATAAATATGCTAAAGTAAAACTATGCAGGAAGGTAAATATGAGGATAACTACCAATATAACCTTTCGGCGAAGGTTCAGAGATTTAGGTCCGTCGAACCGGACCTTCTGGCTCGATTACACACTTGAGGGGGTGTCTAAGGGGACAAAGTCCTCCCCTGATTTCTCCTCTTCTGGTTGTACCTGAGTATCTAGTGAGTCGGGAGATAGCGATTCTTCTTGTATGGGAGTGCTTAGTGGTGTTATCTCTTTCTTTCTCCACACTTTCTTGGTCCTCAGTTTCTGTGGTTCCTTGTCTAGAAACTTCTCTTCTTCTTTTGCCTCTAAGGAAGCTTCTCCTTCAACAGTTTCCTTTTTCTGATCAGCCCCTTCTTCCTTGATTGCTTGCTATCGTAGACGCTGAGAGCGGCGTCTCCTATTCCTGTTCTTCTTGGGCTTCTCATAAGTAGTATAGCTATTAAAGTAACAACATACCTTCTCCCTAGGGAAGTGGAAATGGATTTCCCCTTGCTTCATGTAGATGATCACGCTGGTGATATGAAGGAATAGTCTCCCTAGAATAAGGTGGACGCCATCTTCTTCACCCATGTCTAGAACCATGAAGTCGGCTGGAACCTCTTGATCCCTGATCTTGACTGTTACGTCCTTGGCTATTCCTTCTGAAAATTGAAATGATTGGTCTGCCAGCTGTAGCTGCAAATATGTTGGGCATAAGGATCTATCACGATATAAATGTTTATATGTTACCATAGACATGATGTTGACGCTTGAACCAATGTCACAGAACATCTTATAGAAGGCATTTTCTTCGATCATACAATTGATGGTAGTTACTCTAGGATCTTCCTTCTTTTCAAGGTGTGATGGAGGAAAAGCAGGGTCAATAGGTGGTTCAATAGTGTTGACCATCAAGACTAGTTCTTGAACAGGTTGCTTTGCTTTGCTCTTCCCCTTCTTGTTGTTATTCTTGTTTGGAGTAGGCAAGATGCCTTCATAAGTGTAGACGTTCTTCTTGACTGGAACCTTCTTTTCTAGAACCTTCCTTTCTAAAACCTTGTCAAAATCCAAGTAATCGTACGGGCGCTGAGGATGGACTCGCATTGTGAGTGTACGATTCTTGAAACTGAATCTCTCCTTGGTGTCTCCAATGGTGAAATAGATCTTGGCGGTGTCGGCGTAGATGATGGCTTTGGCTGTGCTGAGGAATGGTCATCCCAAAATGATGAGCGCTCTATCATCTCCTCCTGTTTCTATCACCACGAAGTCTACTCGTAGAGTTGAGTGTCCAAATCCCGCAAGAATGTTTTCAAGAATTCCCTTAGGGTAGCACAATGTCTGATCTGCAAGTTGCAAACACATGGTTGTGTACAACAAAGGTTGACCATGAATTTTCTCATAGATTACCTTAGGCATAATGTTGACACTTGCTCTCAAATCACAGACGGCTTCGTCAAAAGTGTGAGCTCCGATGCAAATGGGGATGATGGGTCTTCCTGGATCTCCTTTCTTTTTTGGCATGTCCTCTTCTCCTCATACTGGTCTCAGTGGTCTGGGTGGTGCGATGAAGTATTCTCCTGCATTGAAGATGTCTACAAGATTTGTAGTTTCTAATTCTTCTGGATTCCCCGAAATCTTACCTTTTTTAGCCACATATACTAAAGTGGCTAGCTGAGAGATTTGTGACTCTATCATCTTATTAAAGCTGAGTTGATTCTTTATGGCAGAAGTAAAGCTATCCATTCTATTGTTTATAGTTTCAAGCACTTTATCATTGGAAGCTATCTTTCTAGACATATTATCAATAACTTTATTTTGATTAACAATCATCTCTCTCAAAGGTGGTTGGTTGAAATTGTTACCTTGGTAGTTACCTGGGTAGTTAGATCTTTGTTGCTGATTCCACCCTTGATTCTGTTGGTTCCATCTTGATTCTATTGAGGACGATAGTTGGTGTTGTTGTTGATATAGTTGACATCCTCTTGGACTTCACGACAGTTGCTTCCTATGTGGCCAGTGCCTCCACACTCTTCACAAGTCATGTGAGAATCGTGGATGTGCATGACTTCCTTCTTTTGTTGATCACGTTCGTCAAGCTTCTTCATGAGCAGGTCCATCTTGGCAGACAACATGTTCACCTCCTTGACTTGATGCATTCCTCCTCTCTTGCGTGGTTGAGTGCATTCTTCGTTCCATCCCTAGTTCAAAGCTATCTTCTCAACAAGAGTGGTGGCTTCACAAATAGTGAGTGACAAGAACGATCCTCTAGCAGTTGCATCAATATTCTCACGGGCACTTGTGGTGAGCCCATGATAAAATGTCTGCATGAGTAACCAATCCTCCATCCCATGATGAGGGCATTCTGATATGTAATCATGAAAGCGTTCCCATGCCTCAGGGATAGACTCATCATACTGCTGCTGAAAAGTTGAGATCTTTGCACGTAGGGCATTGGTTTTGCCTATGGGAAAGAACTTTGCTAGGAAAGCAGTGGAGCAGATGTTCCATGTAGTGTTTTTCTCTCTATTGGTGTAGAACCATTGCTTCGCCCTTCCCAAGAGTAAAAATGGGAAAAGGCGGAGTAGTATGGCATCTCTTTCAACTCCTTTGATGGTGAATGTGCTGCAGATCTCCAAGAAGTGTTGGAGATGAGCACTTTTATCTTCATGTGCTTTGCCACAAAACTAGTTGGCTTGCACCATGTTGATCAAGGCTGGCTTGAGCTCGAATCCTTCTTCTACCATATTGACTGCTGGTCCAGTCCTGATGTTGGTAGTGGTTGGAGCGGAGAATTCATGGAGAGTCTTGTTAGCCATGGCTTCGAACACTGGTGTCAAACTTCTTCTTGGCTGGTCTTCTTCTGGCAAAGTGGTTGGGGATTTCTTTTTCCTGAGCTTGGCTCTGGCTTTTCTGATTATCTCTTCTAGATCCTCAATGTAGTTTGTCGGATGAAGATATCCAGACATACATTACCATGTAATAAGATATTCGCAAATAGACAAAAGACAGGGTAAGCCTGTTTGAGTGAAAGATCAATAGTGTGTCTCAATTATCACATGTGTAAGATTATTCCTAGATATTCAATATATATTATTCTAAACCTCCTTTGCCTTCCCCGGCAACGGCGCTAGAAATATTTATTGACATCTCTAACATTATTACAAATAAAGTAGGTCAAACCCTTCCTTAGCAAAGGCATTAGAAATATTCGGGACATCTCTTAGCATTGCTTAAGACAGGTTGTCATCTCCAATACAATACCAAAAGATGTGGTTGTACTTATGATCATAGCACTTATAAAATATCAATAAAGGTTATCCGCAAGCGCATAGATAAAATACACCCGTTGTAGCATTTCACTCAGGAAAGTTCCAGGTATCGTTATTTGTAATTCTACCACTAGGAAGGCACTTGGAGGTATAAAGATTAAAAGCTATATCTTACACTTGTGATAAGAGTTCCACTAGATCAATCTCAAAACAGGGATCAATCATAATAAAGGATAATTAATAACAGATCATGGTAATTCTAAAAGGGGTTCCACCGACCATTTTTCTACTTGGGCATGACTCTAGAAAGAACTCGAAAATAGAGACTAACTCCTAAGGTTATTCTAACTATAGGTCATTGAGCTACATCAATTAGTGCAATTACATTTAGCAATCATGGTCAAGGTAACCTCATATTTATACTCAAGAGACATTGCTAAGGTGGATCAGGAATAGAGTAAGATATCACCCCGCAACTCAGCCTTACTAATCCTATATTCGGGGAGTGGACTACAGAGGACTCAACAAAGCTATAATAGTCACCTTCGCGATCCACCACATGGCCTAGAACATTGGGAGCACTCGCAGATAGATATTGCCTAAGCACCACGCTTACCCAACTTCTACCACCCACCCCTTGATCGTCGGAATGAGCGCTATATGAACTAGAGTATAAACACAAAACTACTCCAACTATACTAAACATATAATCAATATAGGCAATGAACATTATAATTATGAATATAAAATTATACAGAGTCCTATCAAGTATTCGACTCATACACAAACTAGAACAAGAACTAGAGGATCAACACGAACTAGATAAGAACACGATGAACTAGATAAACTAGAACGATGAACTAGACAAGAATATGATGAACTATAAGATGAACAAGAAGAACAAGTAGACAAACTAGAATATGAACACAATGAACTAGAAGACAAATAGCACAAATAGATTAATAATATTGAATACAAGAGAGAAGTACAAGGTTATACCTAGCCTTCTCGCGACTAGATCCAGAATCCAAGCATTGCTTGCCTCCTCTAATTTCTATTCTTATATTCTAGCTATGCCCTAGCTGGTGGAGCTCTAGGTTATCCTTTCAAGGGACTACCCTGAACTGAACAATGATGGATGATTATGAGATGATTCATTGAAGGGGGATCTGCCTCTGCTTATATAGCCCAGGGGATGAACCATAACCCTTGGATCAAACCGACATGAAACAATGGTCAAGATGCGTCGTAGAGGTTGGTTGGAGGCCACCACGTGAAGTTGATCTCTCTTGGAGGTGGGCCCAGGTCGGCTGGCCTAACATGTGGGGCCGGCCGGCCCCACCTGGCAGCCGCCGGTTCTCTACTTCGTTCCTATGCCTTCTGGTGTCTTCTACGTCCTTCTAGGGCCACTTTCTGATCCGTTCGTGCAATGAGTCATGTCTTGAGTGGTTTCCTTCCTTCCTAGCTTCTGGATAAATCCCTAAAAAAGATTATTTCGCAAAGCTATGGAATCTTATCGGTTTAGTCCCTGGTCTTGTGATAATGATGGTTCTAGGGTCTTCTAAAGTCTTCCGAGTCGTACCCATCGAGGACTTTCTCTCTGATGCTCCTAATATGGCAAATGATATGTCCGTCTCGATCGTCTCGACAAGCTCTTCGTAATGGTGTGCTCAGATTCTTCACTTGAGATACTTTTATATGATAAAATACTACATATCCTGCAAAACAGGTGAGAACAACACAACTCGTGGAACTCATTAGAATAAACCCCTATAACACTACTTTTCACATTATTTTAGACCTTTTCCTGAGGTAGTTGATGGCTTAAAGTTGGAGTTATTTAACGTCAACACTAAGTCTAGATAAAAATTTGTACTGTGTTTCTCTCCCATCTTCGGATCCTCTGTGCATTTGGCTGTTCTTTCTTTTCTCTCTTGTCCTCTATGGCTAGCATCAAGCAGCAGATGGAGCTCCATCTCCTGTAACACCCCAGATGTTAAGAAACAACTAAAATTTGGTCATGAGCATCTTCATGCATAGTCATCCAGCATTGTAGCATAAATGTATCACATGTTTCAAATATAGCAATCAAATGATTTATATGTTGCATAGTAAGGTTTCATATGTTGCATTTAAACAAGTGTTTCCATGCCTTGTTTCCTATATTGCATATGCCTTGTTTCATGTGTTGCCTTGTAGTGTTTCATAATGTGCCTATGCTATGTTGTATTCATGCCATGTTACAATAGTTATGTTTGATGTGTTTCATATAATTGTCTCACATGCTAAGTAATAATGTTTCAATAGTAATTTGATATGTTGCTTGATATAATATGCTTTATGTGTTAATTATGTCATGTTTTACTTATCACATGAAATGATATTTTAGTAGTGCTCACTAAATCATAAATTAGTTAACAAAAGAATAATTAAATTATTTTAAAACCCTAATTCAAAATATCCCCTTTTTATCCCCAATGACAATCTCAAGATCCATGCAGAATTGGAGGGTGGTCCTTTAAGCAAAGTTGAAGATCTTGGAAAGTTGGACAGCTTTCATTTTTGGAGCCTCTCAAGTTTCTGCTCAGAATTTGGAGAAAAAGGAGGAACAAGGGACTGAAACAGAACACTGCAACATTGAAACATGGCTCGAGTACAAGGACATGACCCAGCTGTTTCTCTGCCTGCTCACCGATGAACCACTGACCGCCGCCCTCTTCCACCGCTTCCTCTTGTGTAGACACGCAGCAGCTCGCCTGGAGACGTCGCAAGCAGGAGCTGGAGGCCGAGCAGCTTTGTCCGGGTCAATATAGTCAGCACCGGCCACCGTTTTTCTCTTTCTTCTCCGCTCCACCGCCATCGTGCTTCTCCTCTTGCCGGCGTGATTCGCCGTGATCACTGCACCCCGCTCCAATTCCTCTTGACCATCGTTCCACCTTGCTGTTGCGCACACGCCAAGCCAAAATTGCAGCACCTCATCTCGACGCGGCTGTCCGTGCTGCCTACTCTGCCGCGAGCGCATCATCATCGCCGCCGACCGAGTTCCCTTCGCCGGTCGAATTCGCCTTCACCTGTCCACCCTCGCCAAATTCCTCACGCAACTGAGTCCGCTTTATCCTTGTGCACCACCTGAGCTTGTCTGCAGCGCCATGCATCGCCTGTGTTGGTCGCGCGATCCGTTCCGCAGCAGCGGCTCCACCATGTCAAGCCACCATGGCAGACGACGTGGATGCAACCGTCCCCTCGCCAGTAAGTCACCGGTGTATGTGTGTTCGGTGGGGTTGCAGGAGCGTGTTGAGCTAGCTAGCTTCACCGGAGATGCCACCGACGGGCGCAGCCACCTCACCGGAGAAATCCGATCCGCCGCCGCCGTCTTCGAGCTCTCTGCAAAGGAAAGTAGTTGGGGAAGGTGGTACCTATCTATGCGGGAGGAGGAGAGGAGTGCTGAGGTACCCTCGGGCGCCGCCGGAGAGATCACCGGCGTCGAGCTCTTGCTAGTTGATGGCGGGCCGGCCATGGTAACCAGCCGGCTTGGGTCGTGTTGGCTCTGGGCTTCTGTTTCGTGAGTTGGGCCTGAAGGAGCGGCTCGCTCACCTCTGCTTGTTGGGCCATCATGGGCCGAGGGAGGCTGGGACGATGGGCTGAGGAAAGAAAAGTGATTTTCCTTTTTCTGAAAAATGTTAAAAGTACCATTCTTTCTAAATTCATATTTATTTCTTGGAGCATGCTAAATCTATGAAATTTTGTATGAATGTTTTTATGCTATGCTCTACCCAAGAAAAAACATGATATGGTCAATTCCAGTATTTCTGCTATGAATAAAAATTAGCTCTTTTTAATTAATAAATGTCACTTGCATGATTTTTATAGAATAAAATAATTATCCAAAAATTTTGAAACTTGGTAGGAATGCTTTATATGCTTAGATCTACCTTTACAAAATTTATGGTACTGTTTTGGTAATATTTGGTTATATGCTTAATAATATGCCTTTTATGGATTAAGAAAAATAATAAAATGATTTCTATAAATCATTAAATAACTTTGTGGTGATTTTGGGATTCATTGTGGACCTTGGAACACATAACCCTCTGATGTTCCTTGGCAGCTCAACCATGTTGATATAATGCTCTTAATCAACTTGTTAGTTAATAAATAAAATAGTTGATTAACTAATTAATTAATAATGCATGTGATTAGATCATGTTATGATCCTTGCTTAATTTTCATGGTTGCACTTAGTATAATGTTAAGTTATACTTTGCCATGCTTAACTAGTATAATATGATAAGTGTTGCTCACATGTTGATGGCTACTTAGTTTAATGTTTAATTAACTAAAATGCTTGTAAAGTAATAGTGTTTAGTGAAGGAAAGTTGTACTCAACTTCCTTAACTTTATTAAAGTTCTATCAAGCATTTACATATCTTTCATTATACATCATGCATCATGGCATGCATTCCATCATATTAAGGAAAACATCATTTATTCCGTGTAGTATGTGCGAGAGTGAGAAGACTCGTGTTGATCAAGTCTCGGAGTAGATCTATCCACCAGAGGTGCTGGTGTCTATTGGAACTATCTCTGGGAACTAACCTTCTCTGCAACGCAGGCAAGCCCTGGTGCATAACATATTCTTGTATTTTATAAAATGTTATTCACATAACTCTATGCTCTGTTGCATTAAGTAATAGGAGTTGAATGATATACCGTTGTTGCATATCTTCCTTGACTACAAATTACTTATCCCATGTTAGACACCTTAATATGATAGTGGTTATAATGATTAGCCTTGCTTAGATGATAAAGTTGATAAAGTAAGTTATCCTCAAACTTTGATAAACCTGAAGTATGAGATTGATCATGAATTCTTTTAATATGAGACCGGGCGGGTGGTTTGGCCACAGCTGGCTTGCATATCTTCCTTCGACCCCAGCTGGGCCAAATCAATTCGAATCGCCGTTGCTTCTCGGAGAAGAAGACTCGATCCTTCGACCACTCATCGTATTTAATAGTTGAAACTGTGTTGCTCATGATCATATGATGAAATGGTTTAAGAAGTGATTAGTTTAGATCAGGTGTTCTTATATATAATGCTGTTGCTTAATAATCTTAAAGTTATAATATTGAAAGTAAGGATCCACTTTTAGTAAGCTTTTCTACCAAGGATACTTCTTACTTCTACCTTACCTTATAAGGTTGCATATCCTTGTAGTCTTTTCTTTAGTCGGGTAAGACTTATGGAGTCCCCTCAAGTACTCAGGGTTTGTTAACCCCTGTTGCAGGTTCTGACTTAAGCAGCTTAGGGAGGTCATGTCGGTGGGCTCGACATGGTCTGGCTACCTCTTCTACCTTAGATGTTTCTTTTCGGATGTTTCCGCTGTCTACTCATCTTTTGGAGCTTAGGTTAAAGTTTAACTTCTACAAGTTTTGTAAACTAATGTTATATTATTCCGCACTCCGATGTAAGATATTTTATATCAAATGTGTAATGTTGTAACAACTCCTTTGTTGATACTGTATGAGTTGTAAAACGTGGATGATTCGGGTTTTCCGAGGACACCCGACAGACTATTCAAGTTATGTGGCTCTCATGTGCAGCAGCCAGAGGCCTTAAGGGCAATGAAGGTGCATGTGGGCCATATAATTTGGGTGGTTCTGCCACATGTCCGATCCGCCACATAGGGACAACTAGCAAGCTAGCTAGCGGACGAGTTCATCCATCACCTGGAAGGAAGGGTTGTCTGGCTGCTCCTCGTGTAAGGCCCGGCCTCCATGGCCGCCGCCGGCGACCAGCTTCTCACGTCCTGCTGCATCGGTCGCGAAATTGCGCGCGCAGTCCATGAATCCAGCGACATCACCGACCAATGCAGGAGACGAGAGATCCATCTATTCGAGTAGCCGTCGAGTTCAATCCAGCCCGTGTAGCTCCGACTTGCACAGGGCCGAGCTTGCAGACTATGGCGCGGATGCGAACTCCATGGGCGGCGGCCACGCGTGAGCTTCGTGGGCGGCTGCGACGGGGAGGAAGAAGCGCACGGGAAGGGATGGCGGCAGTGATGAAGAGGAAGAAGGCGCACGGGATCTAGGAGGGCTCGATGGAAACTGCCCTGTCTTCCCCAGTGCGGATGGAGTCAGTTTCTTTCGCATCTGTCGAAGAGTAGAAGTGTGTCTATCTTAGACTAGGTTTATTGTGTTTTAGCTCTCTTTCTTCGACAAATAGAGTGTCACATCAGCAAAATCTAATAGATATCGGAGTAATAAATAGCTATAGAAACCATGATGGTGTCTGCATTTGGAGTGCTCTATCTTGCATGGCGATTGTACTTGATAGATCGAGACAGGTGATAGTTTCAATGCCGTTAATTAAGATTGTTGAAAGAAAAAATTTTAGGGTGGTGGGACGATTAGTTACCCCTTTCCTGTTGTAAACGTTGCGGTACTTTTCATGTGGTTCCAGCTTCCAACTCATCCTCAGACTCCCTGAATATGCTCATCAACTTGACAAAAACTTGTTAAAGTATTCTAGGAGAAGCGAAACATCACTCCTGTCCCATCTGCGGACACAGATTAGGTAACTTTAGTTCAGCAAGTCACCCAGTAACTTTACTTCCGATCTCCTGCGTCCAATTCTGAATTTTGATCCAAGGGTTCTCGCACCAGCACCGCGCCATGCCGGCGGGAGGACTCCGAGATGAGGGAGAGGGTGCCGCCAGCTCGCAGTCAAGCGGAGGCTGTCGGTCGCCGGGGCGCTGTCGAAATGCGGCTGAGCAGGATCCATGGGCCCGATGTCGTGGACGAGAGGCATGCGTCGTGATGTCTAGAAGTTGGAATTGGAGCCGTGATGCTAGTAGTACAGACGTACGGTTCATTCGTGAATCCATTCTGTTGTTTATTCGAAAATGACTCCAAAGTCATGGAGTGATCCATTGAGAAGCTTGTTGAGTGCTCAGAATTCAAGCACAACTACAGAATTTGGTAATCATTCAACAGAAAAATAAATGGGCTAATTTAGGAAGCTAACCGATTTCATAAGATCCTGGCAATCTGAATTCAAAATTTACAAGACAAAACAGGGGAGGAAACGTGTTTCAGGAACAGGGAGTGATCTGCTACAGTCATGCGGTGGTGGCCCTAGGCAGCGTACAAGCGCCACACGTGGTGGGAAAGAGTTGTGGAGACGAACACCGCACTGGATACACCATCCCAGCGGCAGCTCTTCCTCCAGCGCATTCGAGTGACACCCCGCTCCCCTCCTCAGCGCGTTCGAGTTACCGCGGCAGTGCGGTGCCCCATCTCTTCTCCTCTGCTGCACGGCGGCGTGGACCTCCGCCTTCTCCATGGTGCAGCATGGCGCGGGAGAGACGAAGAACTCCACGTGCGAAAGCGCTCTGTTCCTTTCTGTCTCGCTCGCATCGTCGCTGAGAAGGGACCAACTCCTGGATGTTATGCTTTGACTCAATACAAGCCGTTGGATTTAGAATGAATGATCGCGATGGAGAGAAAGTCTCGTCGTGACTTGCGCAAGGTTAGTCACCCAATCCCAATCTGTGTCCCCCATCTGCATGCATGCCAACAATTTTAGACGACCTAACGGCGAATTTTCTTCTCCACAAAAAGTGATCAATTTTGCTAAACCCTCTCATTCTTATTCATATTTAGTTTTTATAAGCAAAAAAAAAACTAAATGAACCTTTCAATAGCCTTGTTGATCTCTCGGGCTTCCTCAAAAGTGTCATCTAACAAAGATGTTAACAAGAACCACCAACTCAACTACATGACGAAGAAAATAAAAATACAAGTGTCGGTCCAGTTTTTTAAGTGGAAACCGGGCACAAAAACCACCAACTCAACTACATGCTCAACTTTGAGCCAACTTGGTCGAAAATGACCCAACTATCAACTCCACTAAGCGACGACTAGCTAAGCACTAGAGCAACTAAGAACAACTCCAACTAAGAAAGCAATAAGCAAAAACGACTTGGAGCGCCAAGCACCAACACCCTTGGAGAAGTGCCATGGCAGATGGCAAGAGAACACGACATAAACTAGATAGCCTAGCAAAGCCTTCAAGAAGGAAACGACACAAAGAGCATCGACAAGCTAGCTCGACAAGGGTAAGTTTTCACCTGCAAAATTCAGCACGGAAAGGAGGAGAGGTAGAAAAGAATGCCTCCAAGAAGAGAACAACATCCGCAGACATCATCATTCAAGCTTTCGTCCCGACCTTATGCAATCTCCACACCGCCGCTGCTGGAGACCCACAAAGGTAGCCTGTCCTAAGGAAAAACACCAAAGATACACGGGGCATCCCCGCCAACCCCGAACGCCACCGCGCGTCCTGCGGGTGTCCTGCCGCATGCACAGCCACAAGAAGGCACCCTCGACCCTACCGAGAAGGCAAGATGCGGTGAGGGGTCAGTCGCAGCCCCGCCCGACCGCCGCCCCTAGGAACGCCGGCCAGGAGAAATGCCTAGAGAAGCCCGTTAGCTCCGCCACAGAAACCAGCCTGAGAACGGAGGAAGGAAAATGGCGGGGAGAAGAGGGCCAGGATCAGTAGAAGCCTCAATCGCCCAGCCCACCAATGACCCAACCTGTGCCGAGCAGTTCTAGCATCAACCACGACGTGCAAGGCCTCCAGCAGCCCTCACACTGAACTTTCACCATCTGCACTAGCCCACTGACCATGAGGTGGAGGTCACCTGCGCCCGAATCTCCTTCCCGGGCCCTACTTCCACTCCTGCCGGTTACCAGCAGCCTTGATGTCGAAGCCGGCCACCGGAGGAACCCTAGCGACAAGATCCAGGCGGCCATTATTGCTGCGCCTAGCCATTGCCACCACTGCAAAGCCGGCACACAACCTCCGCCACCAGATCCATCGATGAGGTCACCAGATCCAGCAACAGGGGCACGTGAGTCGACGGAGGGTACCACGAACGAGCCACCATCGGCTGTCGGTCGTCGCCTTGCCATGGCAGCTCCAAACTCAGAGGCAATGGACAGCCCCGCCGCCGCCATCCTTGTGACTGCACAGGACTCCGGCAGTGGCAAGGCCACAAGGCTGGGGAGGTGAGTGCCTGGTGGCTGCTGGTGTGTGGCGCCACCCGAGTTGCCCTACCGCGAGAGCGACATGGGGGGCGGGTCGGGAGTCTTTGGGGGTAAGATTAGATTAATTGGGCTGAAGTCAATGTCGAGCCTAGTGATGATGTACACAAGCTCTTCATCATCAATGGGCCTCCCGGTGGCAGTCATCTCATCACCAAGGGCTTGCATTTTTCTGACATACTAGGCCACCAGCATGTTGCCCTTTTGGGCAGTGGTGAGGGCGAGTCGTGTATAGATGGCGGTGCTCTTGTTTGCGATGAGTATGAGGCTTCAATCGCTTTCCATAGCTGTGCAGCTGTTTCTTTTGCAGCAACTTCAGCAAACACCTCCCTCGATAGAGAGGCGAGGAGAAACCCAAGACCTATTGGTCAGACATGTACCATTCTTCATCCGCGGGGTTCGGCACCTTGGCCGGCAATACTACAAAAATGATTTTGTGACACACTTCCCAATCATTAATGGAGGCGGACACCAAATTCAACCGTCTCCTAAAATACCTATGGATTTTTGGAGGCGATCATTTTATTTACGGAGGCGGTCACAAAAGGACCTTCTTGCATAATAAACTCATGGAGGCGGTCATTTAATTTACGGAGGCAGTCACAAAATTGTTTGTCCCTCAAAAAGTATTTATGGAGGCGGTCACATATTTCTGATATCTCAAAATCCATTAACGGAGGCAGGCCTCATAAAATCCCCATTGTGCCTCTCTCCTCTTTCTTTGCAGTGGGCCGGGCAGCACGCCTCCCAGAGCATCGGCTGTGCGGCCGTCAAGTAGCGGCATGTGCACGCAGCAGTGCTGCGGCCCTCGAGCGGCACGTGCATGCAGCAACCACGCGGCCCTCGAGCGGCGTGCGGGCATGTGATGGCGGTGTGGCCCTCGAAGGCGGTGACAGATCAATGGTGGTGCGACCTCGTGCGAGGTGAGCCCTCAAAGATGGTGGCCGCAGTGCCCTCAAAGACGGCGGTAGATCTACAAGAAAGCAGCGTCAACGCGCAAGGGCGCGCCCTCTAGCGGCGGCACGCGAGGGCCCTTCTCCTTTGGGCTCTCAATTCGGGTTGGAGGAGGATCTTTTGGTTGAAGTTGAGAGTTTCTCTTTCGTGTTTCGGAGCGATTCGCTCAAGAGCTTGGCTTTTTGCTATTGTGAGTGTCCCCACTATATTATATAATTTGTGTTTACCGAACGATGTTGGTGTGCAGGTGTAGAGCTCAGAGACGGTCAACGGACATTGTAAAGGTCAAGTAGAGACGTGCCGTACCGATGGACATGGTGAGGCTTGGACCGAGAGACCAAGATGGCCGAAGTAGACTGTGTTGACCAAGTCAAGATGGTGGTTGACCAAGTCAACCGAGGGTGCTGGAGGACTTGGTGATTGGGCGGTCGGGGACGATGGTGACACGTGTCGAGAGAGTGGAGGAGGTTAGCAGATACACTTCTCCAGTGGGGTTTGGTGGTTTCATCTTTAAAACCATCGAAGGATGGTTTGGTGGTTTGAGTCTCAAAACCATCGGAGGACGGTTTGGTGGTTTGGGCCTCAAAACCATCGGAGCAAAGTCATGAAGAGCGCATGACCGTTGGATGCACTAATAAGACTTAGACCATTTTGCCCCTGAAGTTAAGTGGTTCAGCCTAAATATCTAAGGGCATGTTGGGAATGTGTAATAGCTCTATAAATAAGGTAGAGGCTGCCCCAACCAGCTATTTCTTCAGTTTTCATTTCTAGTACTTCTTAGCTCTTTTAGCTCTGTGAGGTAGCAAGTTTATTTTGAGTAGGTTATGTTTAACAGTTATTTGAAGGCAGTTGCAATAGAGGGTCATGGCTTGTGAAGTGTTTGTGGTTGATATAAGATATTTCTTTCAGAATGAGGATAATTCTTGATTCTGTTCTTCAGTATCACTTTTTGGTCAGTTCTATTCAAAGGATTCCTTATAAGAAAATGTGGGTGCAGAGTTTAATTTCTTTCTTTGAGGCGTAATATGGTGCTAGTTCATGGTACATATAAGGCTATAAAATCTATGTCTGAAGTCATCTGTTTAAGCTTCCACGAGTAAAGTGTTGTGGAATTCTTGAGTTACGACTGCTTTACTAGTTTCCCACTGCTATTTGTTCCTAGTGTTGTCATAGACCTTTTTGTCCAATTTTGGTTATGAATATTGGCTTCATGGACATTACTAGCTTTAGCCAATGCTATTCCATCATGTGCTGGATTGTGCCCTGGTGGAAATGCTCTTGAACTCTAGGTTCTGTAGTCTTATAATTATGTTTTAGAGTATGTATGTATGATAATTAAGAATCTTTTCTATGTCAGGTGTTGTAACTAAATGATATGGATGTTAGTGTAGAAGGATTTGTTTTAAAATTATTGCATTATATATCGGAACAATCCTGCTTGTTATAGATTGTTTGTTAGCTAACTTCTAATGGATCTGGAATTACAACAGTCCTCTTGTTCAATGTTTCTCTCATTTTAATCCCTTGCATACTGAATTTCTAACCCTACTAATTTTTTGATTGGGGCCTGAGATGTGCAATATGTTTGTGTCTTAGCATTTTTCTTAGGTGTGTAAAAGCTAGATGTGTACATAGCTCAAACATACGTCTCTTGAATAATAGTGTCACAAAGATCTTTTAACTTAGTCTGGTATTCACACAGGACAAATCCAGTATGAACTGTTATTTTGAGACTTTCGCTGGTCCTCTGTGGCAGATAGGTTTGGTGCAGCTCTCGGACAAGTCCGGTGTGACTAGTTTCTGTGTTGTTTGTGTGGCTTTCGCTCTAGCTCGGTTCCGTTATGCTTTGTTGTATTCTGAGTATTACTCTAAGTTCATTTAGTTACCAGTTGGCTAGAGTGAACTTCTGAGTCTATCTTTCGTGCTTTGGGGTAGATTTTGGGATAATGGCCGCATTCAAAAGAAAATTGAAATCGGCTTCCATTCACCCCCTCCAGTCGCCTAGTTCGATCCTTCACAATATGAGCCTTGGCTTGGCCATGGAGAGGCATCTGGACAATGGTTTTATAAGCACGAGCGGCGGTGGTTGGTGGGAATAGTGGAGGTAGGTGGGAGCAATGCTGGAGATCTTCAATCAATGCTGCCATAATTTGGTGGGATCTCAAAAAGAATATTGCTAGGTAAGAAATAAAAACTTGCAGTGATGGGCTCTACATCACTATCAGCTCGAGTCACGAACCGGCAATGACATAACACTGCCAGTTTGAACCACCAGCTGACAGTGTTAGTCCAAGTACCACTGTCGCTTCGTGGCTTAAACTGACAGTGATATGTCACTGCCTGTTCGTGTCTTGAGCCGGTAATGATAAGGACCTTCACTGCCAGCGCTCCAGGACCTCCAATCATTTTTAAATTTTCAACTTAAGAATCGACAGTGAAGGATTATTACTGCCGCAACTGGCAGTGATGGACCAACAATGAAGGTCAATTTTGTAGTAGTGCGTGTTAAGCATTTTCTATAGTTGATTCTTAGGTTTGATGGATGGTCTGAAGAACTATATGTTGAGTACTGAGTTGGTTAGAGTACACTGAGTCTCATCTCTTTTTTTTGTCTTCTTTTGTATCAGCTGAGTGCAATGTTTTAAATCAGATGCCAGAACAATATTTTCATGTTGAAATAAAGATTCCTTTATGAAAAACTATATAATTTCTCAATGTGAAACATGTGCACAAGGAAATATAACCCAAATCAGCACGTTTTTTAAGAAAGGGACCCCTAAAATCCCTAATCCCTATCGGCACTTCTATGATCGTGTCCATTCAATTTGAGATATCATCGACCAACTGTCAGAAGAGACAATCCACCAACGTGACTTTTGTTGAAATGAAACTTAGACTGACACGATCTTAACTTAGCCTAAACATGATCACTAATTCAAATTTTTGCGGAATGTATCTTAGTGACTAATCAGACCTCGTGGACGCCATCTATGTCGTTGGAGATGTGATGGATGTCGTAGATGTAGCAGATGATTTGAGTTCACCACCTGAGGACTTGAACGCCCTCTGTCGGTGAAGAACGTGAGGAGCCGGGTAGCGGCTGGCTTCTGGACGCCACCGAGATGGACCTGAACGGGATAGACGTGGGTGACGGCCTTCCTAAATCCTCCAGCGCCTAATTGACCGGTTATGTGAATAGTCACGTGGATGGATGGGATGGAGACGCCATGGGCGCCTCCTCTTATTTATAGTTGCGCTGTGGGTCAGGGGCCCGAACCCTTAGAATTCTAAGAGTTGCCGCCGATCACGACAGTTCTTATTTAGTTGGAAATAAATGATGAGTGGGTGGACCAAAAGCTTAACGCTTAATTAATCTCATAATTTAGTTTAGGATTAGCCGAACCGATCACATTCCAACATTCTCCCACTTGATCAAACGGCTAATGCAATTATGCAACTAATGTTCGTCTTATACTTATGTTCACGCTCAGTACTACAGTAAGACCAGACCAATGCGTCATCAACAACATTAATTGCCACTGCGACCCATTACCCATAGTTCCCTTGTCACACCCATTTTTAAGGACAAAAATAGGATGCATAAAAGACTCATGTGCGCCCCAGGAAATAGTCGCACACATAAGTTGACAAATTACAAAGTATCATCACAGTGCTTATTATATAACGAATAAGTATTTAAGACATAGTCTTGAACGATAGGTAATAATAACTAATAGTAATTCTTCAGCGGAAACTCCACACAGGGACACGGTTGACTGGTTGACACCAAGACTAGTACTCATTTCGATAATCTTCCTCTATATCTTCATCTGTTATGGTGGAAATAGCAAGGGTGAGTCCATGTCGAACTCAACAAATATAACACAGGGTTCATGAGGCTCAAAAAGGCTAGACATTGTTTAACTGCGTTTAGCTTTTAATCATATATTAGCAATTGAGTAGCATCAAGATAAACCACTTCCCATTAAAGAACCAATGATCAATTGTAATAAGGATAATGAATGGCATTAACATGAGCAAATAATAATCAACAATAATTAAACATGATATAACAGTTATGATCAACTATTCCATAAGAATCCCCAAGGCCGCTCGTATCCGTGAGCACGGCTAGTATACCAGTTTTTAACTCTGCGCAGAGGTGTACACTTTCACTGTGAGTCATAATTTCCAAATGAGTGGGGAGATCAAGCCCAAACACCCGAGAACCATATAAAGCCACTCAAAAGTTCGTCTAACATGTTAGGGCCATTAGATTCACTCGGCAGGCAGATGTAGAACCCCCCTTCCCTGTGGCACAACAACCGCAGCCTATACACACTAGGCCAGGGGCTCGCACTACACCCAACGTGGCAAGCCATTCTTACGCCATTTAAGGTAACCTCTAACAAGCTAGAAAAGGTCTCTTGAACAACTAAAGCCAGAGCCATATAGCCCTCACAGCTGTACTGTATATCCCGGTTATCACTTACAGATAAGTCCTTATGGAGAGAAACCAGAGCATCAAAATAATACACATGCTCTAGCCCCCTTTTAACAGTAATAAAATCATCTTAATAGTTGATTGCTTAATCCATTAATCAAATTACAAGATCATTGTTCTTAGTTTAAGCACTAGCAGTAGCTACCCATATGCATTCCCAAGGTTGACAAGGAATCAAGATAACAATCACTAAGTTATAATCTCTAAGGTTGTCAAGGTAAGCACATGCATATGTATGACAATTCAATGTATAGGTAACAAGGATAGTCCTGTGTTATACTTGCCTTGATCAAAGCTTTCCAAGTGATACTGCTGACTTGGCTCAAAGTAATACTCCGAATCGTCCAGATACTGCTCACCTTCTATACTCGATCATCAATCAACAACACACATGCATCCAATCAAACAAACACGAAGCAAACAAAGAGATACAATTAGAACAGTACACCAACAGTAGCAAAACAGTAATAAAAGTTTATAAAACTCTTCTACACGTTTCTACGATCACACAGACGCAAAGATCACCAAATTCGGAGTTAAAACGTGAAAGTTATGAATTTTCTAAGATTTCCTATAGATAAATAAATACTTAATTATAAACTCGAAAAATAAATTATCAAAACTAACTGTACAACTACACTAACATGTAGAGCTCGCAAATACGAACCTAACGCAACTTGAACGGATCAAATCGGAGTTAAAACGAAGATTTTATGACCAAAACAGTTCTAGTGGCAAAACTGTAAATACCTGAAAACGTATTTTTGAATAAACCGGAAGAAAATACGCTTTCCAAACACAAAAACGTACTTTCAGTTTTACGCTACGGACCGCGGGTTGATAACTAAAAAGCTGAGGGTCTCTTTAACAAATTTACCCGCGAAGGGGTAAGTTCTAATCTGGGCCGTTGATCACGATTTGGACGGCTCGTGTTCATCATCGAGTCTACAGTGCTCATACCGGTCTCCTACCTCAAGTCCGGCCGGCGGCCACCATGGCCGGCGGTCCTTCCATGGCCGGCGATGGCGGTTCTCCCCACCGAGACCACCATTCAAGCCCGCGTTTGATCCTACGGAAAGAGAAACTTCGCGCGAACTCAAATACGCTAAGAAAAACTAACCACGTGAACCACACGCGACGCACAGCAACAAGGGGCGGCGGCGCCATTGCCGCACCATCGGCGAGCTTCAAAACCACGACTAGGAC
Organism: Saccharum hybrid cultivar R570; assembly: GCA_038087645.1. Taxonomy (NCBI): domain Eukaryota; kingdom Viridiplantae; phylum Streptophyta; class Magnoliopsida; order Poales; family Poaceae; genus Saccharum; species Saccharum hybrid cultivar. The sequence continues at coordinate 1,146,542 of JAQSUU010000627.1, read as the reverse complement.
CACCTCCACCCAAAGGAATAGCCTAAAACCAAAGAGGAGAAGAATGCAGTCTCAACAATGCCACTAAGTCGGCCCCGAATCCACCCAACGGCTCCACCCGCGAGCAACCGTCACCTCCAACCACCTCAACCCTAAACCTTTGATTCCTTGCGGTAGAGTTCACGGTTTAGATGAAAAACGGAAACTAGAGGGTCAAGGCGTCCTATTTATGGCTTCTATTGGCCGTGTTCGGGTAAGACTCTCCGGGAAATCACGAGAAAGGCGGCGGCGGTACTCCGGTTCGGAGTCCGGCTCGAACACGGGAGGAGGAAGACGACTGACATGTGGGGTCCAGTGGTCAGCGAAACGATGAAAGGAGAGGCGGCGCTGACAAGGGGGCCCGATTCGTCAGCGTCACCCGAGAGAGGACAACGCGCGGTCGCGGCAGCAAATGGGCCGGCCCACGCGGCGAGGGCGCCAGCGCGGAGGAGGGAAAGCAGCGGCCCACCGTGCAGCCCAGGCGGAAAGGAAATGCAGGCCGACCCGAACGGGCCTTTGGGCCGCCAGGTGAGTAGGTAAGTTGTTTTTTTTTTCTTTTGTTTCTTTTCTTTTCTAATTTTTCCAAACACATTTTCAAATCAAATTTTCCTAAACCAAATCAAATAAAACAAATATATCCACACCACAAAATAAAATAAATGCAACAGCATGAATGCATCACCAAATAGTTTTAAAATTTTAATTCCCTCTCTCTAAATTATTTAAAATTTATTACTCCTAAAATTTGGGTGTTACAAATTCTATCCCCCTTAAAAGAATCTCGTCCTCGAGATTGGACTGCTTACTCAAACAACTGCGGATATGATTTCCTCAATTCATCCTCTCTTTCCCAAGTTGCCTCTGCCTCTGAATATCGATTCCACTGTACCTTGCACATTTTAATAACCCGACTTCGAGTAACTCTCTCAGCAGTCTCCAAAATCTTAATAGGAAACTCTTCATATGTAAGATTCTCCTTAACAGTCAACTCTTCTAAAGGTATCTGCTCCTCAGGCACCCGTAAACACTTCTTAAGTTGCGAAACATGGAACACATCATGTACTCCAGATAAATTCTCAGGCAACTCTAATTGATAAGCAACTTCCCCACGTCTAGCAATAACTTTAAATGGTCCAACATACCTTGGTGCTAGTTTACCTTTCATGTTAAATCTCTTCACACTTTTCATTGGTGACACCTTCAAATAGACATAATCACCTACCTCAAAAACTAAATCTCTTCTTCTATTGTCAGCATAACTCTTCTGACGTGACTGTGCTACTCTCAAATTCTCACGAATCACTCGCACTTGATGTTCTGCGTTTCTAAGAACATCTGTACCAAACACTTGAGATTCACCTGTCTGATCCCAAAACAATGGAGTTCTACACTGACGTCCATACAAAGCTTCAAACAGTGCCATCTTAAGACTCTGTTGATAACTGTTATTGTAAGAGAATTCTGCATAAGGCAAACTCTTATCCCAACTAGTTCCATATTGCAATGCACAAGCTCTCAACATATCCTCTAATACCTGGTTGGTCCTTTCAGTCTGTCCATCTGTCTGTGGATGATATGCTGTACTAAAATTCAATTTTGTTCCCAATGATTCATGCACAGCTTTCCAAAAATGCGACGTAAACTGCGATCCTCGATCAGATACAATCTTCTTTGGTACTCCATGCAAACAGACTATTCTCTCCATATACAACTCTGCCAATTTTGGTCCATGGTAAGTAGTCTTAACTGGTATAAAATGAGCAACTTTAGTTAATCGATCTACTATCACCCAAATAGAGTCATAACCTTTCTGAGTACGAGGTAACCCCACTATAAAGTCCATACCAACTTCCCTCCCACTTCCATTCAGGAATCTTCATTGGTTGCAACAATCCAGCAGGTCTCTGATGCTCTGCTTTCACCCTCTGACAAGTGTCACACAATGCCACATACTCAGCCACATCTCGCTTTAATCCAACCCACCAATATTTCTGTTTCAGATCCAAATACATCTTAGTACTACCAGGATGAATAGAATAAGCTGACTCATGAGCTTCGCGAAGAATTGCCTGTCTAACAGTTTGATCCTCAGGTACACACAGCCTCTTTCCAAACCACAAAATTCCATTATCATCCATTCGAAAGCCTGGTGACTTACCAATCACTATATCTTCCGCTATCTTCTTTAGTTTCTCATCCTTCAACTGACCCTTGTAGATTTCTTGCTCTAAGGTAGACTCTATCACTAATTCCATTGTATTAGTAACAATGCCCAAATTCAAATATTCAAATTCAGCACATAACTCACTAGTCATAGACAACGTCCGTATCTCATTGGCATAACTTTTCCTACTAAGAGCATCAGCTACTACATTAGCCTTACCAGGATGATAGTGTATCTCAATATCATAATCCTTAATCAACTCTAACCATCTGCGTTGCCTCAAATTCAGATCTGACTGAGTGAAAATATACTTCAAACTCTTATGATCAGTGTATATATCACTCTTATGTCTAATCAAATAATGTCTCCAAATCTTTAAAGCATGAACTACAGCTGCTAACTCCAAATCATGTGTAGGATAATTCAACTCATGCTTTCTCAACTGCCTAGATGCATAAGCCACAACTCTGCCTTCTTGCATAAGAACACATCCCAAACCTTGACGAGAAGCATCACAATAAATAGAAAACTTCTTACTCAAATCTGGCAAAACCAAAACAGGCGGTGTAGTCAACCTCTTCTTCAATTCCTCAAAACTAGCTTGACATTTATCTGACCACACAAACTTGGCATTCTTCTCTAACAGAGATGTCATAGGTTTAGCAAGTTTAGAAAACCCTTCAATGAACCGTCTGTAATATCCAGCTAATCCCAAGAAACTACGAATCTCGCTAACATCAATAGGTGGTTTCCAATTTAATACATCCTTTACTTTACCTGGATCCACTGATATCCCTCCATTAGAAACAATATGACCAAGGAAAGAAACTTCCTTCAACCAAAACTCACATTTACTTCGCTTCGCATACAATTTATGCTCTCTAAGTTTCTGCAATACCAACCTCAAATGTTCAGCATGCTCTTCCTCCGTCTTGGAAAATACCAGTATATCATCAATAAATACCACCACAAACTTATCCAAATATTCCATAAATACCTTATTCATCATGTACATAAAGTATGCAGGTGCATTGGTCAATCCAAATGACATAACAGTATACTCATACAATCCATACCTTGTAGTAAAAGCTGTCTTTGGAATATCAGAAACACGAATCTTCAACTGATGATAACCAGAACGTAAATCAATCTTAGAGAACACACAAGCACCCCTCAACTGATCAAACAAGTCATCAATCCTGGGCAAAGGATACTTATTCTTGATAGTTACCTCATTTAGTGACCGGTAATCAACACACATCCTCTGACCGCCATCTTTCTTATCAACAAAAATAACTGGTGCTCCCCAAGGTGATGAACTAGGTCTAATAAAATCTTTATCTTGTAATTCTTTAAATTGTTTCTTAAGTTCTTCTAATTCATCTACTCCCATCCTATATGGTCGTTTGGCTATAGGTGCAGTTCCAGGAAGTAATTCAATAAGAAATTCAATGTCTCGGTCAGGTGGCATACCTGTCAATTCATCCGGGAAGACATCCGGAAATTCCTCAATCACTGAATTCTCCTTAATAGTATCTTCAAGCTGATTCACCACAGCGGTTGGTTGCTTCTGCACTGCTACATCCACATTGATTTTATCTCCATTAGGTGCAGTCACAACTACCACTTTCTGCTGACACTGAATCTCTGCCTGATTTTGCTTCATCCAGTCCATACCCAATATCACATCAATACTAGATGTCCTCAACACTATAGGAGCTATCTTAAACTCTACCCCTTAATACCATACTAATTGGAAGACAACGATTACTGGTTTGCATGGTACCTCCAGGTGAATTTACTAAGAGAGGTTCTTTCATAGCTAGCATGGGTATACTATGCATTTTAACAAAAATGTTGGATATGAATGTATGAGATGCTCCAGAGTCAAAAAGAACAGTTGCAGGAGTGAAATGTACATTGAACGTACCAATCATAACTTCTGGTGCATCATGAGCTGTATCAGAAGACACGTGATTCACCCTTCCAGTACCAGATTGCCTCTGGTTGCTCTTCTGGCTCTGAGGAGTCTGCTGGTTCTGCTTCTCAGGACAATGGTAAGACATATGCCCCTCTTTACCACAGACAAAGCATCTAGTAGGTGTGCTGGGAGCACTATTCTTCATGGGGGTAACATTGGAATTTCCAGTGCGAGGAGTCTGTTGCCCAGTCTGCTGATACTGTTGACGCTGTGGATATGATGAACGCTATTGTGACTGATTACTTTGCCAATTCTGGGACCACCTCTGATTCGGATTGCGATTCCATTGACTAACCGGTCCCTAAAACTTCTGATGGAAACCATGCTGAGAATTAGTGCGCTGACGGTTGTTGCTTCCTGAGCTTTGTACCTTCATCTTCCTCTTTCTGTCCATCTCTCTGCGCTCATTATCAAGCACAATAGCTTTATTTACCAGCTCTTGAAAACTAGCATAGTTGTTCCCCTTCAACTGCAAACGAAGATCATAATAAATTCCCTTCAAGAAAAGACGCTGCCTGTCTGCATCTTCTCTCACTTCATTAGGAGCATAACGAGCCAACTGGGTGAACCTGTCATGATATTCACTAACGCTCATCTGTCCCATCCTAAGGTTTCTGAATTCTTCCTGCTTCAGCTCAATTATACCTTCAGGAATATGACGAGCTCGAAAATCTCTAACAAACTCATTCCAAGTGATAGGAGGAGCATTGTCAGGGCGTGCAGCTTGATACGACTCCCACCAAGTCTGAGCTGTCCCCTGTAACTGACCAGATGCATATAACACCTTCTCCATATCATTGCATTGGGCTATATTCAGCTGTTTCTCTACTGCCCTCACCCAATCATCTGCCTCTAAAGGATCAGCAGCATGAGAAAACACTGGAGGGCGTCCCTTCAAAAATTCCCCACGCTTATCCCTCACTTGCACAGGCGGTGGTCCTCCTGCAGGGGGATTGTTCTGCATGTGCTGCATAAACATCTGCATCATCTGGTTCTGAGTTTGCATGAGTTCCTCCATAGTAATGGGTAGGTTAGCACCTCCACGACCTCTGCCACGACCTCTGCCTGACATCTGTTTCCAAAAACACAGAAATTGAAATTCAGTACGATCCGAGATGATGTATTCAATAGATAAGCAAAATCTGATTTTTCTGGGCGAACTCTAATTTCAGCAACTCAGTAAAACTGTCATATCTCGAGCTATAGACGTCCAATTCAGATGATCTTTACATGGTTGGAAAGCTTACAAAATTATCTACAACTTTTATTCACAACACTTTTTCTGATTCTATCAATAAATTGGCCAAAAACTGAACTTAACCGAAACTGTTTCAGAATTTCAGACTGTGCAGTAACTCCAACTTGGAACAGGTATATCTCTTAGCTCATAATAGATATTAAAGTGATTCTTCTGGGGTTGGAAAGATATAGAAGTCTAATTATTCCCAGTAAAATTTCTTAAATTTCTCATGAACGGATTTTAAGTTATTTCTAAAACATCCCAGACTGATCCAAAAATCAGCAAAGGACAGAACTAAGTTAACCTCATATTCAACTAATAATTTTGATCAAACTTAATATTCTTAACCATGGAACTTGTAGGTATGTCTACCAAACTCCAGCAAACATTACAAAGATCCAAATCACACATTATCATAATAACAATCCATCAATCACACAATTGTTCACACCACAAACTGACTCTTAAAACAATCCAAACTTAAAATTAACTCGCAACTACTATCGTTCCTATTACATAGGGATTTTTCCTATTTCCTAATTAAGCTTCTCATAAATCTTGGGATGACCTAACTCCGCCCTTAATTGGTCAATCTCCTTATAAGCTTGCTCCTTAAGTTCTTTTTCCTTCAGCAACTCATCCTTCAAATCCACCTCATGGAGAGCCAATTCACAAGCTAATCCCACCGTAGCTTGTAAAGTCAAGGAGGAATCATCTGCAAGCGGCACGGTCCAAATACCCTTGTCATGTAAGAAACAAGGAAAATGCCGGAGTGCACCCTTTAACGTCTTGTCTGAGCGTAGACCATGGTAGTAAACAAATGCATTGAAAGCGACATCCTCCATGCTTATCTCCACGGTTGCCCGGCTCACTCTGGTAATGAACTTTGACTCCACCTTAGACTCCTTAGTGGTAGGATCCCTTTTCTTAACCCATAACTCCGTTTCCCAATAGGAATCCATCCATGGATGACTATACTCTGCACTACGATACTCCAACGTAGCTTCCCAGTCATAGTAGTAGTTGTCCAAGGTTCTTGTCAACATGTCATGGAAGAAAGCATCAGCTTTAGGAACCATGATATGAAGCTTCGTAGTCCACCCCATAACTACATTCTCCATTGGTGTATCACCAACTATTGATTCAGCATCAGATAGCTCTTGATCACCATCTTCATACGGCTCCTGAGGTTTGAAACGGGCAACGTACTGTGCAGATGACAGACGGGGATAAGGAGACATCTACAAGATTTAGACATAGATTAGATAGAATCAATGTATTTTCGCAATAGAATAAAGTAGAGGAAGCATAAAACTTTAGTAATTAACAAGGTGAAAAGAGGAAGCATGAATTAAGTGAAGTATGGATGCTATTAACGACCATTCTAACTAGGCTCGCGTCCTATAGTCAACACGGCTCTGATACCAATCTGTCACACCCATTTTTAAGGACAAAAATAGGATGCATAAAAGACTCATGTGCGCCCCAGGAAACAGTCGCACACATAAGTTGATAAATTACAAAGTATCATCACAGTGCTTATTATATAACGAATAAGTATTTAAGACATAGTCTTGAACGATAGGTAATAATAACTAATAGTAATTCTTCAGCGGAAACTCCACACAGGGACACGGTTGACTGGTTGACATCAAGACTAGTACTCATTCCGATAATCTTCCTCTATATCTTCATCTGTTATGGTGGAAATAGCAAGGGTGAGTCCATGTCGAACTCAACAAATATAACACAGGGTTCATGAGGCTCAAAAAGGCTAGACATTGTTTAACTGCGTTTAGCTTTTAATCATTTATTAGCAATTGAGTAGCATCAAGATAAACCACTTCCCATTAAAGAACCAATGATCAATTGTAATAAGGATAATGAATGGCATTAACATGAGCAAATAATAATCAACAATAATTAAACATGATATAACAGTTATGATCAACTATTCCATAAGAATCCCCAAGGCCGCTCGTATCCGTGAGCACGGCTAGTATACCAGTTTTTAACTCTGCGCAGAGGTGTACACTTTCACTGTGAGTCATAATTTCCAAATGAGTGGGGAGATCAAGCCCAAACACCCGAGAACCATATAAAGCCACTCAAAAGTTCGTCTAACAAGTTAGGGCCATTAGATTCACTCGGCAGGCAGATGTAGAATCCCCCTTCCCTGTGGCACAACAACCGCAGCCTATACACACTAGGCGAGGGGCTCGCACTACACCCAACGTGGCAAGCCATTCTTACGCCATTTAAGGTAACCTCTAACAAGCTAGAAAAGGTCTCTTGAACAACTAAAGCCAGAGCCATATAGCCCTCACAGCTGTACTGTATATCCCGGTTATCACTTACAGATAAGTCCTTATGGAGAGAAACCAGAGCATCAAAATAATACACATGCTCTAGCCCCCTTTTAACAGTAATAAAATCATCTTAATAGTTGATTGCTTAATCCATTAATCAAATTACAAGATCATTGTTCTTAGTTTAAGCACTAGCAGTAGCTACCCATATGCATTCCCAAGGTTGACAAGGAATCAAGATAACAATCACTAAGTTATAATCTCTAAGGTTGTCAAGGTAAGCACATGCATATGTATGACAATTCAATGTATAGGTAACAAGGATAGTCCTGTGTTATACTTGCCTTGATCAAAGCTTTCCAAGTGATACTGCTGACTTGGCTCAAAGTAATACTCCGAATCGTCCAGATACTGCTCACCTTCTATACTCGATCATCAATCAACAACACACATGCATCCAATCAAACAAACACGAAGCAAACAAAGAGATACAATTAGAACAGTACACCAACAGTAGCAAAACAGTAATAAAAGTTTATAAAACTCTTCTACACGTTTCTACGATCACACAGACGCAAAGATCACCAAATTCGGAGTTAAAACGTGAAAGTTATGAATTTTCTAAGATTTCCTATAGATAAATAAATACTTAATTATAAACTCGAAAAATAAATTATCAAAACTAACTGTACAACTACACTAACATGTAGAGCTCGCAAATACGAACCTAACGCAACTTGAACGGATCAAATCGGAGTTAAAACGAAGATTTTATGACCAAAACAGTTCTAGTGGCAAAACTGTAAATACCTGAAAACGTATTTTTGAATAAACCGGAAGAAAATACGCTTTCCAAACACAAAAACGTACTTTCAGTTTTACGCTACGGACCGTGGGTTGATAACTAAAAAGCTGAGGGTCTCTTTAACAAATTTACCCGCGAAGGGGTAAGTTCTAATCTGGGCCGTTGATCACGATTTGGACGGCTCGTGTTCATCATCGAGTCTACAGTGCTCATACCGGTCTCCTACCTCAAGTCCGGCCGGCGGCCACCATGGCCGGCGGTCCTTCCATGGCCGGCGATGGTGGTTCTCCCCACCGAGACCACCATTCAAGCCCGCGTTTGATCCTACGGAAAGAGAAACTTCGCACGAACTCAAATACGCTAAGAAAAACTAACCACGTGAACCACACGCGACGCACAGCAACAAGGGGCGGCGGCGCCATTGCCGCACCATCGGCGAGCTTCAAAACCACGACTAGGACCACCTCCACCCAAAGGAATAGCCTAAAACCAAAGAGGAGAAGAATGCAGTCTCACCAATGCCACGAAGTCGGCCCCGAATCCACCCAACGGCTCCACCCGCGAGCAACCGTCACCTCCAACCACCTCAACCCTAAACCTTCGATTCCTTGCGGTAGAGTTCACGGTTTAGATGAAAAACGGAAACTAGAGGGTCAAGGCGTCCTATTTATGGCTTCTATTGGCCGTGTTCGGGTAAGACTCTCCGGGAAATCACGAGAAAGGCGGCGGCGGTACTCCGGTTCGGAGTCCGGCTCGAACACGGGAGGAGGAAGACGACTGACATGTGGGGTCCAGTGGTCAGCGAAACGATGAAAGGAGAGGCGGCGCTGACAAGGGGGCCCGATTCGTCAGCGTCACCCGAGAGAGGACAACGCGCGGTCGCGACAGCAAATGGGCCGGCCCACGCGGCGAGGGCGCCAGCGCGGAGGAGGGAAAGCAGCGGCCCACCGTGCAACCCAGGCGGAAAGGAAATGCAGGCCGACCCGAACGGGCCTTCGAGCCGCCAGGTGAGTAGGTAAGTTGTTTTTTTTCTTTTATTTCTTTTCTTTTCTAATTTTTCCAAACACATTTTCAAATCAAATTTTCCTAAACCAAATCAAATAAAACAAATATATCCACACCACAAAATAAAATAAATGCAACAGCATGAATGCATCACCAAATAGTTTTAAAATTTTAATTCTCTCTCTCTAAATTATTTAAAATTTATTACTCCTAAAATTTGGGTGTTACATCACTGCAATACCTTGTTAGAACGCTTATTACTTATTGGGAGTATATGACCCTATTATGAGGAATCAAGTTAGAGACTCTGCACTAAAAACCCAAACTAATTTGCGCGCTCATAAATGGGATACATGTTAAGCCTCAAATAATCAAATATGCTAGCATCAACTTAGTTCTTATTTTCTCAAGCTTAATAATTTGATCCTAGGTTCTTTCTTTCACAACATTTAATCAATGTGCTTGGCATCAACAATTTGATATGCCGTTACTCGAAATAATACTGCTACTCAACTGTAGGCCTGTAGCAGTATGTTAATACTCAATTTTTGGGATAATATCTCTTAAGCCACATGGTCTGTCGTATTCATGCCACTAATTGAGCTCATATTAAAAAAATAATTATATTTGGAGTTTTCAATAAAACTGTCTTTTTCTGCAAGAGTAGGTATAATCTAATTGTGCACTTTCTTATACATACTCAAGAGAATTGGCAATCGAATAATTCTTAATTCTTATAAGTGACATGATGATTCTTTTGGTGCCTTATCATCAACAACTTAAAACCCTTTAGCACATTCCAGTGGACCTATTCTACATTATAAACTAATATTTTGCCAAGTATCCCAATGCCAAGTCTAGACTAGTATTGACTTGAGCATTCTTAAAGTTAATGACAGCCGAAGTATATGGAACGTCTTCCTCTTCAACTTTTACTAACTTTTTTCTTAGAATATTTAGGATAATTAAACTTAATGCATTATGCAATCTTCTTTATGCGAATAGACAGGCATGGCATTTCAAACTCTATCACTTGTGCATATACTTGATATATTTTTCGTGATAATCCTAGTACTTATTTGGTCCTGTATGGTGTATCTTAATAGCCAAAAACTCAGAGGCTTCACCAAAATATATCATATTAAAAAATTTGGGCGAGTAGAAAACTCTTAAGTGACAGTCCTATTGCCACGTAACTCAACTTCACCCATGTAGAGTATTTAGACAATAAACTTTTTCACCTTTTTTATAAGCATAATTGTCCACTTAATGAAATTCCAAACCAACTATGTTCTTGGTTTAAATTTCTTAAAAACTCCCTTTGAAGTCACGCTTAGAATTGTAGACCCTTTTATAGTCTACTGGTTTGATTTCATTAGGAAACTTATTAGCACCCACACTTATATAAACTTATGGACCTAGGCTCATAAAAATTGCTGGGTTTAGAATAACAAAATTCCTCTTCTGATGTGGTCATCATGGATCACAAGCAGTTTAATAACAATAGAGGTTAACTTATGTGCCTAATAATCCACTAATGGTTGCTAAATATATCTGTTGTGGCACACTAATTGACTCTTGAAAATCCACAATACAAATTGTAGTAATTTAAATGGAGGTATACTAATGACTTATGGCACAAACTAAGATATTTATGTCTTCTTGAGTCATTGATACAGAAAACTAAGCTCGTATCTCTCCAAGATTTTATCTTCCTCCTTTGTGAACTCCCACTAGCTCCCACTGATTCTTGCATTCTCTAGGAACACATTCATTACATCTTAGCGAAATAGTTATACCAGTAGAAACGCAATCCCTTGGACTTTGCTCCCACTGGTTTCTATGTTCTCCAGAAACATAATCAGGGTGCCATGTGGACACCTCATTTACTTAGAATCTCATTTTTTATCCTTAGCTAGACTGTACTTATGTCTTGCTGAGGTTTTGCCCAATAAAATTTTTATGATCAAATATTCATCAATCAGCGTTGGCCAAAATGACAAATATAAGGCATATAAGTTTCCAAAAACAAGCTCTATGAACTAGTCTAATCAGCGCTGGCCAGAATAAACTAGAATAAGAAACTTGGTGGACATGCAAACACTAATCAGCGTTGGCCAAAAATAGTGAAAGCAAACCATAGTTCAATTAGAGACTCATGTTGGGCTAAGAGACAAAATTAGTATGTTTTTTATTTCTCAAGTCCCATGCTTTATAATCTTATTTGAATAGAGCATCTCTTTCCTAATGAGACAGTCCATTCTCCTCTTCAAAAGTGGCTTAAACAATAGTGACACAATTTTGACAAGGTCTCATCATCTTGAGTAATGATTAACTTAAAGATAAAACAGACATAAAGAAAACTTATATTACAAGAAATAAATCTCTTTGCCAATTAATAAGATAAATCATAATGGAATAAATTTGATGGATTCGTAAACTCTAAACTCAAGAACATTTGTTCAAAATACAAAGTATCTCATACTAAGATGACATAAGCATCATTAGGAACTAAGTTTAAAACTAATCTAATGCGAAGCTTAAGGCTCGACTTTATCTTTATTCTATCAATGGCTTCTTAGACTTTGCTCCCCTTTCTTCCCTGGTTTGGCAAGACCTGAGGAGAAGTTAAGAAATGCATTATTGCACCTTAGTTAATTCACCATATGTTGGAAAAATATCTTAAGTAAAACTTATGAGACAACTTAAGTTACCTATCTTTTGAAGCCATTCTTATATGTAACATCCCAGGTTTTCAAGCAACAAAAAATAGAAGCTTTTTATAATTTTTCTTGCAATTGTGTGAAGCATGTAGTATTTATGTTGAACCTGAGTCTAACTCACTAACAAGACGTTGCATACATGTAGAATTGGTTGCAGGAGTGTGGTCGTGCTCGTGAGTTGGATTTGTGTTGTCTTGTGGTGTTCGGAGTACACAAGTCCATAGTAATCTCCTCTCGAATTCTCTATGAATTCATCTCTGAGTCTCTCTTGAAAATCCACCTCTTAATATATTAATGAATCCTCACTTTGAATTCATTCCAAGTTCCCTTCCGAATCTCTTCCCAATTCCCTCCTTGACCTCGTGTCAAATCTCTTCTTAAATCCCTTTCAAAGATTCTCCCTCAAGCTCTTTTCAAATTTTCCACTCGGGCTCATCGTCACGCATCACAAATAGCGTTCAAGCTCATTTCAAAGTTCCCGTGAAATTTCAATCTCTAAATCTGTTTGAAAGTCATCTCAAACCCCATTCAAAACTCTTCCAACTTTCTATTGAAATTCCCTCCCAAAATATCTAAGTCAGAAAATGGAAAACCATTTCCTCTACTTGTGGGCCAAAACCCCCTTCTTCCCTCCTTCCTCCTGCTGCCGGCCCACCTCTCCTTCTTCTCTTCCTCAGCCCAGCCTAGAAGACCTGACCGTAGCAGCCCACCAGCACCAGCGCCCGCTGGCCTAGCCGCCTGCGCTCCCTCGTGGCCCAGTTTGCGCCGCATGCCCAACTCGCAGCTGCCTTTGGCGAGACCGTCAGCGCCAGGCCCAGACGAAGCCACATCCCAGGCCGCCCGCACCCGCGCCCCTGTCTGGAACCCTAAGCGCAAGGCGCCCCAAAACCATGCCATCGCCGCTCGGGCTCCGACCAAGAGCGCCCGTGCCTCACTTGCCCGCCTCGCGATTGACGCCACGTGTCCGTGGCACGGATGACGAGAATCGCCGCCGTCCACTGTGTTGCGCCCCAGAACCCTAGTGCCCGCGCGCCTATAAGACCCTGTGGCCGCCGCTCCTCTTGTTTCTCCCTGCCCCCGCCGCCATGCCTTCTCCAGCGCCCACCTCGCCTCCCCACACCGCTGGGAGCTCCACGGCAGCCCTACGCCGTCCGTGTCATTGTGCCCACCTCGCCACGACGGCTGTGGCCACCACCGTCTCCTCGTCACGTCGAGCGCCTGCTCCGCCTCGGGCCTCCACCGCCTCCACCACCCACGCCAAGCACGACCTCACCGGAGCCCCCTACAAGCCACGGACGTCGCCTCCTCTTCGTCGGTGCCACGACGTCCTCATGGTCGCAACACTCCGCTCCATCGTGACCCCGGCACCACGAACACCTCCACCCTGCCTTCCTCTGCTCCGAACAGTAGAGCCACCGCCGTGCTCTCCCCGCGACGCCAGCATGGTGAATGCGACCATGACTCCCTCCGTGCTAAGCCATGTTTGTCAAGCGGTGGAGCACCAATCTAGCCCCGAGCCGCTCGACCTCGGTGCTCTGTTGCACATCGAGCCGAAGATCGAGCTCCTCTGCTGCCTCAAGCTAACCTCGCCAAGCTAGGAACGTGCTGCGTCTGCCTCTTCCTCGGCCAACTCCGAGCGTGGCACCCCCTTCCTCTCAGAACCATAGGAACAGATGAGCCGCACCGCCATCCCATCGTGTTTCCATGTCCAAGCCAGCGCCCTTCCGCTTCCTGGACAGCATGGCCGCCTTCACTGGACCTCGCCAGTGAGTGCCATGTCAAGTTCCATCCTTATCTCCTTCGCATTGGTGCTCGTCCATCTAACTTCAGCCCTCGCGCCATGATCCAACACCACTGCAGGATGGCTACAGCCCCGCTGTATCATCATTCGGGAGCCGAACTTCGTCACCCCTTGCCATTTATCATCTGTCCGGCCTTCACACCGTGTTCATTCTCTAGTGCCGGACCGGACCTCGTTGACCATCCCAGATAGCAGCACTACCTCACCATGTCCGTTCTGTGTCCGGCCTTCGTGCCGTGATCTTCTGCATTGTAGGGAAGCAACAGCTCAGTTGTGCTTCTTACCAGGGATGTGACGCCACCCGAAGCATGCCGCAATATTCCTCTGCCTTCCTCCATTTCAAGGTCGACTTTTGAACCTAGCCAACGCCGCCCGCGATGTCGGCAAGCTAGTTCGTATTGATTCCTTATCTATCATCTATACCTGCTTATGCACTTAATACTTGATCAATCAATATAAATTGTCTATATATGATAGTGATCTTTATCTATACTATACCTGTGTCGTGCCTTCATGCCGGTCTATCTATCCACATTTTGTGATGCTATGGGTATGTGCAACTCCACGTCGTGTCGTTGTGTTGATTGGTTCTCGTCTTTTGGTGTTTTGTTGTGTGTTGGTTTGGTTCATGGCTCCCGTGTTGTTGGTTGTCTGAAGATCGTGCCTTTGAGCCGATCGAGGGATCATACCTCGTTCGATTATTTCGGTCATGGGTTCGTCCCATCGTGGCCGTAACGCCAAGCGTAACTCGCCCCCTCATTGTTCTTAGTTGACTCTGTAGTGTCATGATCGTTGGCCCTCTTTTACACATCCAGACTGTGGCCACCATGAACTCAACCTCGATGCACTCCCACTCGCATACGATGAGATCATCGTGGCCTAGATCCTAGCTGATGAACTAGAGGACGACTAACATGGGACATATGGAAGCCAACTCGCTAGGTTAAAGCTCATGGTCGCGAGTTCGCTTGCCATGGCCATCGGGTTTTACCGCTCTTTCTCTTTCGTTCTTTTCCTAATCGACTCGTATGTTTGCACCACTTCTACCCTGGCATTTCTTCGGATCTAGCGGTGACAACCGCATCACTATGAGCCGTAAGAATAGCCTTGTGCCGTTTAGTTGCACGGTCATGGTGCCCTACTAGTGGGTTTGGATTGGGGGATCGTGCCTCTCTTATTCCAACCTTTGCCTGTCCCATGACGAGTTGGATGAAAGGGTGCAGATTCCATTGTTTCTTCTCTCCTCTTTTGTTCTTGACCCCCATCGATCCAGTTAAATGTGGGTTGAGCTCTTCGCTCGTTCAACGTTTGTCGCTTTCTTGATTCCATTCTTTTGATTCCTGTCGTTGCTATGGCGAGTGGATCAAAGGAAGGTGAATTCTGTGCCTCTTTCTGTCTTTTGGTTCTTCCGTGTTTGAACCCTTGTATGCTTGTACCCTTTGGACCATAGCATATCTAAGGTTCTCGTGGTGACAATCGCACCACTTCAAACCCTAGAGATGTCTTAGTGCATTTAGTGCACCTAGGTCTTGGTACCCTACTAGTAGCTTGAGCACTCGTGATCTTTTGTGTGTTGCTCCTTTCCGATGCCTCGTCTTTTGCCGTGATGTGTGTATTGGGAGAAGTAGGCCACCTTTGCTCTTCTCTCCCCGTTCCACCCTCTCTTGGTTCACGTCAATTATAATGTCGTGCGGATTGAGAGAGAACGGAACTTCCTGCTTGTAGACTTTTGGTTCTCGTCAGTCCCCATGACGCTTAGATCAAAAGTCGTGAGCCATGGTGCTTGCTTAGGATGAGCTAGAGCCTATTCCATTTCTACTTAAGCCATACAGGTCAACACGATCAGTCTGGGAAGTACTGGCTAGGCTAAGGCTTAAGTTTGTGCTTAGCAAATCACCACTTGCATTTCTTTGGCCCAGGGATCGGACATCCGTCAAGAGGGCTAAGTTGCTCTCCCTTTTTGTGTTCTTCCGTTGTAGTTGCTCTTCTGTGCCTTGTTGCTCCTCTTTCCGCAGTCTTTCTAGGAATAGTGGTCTAATTGCTCTTTTGCTTGTCGTACGAACGAGGTAGCTGCGTCAAGGATAATGATGACCGAGTCAGGACCATTGGAGGAAGGACATGCAGATGGAGGAAGGACCATGGAGGAGTACGACTACAAGTGCACCGAGGATCTCGGATATGACATTTAACAGGTGTTCCACATCCCACCCAACCTCATAGAACCTATTAGACATGCTACAATGTAGATGCTAGTGCTTTACTTTTTGTGCAAATGAACTGTGATAGGTTGCATGGTAGATTGCTTGTAAGCCATTACCTTGTCGTAACCTATTCCCCTGCACACCCGCTGTTAGGCTAGATGCTCACATTCTACTTACTGCTTTACTTTCACTACGCATTGTACCTGTGATGTGATGCTTGGTGAATGGATAACGTGAGTGGATAAGGCACGTGGTGCTGATAACTTGGTAAAACTGGATAATGAACTTAGGGAGATCTTGGCGTGCGTTTTGGGTGTGTGGTGAGGGTTGAGTCAATCGGACAGGATCCTACGACGAGTCTTTGGGGCAAGTCATGCCGGAGGGTTGCGGCCTGGGCATCCCTCGTGAGAGGTACCTATGGCGGGTGCATGTGAGAGCAGACGGGGTGTTGGTTGTCCTAGGTGGAGGTGCCGTCGAGGCACGGGATGTTGGTTATCCCCTTGAGAAGATATCTTGTACGGTCCCCCTAAGGACTGGTATGTCTTGAGAACCGGAATCATAGGAACCTTCGTGCACACCACTCGCTCCTGATGGGCGGGAGACGATTACCCGACTGACTAGGGCTATGCCACTACTACTAGGTTGGAAGGTGATAGTGTAGGGAGGTACGAGCATGGGGGCCCACACCCTCCTAAGACAGCGTAGTGACCTTGGAGGCCCGGTACTACATCTCATAGTCTCAGCGTTTCGGTGGACTCTGGGGTGGCCCAGGGCTGAGTGGTAGGGTGGTACCGTACTGGTTGGGAGGCAGTCGGCATCAGCCTAGGTAGGGCACCGTCGAGGATGGCAATCTTGTGGATTTCTAGGTGTACACGCTCTGCAGAGTTGATCGATCTATACGTATAGCCGCATCCGCGGATATGGACATTCCTATGACCTACGCTTCACTTGATTAGTGGGAGGAGTCCTTTCTACCTTTCCCCTAGGTTTTGGTGTTGGATCCGGCTTTGGCCGTTGAGGCAAGGTACGAGCGGGAGTCGACCTTGCCGCCTAGAGAGTGAGATGAGATGAGATGTGTGTTTGGGATGAGAGAACGTGTGGATGAGATGGGTTAAAACTTGATGAAGTATTATTATAAAATCTTGTTGAGCTTGCATTGGAAACCTACAGCTATATATATAGGCCTTTTCATCTACCCTTGCATTCCACTTACCACAAAGCATACGCAAAAGCATAGGGTGGGAGACAGTGGCCAGTACAAATCATACTGATAGATTTTGGACAGGTTTGGACGAAATCTATGACAACCCCGAGGACTTGGATTAGGTGGTCTCGTTCCTACGCTTAAGTTTGGTTCGGAAGATGAAGTCCACGCCGCTGACATTCTACACCAACTCTGATGATTGCCCGTGAAGGAGGAGCCTTCACCTGCTGATGCGCTACAATGACTCTAATGAAGACGCGTGTGTTTCCGCTAGAATACAATGTAATAGATGTGTTAACCAGTGTTGTAAAGTCTTGTAACTTGTAATTCTACAATGTATGACTATGATATCAGCTGGTAATTGATAATATGATGGATTGCTCTCGTGATCTACTACATTACAAATCATATCTGTGGATTTTCCCTTCGTGGAAAATCGAGATAATTTCAGTTGGTATCAGAGCCATACTTGACCCTAGGACGGGACCCGTAGAACCAAACACTAGTTTAGAAGCCAAACATCCAGTCGGATATAGGACTCTAGAAGCTGACACTTGTTTCTCCCTCTGCCTTGATTTCTGCTGCTAACTGGCCTTCCCAAACATGGAAAGTTGACCTTTATGAAATGTACCCCTTACTGCCCACGCTAGTCGGTACATATGTGAGGCTTGAAGGTTTAGGAGTCGCCTTCTGTCAACACTATGCGTATAGGAATTGTAACGCTGCTTGTTTGCCTGGATCTTGTGTTTGTTGTGCTTCCTATGCTTCTTATTGTTTGAGTGTAAGCTGTAGAAGCTATTTTGTGTATGTGAGACTCTAGGTACCGGATAACCTAGGCGGCCAAACCCAATGTCATCCTATGACTAGATAAGTGACCCCTGACTAACAAGAGTTAAAATATAAATCTGATGCATCATGTCTACACCAAACCATTTCAAAACTATTTTTGGCTTCCAACTAAATGCATTTTCAAAATTGCCCTCCCTCCGTTGTTTCAAAAAGTCTCCTCTTTAGCAAAAGAGTTTCTATTTTAAAGGAAAACGGTTTCAGAACTTCTTAAAAGTTTTCCTGCTTAAAAACACAGTTTTAATTCTTTTCTTAACCCGATTTGATTTCAAAAGCTCTTTGTGAAACAGTTTGAAAGCCCGTCTTCTTCAAAAGTCCTACAATTTCACCTCCGAAAAACAAAAGTTTTGCTTTTTAATCAACAAAATGTTTTCAAACCAAAATCCTTGGCTCAGTTTTGTTTTAAAAGCTTTTGATTTGAACTTGGGAGCCAAATTCTTTTCAAAACGAACCTTGTTTTCAAAAAGGGTTTGCAATTGATTTATAAAGCAAGATTCTTGTGAAAATATTTTGTTTATAACCTTTCCAAAAATTTTAGCAAAACCAAAATTATCTTTTCAAATCTAGTTTCAAAGTGTTGCTTTGGAAAAAGGTTTTTGAAAACAAAAACTCGATTGCGAAAGCTTTATCTTTCAAATGAGCAATGACTTGAAATCATCTTCAAACTACTATTGTTTTCAAAAAAAGGGGGAAAGCAACTCTTTGTTTTCAAAACAAAAATGAGTTTCAAAATCTTTTGATTTGAAATCTTCCAAAAGAAAAGTGTTTTGATTTAGAAAACAAAAGCTTTCAAAGGATTTTGTTTCCAAAACTTGCATGGATTTCAACATGTTTTTCAAAAGTTTTGCAACCCACCCTCCCTCATCATTCAAATAGAATTTCAAAAACTACATGTCTTGAAAAGTTTTGGAAAAACCCTGGTATTTGCAAAACATTTTCATCAAAATGATTTGAAATTCCGTGTACTCGCTATTTCAAAACGTCTTTTTCCAATAAGCCCGTTTGGAAAAGTGTATAAACCTGAATTGATTTCTAAAACTTCCCCTCTCGAAAGGCCGAAATGTTTCTAAAAAATCGTTTTGAAAGAGGTTTTGGAAAAATAAAAACCCTTCTATAAAAGTCTTGATTTCACAAACTGAAAATCTATTTAAAGTGTTTCCAGAAATCTCTTCTAATGAACAATTTCGACCAAAATTCAAATGTTTTGATTAGAGTTTCAAAAAAAACAAAGTGGGTTACAAGCTATTTCAATTATTTTTGTGTTAATTTGATTTCAAAATCAAAAGGTTGTGACCTTCCTCCTTGCAAGAATTGAGAAACAAAAGTTCTATAACTATGTTTTTCCAAAACATGACCTCCAAAACCATTTTATAAAGGCTTTTCCTCTCCTTTTCTAAAAACTCTCCCCTCTCTCTCTAAGCTTTGGAAATTATTGTTGTAGGCAACCTGTGGTACCCGCATCCAACTCTAATCCTAAGCTTAGCTTTTCAAAAACCCTACTTCAAAAGCAACAACTTGAAAAAGAGTTTTACTTCAAACAAAAGATGTTTTGGATTTCAAAAATCTCTACTTAAAAACCCTGCCTTGTTTTATCAAAAGGTTTCAAAACTCAAAGCTTTGCGAAATAAACTATTGTCTTGGAGTAAAAACGTCTTTCAAAAAAAATGGAATTTGGAAAAGTTTTGTTGTGTGAAAAAACCTTCGCCGTCAAGACTCTTGGCATCCATCAAATGTTTTGAAAATCTTGCTCCTATCTCAAAATGCCTTTGCGAAAAGATGCTTCAAATCCTTTGTTTGTGTTTTTGAAAATTTTGAGAAAAGCGGCCTCCTCCAAATGGCGTTTTCCAAAAATGGAATTATGAAAACCGGTTTTCAAAGCCTCTTAAAAATGCTTTATTTGCAAAAGGTTTTGGTTTACCAAATCAAAAACCAACTTCAGAAAAGGGAATTTATTTTCAAATGAAAACTATTTCAAGTTGCTTCCCTATCTTGCAAAATGGATTTCATTTCAAAAAGAAAAACTGTTTTCAAAGTTGTCTTTTTGATCCAAAAACTGTTGTTTAAAGCAAAATAGCTTCCACAAATGGCTTCTAAAACTCGCCTTGCGAAAGATTTGGCATGTAAAAAGAATTCAACTAGTATTTAAAATTGCTTCCCAAAAACCTTTGGTTAACAAAAACAAAATGATTTTTAAAGGCAAAATCAAAACTTAGTTTGCGAAAGTTTCAGAAAGCTCTTTTGAGAAAAGGCTCTTTTCCAAAAACCGATTTGAGAATGCAAAAATTGTCTCCCACTCCTTTCTCAATTTGAAAAGGTTTGTGAAAACTACTTTCCAAAAGTCCTTACTTCAAAAGCTTCTTGCCAAACCCGATGCATTAATGCATGAAGGACCTCCGGTATAAGCCATCAACCGTAGGCAAACCTAACGACCGTCCTTCGAGAGCAGTGACACCTAAATCTTGGGGATGAGATTCCTGTAAGGGGGGTGGACTGTAACATCCTAGGTTTTTGAGCAACCAAAAATACGAGCTTTTTAAAATTTTTCCTGCAATTTGTGTGAAGCATGTAGTATTTATGTCGAACCCGAGTCTAACTCACTAACAAGACATTGCATACATGTAGAATTGGTTGCAGGAGTGTGGTCGTGCTCATGAGTTGGTTTTGTGTTGTCTTGTGGTGTTCGGAGTACACAAGTCCATAGTAATCTCCTCTCGAATTCTCTATGAATTCATCTCTGAGTCTCTCTTGAAAATCCACCACTCAATCTATTCATGAATCCTCACTTTGAATTCATTCCAAGTTCCCTTCCGAATCTCTTCCCAATTCCCTCCTTGACCTCGTGTCAAATCTCTTCTCGAATCCCTTTCAAAGATTCTCCCTCAAGCTCTTTTCAAATTTTCCACTCGGGCTCATCGTCACGCATCACAAATAGTGTTCGAGCTCATCTCAAAGTTCCTATGAAATTTCAATCTCTAAATCTATTTGAAAGTCATCTCAAACCCCATTCAAAACTCTTCCAAATTTCTATTGAAATTCCCTCCCAAAATATCTAAATCAGAAAATGGAAAACCATTTCCTCTACTCGTGGGCCAAAACCCTCTCCTTCCCTCCTTCCTCCTATTACCGGCCCACCTCTCCTTCTTCTCTTCCTCAGCCTAGCCTAGAAGACCTGACTGTAGCAGCCCACCAACACCAGCGCCTGCTAGCCCAGCCGCCTGCGCTCCCTCATGGCCCAGTTTGCGTCGCAGGCCCAACTCGCAGCTGCCTTTGGCGAGCCCATCAGCGCCAGGCCCAGACGAAGCCACGGCCTAGGCCGCCCACACCCGCGCCCCTGTCTAGAACCCTAAGCGCAAGGCGCGCCCAAACCACGGCACCGCTACTCAGGCTTCGACCAAGAGCGCCCGCGCCTCACTTGCCCGCCTCGCGATTGACGCCGCGTGTCCGTGGCACGGACGACGAGAATCGCCGCCGTCCACTGTGTTGCTCCCCAGAACCCTAGCGCCTGTGCGCCTATAAGACCCTGTGGCCGCCGCTCCTCTTGTTTCTCCCTGCCCCCGCTGCCATGCCTTCTTCAGCGCTCACCTCGCCTCCCCACGCCGCTGGGAGCTCTACGGCAGCCCTACGCCGTCCGTGTCGTCGCGCCCACCTCTGCACGACGGCTGCGGCCGCCATCGTCTCCTCGTCACGCCGAGCGCCTGCTCTGCCTCGGGCCTCCACTGCCTCCACCGCCCATGCCAAGCACAACCTCACTGGAGCCCCCTACAAGCCACGGATGCCACCTCCTCTTCGTCGGCGCCATGATGTCCTCGCAGTTGCAACACTCCGCTCCATCATGACCTCAGCACCATGAACACCTCCACGGTGCCTTCCTCTGCTCCGAACAGCAGAGCCACCGCCGTGCTCTCCTCGTGAGGCCAGCATGGTGACCACGGCCATGACTCCCTCTGTGCCGAGCTGTGTTCGTCAAGCGGTGGAGCACCAATCCAGCCCCGAGCCGCTCGACCTCGGTGCTCTGTTGCACATCGAGCCAAAGATCAAGCTCCTCTGCTGCCTCGAGCTGACCTCGCCAAGCCAGGAACGCGCCACGTCTGCCTCTTCCTCTGCCAACTCTGGGCGTGGCGCCCCCTTCCTCTCAGAACCGTAGGAATAGATGAGCCACACCACCATCCCGTCGTGTTTCCATGTCCAAGGCAGTGCCCTTCCGCTTACTGGACAGCATCGCCGCCTTCACTGGACCTCACCGGTGAGTGCCATGTCAACTTCCATCCTTATCTCCTTTGCATTGGTGCTCGTCCATCTGACTTTAGCCCTCGTGCCATGATCCAACACCACTGTAGGACGTCTACAGCCCCGCTGCATCATCATTCGGGAGCCGAACTTCGACACCCCTCACCATTTATCATCTGTCCGGCCTTCGCACCGCGTTCGTTCTCTACTGCCGGACTAGACCTCGCTGACCTTCCCGGATAGCAGCACTACCTCACCATGTCCGTTCTGTCTCCGGACTTCGTGCCGTGATCTTCTGCATTGCAGGGAAGCAACAGCTCAGTTGTGCTTCTTACCAGGGATGTGACGCCTCCCGAAGCATGCCGCAGTATTCCTCCGCCTTCCTCCATTTCAAGGTTGACTTTTGAACCTAGCCGACGCTGCCCGCGATGTCGATAGGCTAGTTCGTATTGATTCCTTATCTATCATCTATACCTGCTTATGCACTTAATACTTGATCAATCAATATAAATTGTCTATATATGTCATGATCTTTATCTATACTATGCATGTGCCGTGCCTTCGTGCCGGTCTATCTATCCACCTTTTGTGATGCTATGGGTATGTGCAACCCCACGTCACGTCGTTGTGTTGATTGGTTCTCGTGTTTTGGTGTGTTGTTGTGTGTTGGTTTGGTTCATGGCTCCCGTGTTGTTGGTTGTCTGAAGATCGTGCCTTCGAGCCGGTCGAGGGATCGTACCTCGTTTGATTATTTCGGTCGTGGGTTCATCCCATCGTGGCCGTAACGCCGAGCGTAACTCACCCCCTCATTGTTCTTAGTTGACTCTATAGTGTCATGATCGTTGGCCCACTTTTACACCTCCAGACCGTGGCCACCATGAACTCGACCTCGATGCGCTCCCACTCACATATGATGAGATCATCGTGGCCTAGATCCTAGGAGATGAACTAGAGGATGACTAACACGGGACATACGGAAGCCAACTCGCTAGGTTAAAGCTCATGGCCACGAGTTTGCTTGCCATGGCCATCGGGTTTTACCGCTATTTCTCTTTCGTTCTTTTCCTAACTGACTCATATGTTTGCACCACTTCTACCCTAGCATTTCTTCGGATCTAGCGGTGAGAACCGCATCACTATGGGCCATAAGAGTAGCCTGTGCCGTTTAGTTGCACGGTCATGGTGCCCTACTAGTGGGTTTGGATTGGGGGATCATGCCTCTCTTATTCCAACCTTCGCCCGTCCCATGACGAGTTGGATGAAAGGGTGCAGATTCCATTGTTTCTTATCTTCTCTTTTGTTCTCAACCCCCATCGATCCAGTGAAATGTGGGTTGAGCTCTTCGTTCGTTCAGCGTTTGTCGCTTTCATGATTCCATTCTTTTGATTCCCGTCGTTGCTATGGCGAGTGGATCAAAGGAAGGTGAATTTCGTGCCTCTTTCCATCTTTTGGTTCTTCCGTGTTTGAACCCTTGTATGCTTGTACCCTTTGGACCATAGCATATCTAAGGTTCTCGTGGTGACAATCGCACCACTTCGAACCCTAGAGATGTCTTAGTGCATTTAGTGCACCTAGGTCTTGGTACCCTACTAGTAGCTTGAGCACTCATGATCTTTTGTGTGTTGCTCCTTTCTAATGCCTTGTCTTTTGCCCTGACGTGTGTATTGGGAGAAGTAGACTACTTTTGCTCTTCTCTCCCCATTCCACCCTCTCTTGGTTCACGTCAATTATAATGTCGTACGGATTGAGAGAGAACGGAACTTCCTGCTTGTAGACTTTCGGTTCTCGTCAGTCCCCATGACGCTCGGATCGAAAGCCGTGAGCCATGGTGGTTGCTTAGGATGAGCTAGAGCCTATGCCATTTCTACTTAAGCCGTACAGGTCGACGCGATCGGTCCGGGAAGTATTGGCTAGGCTAAGGCTTAAGTTTGTGCTTAGCAAATCACCACTTGCGTTTCTTTGGCCCAGGGATCGGACATCCATCGAGAGGGCTATGTTGCTCTCCCTTTTTGTGTTCTTTCGGTGTAGTTGCTCTTCTATGCCTTCTTGCTCCTCTTTCCGTAGTCTTTCTAGGAATAGTGGTCTAATTGCTCTTTTGCTTGTCGTACGAACGAGGTAGCTGCGTCAAGGATAACAATGACCGGGTTGGGACCGTTGGAGGAAGGACATGAGGATGGAGGAAGGACCATGGAGGAGTATGACTACAAGTGCACCGAGGATCTCAGATATGACATTTACAGGTGTTCCACGTCCCACCCAACCTCGTAGAACCTATTAGACATGCTACAATGTAGATGCTAGTTCTTTACTTTTTGTGCAAATGAACTGTGATAGGTTATATGGTAGATTGCTTGTAAGCCATTACCTTGTCATAACCTATTCCCTTGCACACCCGCTGTTAGGCTAGACGCTCGTATTCTACTTACTGCTTTACTTTCACTACGCATTGTATCTGTGATGTGATGCTTGGTGAACGGATAACGTGAGTGGATAAGGCACGTGGTGCCGATAACTTGGTAAAACTGGATAATGAACTTGGGGAGATCTTGGCGTGCGTCTTGGGTGTGTGGTGAGGGTTGAGTCGATCGGACAGGATCCTACGACGAGTCTTTGGGGAAAGTCATGCCGAAGGGGTCCGACCTGGGCATCCCTCGTGAGAGGTACCTGTGGTGGGTGCATGTGAGAGCAGACGGGGTGTTGGTTATCCTTGGTGGAGGTGCCGTCGAGGCACGGGATGTTGGTTATCCCCTTGAGAAGATATCCTGTCCGGTCCCCCTAAGGACTGGTATGTCTTGAGAACCGAAATCATAGGAACCTTCGTGCACACCACTCGCTCCTGATGGGCAGGAGACGATTACCCGACTAACTAGGGTGGTGCCACTACTACTAGGTTGGAAGGTGATAGTGTAGGGAGATACGGGCATGGGGGCCCACACCCTCCTAAGACAGCGTAGTGACCTTGGGGCCCGGTACTACGTCTCACAGTCTCAGCGTTTCGGTGGACTCCGGGGTGGCCCAGGGCTGAGTGGTAGGGTGGTACCGTACCGGTTGGCAGGCAGTCGGCATCAGCCTAGGCAGGGCACCGTTGAGGATGGCAATCTTGTGGATTTCCAGGTGTACACGCTCTGCAAAGTTGATCGATCTATACGTATAGCCGTGTCCGCGGATATGGACATTCCTTTGACCTACGCTTCACTTGATTAGTGAGAGGAGTCCTTTCTACCTTTCCCCTGGGTTTTGGTGTTGGATCCGGCTTTGTCCGTTGATGCAAGGTACGAGTAGGAGTCGACCTTGCCGCCTAGAGAGTGAGATGAGATGAGATGTGTGTTTGGGATGGGAGAACGTGTGGATGAGATGGGTTAAAACTTGATGAACTATTATTATAAAATCTTATTGAGCTTGCATAGGAAACCTACAGCTATATATATAGGCCTTTTCATCTACCCTTTGCTTCCACTTACCACAAAGCATACGCAAAAGCATAGGGTGGGAGACAGTGGCCAGTACAAATCGTACTGATAGATTTTGGACAGGTTTGGACGAAATCTATGACAACCCCGAGGACTTGGATTAGGTGGTCTTGTTCCTACGCTCAAGTTTAGTTCGGAAGATGAAGTCCACGCCAGTGAAGGAGGAGCCTTCACCTGCTGATGCGCTACAACGACTCTAATAAAGACGCGTGTGTTTCTGCTAGAATACAATGTAATAGATGTGTTAACCAGTGTTGTAAAGTCTTGTAACTTGTAATTCTACAATGTATGACTATGATATCAGCTGATAATTGATAATGTGATGGATTGCTCTCGTGATCTACTACATTATAAATTGTATCTGTGGATTTTCCCTTCGAGGAAAATCGAGATCATTTCATTATACTTATCATCAATTTGGTAACTTGCAAATTTACAGACTATTGGAAACTTATCATTTTAAGCATGTTTGTTATGGTTTTCTGGGATAGAATTCATAAGGCAATTTACCATAAACTTATCAGACACATCTAATCCAAGTGCCTTTAACTCAAGCCATATCAAACAAGTTCTTAACGTGGTTACCCAGACCACTTATCCCATCATAACAGAAATTAAGTAACTTATCAAAAAGGGAAACTTTCTAAAGTGTGCTCTTATGGAGTTGTGAAGCTCTTAGCACTTCATTTCCTGTTATGTTCATTAGAAAGGAACCTCCTGATCATGTTAACTGAGAGCGACCCTTGTATAATCATTTTAGAAATCCTATCGGATTTCTGCTATTTTTCTAATTTTGGGATGCTCCTTCATCCTCTCAGCATAGTACACACAAATAGGAGAAAGAGCACGTGGTTTTTCCTCACGAAGCACATAATCAAGGTCCAGCTCCTTGAGAATGGCATGCACCTGATTATTCCAAGTAGGAAAATTAGTGCAACTTAGGGGTTCTATTTTACTTTTATAGTCTGCATAATTTACTGAAATTTTTGAAGCAAAGTAATGTCTCAGTTAGTAAACGTATATAAGATGTACTTAAAGCATGCAATTAAATCAACGTTGGTCAGAATTAACAACATGCTTAAGAACTTTAATTTGCATCACCGTTGGGCAGAAACAAAACCAAATCCATCTTAATAACTCATAATTAAAGTCAACGTTGGTCAGAAATTAATTATGAGTAATCTCCAATTAAACTTCTCGTTGGTTCCATTTAACTAGAGACCATCTTATTATACAATGCTAGATATATATGTATATATAAAATAGTTATAATAGAATGCAAATTCATGCACAACTTAATCTTAGGGCATCAATTAAATGTAAAATGCTCATGAAAGCATAAAGTTAATACTGGAACTAAAATTAAAACACAAACTTATAACTAATTTAAATAGTGCATAAAAGTTAACTGAGTAAATTGCACTAAAGAAAAAGGAAAATTTCTTAAACTTAAATATTCTCAGCAACATATTCCCAAAACATGCTTAAAATTTAACTTAAAATTTTACTAAAGAAAATGGATACTTAAGCTATATATACATCATTATTAGGGCATTAAACTTCTATACTTAAAGCAATAATTAAGTTGCTGATAATAAAACTAAAGCTAAAAAAACTAAATATAATGAGGGCATTAAAACTTAAAACTTAATTAAAGCACTTAAATAATGTGCTTATATGAAGTAGCAAGGCAACCTTATATTCTAAAATTAAAACTTAGTTTGACTTTTAAAGGATAGGCCTAACAGTAGTCCAAAGGTACTATGTCAGGCCGCTCTCCCCTCAAACATTCAATAAACGACCCACTTAGAATTACCGTAGTGGCTGGGATGATCTCATCTATTAAATTTCACGGACGACAAGGATTTGGCCAGACAAAAAACTTATGGCTATAAATACCTGGCCAAAAGCCTAATATCCACAGTTACTTAGTTATTCTCTGCTTCATGCGGTAGCCACACAGGGAACTCGTAAAACTCAGTGATCTAATTTATACCTAAACTCATAAATAATGGAAATTATCATTAAATTAGTCAAAATTAAAATGCTCAAATAAGCCGCTAAGAATAAATAATGAATCAATCTCAATTCTGGAAAAAAGAAAACTGATTTTTTCCACCTAAAAGCTAATCGGCCCATGAACACTTGCGGCACTCGTGGCCTGGAAATGGCCCACGGCAGCTCAGAGAGCAGCGGCGTCGGTGTGCACGAAGCGCAACAGCCCGCAACTCACGCTTGAGAGATGCTCGCGCCGGTGCGTTATTGCTAGGGATGAAAATGGATCGGATACGGACGGATATTACTGATATCATATTTGTTTTCATATTTCTGGTCGGATTCGGATTCGAATACGGACAGTGTCAGCCATGCCGGATAGGATACGATTGGATTGTCGACATCATAAATATGCTATTTAAATATTCAGATACGGATACGGTATCGGATGTTGAATATCCGGACTCAGATACGGACAGATCTGAACCCCTCTAAACGGATTCGGTCTCGAATACGGTCGGAAAATATCCGTACCGTTTTCATCTCTCCCTAGTTATTGCCGTGCTGCGGGCCCGCCCTTAGGAGCGTAGGCGACGGCGGCCGGTCCAGGCGCACGCGGCTTCACCGCGTGACGGGCGCGCGCGGCTGCGGCCCCAGCTGATGGTCGCGCGTGGCGGCACCCTCATGGCCGCGCAGGGTCATCCAATGGCGGCGGCAGTGCCTGATGTGCTCAGCTCGTGGGCACGC
Organism: Saccharum hybrid cultivar R570; assembly: GCA_038087645.1. Taxonomy (NCBI): domain Eukaryota; kingdom Viridiplantae; phylum Streptophyta; class Magnoliopsida; order Poales; family Poaceae; genus Saccharum; species Saccharum hybrid cultivar. The sequence goes on along the minus strand of JAQSUU010000627.1, from coordinate 1,117,806 downwards.
AAATGAGGTAGTATTCTTAATGTTTAGGATTAAGGGTTCGGCAGATTTGGAATTTGGGGAAGTTTTCTTAGGATATCTGATTTCGCCTAAATCCTCTCCTTCCTTCTCAATGCTTAGCTCGGATTGGTGCGGTGAAAAACACCTCTGATTACTGAGAATGATCTTAATCCGAGGCTTAATTGCAATTAAAAGTAAAACCCAAAATGCTTAATTAATATAATTGTTAACTGTCATCAGTTTGAACGCATCTGATAGCACTCATCTGCACTTAAACTTAATAGCAAAACTAATCTTAAAACCATGCTAATTTAAAAACTAATAGATCGATCTGATCTAATCTAATAAAGGTGTAACCTGATCTGAGAACTTAACTTAGATGTGAACTAACGATCTGATCTAAAATCGTACAGAACAGGTAGCACGTGATTTCCAAAACTTAGCAGGATCAGCACGTACTTGACAGACACGGAACAATAAAAAAAATTCTTAAAACGGATCTTAGCAGAGGCATAAAACAGAACCGACTCTAGCCTAGGATCATGTTAGGATCTAAGCAGGCTCTTGATACCGATTGTTGAAATGAAACTTAGAGTGATAGGATCTCAACTTAGCCTAAACATGATCATTAACTCAAACATATGCGGAATGTATCTTAGTGACTAACCAGAGCCTGTAGACGCCATCTGTGTCGTTGGAGATACGATGGAGGTCGTAGATGTAGCAGATGATTTGAGTTCACCACCTGAGGACTTGAACGCCCTCTGTCGGTGAAGAACGTGAGGAGCCGGGTAGCGGCTGCCTTTTGGACGCCATCAAGATGGACCTGAATGGGATAGACGTGGGTGATGGCCTTTCTAAAACCTCCAGCGCCTAATTGACCGGTTATATGAATAGTCACGGGGATGGATGGGATGGAGACGCCAGGGGCACCTTCTCTTAGGGTCCATTTAGCAGAGCTGTGCTCCCTGATTCTCCAGCTGTGGGCCAAGGGACCGAACCCTTAGAATTCTAAGGATTGCAGCCGATCACGACAGTTCTTATTTAGTTGGAAATAAATGATGAGTGGGTGAACCAAAAGCTTAACTCTTAATTAATCTCGTAATTAAGTTCGGGATTAGCAGAACCGATCACATTCCAACAACTTTACCTCCAAACAAAAAACCATCGTTGTTCTATGGGTTTCGAATAATGTTGCCTTTTGCTTCTACTGACCTGTCAGTCTTCTTCACCGCTCGAGATGTATCAATCTTGCTCACTCATGGTGTCAAGGTTACCTACATCTCTCAGTGTGGAGCTCACATTTTTCTTTTCCCTTTGAGTGGTGTGGAGCTCACATTTAGAAAAACTAGAGCGTGATCAATTATTTAAAAAAATATTGTGTAACACAAAAAAGGGATGAAGGTTTTTGGGTCTGCTTGGTGCCAAAACTTAAGCTTGCCAAAGTTAGGACAAAAAAAGCATAGGTGTGCATTTGATTGAGTGACATAACGATAGTAGAAAGCACTTTTTCTCTCTTATGCAATTTAAGAAATTTCTAGAGACTTACCAAAATTTTAGCAATAAACATGGTGTGCTATTTCTTTGGCAATAAACCAATTGATAACAAAAAAATTTTGGCTTACCATGATTTTGGTTGGACAAAAGTTGAAAGCCAACTAAGCAGGCGTTATCACACCATCGGTAGAAAAACTAGAGAGACGGAATTTAATTATACGCCGTCCTACTACGAAAAGTCGGTGAGAAAATAATGTCACGAACCAATCAACTGCTTCAGCGAACAAGCCAAGATTACGTGTGTGTTTGTGTGGTGTATGCGCGCTAGTAACTGATGTAATCATACTTTTGCATTATAGAGGCTAGACACATATAATGAGACGAGAATATAATTAAGAGCTTTGTTACAGTGTTTAGGAGGAACCACCCTTGAAAATTATTTAAAGCCCAAAAAAATAATTAAGGATAGTTTGGTATTTCTACCACACATAATAACTCCTGAGGCAGACCAACAGCCCCTCCCCATGTCTTGCCTCGCCCCACCGTGAACCCGATGCGAGCGGCGAGCTTCGAACGACGCAGTTGAAGCCCACATCCAGCATCCCATGCGGCCACAGTCGTCGCGCTCTCAGGCCTCCACCCCACTCGCCTCGTGCTGTCGTCTGCCCGTGAGCCCATCGCTCTGGCTCCGCGCGACTGTGCGGCCGCGCCGGCGCGCCCAGGCTGCTGATGCGCCAGCTGCGGTGCCCCTTCTCCTTGTGACGACGCTTGGAGGAGGGAGGGGTGCTCCGTGCTCCTGCAAGTGCTCGTGTCCTATGCTAAGAACTGAGAAGCTCGACGCTTCTTCAGGGTACATGTGTATTTATGTTGTATTTGGATCTATATTTTTCTAAAGGAAAACGGACGTATATTGCGTACGCACGACGACACGGTGACATTACCATGGACAGAGCAAAACAGAGCACGCATGAAGCACGGCACACAGCCGGCCGGCTGCTTGCGTCGATGCCACGCAGCGCTCTGCGCATGCACGTGCACGTGCGGGAGGACACGACGACGCACTTCGCGCTCGGCTCAGTCATGCGCGGGACCTCGTGTTGGCCGGAGTTGGCAGCAGCGGTGCGAATTGCGGCGTATGGCCGGATTTCTTGGAGATGGGGAGGTCGCAGGGGCGCGAGGAATGCTCACCGAAGCTTTCCAAGGGCAGAGGAGCGTCGGCAGTGGCTGCCTGCCGGAGCAAGCTCTGCACGTGAAGGGCAGCTAGGCGCAGTCCACCGGCTCCGAGGAAGAAAGAGTGGAGAGGGAGAACACACGGATAAGAGATGAGAAGTAGCTCCTGAGATGAGAAGCAGCTCCTAAGACGTAAAAAATACCATTGTACCCTTCAAAATTAATTATACACCATTTCCGGGTCCACATATTTTTTATTCTATTCCACAACTTAAGTTTCTTTCACTTGGTTTCTCTTATTTTTAAACCATCAGATCTAACGAGACAGAGGGCTCATATTATTTCCAAGTGTGGTAAAATTTCACTATAATTAATTATGTATATTAAAGAACAAGCGAAGATTTCATTACAAGTTTCGGGCCGGTTTAGGCCTTGCTGCTGTCAAAATATTTATTTTCAATATAATTGAATGCGGTTTTTCATATAGTTTGGCCCCAAAAAACATGCACTAGTATATTTGATTGCTGCACACTCATTTACCAAACTTTTCATTTTGATTGAGAAGGCCGAAAGTTTCTTCATTTTTTCTTCGTAGCCACACATCATACATCGCCGATTTTGCTCCCACGTGGCCACAAATGCACCATCTGTTTGCTGTATGTCACACCCCAAAATTTCCTATTTTAGGTTGTGCTTAGAAAACACTAAATAAAATAAATGATTTCAATATCTAAATAAATTTATTAGATAAGTTAAGTTGCTGCTAATTTAAATATAGAAAATTGTGGTTTTAAAAATTTTCATATTAATTTGATAGTGTGGTGTTTGTTTGATGCTTGTCTTTGGTGTTGGTGAGTGCTATTATTTTTTTAAATACCAAAGGACGACGTTTACTTCTCATCGAAAAACTTTTTGGTATTTTCTGGATTTAAAATTTTAATTTCTGTGAGCTTAATCTTTTTTCTTGATCTCTTCATCAATCTTTTCATGAGCTCCAAATACTTTATTTGGGTTCGTCTCATTCTAAAATATCTCTGAGAATTTTCTCTGAATTTTCGGAGCCTTCGGAGTATTTTTCATGGCTTAAAATTCAATTATGGACTTTTCTAGAATTATTTTATCCATAAAATTAATTAATTCCGAAAATAATAAAATATCTCAGATTTCCTCATGCCCAAAGGCCAATGTCTTTATTTACTAATGGTTTTTAATAATTAATTAGGCCTATTAGTAAAGATGGAGGGTGCAACATCAATTAGTACCATATTGCTAGTCGATGTAGATGTGAGGAGTTCTCCGCCCTATATATATGTACCAACCCCTTGGGTAAAGCACACCAAAACTACCGTAAGAGGAACCCCTAGTTTGAGAAATCTATCGTGTAGTAAATTAAATATTTCTCCTCCTTCTCGTGTCGTCCCTAGGCCGAGGCCCTTCAGATGGATGGAGGTAGAAGATGAAGTATTTGCGGTTTTGCCACTGGTTCGTAATATCTTTATCGTTTCTTCGTTTTAATTCCGTTTTAGTTGCGTTAGTTTCGTATAGTTGCGCTCTACGCAGTAGTGCTAATGTTTGTCATGTCTTATAATTATGAATTTATTGATTTAAAATACAATTTGATTAGTATTAATTTAATAGTTGTTAATTAAAAGTGACATAGGTTTATAATTTCGTTTTTGTTGCTTTTGACTGTGGTGATGTAAGTGACATGTTAGCAACGCTATTTTTCATGTCCCACATTTATGAATATAATTAATTTGATTAATGTTTAGTTAGCGAGTGCTCTCTTTAATTAATTAAATTTAGGTTTAACTCGATTAATATTAACTGGTTATTAATTTTAATTTGTTTAGTTTAAATATAAAACATGAGATGGTTCAGTTAGTACTTGTATATGTGTTAGGTTATATACATTATAAATATTTAATTAGAATAATTAATGTTTATGTCATGCTCCTTTAAATTTAAAATGACATAGGTTCATGCGTCAGCACTTTCTTAAAATGTTAACTCGATTAATATTCACATTAATACGTTTTTATTTATAAACTATTTAGTTAAGTATGAAATCTATAATTAATTAGATTAATTCTTATTTAATGTCTTTTTTAAATTAAAAGAGACTTAGGTTTATATCTCGACCTATTGTAAATAAAATGCTAACTTGATAAATAACAATTTAAATGTTTCATCGTTAATTATAACTTGCTTAATCTAATCATGAAACATGATAATCAATTAGTTGTTGTCTCATGTTCGGTGCTTTCTAAATTATAAATGTTGAAGAGACTTAAATAATATTAATGTTTATAAATAAAAGAAACATAGGACAACATATATTTATAATTTGTTTAGTTAAACATGAAACATATATATACTTAATCTGATTAGTGGTTATCTAATATCTTTTAATTTATTAGAAGCAACTTATGTTTATAACTCTGGTCCTTCATAAATAAATGTTAACATAACTAATATCAATATAAATGTCTTTTCAATAATGACATGCTTATGCCAACCTCGTTACATATAATGATCCGATTAACTGATCTCACATGTTTTATATTTGAAAACTATAAATCTTTAAATTGCATTAATGATATATAATTGTTCATAAATAAAATATGACTTAGGTTTAACTCTAGCATTTATAACTTGATATAATTTGGTTAGTTCAACTTTAGAATAATTCTCTAAAATGTTTATCACCTTAATTCATTAACCAAAATAGATCAAGTGTATAGTTTGTCTTCTTTAGTTATGTTGTCAATCTTGATAGACATGTCCTCAGTACCGATAGCTTCGTCCTTAGTCATTTTTGCGTTCTCGTGATTGTAGCAACGAACCGTGACGCTTAGTGCGTGCTCTTTTAAAGCGTCTCTTTTGTTTGGTGTGTTGTTCTTAGTTGTGTTTATTGTCTGTTTTTCTGTTTGATTGCTACGAGTAGAAGAAGCGTGGTTCGTTAGCGCTGAAGACTAGGAGCTGAGGACCGACAGTCGAAGTAAAAAGATTTGAGACCAGAAGATAGCAGTTAAAGGGTTTGAGCAACTAGACTTTGGGAATAAGGCAAGTATAGCATGGGATCATCCTTGTTACCTATTAACTAAAATTATCATACATATGCATGTGTCTTCCTTGACGATTATAACTTAGCTATTGATATCTTGTTTCCTTGTCACCTATGGGATATGCATTTGGTTGCTATTGCTAGTGCTTAATTATGAACAATGATCTTGTAATTTGATTAATAGATCAAGCAACCAACCATTAAGATGATTTTATTACTGTTGAAAATGGGGCTAGAGCAAGGGGTTATATTGTTGCTCTAGTTTCTCTCCGTAAGGACTTACCTGTAAGTGATAACCGGGATTGACAGTACAGCTGTGAGGGCTATATGGCTCTGGCTCTAGTTGTTCAAGAGACCTTTTCTAGCTTGTTAGTGGTTACCTTAAATGGCGTAAGAATGGCTTGACACGTTGGGTGTAGGACAGCCTCTAGTCTATGAGTATAGCCGAGAAGGAATTATGCCATTTGAAAAGGGGTTCCTACATCTGCCTGCCGAGTGAATCTAATGGCCCTAACTTGTTAGACGAACTTTTGAATGGATTTATATGGTTTTTGATGTTTTGGGCCTTGCAAACCCATGCATTTGGAAATCATGACTCACAGTGAAAGTGTACACCTCTGCGCAGAGTTTAATAAACTGGTATACTAGCCGTGCTCACAGATACGAGCGGCCTTGGGAATTCTTACAGAATAGTTGATCACCATGGTTATATCATGCTTAATTACTGTTGATTATTATTATGCTCATGTTAATGCTATTCATTATCCTTATTACAATTGATCATTGGTTCATTAATGGGAATTGGAATACCTTGATGCTACTCAATTGCTAATTATATGATGATTAAAAGCTAAACGCAGTCAAACAGTGTCTAGCCTTTTTGAGCCTCATGAACCCTGTGTTATACTTGTTGAGTTCGACATGGACTCACTCTTGCTATTTCCACCACACTCCAGTGTGTAGTAAGGTGTTGCTCAGAAGAAGGATAAAGAGGTAGTGGAGTTTCCAGAAGTCGTTCAGAAGTGTTTGATATACGGAGCCACCAGTCAGCCGTCCCTGAGAAGAATGGAGCCTGAAGTTTAGTCACCATTCCGCGATACTCTGATGTAAGTGTTAATATAGCTATGTGTACGTTATATAATAACATTGTTTCTAATACTTTTCCATTCTGACGTATGTGTGGACTTCCTAGGCGCACATATGATTAGCCTGGTTTTGTTCTTTAGAAAACCGGGTGTGACACTGTACGGTCAAATTTGCTCCCATGCATATATTTGCTCATGTGCCCAGCTAGGCATAATTTAACGATTACAACGTTGATGCCCTTGCTGTCAATGTCAACTGCCAATGGAAAATTTCCGACTTCAGCCTTATTCTAAGAAGCATACAATCTGAAGAAAGTAAATAGCAATATCTTCGTAGTAGCAATCTATAAATGTCTGCTACAGTTTGGAAGGATCACACGTACTACTACCCTTGGCCACACCTATAGATGTGCACGGTGCACGAACCTTGGTGTTGTTCCAGTAGTGACCAGCAAGAAACAATAAACACATGGGTACGACCGGTGGCACTGCATCTTTGCCAGCAGCACCTGTATTTCACCCAACAGTATGGGGGGATTACTTCATCAATTTTATCCCAGAGCCGTTGCAGGCACGTTCATACATCTCTCTTTATTTTGCTGTAAATATTCTTGTTTTGGTGTTTATTACTTAATCGTTAATTAATCCTAATATAGCTGTAGTCACTAGGGTTACATTTGGACTGTCAATCTGTCATGTTTAGCTCAAAGTCCCTTAATTTCTATATTGAAGTTGACTAACCATAACTCAAAGTATATAAACAGTCCATACCATAATTCACCGGCCTCTTCTTTGAGACTCATCCCCTTTTCATTTCCTTAGCCCATCGTGATTGCGCTGACGATGAAAATTTCAATATATATATATATATATATATATATATATATATACTACCATATAGCTGGCTATAAAATAACTTATTTTGTAGCCACTTTGAGTTACAATAATTAATATGTTAATTTATGATATTATAGTAACTCCTTACTAAGTGGTTTACTGTAATGTTACGGTAAATATCCCCATGTGTTATAGTAACCCAACTATTGTAAATATGTATTGACATTATCGTAAATTAGCATATAAAATTGTCGTAAATGGAGGTGGCTACAGAATAACTTATTTTGTAGCTGACTACTGAATATATATATATATATATATATATATATATATATATATATATATATATACACACACACCTTTTCGAAGGTCGACCCTACGGCTGTTCTATTGGTTTTCATTATATAGCTATTTCAGTGCCTTGATTACTTTGGCCATTGATTTTTATACTAATTAAATTTGCTAGTAAAATAATTTAGCAGTTGCAACACGCAAACTTAGTTTATACTCCATCACTCCTTCGACAAAATACAAGATAGAGCACATGGTCAATATTAGTTTACTTACGTATGCCTTTTATTTCTGGATAGTTCACCACTGAGAATAACAAAGTTAAATCTTGGATTTAAACCTGAGTGGATAGTTTCTACCACAAGGAAAGGAACCTATGCATGTCATCTTCTTCTTAGCATTGTAGTGTGACATAATAATGGGCAATATGTTTTATGTTTTGCCCATTTTTCCTTGCAACATTACAGTGTTTATACAATCATTATTTCATTAAAGTTACCATGACATGCCAAATCAAAATGCACAATCAAAATCTATCAGGTCAAATTTATATATACGATTTTGCTTGTCTTTGCTTTTAAACTAGCAGATTTCAGATGACAAGATAGCAGAGAGAATCAACCAATTAAAAGCTGAGGTGTGGTATGTTTCCGTCTTGCAAGAACATTGTGGAAAAATTGTATCTAGTACTCCATCCGTCCCTAAAAGAATACAATTCTAGAACAGTGTCATGTATTGGTATATCAACTTTGACCAATTATAGATAAAATATAAATATTTATAATATCAAATAAATATCGTTAGATTAATTACGAAATATATTTTTATAATAAATTAATTCAGAGTCATAAATGTGAATACTATTTATTAGAAACTTGATCAAACGTGAAACACTTTACGTGACACGTAACCCATAGTTGCTTTCTTTCTAGGACGGAGGTAGTAGATGTGATCCAACGTCTTGGGATAGATCACCATTTTGAGGAAGAGATAGCCACCACCTTAACAAACATTCACAGTGCTCAATTCAATAGCTCAAGCCTACATGAGGTTGCCCTGCGGTTTCGCTTGCTTAGGCAGCAAGGGCTTTGGGTTTCTGCAGGTACAATCATAAATATAATAGCAACCTAACGATGTAACTAAGGTTATCTATTACTTGAAAATGAATGGGTTATTAAGTACTTATGCATACTCTGCAGAAGAATTTGACAAGTTCAAAAATGAAGATGGGAGTTTTATCAACGGTATAACTAATGACCCAAAGGGCTTGTTGAGTTTATACAATGCAGCTCACCTTCTTACTCACAATGAGGGGAAACTTGAAGATGCTATCTCATTTGCAAGGCACCATCTCGAAGTTATAAGAACTAGTCTCAAATCCCCTTTAGCTGAACAGGTTGACCGTGCCCTTGAAATACCACTACCAAGGACTTTAAAGAGGGTGGAAGCAATATCTTTTATCCAAGAGTATAGCATACAAGATCAAATGTACAACCACGTGATATTGGAGCTTGCCAAGCTAGATTTTAACGTTCTTCAGCATCTTCATCAAAAGGAACTCAAGGAATTTTCTCAGTAAGTATTTTTTTTCTTGAACGATGCATGAAAGTTACATGTCATTTCATTGAGATAAAAAAGTACAAAGAGAGGTCAGGTCAGTTGGCCAGCTCCCATAGATATATAATGAGTGAAATTCACCTGAGGTTCTCAAAGTTATCTGCAGCCAAAGTCCTACAATACATTTTTGGGTCCTTGAAGTTGGTTTGGGTCTCATTCAAGTCCAAATGGATGTTTACCCGACCCGGTAGCTAAGGTGGCATGTTGATTCAACACTTACCTTGATCTGACAGATGGGACCCACATGCTAGTGGCAAGACTCAATATTATAAAAATGGTATATTTTTATTTTTATGATAAAGAAAAATGAAAAATATACGACTTGGCTGAAGATGGTTTTTATATTAAAATTGTAGCCCTCAATGAGATATACAACTTTCTAGTTTTGAGTTTTTCATTTAAGATCATTAAGATTCTAATAAAATAATATAAAAGTTTAGCAGCATATTAGTATGTACCAAGCTTGTCTGTTTTTTTTAAATCACATCTTTCTAGTATGGTGTCGGATAAAAATTTGTATGTGAAAATTGTATCTTGATGAGATCTACAAATTCGTAGTTTCAAACTTTGTCATTTGAGATAGTTAAGATGGTCAAAAAAAGTTTTAGCAGCATATATTAATCATGTATCAGGGTTTGTTTCTTTAAAAAACTATATCTTTCTTGTATGATGTCAGATAAAGATACTTTTTTATATGAAAGTTGTAGCACTCTATATGTCGGTGTTTTGTAAATAGGACTAGTAAACTTATATGATTGTCACGCTGCTCTGGGTAGACAATGATAGCATCCAATAGACACGAGGATTTATACTGGTTCAGGCCGGAGCCCTACGTCTAGTATCAGAGATGATCGAGTGCATGTTCCTCACTTGAATGCTCTGAAGTGCTTACAAATGGGGGGTGCAAGAATGATGAAGAGGTGAAAGGACCTATGCTAGGCGAGGGGTTGCCTGAAGAGAAGCTCTAGGAGCCCTACTACAATGGTGAATGAATAAAATGGTAGAGGATGTCTCGTCCCCGAGATGGGTGTCCTGGCTGCCTTTATATAGAGTTTGGGGCCAGGGCTTGTACAAAGAGGAGGTTCTCCCGACCGAAGGGTCGAGAGCCTCAGGGAGAGCCTAGCTAACTTGGCTTGCAAGCTACGCCGTCTTCTGGTGCACATCTGGTCGTGGCTGTCATCATGGTCTTCTATCCACGTTGCGGCAGGGTGTGACGGGATGCTACCATACTGGTCGTGGCAGCGCTGTAGGCACGGTGGTGGTTCGTTAGCCACTCAGCTGTCCTATGCAATGCGGTATCTGTCATGGCCTTTGTTGCCATCTCCTGGTTTCCTAGGACATCGCACGGGAGTTGGTAGCCACCCCGGGTCGTCAATCACCTGGTTGCTTCGTGGGGTTGTGGGCCACGACCCCGATCGTCGGGGTTAGGGCACTCTGCCGGGCTGGATGGCCTTTTCGTCGAGTCCCTTATTGTGGATCCTATCCCGTAGTGGGTGGGATCGTACAAGCATCTAGTTAGTCTGTATTTGGACAGTTGGTGTTGTACCCATCGCCATCGTGGTGTGGTGTTGTCTCGTCGATGTGGCATGGCACAGGGATGGCATCCGATCAGGCCAAGGTCACTGTTGTCCCCTCGGTCCTTACAGGGTCAGTGTGGCATGCTTGCTCTTGTCAGAGTAGGTGCGCCTAGCTGCACTCGACCTCTTCTCGTCCCTCCTAGGGGTTAGGACGGAGGAGAGGTCATGCACCCTCTAGGCATCATGCGGCTAAGGCAGGAGGAAGGGGTCATAGCTAACCCTAGCCTTGATGCCTAGCCTGCTCCGCTCGGCTTCCGCTGGGCCTCGGTCGCTTGGGCCTTCATTAACTGCTATATTATGGGCCTCGTGGCCTACCAACTGGTTGATGCCTTGAGACACCCCGGGGTTATAACCCCGATAGTAGCCCCCTAACCGTTTTTGCGATCATGAAGTGATTGTGAAAGCGCTGGTGCGCGAGTGCATTAGAGCGTGGGCTCAGGGTCGTGCCCTATCTGAGCTTCGTTGCTTGACCTCTTGTGGCTAGCGTGTTCCATGCGGTAGGTAGTTGTTGAGCTTTGTCAGGACGCCCTAATGATGTGGTATGCGGCCACCAAGCCTTATCGTGTCAGTGCACCATGCATCAGGGTTTGTGATCTAGGCAGGATCGAGCGATCTTGTTGACGCTGTACTGGTCCTGCCTTTAGGAAGGTCCTATTTTCCCTGACTTTTTATGGGCATCTACCTTTGGTCCCAACCTCCCGTGGGGCGCCGTGTAACACTTCAAGTGTTTAGTCCTTAATTGCATTGCATTTGCATGGCATAAACATAAGCATGCATCATTCATGTTTGTTATTTTATGTGATGCAACATATGTAATTATTCTAGGGTTTGTTTGATTTATTTCATGAAGTATTTGATAGTTGGTGTAACAAAAAGGTAAGGTAGCCAATCATGACCTACAACACCTTAGTTATACTTAGGGTAACATTTGGAACAAGGTTCATGTTGACCAAAATTACAAAATTGCCCTCCAAGAGAAGTTTGACCACCATTTGACCCTAGAAGGCTCTAGTTTGACCAATTAAAAAGTCTAATTTAGAGACCTTGCATGGAAGAGCACCCTTAAGTAAAGTTGTAGAGAATTTCATGAGGAACAAAAGTTCTAATATGGCCATCTCATGAAAATGACCAGAGCATGCTCAAAAATGGCCCACAAGTCAGCTTGAGTGGGAATCAACACTTAGAAAAATTCTAAGTCTGGAAATTGGACTTTTCAGTTTCACTGTACCTCACTTTAGCAACTTGTAACTCACAAACTAGGCCAAACCAGTCTTAGAGCCAATTGACAAAGTTGTTGTCCACACATAGCTCTACAACATTGTTAATATCACCATCACCTGGTTCTCAATAGTTTAGGAGATATAGTGTCAAGAAGTTAGGGTTTCAGTCGGCATTGATCTCTGAAACTGCATTTCAGTTTCAAGGGGCACCACTTTGGAGCTCTGTAGTTTCAAATCTAGGCCGAACCAGCCCAAACTCCAATTGACAAACTTGTAGACCTCATGTAGCTCTACAAAATTGGTGTAATCATCTTCGACTAATTCGAACCGGTTTGGGAGATAATCATCGTGGAAATCGCTCTGTCAGTCGGACATTGATGTCGCCGATTCAGTTCGTCAGCGTCAGAGTGGCCGACCGGCCGCAGGCCGTCGTCGACGCGTGGAGGCGCGGTGGCGCCCGTACGCCGGCCCTGGCCCCACCAGTCAGGCCGCGACGCCTTCAAGACGCCACGACGCGCGAGCCGGCCTCCATTCCTCCGCCCCCTCTCTTCCAGTTGCCAAGAACACCGAAACCGAGCCGCCATTGCCGCTCTTCTCCGGCGAGCTCAAGCGCGAGCCACACCGCATCACCGGCCGCTAGACCTCGCCAATCCCTCCGCCTCACCACCCTCCATCTCCCTGACCCACCGAAGCCAGCGATTTGACTCAAGGTGAGCCGCATTGCTTTCTTCCCCGTCTCCGAGAGGTCGCCGGAGCCCGCCATGGGACCTCACCGTGGTCGGGGTGCTTCGGGTCTCTCTCCCTCCTCCCTTCCTAGCAAAATGGATCCGCCTAGCTTCGGTGAAGCTCGTACCGAGCCTAGACCGCACCGTACATCCTCACCGTCGACGGTGCGCCGCCACCGGACATCACCGGCCGCCGCTCGCGGTGACAAGCCCCTTCCACCCCATCCCCATCCATTCCACGAGCACCAATCGACGCACCGGGTGACGGAGAACACGAGGCGGTGCTCAATTGGCCGAGCGAGCTCTTCTCCGGCGAGCTCGAGCTCGTCGGAGCTCGCGGGTCTCCGCCTTCCCTGTCTCCGGTCGCTGACCGCGGGGGCCCGCCCGTCAGTGTCGCGCGCGGGCGGGAGCGCTGAGCGGGCCGCGCGCGCGCGAGTGTGGGCCGAGAGTTTCCGGGCCGGCCCAGTTCATCCGAAATGAAATTCATTTTTATTATTTTGTCACTGATTTTTGTACAAGTTGGAAAAATATAGATCTAGGGTTTTAATGATCCAAAAATCATGAGATAAATTTTATTAGGGTCTACATAATGTGTAGTATTTTAGAAAAATATGGATCTGGCATGAGATGTTTAAAGTCTGTAAGAATTTAATAGATCCTTTAAATGTGTTTTGGAATGCATGCAAATTTGTTAAATTTATAACTTGAGCTGTAGTGTTCCATAAATCATGAAATTTGGTGGGTAGGTTACTCTATGCTAGCCCTAGCTCTGGTAAAAATTTGGGCATCAGTGATTAAGTAATTTCCAAGTTATAATGCTATCTTGTTATTCTAGGACATACTAAAATGAATTTTAGTAATTTTTCTACATGTGCAATGTTCTTATAAATTTTTGGAGAATGTCTTGGTACCCTAGAGTGTCCAAGAAAATTAAGAAATCTGTTGTTTGACACTTTTTACTATGCTTGGTTATTTATACAAAAATCAGCCTTTTTGGCTTGGGAATTTTGTGTAGGAAGTTCCTGTGAATAAATTGAGTTCAAAATTTTACAGTAGTCTCTTTGTGGGTCAGAGAGTCCCCTGTAATTTTTGTACAATTTTAGGAGCAGTTTACACATATGTTTGAAATTCCACTTAATTACTTAAGTAAATTGAGAAATGGGTTTAAATAAATGTTCTAGGTGGGCACACCTTACTTCCTGGTGTCTTTGTGATATTTGTGAACTTGTAGTAGCATTAGTTTGGTTTTAGAGAATGTTTGCCACATCAATAAATATTTAACCTTTGTAATTTTAGGTTTTCTGGACAGCTAAGTAGTAATTCTAAATTTGGCTTTGATAAAATTGGTTGCTGGACAACTTGTAAATACCAAAGTTGGAGTAAACTTGATGAACTGGCTTGTGTCAAAATTTGGAAGCATTTGGCTTAGTAGTTTGAGAGTTACTGTTGTTTAAAGTGGCAGTTCAAAATCTGCTACTCTCTGTGTTGGGGAAGACAGATTCTGGAACTTGTGAAGTTTGACATGGAAGACTTAGGAGTTTGGAGTTGAGGTCTGAAAATGAATTGTAGTACATTTCTTAGGCTTTCCAGATTGCCTTAGATAATATCTTTTGGAATTGTAAATCTCCAGTTGTGATAAAAACAAGTAGCTGCTGTCCAGAATGCTTACTGTGGTGTTTTGCTGATTGATATGGTGTGATATCCTAAGACATGCTACTTTTGTAATTGTTAGGTGTTAGGGCCTTAACTGAGGATGAGCAGCTTTATCTTAGGTTAAGTAGATTAGGTGAGTATTTCTCTACCGGAAAGGAAGTTTGCACCTACTCTTTTGAAGTGATTTGAGTAGAGCATTAAATTGTTGTAATGCATTCCATTCCGAGCATATTGCATCTTTCGTCATGCATCCATGGTATTTATTGTGCATTCATGCAATAGGTGTACCGGAGGGGGTGACACTCCTCGAATTCGAACAAGCAATACCGGAGGAGGTGCTGAGTCAACCGGAGGAATTAGCAGAAGAACCCAACATCGGGGAAGCTCCGTCAGAAGATCTACCCGAGTGCCCTGACCACCGGCCTTCAACTTTTCTAAAAGGCAAGCCCCGGTGCATGCTGAACCTACTGTTTTATAAATTAATCTTGAGTACTTTTAATTGTTTAATGCATTAAGTTGTAGGAGTTATATGAAAACACTTGTTGCATTATACCTGTCCTTGTCCAGATATCGTACTTAATCCTATATTAGGTGTAGGCACGTGTCAATGCTTAGCCCTGCTTAGTACGGTAGAAGTCGGGTGATTTCCGGTCATCCGCGAGATGTAGGAAGGAGTCACGAGTGGCTCTATGGCTATCGTGAATGGAACCATGCTTAAAAATGAAATTGAGACCGGGCGGGAGTTCGATAGTACAGCCGCAAGACACTTCACGTCTTGGGTGTGGAGCTATGCCCGTCTGAGTCGTTTAAGGACCGATTCGTTGTACGTCCTTGAGTCATGTTGAACGCAGTCTAACACTTAGTTGGCCGGATAACCCATTCCGACCGCGAAGCCGAGTAATGTGGTTCAGGCCGGGAATCGAATGGTAGGTTGCTTCTTGGAGGAGAGAAAGGATGTGCTTGGGGACATTGGCGTGAGACCAAGGGGGGGTTAGAGTCCCTATCACCTGGCAGAGTGTCGCCCTTGGGGTCGCGACATTATTCGGACCCGCGATTCCTGAATCATATGAAACGGTGGCCTGTGCGACCCTGGCAGGGGTCTGCACGGTGAGTGTTAGAAATACCCCTCCAGCTGGATAGGAATTCGATTCGAATCGCCATCGCTCCCGGTTAGTGAGCACTTGACTTGAGCAGCGGCAACGTAGAACTCATTAAATGAACTGGTGGTTAAGGGAATGATACAATGTTGCCATAATGATATACCTGCTATGGATATAATAATAATGTTGTTTGATTATAATCAAGTGCATGCTTAGTACAGGTGCTAAGATAGATGACAGGTAAATGCTAAAAATAACTGCTAGTACAGGCTACAAGAGTTTAAATTACTTATGCCTTTATGCAAAATGCTATGTCAGCTAGCCCCTTGTGTAAGCCGTGCATAATCCTTGGTGTCATCTTATTTCTGGTTTTCGACGGGTAAGTCTAGCTGAGTACATTTCAGTACTCAGGGTTTATTCCCTCCTGTTGCAGATGACATGCTTTATCAGGGCTTCTGCAAGACTTGTCTCCACCCCGCGGGTGATGAGGACTAGATCACAAGGGCGTGATCGTCTCTATGTACTTTTCTCATGCTTTTGCGGGATGTCGATCATCCAGACTGGCAGTATTTAATTAACTAGTGTGTGTTATGCTTCCGCTACTTTCAAACTTGGTTTGTAATATTTGCTACTCCGTGGTGTAAACTTATTTCAGAACTACTTGTGAAAGGTATCGTATGATGTTGTATGTTGAATGATGCGATCCTGGTTGTAAGCAGTTTGGTTTGAAATCCTTCGTGATTTCGATTGACTACCGGGATTATATGGGCTCAAGTTTGAAAATTTGAGCGCTTCGGTGCTTGTTTTCGTACTTGTGCTCTTATAATTTGGTCGGTTCTGTTACACGCCGCGTGGTGCAGAGGCTTTTGGTCAGCCCTTGGGCCTATAAGTAGGTGTTTTTCTTTCATTTGGACCATTCATGGCAATGGCCTCATGTTATCTTAGATTTCCTCGAGCGGCCGGGCATTTGGGAAGATGATGAGGAACCAAGGGTTGTGCGTTTAGGGGGAACTGTGCAGCTCTAGTCGTGCACCTCGCTGGGAGTCACTCATGACGGCTGGAAGCCGGCGTGGCATCCCCCAATAGTAGGTGCTAGAAGGGATATGGGCCCAGTGGTTTTAGTAGTCTCTAGACCCTTTAGGTTTGGGTTCGCTGAAACACTGGTCCCAGTGGCCACGATCAGCTCCTCCGGGAAACCGAGGGTGCCTCATCATTTCCCTCCTATTTCTCGGAGCCTGATGGTGGTGGTCTTTAGGCTCAGTGACCATGTCCTCTCCTGTTCGCTCTGGCCCGGAGGTTGCGGCGTGGCGACAAGGTTGGCAAGGGGTTCCTCGTTCCTCCTTGTGCCCGTGGCATTTCCCCCCGGACATCTTCGTGGTATCACCATCGCGGTGATACTTGGTCTTAGCACCCTGCGGGTGGTGTGTCTGTTCTTGTATTCGAGGGTGCTAAGCAGGGAGAGGTTTTCCCCTGAGGTTTAGGCTCCCCTTGCGGTGGTCCCTTAATCTCTGTAGTCAGGCTTGTGCCTCTGCCTGGGGTTGCCTAAAGAATTATTTGATGTGAGGGATTGTCCCCTCGGCCTCTTTTTCGCACAGTCGCGAGGCTTTTTGTGGTCGTGCGTTGGCTCGCTATTTCTTCCATGTGATCGAGCCAAGATCATGCTTTGGGTTCCGCATTGCGTGTTGCCCCAACCTCTTGCTCCGTCGATCTCTCCCGGAGAGGTCACGGACCTCTAACGGTTTATGAGTCATCAGAACCGGCTTTAGGTCCGAGACTTGGGACGCAGGGAGGAGCTAGTCGTGGCTTAGCCCTGACTTCTTTTGGGGTCATGGGGACCCAACTCCATTTTCCCCTGATGTCCTTGCTAACCCCATGGGGGTCATGTTGCCTTGTTATAGGCGGGTTTGGTTTTGCCCCACACGGGGAGAGGCATGTCCACCGTAACCACGCGGTCAGAGTGGTATGCCTCGTCGGGGTCTATGGGTAATTCGAGTAGGACCCGATATCCTCCCCAATTGACATGGAGTTCGGCTGTGCCTCACATGAGACGTCCCATAAATCGTCAGTCGTCAATCTGGTTGGTCCCCAACCGCTTCCGCAGCGGCCAGAGAGCAAGATGCCTCCCCCAGAGGGCGTCAACCCAGGAGACTTCGAAGCGGATGACTCGAACATAGGCGGAGATGGTCATGTGGCTCCACACCACCAATTAGAGCCATGGGGGGCCATCTCCTCCCTGCCCCTATCCCTTTTGTGGCCTTGAGCCCTTCTAAGGGTTGTCCCAAGAGAAGGTTTCCCAAGCACGACACAGGGTCACGGATGCGGAGGATCACTCGAGGTGTGAACCTAGGGGTTGTCAACCTCCCTAGCCACGTTGTGTCTTGGCGGTGCCCTTTTGTAAATGGTCATGCATCGTAAAACGTGGGCACGTGAATCGAAAGATAATGAAGGCAAAAGGTTCGAGGCTTACTTGGGATATGTTGTCGTGCTAGCGCCTACTACTCAATCTTTCACACGATCGCCTCCGCCTCCCCTGCGCTACGAGAAGGTGGTTAGTAAATGGTGGAGTGTATGCGTGCATTTGATGTACCTCCTGTGACCGTTGCTAGGTCTTGTGTCGCCTGCGAGACTGAAGCGCCACGTCTTCTGCCTCTTGATTGTGAGTGTGTCTTGGGGTTTGTGCCTATCTTGAATGTCAACCGCTGTCTTCTCCACTTTCATCCTCATGTCACCTATTTAAGTCGAGGGAGAGAACGGCGGTGCGCCTCATCCCCACTTCTCCCCTGTCTTCTGAGTTTTCCTCGACGTCCAATCCGAGTGAGAGAATGGCTGTCTCCATCGGGCGTCATGGTTCGCGGTTCGTCCTGGCGACTTCGCTGTCGCTGGGAGGGACCTTCGGAGATCGGCCTCCGTGCCACCTTGTCGGTGTTCGTCCACCACGAGTGTTAGAGGAAGTTCCATGAAGATGGGGAGGAACGATGCCATGGGAGGCTTAGGCCGCTGGGCTCCCCCATGGTTGGTGGACACGTGGCTCCTAGCTCTGGATCTAGGAGCGTTCGAGCATCGACTCGGTGGCCCACTCGTTGGCTCATCGCCAGGTGCTCCTCCCCTACTCTACCGAAAGCGGCATCGGGGCAGTTTCTGGCAAGCTCCTCTTCCTCAGATGTTAGAGGGTGCTCCGTGAGGCGGTCGTCCCCGAGGCTTCTTTTGACAGTCCGCTCCTGCCCACAATGTAGCTCTGAAGGCTAGAGACACCTTGTACTGGTCTCTCTGCTTTTTGAGATGTCCATCGCGAGCAGGAGGGGATCCGACGATTATTGTAACCTCAGGTCCATCTAGTCCTGTGGCGTGTTGGACTAGATATCTTTAGTTGTGGCTTTAGAAGCCAATGTTTAGGACAGTGTTGTAATTGGCAAACGCGTGAGTTCTTGAGGCTCTGATGCACACATTGCTTTTTTTGATTTGTCTTTTGGCATCACCAGTGCCAGTTGTTTGGACGATTTGTCTCAGTGGTTCTCGGCGTGAAGGGTTTTGCCCGAGCCATTCGGTCTCTGTGTTGTTAATTCCCATGGATCACTCTGCTCGGCTAGGCTCGTTGTCAGGCTGCTCCTAGGCCATGGTGATTCATGTTTGCGGTGTATGCCGTCGCAATCAAGGGAGGTGGTGCATCTGCTAAGCTTCCTTCCAGAAGAGTGGCCGTCGCAGGACTCAAATGGGGAGGCTTTGCTTCTTAGAGCCTTTAGGGGTTCCTAACGGTTTGGTTCAACTAGGTGAGATGCCTGCTACGGTCATTTGGGTGAGCGCAAATGCTCTACAAGTGAGTCACGTCTGCTAACTCGGGCCTTGTTGAGCTCGTCGTGCAAGATTTGTCCTTACCGAGGTCATTTGCTCGGTCTTCTTTTCTTGAATGTGCGGGGTTGGCCACGAGTGACTGTGTGCTTCTGGCTTGGGGTGGGTCGACTTACTCATGCTAAGGGCTGCTCGGTTGTCATGGTGCTTGTTGCCTCCATATGTGATGTTGCTGGCATGTGATCCCACCTTTTCGCGTTGCCGCCTGTGTTCCTCTTACTCAGGTTGGAATGTGCTACTTCTCCGTTAGCCTTGTGAACACAGGTGCATGTTCTAGCCTAGGGGTTGGCCTATAGAGCGGAACGTTATGTGGCCCGATGTTGTGATCGAGGCATCAGGGTCAGGTCACCAATCCGGTTTGATGCAAGGGGAAAAGTGAGCAGAGGGTGTTGGCTTTGATTTTCCCTGTAGGCTTTGATTTTCCCTGTTCCACCCGCTCGGGCAGAGCGACACTTTATTTCCTTTTGCTCCCTATCTGCGTGAGTGCCTGACTTTACCTTGGAGCTGGTCCAGGAGGCTTGGTCTGAGAGGCGTGTCATTGTGGTGAGGAGTTTGGGAAACAGTTCGCCATTTCGTCCTGCCGTGGGTATACGTGGAGAAGCTCAAAGCAGGTATCACGTTCGATGACGGATGGTGCTTGGGGTCTTTGCACCTAGAGTGCAATTGGCGTATTCGCTTGTCATTACACCATTCTTTTACTTACTTTTTGTCCGAATTGGAATGTGCTTCATCCCCCTAGGTCTGTGCCTGTGAATGCATATCTTAGCCTGAGGGCTGGCATATGGGGCTAAAATGTGCGTGATCCATTGGAATGACAAGATGGCGAAGGATGATCACAGATCTGGCACGATGCGAGAAGAAAGCGAGAGAACAACATGAGCCCCTTCCTTTCGCTCCCCTGGTCCTGAGCAAACGGGTTTCTCGTTTCCTCTCAGGCTCATGCGTGGGCACCTAGCCTTGCTTAGGAGCTGGTCCATTGGGTTGGTCGGGGCATCCCGAGCGAGAGGTCAGGACACGGGTTACTGGCTTATCGTGGTGTGGGGAGCGATCAGAAGATGCTCAGGAAAGGGGTTACTAGGATTGTGACAAGTAGTGCTACGTCGTGGGTGTTGACACCTCTAACGCCACCTAAGCCATGTTGTCATCCCCAGCATGGCGCCAGAGGTGCTGGAATTAATAAATGTAAATGCTCCTCTAGAATGAATATAAAATCCGCAAGCGCACAAATAATATCGAAGTGGCATTTTAATCGGGAGTAATGCAGGTATCTGTGGGGGGATAGACCCCGTATACCCTCATAGGTAGTCTCGGGCTGCTCGGCAAGACGGCCCAGACCAGGCGAAGCCCAGCTTGCTGCCAACCAGGCTGGTGGGCTGGATATCAAGACGGAGGTGTGGTCCGTAACCAACCTCAATTCGGATCACGTACAAGGAAGCTTGTCCCACAAGTAGTCTTTATCGGTTAAGGATAGCTCGAGTCCTCCTAGGATACGACTTGGTGTAACCGACCTCTGTAACCCTGGCGGCTGACTATATAAAGCAGCCAGGGACCCCCCTAGAACGCATCTAATCTTCAACTCAATCAGCCCTAGATCGGTCCTCAGATCTACGAGCTGAGCACCTCATTGTATTCCGATACTTGAGAACACAGATAACACGAGAAGCAGGACGTAGGGTATTACGCTTCCGAGCGGCCTGAACCTGGGTAAATCTTTTGTCTGGGTTGTCGTCTTGCTCCTCAACATCCAGATCGCGGTCTAAACGTAACCCTTGCCGAAACTCTACTACCGTGGGGCATCCCGTGGTAGACTGAACATTATCCGTAATCAACAGTGGCGCGCCAGGTAGGGGTTGGTGTTTTAGATCTTGAGGCGATCCAGATGGTTTCCTTCCCCGCTTCCATGGATTTCCAAGCCGGCTACATGCTCACCGTCGGATCCTTCACCTGGACCACGAGCGTAGCTACGGCCCTCACGTCCTCGGGAGCGTCTAGGATGGTCCTAGCACCACCTGCTGTTCATCCGGTCATAGCACCGCTTGCTGCACCTTCGGTCACAGCGCCAAGGTCATCGCCGCTGGTCCCAGCACCAGTTACGCAAGATTCCGTGTTGCCCTCAGCGACCACGGAGAGGATGGCCGCCCAGGCCCCCCGGAGACAGCTTCCTCGCTACCAGAGGAGGCACATTGACAACTCAGATCTGATTGAGCTAATCGACCGATAGGGTCGTGGTTTGGTGGAGATGTTGGATCTAGTCGAGACTGCTCGCAACCAGCTTCACCAAGAGCCAGATTTCTCTGGCTTCACCCCTGTCCGACCACGACAGTGCAGCCACGTCCGCCGAGCATGCACTGCAGATCCAGTTAACGGCCCTCGTTGGTTAGATCCCAACCAGCGCCGAGCACCCGCTGCAAGAAACCCACCCTCCCTCTTTCCAACAGGATCCCAGGGGGTGGTCCGCCAGCGCAGATCGGGTCGCCTACTGCCTCGGTACGACTCATCCGTGCGCAGCATGCAAGCCCCACGGCCCGTGCTGCTACACGAGTTCATCGAAGCACGACGCCCAAGTCTCGCTCCTCGCCGACAACGACATCGCAGAGCACACAGACCGCAGACCACAATGGCTCCGGCCAATGCATCTACAACGCCTGCGGTCAACCGAACAGTCCTTCCCTTCGGGATGGACAACGCAGCCGCAACGTACTCCCGCAGTACTCAGCGTCATCACGCCGGACTACTACGCGCGGACCATGTCCCGGTAGATCCAACGCACGTCATCAACATGGTTGAGTTACGGACTCTAGATCCCGTACCTCAGGAAACCGAGCTGGTCTCTCCTACCTTGTCAGATCTACTCGCACAGATCCAGTTCACACCCTCGCCTTCCCGTGACTACACGAACACCTTGATGTCCGAGGAGGAAGTCCAGGGGAACAAGGGTCTGGATGACGATTCCGCTCCGATGGCCTCCGAGCATCACGTTGACCCCGACAGTACCATGCTTGATCTCACCAGCTAAGGATAATGAGCAATAAACATCACTGCATATGGTAATGGAGAGTATAACCATGTCTTCATCTATCTTCTCATACAGGGTAAGTGTCACAAGATAAATAGTATATATAAATGATAAAGAATAAATGATAAGCACATAGCCACATAATAAAAGATAAACATCTCCATAGATTACTCTAAGCTTATAACACTAGCATGGATTAGGACGAACTACAAAGATAACTCCTAAGTTATTCTAACTATAAGGTCAAAGCATATGATGATTAGTGCAATTACACTTGGCAATCATAGCAAGAGAAGGTTATATCTACGCATATTGATATTACGAAGGAAGATGAAGAACATAGCAATCACTTCCCTATAATAGTTGTGTTCTGCCTGCCCTATACTCGGGAGGTGGACTACGAATGACTCAACAGGACTATCACTCCCGCGATCTACCACACGGTCCGGAATATAGGGTGTAATCACAGGAAAATACGATATAGGCACCATGCCTACACAATATTTACCACTCACCCATCGATCTAATGAGCAAGCGCTATATGATCCTATACTTGAATATAATTCTAATCTAACTATGCCAAGCATATAATCAAAGTAGACTAAGAACAATATAATTGAGAACATAATCAAATAGAGCAAAGTCATATCCAATATGATAGAATAGACTAAAGTCATATTCATACAAATGATGAACTAGATGAATAATACAAGAACGAATATAAAAGTATGAAGAATTACCAAGAATCCTCTTGACAGATCTGGAATCCAAGCAATGCTTACCTCCTTCTAGTTCTAATCCTATGTAGATGTGCTACTAAACTATAGAGATCTAATTGAGATGGTGGCTCTAAGGCTTCTCAGAGGAATGCTCTGTATCTTGGAATGACTTAGGGTTTCTCTTGGAGTCAGGGGCCTTGCTTATATAGCCCTCTAGGAAGCACCATAGCCCTTGGATCAAACCGACCTTGATGGACGATTATTATTGATCCTCAAAGGCAGTGGAGGAATGATCCGTGAGGTGGCTCTTGATTGGCCACGTAGGTGGGGCGGCCGCCCAGGGGGATGGGGCCCCGCCCCTGTCACAGTGACAGGTGGGTCCCACCTCCCAGGGTTTTGCTTTCTATGTCTTCTAGATTATTCTTTTTATATATGTGGCCCTTTTCTCTCTACGTAAATATGACATGTGGGCCTCCTTTGGTTATTTCCTAATAACCCCCTGTAGAAATAGACATTCACCAAAACTCATGGAATTCTGTTAGTGTAACCCCTATATCTAGCTAGTAATTATATTTTAGGTCCTTTCTCATGCTATGTTGATGGTTAAAAATGACACTTATCTACCATCAACAAACTCCCCCAAGCTTACCTTTTGCTCGTCCCTGAGCAAAGGTGGACTCAGTGATGGATCAGGAGTTGCTACAATGTTTTCACGCCTTTCAGATACACATGCGTTCAAACTAGAATTCTCCTCCGGATTAGAATGAACTATTCTGATAAAAACTTACTCATATTACCTTCCACCATGGGGCTTGTAGCCATCACTTGAGTCTTGAGTAGTTAAAAGACAGAACGGTCAAGTCAAGCACCATGTTTCAAGTTCTTTGATCAACTATTATGCCAGAGTTTTGCACAATTTTCAAAATAAAACTCAGAGATTCCTATGTATGACCCTTTCAAGTCTCTCCTTTGTGGTATTTCTGGATCCTCTCCAAGGCATTTATGGTCTATGCCTTTTTCTCTCCTCTCAAGATATGTGGTATTTTTGTATTTTAGGCATAGTAACATTGCCTTCTCTTTCTCATCCTACTTCTAATAGGCTTATGTGGAGCTCATAGGTAGGGAGACAACGAATACATACTTGCAAACATTTATTGCATAGTCAAACTATGGATCCAGAGAAACAAGTCATACAATCAAATCAAGATATCCATGTGTATAGGTTGGATGGTAGGTGGTGAATAGTAGGTGGTAAATGAAACGATCTCGATTTTCCTCGAAGGGAAAAATCCATAGATACGATTTATAATGTAGTAGATCATGAGAGCAATCCATCACATTATCAATTATCAGCTGACATCATAGTCATACATCATAGAATTACAAGTACAAGGCTTTACAACACTAGTTAACACACCTATTACATCGATTCATCTAGCAGAAACGCGCACACATCTTCATTAGAGTCATTGTAATCACGGTAGTCATCAGAGTTGGCGTAGAATGTCAGCGGGCATAGACTCCATCTTCTCAACCACACTCGAGCGTAGGCACGAGACCATCTACTCCTAATCCAAGTCCGCGTGGTCATCGTAGATTTCATCCATACCTGTCCAAAATCTATCAGTACGATTTGTACTGGCCACTATCTCTCACCCTATGCTTTTGTGTATGCTTTGTGGTAAGTGGAAATACAGGGGTAGATCAAAAGGCCTATATATGGCTGTAGTTTTCCTATGCAAGTTCATCAATACTTTATAATAATAGTTCATCAAGTTTTAATCTATCTCATCCACACGTTCTCCCATCCCAAACACACATCTCATCTCATCTCACTCTCTCTCTAGGCGACAAGGTCGACTCCCGCTCGTACCTTGCCTCAATGGCCAAAGCCGGATCCAACACTAAAACCCAAGGGGAAGGTAGAAAGGACTCCTCTCACTAATCAAGAGAAGCGTAGGTCATAGAAATATCCATATCCACGGACGCGGCTATACGTATAGATCGATCAACTCTGCAGAGCGCGTACATATGGAAATCCACAAGATCACCATCATCGGCAGTGCCCCGCCTAGGCTCATGCCGACTGCCTCCCGACCGGCACGGTACCACCCTACCACTCAGCCTTGGGCCACCCCGGAATCCACCGAAACGCTGAGACTATGAGACGTAATACCGGGCCCCCAAGGTCACTACACTGTCTTAGGAGGGTGTGGGCCCCCATGCCCATACCACCCTACACTATCACCTTCCAACCTACAAGTAATGGCACCGCCCTAGTCAGTCAGGTAATCGTCTCCTACCCATCAGGAGCGAGTGGTGTGCACGAAGGGTCCTATGATTCCTGTTCTAAAGACATACCAGTCCTTAGGGGGACCGGACAGGATATCTTTGCAAGGGCATAACCAATACCTCGTGCCTCGACGGCACCTCCACCGAGGATAACCAACACCCCGTTTGCTCACACATGCACCCGCCATAGGTACCTCTCAAGAGGGCTGCCCAGGTCGCACCCTCTGGCATGACTTGCCCCAAAGACTCGTCTTAGGATCCTGTCTGATCGACTCAACCCTCACCATACACCAAAGACACACGCCAAGATCTCCCCAAGTTCATTATCTAGTTTTATCAAGTTATCAACACCATGTGCCTTATCCACTCACGTTATCCCTTCACCAAGCATCACATCACAGGTATAATGCATAGTGAAAGTAAAGGAGTAAGTAGAATGCGAGCGTCTAGCCTAACAATGGGTGTGTTGGGGAATAGGTTGCGATAGGGTAATGGCTTACAAGTAGTCTACCATGCAACCTATCACAGTTCAATTGCAAAAAAAAGTAAAGCACTAGCATCTACATGTAGCATGTCTAATAGGTTCTACGAGATTGGGTGGGACGTGGAACACCTGTTGAATGTCAACTCCGAGATCCTCAGCGTACTTGTCGTTGCTCTCCTCCAAGGTCCCTCCATACGCACATTCTTCCTCCAACGGGTTCTGATCCATCAACGCTAAACTCGATGCAATTACCTCGTTACAACGACAAGCGAAAGAGCAATCAGACCACTAAATCTAGAAGGACTACGAAAAGAGACAACCGAGCATGAGAAGAACAACTACACTGAAGAAGACCAAGGAAGAAGAGACTTAGCCCTCTCGGTGGATGTTCGATCCCTGGGCCAAGGAACAGGAGTGGTTGTTTGCTAAGTACAAGATTAAGCCTTAGCCTAGCCAGTACTTCCTAGGTCGATCGTGTCGACCTGTATGGCTTAAATAGAAATGGCATAGGCCCTAACTCATCCTAAGCGAACGCCACGGCTTGCGACTTTCGATCTAAGCATCATGGAGACTGTCGAGAACCGAACAGACTACAAGCAGGAGAAGTTCCATTCTCTCTTAATCCCCACGCCATTGAAATTGATGGAAACCAAGAGAGGGTGGAACGGGGAGCAAAGAGAAGGGAGAAGACAGGCGGTCTACTTCTTCCAATACACATGCCATGGCGAAAGGCGAGGCATCGAAGAGGAATGACACACAAAAGAACACGAGTGCTCAAGATCCTTGTAGGGTACCACAACCTAGGTGCACTAAATGCACTAGACGTCTCTCGGGTTCTTAGCGGTACGGTTGTCACTGCAAGAACCGAAGAAATGTTGCGGTCGACGATGGTACAAGCATACAAGGGCTCGAGCATGGAAGAGCCAGAAGACAGAAAATGACATGGGATTCACCTCCCTGTGATTCACTCACCATAGTAACGACGGGAATCAAAGGAGTAGAATCAAGAAGCAATAAACTCCAAACAAGCGAAGAGCTCAACCCACATCTTATTGGATCGACGGGGATTGAGAACAAGAGAGGAAGAAGAATGGAATCCGTACTTTTTTGACCATCTCATCATGGAACGGACGAAGGTCGAAAGAAAGGAGATACGATCCCATGATCCAAACCCACTCGCAGGGCACCACAACCGTGCAACTAAATGGCACAAGGCTATTCTTATGGTCCACAGCGATGCGGTTGTCATCGCTTGAACCAAAGGAATGCTATGGTCAAAGTGGCACAAGCATATGAGGTGGCTAGGTTAAACAATAAGCCAAAGGGGTATAGCCCGATGGTCATGGCAAGGCAACTCGCGGCCATGAGCTTCACCTATGAGTTGGCTTCCGTGAATCCCATGACGGTCGTCCCCTAGTTCGTCTCTATAGTCTAGGTCAAGATGGGCTTATCATGTGAGGGTAGGAAGCG
Organism: Saccharum hybrid cultivar R570; assembly: GCA_038087645.1. Classification (NCBI taxonomy): domain Eukaryota; kingdom Viridiplantae; phylum Streptophyta; class Magnoliopsida; order Poales; family Poaceae; genus Saccharum; species Saccharum hybrid cultivar. The sequence goes on along the minus strand of JAQSUU010000627.1, from coordinate 1,090,143 downwards.
CACCATTAACGAGCCCATGGTGGCCATGTCCTAGAGTCGTAGGAGGGGACAACGAACATGGCACTATGAAGCCAACTAAACACGAGGGAAGGGACATGCTTGGCGTCACGGCTATGGCAAGGTGAACTCGCGACCATCACGTTCAAACATATCGCTCCCCAACCGGCTCGAAGGCACAATCCACAGACGGAGACAAACAACACACGATCAACAAAGGAACCACACAAGAACCACAACACACCGACCAACAACACAAACGGCACGACGACCGACAGAGGAGCACTTATCCATAGCAACATAAGAGAGATAGACCAGCGGCAAAGGCACGACACAGGCATAGGTAGAGATAGCATGAAGTAGATGATCATGAACAAGTGTAGATAGTTGATATTGATAGATCAAGTGTCAACATGCATGAAAAGAACGTGGAAATGATAGGCAAGAGTCTCGCCGACGTCGCGTACGGTGTCGACTAGGTTTGAGGGGTTGACCTTGATGGCAGAAGGCTGCGATGGTGTGCACCGGCAAGCTGCCAGCCGGATGAGGCAGTAGATGGCCAGGATTGGGCAGCGATGACCGAGAGGCGACAGAGCTTCGGCAAGGCGCTCCTGCTATTCACTGGGAAGGTGGTGGCGGGTGCTGCTATGGTGTTTGGAAGCCCGTGGCGAGTAGCAGGAGGGTGGCATGGTCTAGAGCTCTGGCTTTTGGCTCCTGATGGCAATGAACAGGGCTGCTCTCCCTGTGACGGTGGAGAACAGCGGCACGATGGCCGCTTGTTAGGCGAGATCGATGGTGAGGAAGTGAAAAAGGAAGAAGTTGGGCTGCTGGTTGCTCACCGTAGGCAGCTGCTGGACATGGTCACGACGAGGTCAAGGCAAAGCGTGGCATCGTGGTCGTGGTCATAGAGATGAGGCTGAGGCACTCCCGGTAGCATGGCAACAAGATGCTAGCGTGGCGACGCGGCGCCCGCGGTGAGCAGGAGGGCGGGGAGGATCAGAGCTGACCGGCAGCAAGGTTGTCGGGCTTGGTTTGGCGAAGATGCTCAGCGAGGGGGTTGGCTTGGCATCGAGGTGGAGCTCATCAATGGGGATGGAGGGGTGGACGCAATGGATGTGCTGTATAGTGGCTGCGGCACGGCGAGCCAGTACACGTGACGTGGAAGAGGGATGCGGCTCGGTGTCGTGGTTGCCGACACCGCGGACGACGACGTCACGGCGCGGCGAAGAGGAAGATGAGGTGGTGGTGGAGCATGGCGTCGGCTTGCTGTCATGACCGTACTAGGGAGCACTATGCATTCATGGCTGGCTTCATGGATGCGCTGGCCAGGGAACGCGGTGAGCGCGGTGACTTTGCAGCATGGCAAAGCAGCGACCCGACTGCGGTGCTCCAGGCAGCGCAGTGGCGATTGGCTGTGGTGGCAGCACACCACGGCGAGGCGGCTCCCAAGTGGCACCACAGGGTGGTGTTGTCCTGCCCTCAGGATCTCGTAGTGGCAGCGAGGGACGGGGGCACGAAAGGGAGCAGGGGCATGATGGAGAGGGTGAGGGCTCTGTGATGGCGGCGGCTGGGAGATGGGTGAGCAACGGGCTCAGCCTGGCTTCTTATAGTGCTAGAGCTAGGGTTTCGCGAGGGCTGCGGGCGATGGTGATCATCGGAGCACCTGCTCGCAGACACGCGGCATGTATCCGAGGCGCGGTTAGGTGGCAAGGCTAGGAAGCTTCGCGAAGTGGAGCATCGTGATTCTGTATGCGCAGTCCGAGCGCCACGCTAGCCAGCACTTGTGGTGGGGTCTTGCTGACGCGAGCGCGAGAGCATCTGATGTGAGGCAGTTAGGCTTCGCTTGGACACTGGCTACTGCCGACGAAAAGCAATGGCGCGGGGACGAAAAAGGAAGAAGATGATGCTGTTCTCATATAGAAAGCGACGGGGAGGAGACAGAACTAGACGACGGAGGAAACAACATCTTTGGCTTGCTTTTCCCTCAGTGGCTGACGAGCAGGTCCCGTAGACGGGGCCATACGGTGGCATGCACGTGATGAAGAGGATCCGTAGAAGAGCGATAGCATCCTCATGCACGTGTTGCACACGTGAGGCGGGGGATAGGAGCTGGGCTGCTCGGCTGGGTTGGGCCCGATGACTCGCTGGGCCTGCGGGTTGTGGTCGAGGCCCAGGGTGGACTTGCCGTGCGGATTGAGCCAAGGAGGCAGTGACGCTGGCTGGGCATCCGTGCTTTGTGGTTTGGGCATTTGTGTACGTGTACATACACATATACACTACATAGGAGCATGCATGTACGTCGTGCAGCCTGCTGGCTGGCCGAAAGAGTTGCGGTTAGGGCATGGTACGTATATACATATATATATACATGTATACATATACGTACAGAGGGTTTGGCTTAGCATGTTATCTGCAGGAGGCTTCGGCTTTGGAGAGCTCAGGGCTCATGTATTTGACAACACTGGCACAGTAGCATGCACGAACATGGTATGTTGCTTTACTGCTGGATGCTTCACGTAACTAGCAAAAGGGACACAAGAGCATGCACGCCTATGCTTGCCGCTAGCCGAGGGATCAAGAAGATAGATCCTCATATTTAAGCCCTAGGATTTTAGGAGAAGTGAATTTCAAGGGAAGGAATGAGAGGGATCCCAAAAGAGATGCGATAAGTTATCAGGGGAGATTGATATGGATTTATGGGAATTGAAAGGAACTTCGCCATAGATTTGAGATGAATTCAAAAGAGACTTGAGAGGAAATTCCAGAGAGGAATTTGGGAAAGGCTCAAATGGAATTTGAGTTGATTTGAAAAGTAATTCTAGTGGGGACTTGCTACGGATTTGTGCACTCTGACACAAAACCCTAAACCACTAAGAGCTCCGACACACTCCTACAAACAATTCTACATGTATGCAATGTCTTCTTAGTGGGTTAGTCTTGGGTTAGACCTAGAGACTACATGCTTCACACATCTGCAGGAAAATTTTTTAAAAACTCGTATTTTTGGTTGCTCAAAAACCCGTGATGTTACAGTAAATGGGTTAGGAGTGGTGACGTAGGGGTGAAGGAATGGTGATGGTGAATACTTAGCTCCTTTGAGAAACTTTTTTTCTCATACCTTTCTTGAAAACTTGAAGATTTTGGGGAGAACTTGGGTTGCTCAATGGATCTTTTTCTTCTCTCTCTTCTTCTTTTCTCTCTTTTTTTAGAGCACCCAAGCCTCTTTCTGGGATATAATAAGTGGTAGTATAGCTGGATATTTGGAGCTTTATTGGCTAGCAAGGGATAAATAAGGGTGATAGGAATATTTTTGGGTAGTTCACTCTCAGTGTAAGAGTAGAACTATTTTCTGGGTGGATCTGAATGGTGTATATGTGGATTCGTACTTCCAGGATAGAAGCAGAATATATAGGTGGATGCATATGGATGCGTACTTCTAGGATAGAAGTAGCATGTATAGGTGGAGAATATATGTGGATCTTGATTTTAATCGCATGACCAGTTCCTAAGGGTCGACACAGGTTGACCACACTCAATGCTTACAAGCAGTAAATACGAATGTAGGGCTTCCTAATCTAGCAAGCATGTATATGGCTATGGTAGGAATTTTAAACTCTCATCATACGGGAACTCATCATATAGCAAGTTAATTTTTAAATGATAAATTTTCTAAAACTCTAGTATCTCTAGGAACATGATAAATAGCAGCTCAAAACCTTCTCATATCATATCCGTCAACTACCTAGACTTAGATCAAGCATTCACTACCCACAAGATCAGGTTTAGAGCAAATATTAAATCAAAACCATCGTATCCAAAACTTAGGAGAATTTGAGGTTAAAAACTAGGTACTTGAAAGGAATTACGACAGAGTAACTATTCATCATTTCCACATCAGAGTGTATTCTAGGGGTTCATTTTAGCAAGATAAAAACTTAGCACACTCTCCTCTAATTATTTAGCAAACTTAAAGATCATATAGAAACATATAAATATAAAGAGAAACATTTATTTGGTTTTCTAAAGGTTATGCATCTTTTTATCAAAGCAAAAATAAATAAGTAAATAGATAGGTAAGGAAATACGTAGCTAGATACAGGGGGTGCTCTCCCCCTAGCTAGATGTTGGCGTAGTCTTGATTGATGTAGTTGACAGACAGTGAAGGTGTATTCCCCTTCTCAGAATGCTTATGATGATGACTGTTGAGACAACACTTCGGTAGGGGACAGAGTGTCCTTCTGTCTGTTAGTTTTTCTTGATCCTTTGAATTCTATGAAGCTCAAATAGACAACAAAGCTTGTGAAACTTGATTAAGTGTTAGTGATGAACCTCCAAGCCGTGAACATCTAGAACCTTATAAGTATCCTTCTAGCAAGATCTCTTGTAGCTATATTTGTATACTTTTATATTTTATACTATGAAACGAATTTATAAAGAATGATGAATGCATCTTTATTTATTTTTATGCCACCACAACAACTAGACTTAAATTTATTTGCATAGGGCTTAGCAGTTTTAGGATGCAATGCAAGACATATTTATTTTCTTTTTCTATGTAGAAATAAAGTGTAACTAAACATGCAATTGGGAAAAGTAAATATGATGAGGAAAAAGTAAATGCAGAATTGAAAAAGGAAAATATTGATAACTACCAAGTTACCTCTTTGCGTGGTGTTCATTGATTTTAAGTCCTCCGAACAGGACCTCTTGTCTGTTTACTCCTTCTGAGGCACCTTGAGTGATGCCTCGGTCTGATCCTCTTCTTGTGTTGAATCTGAAACTGATTTTACCTTTACTCTCCATACTTGTTTTGTTAGTGAGGTCGATTTTGAGGGAGAAGCCTGCTCTTCTGTCTTCTCTTCTTCTTGATTCTTGGTGTCAGGGTCACTCTCTGCTGGTGGTACAGCTTCCTCCTCTAGAGATGTATTGTCTTCAGGGAATAAATCTTCATGTCTTGTTACTTTTCCTTCATAGTCAGCCCAGCCGTCCATAGCTGATTGGTTCTTATTGGTGCGAGTACGGCGCCTTCTCCTTGATCTGTTCTTCTTGGGTTCTTCATCAATCACATAATTATTATTGAAATGGTGGCGTACCTTCTCTGAGGGAAATTGGAAATGCACTTCTCCTGTTGTGATGTAGATGATGGCCTTGGTGGTGCTTAGGAATGGTCTTCCTAGGATGATTGGTGGATCGTACTCATCTTCTCCCATGTCGACGACTAAGAAGTCAGTCGGGATGAAGTGGTCATCAATCTGTATGGGGATGTCCTTCACTAGTCCTTCCACGAAGCGAAACGTTTGGTCCGCCATCTGCAGCTGCGCATATATAGGTTCCAAGGGCATAGTACCATATAGATATTCATAAGTTACCTTGGCCATTATGTTGATGCCCGATCCGGTGTCACAGATAGCTTTCTGAAAGGGGCTTCTATTGATGGTGCATTCAATGGTTGGGACACCTGGGTCATCCTTCTTGATCAAGTAGGGGAACTTGAGCTGATGATCATGCTCTCTATGGACTGCATTGATCATCCTTACTGACTCCATCTGTTGTGGCTTCTTGTTCCTATTTCTATTCTTGTTCTTCTGATTGTTCTTCTTCTTTGGCTCGTAGGGATGTTGTGGGTGTGCAGGGAACTATAGTACTCTGTTCTTGAAGAAGGTCTCTCTCTTACCTTTGATATTGAAATAGATCTTAGCAGTGTTGGCATACATGATAGCTCCAGTGGTGTTCAAGAATGGTCGTCCCAAAATGATGGGCGACCTCTCATCACCACCTGTCTCTATAACCACAAAGTCTGTAGGAACGTATGAGCTGCCTACTCGTACATAGATGTCTTCTAGGATCCCTTTGGTGTAACAGAGTGACTGGTCTGCAAGCTGCAAGCACATGGTTGTATACAATAAAGGATAATTGAACATTTTATCATAGATCACCTCAGGCATGATGTTGACACTTGCCCCGAAGTCATAGATAACCTCATTGAAGTTTATACTTCCAATGGAGATCAGGATGACTGGTCTCCATGGATCACCTTTCTTAATCGGCAGAGTCTCGTCGTTCCACCCTTTTGAGATAGGGTCACTCCAGTAGCTTCCTGCATTGAATATGTCTTGGAATCTTACCTTGGTTAGCAGGAGGGACAACATTTGCAAGCTGTTGCAACTAAGACTCCAGCATTTTATTAAAGCTAAGTTGATTCTTAATGGTAGTAGAAAAGTTATCCATCCTATTATTAATTGTCTCTAGCACTTTATTATTTGATGCTAACTTCTTAGATAGGTTATCCATTAACTTTCCTTGATTAAGCACTAACTCTCTCAAAGGCGGCTGATTAAAATTATTATAAGAGTTATTATCTTGATAGTTACCTGAGTAGTTAGACCTTTGTTGTTGTTTCCAACCTTGATTCTGTTGAGGGCGATAGTAGTTGTTGTTGTTGAGGTAGTTCATATCCTCTTGTAGCTCTAGGCAACTGCTGCCTGAATGTCCAGTTTCTCCACACTTTTCACAAGTCATGCGAGAATCATGGATATGCATGACTTCATTCTTCTCGCCGGCTCTCTCATCGAGCCTCTTCATAAGTAGGTCCATCTTGGCAGACACCATGTCTACCTCCTTCATCTGGTGCATACCTCCACCTCTCTTGCGGGTATGAGTTCTCTCTTCGTTCCAACCTTGGTTGGATGCCATCTTTTCCACAAGAGTTGTGGCTTGAGCAATTGTAAGTGATAAAAATGCTCCTCCAGCGGCAGCATCCATGGTCTCACAGGTGCTATTAGTGAGCCCATGATAGAAGGTCTGCATGAGTAGCCAATTCTCTATTCCACGATGAGGACATTCCAAGATGTAATCTTGAAAGCGCTCCCATGCTTCTGGGACTGACTCATCATGTTGTTGCTGAAAACTTGATATCTTTCCATGAAGAGCATTTGTTTTGCCCATGGGAAAGAACTTTGCTAGGAAATTGGTGGAGCAGAGTGCTCACGTAGTATTCTTCTCCTTAATTGCATAGAACCACTGCTTCGCTCTCCCCAAGAGTGAGAATGGGAAGAGGCGAAGTAGTATGGCATCTCTAGGGACATCCTTGATGGTGAAAGTGCTACAAATCTCCAGGAAGTGTTGGAGATGAGCACTAGCATCTTCATGTACCTTCCCACAAAACTAGCTAGCTTGCACCATGTTGATCAGTGCTGGCTTGAGCTCGAATGACTTCTCAATGTCCGCAGCAGGTCCAGTACGGATGTTGTCTGTAGTGGGAGCTGAGAACTCACGGAGTGACTTGTTGGCCATAGCGTCGAACTCTAGTGTTAAGCTTCAAAATACGCTTGGTTGATCTCCCAACTCAGAAGGTGGAGCTTCAAGCTAAGATGTTGATGATGATGCTTCTATTTGAACTTTCTTTAGCTTGGCTCTCGTCCTTCTGATTAATGCTTCTGGGTTGTCGATGAAATTATCTGGAAAATCAAACCTGCTCATACATTACCCTGTATATGATATATAAATAGACAAAAGACAAGGGTAAGGCTGTATGAGTAGAGAAGGATGATGGTTTCTCAATCTCATTAGTGGATGCAAGTGATGGCTCATTATCTTTTGAATAGCAATTCAACCTTCCTCGACAACGGCGCCAAAAATGCTTGTTGACACCTCTAACGCCACCTAAGCTAGGTAGTCATCCCCAGCATGGTGCCAGAGGTGCTGGTATTAATAAATGTAAATGCTCCTCTAGAATGAATATAAAATCTGCAAGCGCACAGATAATACCGATGTAGCATTTTAACCGGGAGTAATCCAGGTATCGTTATTTATATTTTTACCACTAGGAAGGGAGTGCTAAGGATAATGAGCAATGAACATCATTGCATGTGGTAATGGAGAGTATAACCATGTCTTTATCTATCTTCTCATACAGGGTAAGTGTCACAAGATAAATAGTATATATAAATGATAAAGAATAACTGATAAGCACATAGCCACATGATAAAAGATAAACATCTCAATAGATTACTCTAAGCTTATAGCACTAGCATGGATTAGGATGAACTACAAAGATTACCCCTAAGTTATTCTAACTATAAGGTCAAAGCATACGATGATTAGTGCAATTACACTTGGCAATCATAGCAAGAGAAGGTTATATCTACGCATAGTGATATTACGAAGGAAGATGAAGAACATAGCAATCACTTCCCTGTAATAGTTGTGTTCTGCCTGTCCTATACTAGGGAGGTGGACTACGATTGACTCAATAGGAATGTCACTCCCATGATCTACCACACGGTCCGGAATATAGGGTACAATCGTAGAAAAATATGGTATAGGCACCACACCTACACAATATTTACCACTCACCCATCGATCTAATGAGCAAGCGCTACATGATCCTATACTTGAATATAATTCTAATCTAACTATGTCAAGCATATAATCAAAGTAGACTAAGAACAATATAATTGAGAACATAATCAAATAGAGCAAAGTCATATCCAATATGATAGAATAGACTAAAGTCATATTCATACAAATGATAAACTAGATGAATTGTACAAGAACGAATATAAAAGTAGGAGAGAATTACTAAGAATCCTCTTGACAGATCCGGAATCCAAGCAATGCTTGCCTCCTTCGAGTTCTAATCCTATGTAACTATGCTACTAAACTATAGAGATCTAATTGAGATGGTGGCTCTGAGGCTTCTCAGAGGAATGCTCTGTATCTTAGAATGATTTAGGGTTTCTCCTAGGGCCAAGGGCCTTGCTTATATAGCCCTCTAGGACGCACCACAGCCCTTGGATCAAACCGACCTTGATGGATGATTATTATTGATCCTCAAAGACGGTGGAGGAAAGATCCGCGAGGTGGCTCCTGATTGGCCACCTAGGTGGGGCGGCCGCCCAGGGGGATGGGGCGCCTGTTGGCACCTCTAATGCCACCTAAGCTAGGTTGTCATCCCCAGCATGACACTAAAGGTGCTGGTACTAAAATATGCAAATGCTCCTCTAAAATAAATATGAAATCCGCAAGCGCAGAGATAATATCGATGTAGCATTTTAACTAGGAGTAATCCAGGTATCGTTATTTATATTTTTACCACTAGGAAGGGATGCTAAGGATAATGAGCAATGAGCATCACTTCATGTGATAATGGAGAGCATAACCATGTCTTTATCGATCTTCTCATACAGGGTAAGTGTCACAAGATAAATAATATATATATGAATAAAGAATAATAAGAGATAACTGATAAGCACATAGCCACATATAATGATAAACATCTCAATAGATTACTCTAAGCATATAGCACTAGCATGGATTAGGACGAACTATAAGGATAAATCCTAAGTTATTCTAACTATACAGTCAAAGCATACGATGATTAGTGCAATTACACTTAGCAATCATGGCAAGGAAAGGTTATATCTATGCATAGTGATATTACTAAGGAAGATATAGAACATAGCTGTCACTTCCCTGTAATAGTTGTGCTCTGCCTCCCCTATACTCGGGAGGTGGACTACAAAGGACTCAACAGGACTGTCACTCCCGCGATCTATCACACGGTCCGAAATATAGGGTGCAATCGCAGGTAAATACGATATAGGCACCACGCCTACATAATTTTTACCACTCACCCATGATATCAATGAGCAAGCGCTATATGATCCTATACTTAAATATAATTCTGATTGAACTATGCCAAGCAGATAATCAAAGTAGACTAAGAACAATATAATTGAGAACATAATCAAATAGAGCAAAGTCATATCCAATATGATAGAATAGACTAAAGTCATATTCATACAAATGATGAACTAGATGAATAATATAAGAACAAATACAAAAGTAGGAGAGAATTACCAAGTATTCTCTTGACAGATCCGGAAATCAAACAATGATTGGCTCCTTCTAGTTCTAATCCTATATAACTATGCTAAACTAGAGATCTAATTAAGATGGTGGATCTAGGGATTCTCTAAATGAATGGATGAGTTCTCTCTCTAACGAATTAGGGTTTCTCCTAGGGCCAGCGACCTTGCTTATATAGCCCTCTAGGAAGCACCACAACCCTTAGATCAAACTAACCTTAATGAACAATTATTATTGATCCTCAAAGGTGGTGGAGGCATGATCTAGGAGCTTGGCTCTGATTGGTCACCTAGGTAGGGCGGGCGCCCAGGCCCAGGGGCGGCTACCCCTGTTGCCTGGCCTGTGGGCCCTACCCTTCGGGGTGTGATCTTTCCGAGTCTTCTAGAGTATTCTTTTTCATAGTATGGTCGGTTTCTCTCTATGTAAATTTGACATGTGGACCTCCTTTGGTTATTTCCTGATAACCCCCTACAGAAATAGATATTCACCAAAACTCATGGAATTCTGTCAGTGTAACCCCTATATCTAGATAGTATTTATGTTTAGGTCCTTTCTCATGATATGTTGTTGGTTAAAAATGATACTTATCTGTCGTCAACAAACTCCCCAAGCTTACCTTTTGCGCGTCCCTGAGCAAAGATAGACTCAGTGATGGATCAGGAGTTGCTACAATACTTTCACGCCTTATAGGTACACATGCGTTCAAACAAGAACTCTCCTCCGGATTAGAGTGAACTATTCTGATGAAAAACTCACTCATGTTACCTTCCACCATGGGGCTTGTAGCCGTCACATGGGTCTTGAGTAGTTGAAAGACAGAACGGTCAAGTCAAGCATCATGTTTCAAGCTCTTTGATCAACTATTATTCTGGAGTTTTGCAAGATTTTTAAAATAAAACTCAGAGATTCCTATGTATGACCCTTCCAAGTCTCTCCTTTGTGGTATTTCTGGATCCTCTCCAAGGCAATTATGGTGTATGCCTTCTCTCTCTCACCCTACTTCTAATAGGCTTATGTGGAGCTGATAGGTGGGGAGACAGCGAAACATATATTGCATAATCAAAACTATGGATCTAAAGGAACAAGTCATAAAGTCAAATCAAGATATGCATGTGTATGGGCTGTATGGTAGGTGGTGGTAAATGGATAAATAGAGAATAGGGTAGAAGTTGTTATAAGAGGTAAAGGAATGACGATGGTGAATACTTAGCTCATTTGAGAAATTTCATATACCTCTCTTAGAAACTTGAAAACTTTGAGGAAAACTTGGGCTGCTAAATCTCTCTTTATTTTGAGTGGGACATTTGTCCTCTTTCTTTTATTTTTCTTTCTTTCTTTCTTTCTTTCTTTTCATAGAATACCCAAGCCTCTTTTGGAACATAATAACATGAGGTAGCATAACTGCATGTTTGGAGCTTTATTGACTAGCAAGGGATAAAATGGATGATAGGGATATTTTTAGACAGTTCACTCCCAGTATAAGAGTAGAACTATTTTCTAGGTGGATCTGAATGGAATATATGTGGATTCGTACTTCCAGGGTAGAAGCAGAATATATGGGTGGATGTATATGGATGAAGATGGATGCATACTTCTAGGGTAGAAGCAGCATATATAGGTAGAGTGTATAGGTGGATCTCGATTTTAACTGCATGACTAGTTCCTAAGAATCGACATAGCCTGACCATACTCAATGCTCATAAATAGTAAATATGAATGTAAGGCTTCCTAATCTATAAACATGTATATGGTTGTGGTAGGAATTCAAACTCTCGTCATACAGGAACTCATCATGTAGCAAGTTAATTTTCAAAAGGTAAATTCTAGAACCCTAGTATCTCTAGGAACATGATAGACAATAGCTCAAAACGTTCCCATATCATATCCGTCAACTACCTAGACTTAGATCAAACATTCGCTACCCACAAGTTCAGGTTTAGAGCAAATCTTAAATCAAAACCATTGTGTTCAAAACTCAGGAGAGTTCGCGGTTGAAAACTAGGTACTTGAAAGGAATTACGGTAGAGCAACTATTCATCATTTCCATATAAGAGTTTATTCTAGGGGTTCACTTAGCAAGATGAAACTTAGCACACTCTCCTATATTTATTTATCAAACTTAAAGATTATACAGAAAGCATATATATATAAGAAAACATTTATTTGGGTTTCTATAGGTTATGCATCTTTTTATTTGTTTCATATATCAAAGCAAAAATAAGTAGGTAAGAAAATACTTAGCTGGATACATGGGGGATGCTCTCCTCCAAGCTGGATGTTGACATAGTCTTGCTTGATGAAGCAGGCAGACAGTGAAGTTGTACTTCTCTCATCAGAGTGCTCATGATGATGATTGTTGAGACAACACTCTGATAGGGGACAGATTGTCCTTCTGTTTGCTTTCCTTGATCCTTCAAATTCTGTGAATCTCAAATAGACAACAAAGCTTGTGAAACTTGATTAAGTGTTAGTGATAAACCCCTAAGCCTTAAGCATCTAGAACCTCTTAACAGATGTATCTTTCTAGCAGGATCTTGTGTTGCCATATTTTTATGCTTTTATATTTATACTATGCAAGGAATTATAAAGATGATGAATGCTTCTTTATTTTATTTTTTATGCCACCGCAGCAAGTAGACTTATGGGTTTTATGCCACAAATTTATTTGCATGGGGCTTAGTAGTTTTTATGATGCAATGCAAGACATATTTATTTTCTTTCCTATGCAAAAATAAAGTGTAACTAAACATGTGATAAAGGAAAGTAAATATGGTGCGAAAAATTAAATGTAGAACTAAAGAGGAAAATATTGATAACTACCAAGTTACCTCTTGGCGTGGTGTTCGGTGATTTGAGTCCTCCGAACAGGACCTCTTGTTCGCTCTAATCATTCTGGGGCACCTCGGATGGATCGAGTGGTGCCTCTAATTGTGCTGAATCTGATATTGAATTTATTTTTACTTTCCATACTTGTTTTGTTGGTGAGGTTGACTTTGAGGAGGAAGCTTGCTTTTCTGTCTTATCTTCTTTGTTCTCCATGGTGACTGAGTCACTTTCTGTTGGTGGTACAGCTTCTCTCTCAGGAGATGTATTGTCTTTAGGAAATCGATCTTCATATCTTGATATCTCTCCTTCATAGTCAGCCCATCCATCCTTGGGGATCTGATTCTTCTGGGTGTGGTTACAGCGCCTTCTTCTGGTTCTGTTCTTCTTAGGTTCTTCGTCAACTATACAGTTACTATTGAAATAGCGGCATACCTTCTCTGAGGGGAATTAAAAATGCACTTCTCCTGTTGTAATGTAGATGATGGCCTTGGTGGTGCTTAGGAATAGTCTCCCTAGGATGATTGGTGGATCATACTCATCTTCTCCCATGTCGATGACTAAGAAGTCAGTCAGGATGAAGTGGTCATCAATTTGTACAGGGACATTCTTAGCTATTCCGTCCACGAAGCGAAATGATTGGTCCATCATCTACAGCTGTGCATAGGTTGGGTCTAAAGGCATAGTACCATATAGATATTCATAAGTTACCTTGGCCATTATGTTGACGCCCGATCCAGTGTCATAAATAGCTTTATGAAAGGAGCTCCTGTTGATTGTGCATTCAATGGTTGGGACACCTGGGTCATCTCTCTTGAGCAGGTATGGGGACTTGAGCTGATGATCATGCTCTCTGTGGATTGTAGTGATCACTCTCGTTGATTCCATCTGTTGTGGCTTCTTGTTCTTGTTCCTTCGATTGTTCTTCTTCTTTGGCTCATAGGGATGTTGAGGGTGTGCAGGGAACTGCAACACTCTGTCCTTGAAGAAGAAGGTCTCTCTTTTTCCTTTGATGTTGAAACATATCTTGGCAGTGTTGGCGTACATAATAGCTCCAGCGGTGTTCAAGAACAGTCATCCCAAAATGATGGGTGACTTCTCATCACCACATGTCTCTATTACCACGAAGTCTGTAGGAACATACGAGCTGCCTACTCGTACACATATGTCTTCTAGGATTCTCTTGGTGTAGCAAAGTGACTGATCTGCAAGCTGCAAGCACATGGTTGTATACAATAAAGGATAATTAAATATTTTATCATAGATCACCTTAGGCATAATGTTGACGCTTGCACCGAAGTCACAGATAGCTTCGTTGAAGTTCACGCTTCCAATGGAGATCGGGATGACAGGTCTTCCTAAATCACCTTTCTTGATTGGCAGAGTCTCGTCGTTCCATCCTTTGGAGATAGGGTCACTCCAATAACTTCCTGTATTAAATATGTCTACAAGATTTTTGCAGTTTCTAGATCTTCCGGTTGTCCCGGAATTTTACCTTGGTTAGTAGGAACAATATTGGCAAGCTGTTGCAACTGAGACTCTAGCATCTTATTAAAGCTGAGCTGATTCTTAATAGCAGTAGAAAAACTATTCATTCTATTATTAATTATTTCTAATGTTTTATCATTGGATTCTAATTTCTTAGATAGGCTATCCATTAACTTTCCTTGATTAAGCACTAACTCTCTCAAAGGTGGTTGATTAAAAGAATTATTACCTTGATAATTACCTGAGTAGTTACCTGAGTAGTTAGGCCTTTGCTGTTGATTCTAGCCTTGATTCTGTTGAGGACGGTAGTAGTAGTAGTAGTTGTTGAGGTAGTTCACATCCTCTTGTAGTTCTGGGCAATTGCTTCCTGAATGTCCAGTGTCTCCACACTCTTCACAAGTCATGCAGGAATCATGGATGTGCATGACTTCCTTCTTCTCACTGGCTCTCTCATCGAGCCTCTTCATAAGTGGGTCCATCTTGGCAGACAACATGTCTACCTCCTTCAGCTGGTGCATACCTCCACCTCTCTTGCGGGTTTGAGTTCTTTCTTCATTTCAACCTTGGTTGGACGCCATTTTCTCCGCAAGAGCTGTGGCTTGATTGATTGTAAGTGATAAGAATGCTCCTCCAGCGGCAGCATCCATAGTCTCATAGGGTACTATTGGTGAGCCTGTGATAGAAGGTTTGCATAAGTAGCCAATTCTTTATTCCATGATGAGGACATTCTAGAATGTAGTCTTGAAAGCGCTCCCATGCTTCTAGGACTGACTCATCATGTTGCTGCTGAAAACTTGATATCTTCCCACGAAGAGCATTTGTCTTGCCCATGGGAAAGAACTTCGCCAGGAAATTGGTGGAACAGAGTGCACACGTAGTATTCTTCTCCTTATTCGCATAGAACCACTGCTTCGCTCTCCCTAAGAGTGAGAATAAAAAGAGGCCAAGTAGTATGGCATCTCTGGGGACATCCTTGATGGTGAAAGTGTTGCAAATCTCCAAGAAGTGTTGGAGATGAGCACTAGCATCTTCATGTGCCTTCCCACAAAATTGGCTGGCTTGCACCATGTTGATCAACGCTGGCTTTAGCTCAAAGTTTTGCTCGATCTCTGTCGCAGGTCCAGTCAGATGTTAGCTGTAGTTGGAGCTGAGAACTCACAGAGTGACTTGTTTGCCATGGCGTCGAACTCTGGTGTTAAGTTTCAAACTATGCTTGGTCGGCCTTCCGAATCAGAGAGTGGAGCTTTAGGCTAAGATGATGCCGTGTCTGCTTAAACTCTCTTTAGCTTGGCTCTTGCTCTTCTAAACAATAGACATGGGTAAGGCTGTATGAGTAGAGAAGGATGATGGTTTCTCTATCACATTAGTGGATGCAAGTGATGGCTCATTATCCTTTGAATAGCAATTCAACCTTCCTCGGCAACGGCGCCGAAAATGCTTGTTGACACCTCTAACGCCACCTAAGCTAGGTTGTCATTCCCAGCATGACACTAAAGGTGCTGGTACTAAAATATGCAAATGCTCCTCTAAAATAAATATGAAATCTGCAAGCGCACAGATAATACCGATGTAGCATTTTAACCGGGAGTAATCCAGGTATCGTTATTTATATTTTTATCACTGGGAAGAGATGCTAAGGATAATGAGCAATGAGCATCACTGCATGTGATAATGGAGAGCATAACCATGTCTTTATCGATCTTCTCATACAGGGTAAGTGTCACAAGATAAATAATATATATATGAATAAAGAATAATAAGAGATAACTGATAAGCACATAGCCACATATAATGATAAACATCTCAATAGATTACTCTAAGCATATAGCACTAGCATGGATTAGGATGAACTATAAGGATAAATCCTAAGTTATTCTAACTATACAGTCAAAGCATACGATGATTAGTGCAATTACACTTGGCAATCATGGCAAGAAAAGGTTATATCTACGCATAGTGATATTACTAAGGAAGATATAGAACATAGCCGTCACTTCCCTATAATAGTTGTGCTTTGCCTCCCCTATACTCGGGAGGTGGACTACAAAGGACTCAACAGGACTGTCACTCCCGCGATCTACCACACGGTCCGGAATATAGGGTGCAATCGTAGGTAAATACGGTATAGGCACCACGCCTACACAATGTTTACCACTCACCCATGATATCAATGAGCAAGCGCTATACGATCCTATACTTAAATATAATTCTGATCAAACTATGCCAAGCATATAATCAAAGTAGACTAAGAACAATATAATTGAGAACATAATCAAATAGAGCAAAGTCATATCCAATATGATAGAATAGACTAATGTCATATTCATACAAATGATGAACTAGATGAATAATATAAGAACAAATACAAAAGTAGGAGAGAATTACCAAGTATTCTCTTGACAGATCTGGAAATCAAGCAATGCTTGGCTCCTTCTAGTTCTAATCCTATGTAGCTATGCTAAACTAGAGATCTAATTGAGATTGTGACTCTAGGGCTTCTCTGAATGAATGGAATGAGTTCTCTCTCTAATGAATTAGGGTTTCTCCTGGGGCTAGGGGCCTTGCTTATATAGCCCTCTAGGAAGCACCACAGCCCTTAGATCAAACTGACCTTGATGAACTATTATTATTGATCCTCAAAGGCGGTGGAGCCATGATCTAGGAGCTTGGCTCTGATTGGTCACCTGGGTAGGGCGGGCACCCAGGCCCAGAGGTGGCCACCCCTGTTGCCTGGCCTGTGGGCCCTACCCTCCGGGGTGTGATCTTCCCGAGTGTTCTATAGTATTCTTTTTCATAGTATGGTCGGTTTCTCTCTATGTAAATCTAACATGTGGACCTCCTTTGATTATTTCCTGATAACCCCCTGTAGAAATAGATATTCACCAAAATTTATGGAATTCTGTCAGTGTAACCCCTATATCTAGATAGTATTTATGTTTAGGTCCTTTCTCATGCTATGTTGACGGTTAAAAATGATACTTATCTACCGTCAACATCGCCCACCCCTGTCATAGTGACTGGTGGGTCCCACCTCCTAGGGTTTTGCTTCTCGTGTCTTCTAGATTATTCTTTTCATATATGTGGCCCTTTTCTCTCTACGTAAATATGACATGTGGGCCTCCTTTAGTTGTTTCCTAATAACCCCCTGTAGAAACAGACATTCACCAAAACTCGTGAAATTCTATTAGTGTAACCCCTATATCTAGCTAGTAATTATATTTTAGGTCCTTTCTCATGCTATGTTGATGGTTAAAAATGACATGTATCTACCGTCAACAGTGAGACACATATATTTGTCCTTGCGTGCATCCTCCACGGGTGACTCATGTCCAGCCGCTAGCGTGAGCTAGAGTGGGTCACTCGGGGATCTAAGCAGCTCCTGGATGAAGTGCTCGAGCGCACTATTCTATGGTTTGCTCCGCAAGTTGGTCACGGTTTTCTGAAGCTAGGGGTAAGCCTACATGTGTATGTGGACGTGTTTGGGTAGAGCGGCTAGAGCCAGAGATAACATTACTGACCGATGTGTCAGAAGCCATTGCAGATCTGGTTGTCATAACTCGGGGCGTGTTGAGCTCCCAAGCATCTGTTCATAGTGGAGTTGCCACTCGAGACACTGTGAGCTCCTGAGCGCTTGCTTGCGCTGGAGTTGTCATGGTCCCTAGGCCGCAAATCGATGAGGTCGCTTCTCCACCTCTCTAAGCGGTCATAGCTGGCGAGGATCGACCCCTCGGGTAGCCTTGGGCTGTTCCTTGCCGGCTCGATATCCTCGATGGGCCCTCGAGCCCCGAGGATAGCCTCTTCGTGTCTGACTTGGTGTAGTTTCTGGCCGAGAGAGCTCATGCGTTCCAGTGCTCGAACCCTCCCGGCGTGATGACGTCGTTGTCACCGCATCCCGCCTGTGGGTGTGGTTTTTTCTCTCGACGAAGAGCCATCATGACATGTCGCTGTGGGAGTTGGCTTTGAGTGCAACGCGGTTCGATCTACTCGTCAAGGCGCGCGGTGCGCTCGAGGAGCCCGCTTCCTTGGATGCACGTGCATCCGAGCGATGGCTGATAGTTTGTGGGGGTGTGTCATGCGGCTTGTCCGTTGTACAGGGTCGAACCCAGGTTCCAGGTTTGGCCCTGCGTGGCATGGCGCCGGTTGTCCACCTGATCACCCATGATGCTGATGTGCGGCGGTGATTGATTCTGTTGCTCGTGCGCGCACCGGTTCGTTGCATCCCGCTGACAGCAGAGGCGTTGTCTAGGGCATGGTTCAACCGTCGAGTCCAATTTCCTCACGCGGCAAGTCTGGTCTGGGCAGTAGCCAATGATGGGCATTGACCCATTGGTTCAAGCTATCTCGTGATTCCCTAGAGGGTTGCGGCCATCGCGAGCCATTCCTCGGGCGAGCTCGCCATGAGCCATGGACCTCAGGCTTCCTGGATGGAAGTCTTGGCCATGGCTAGTTATGATAGAGGGCGCTATTCCCCCTACGCAGGTGAACTCCAGAATGCGGCCCACGTGCTGAATTCTAAGGGTATGCCCGCCATGGGTCACGGGGCCCAGACCTCTAGGGCGGAGGTCTGTGCCGTAACTATAGGCGAACATGGGCGTTGGCCCTCAAAGGTGGTCAACAGCGTGGTTCCTCAAAGGGATGTGGCCGGGCGAGGCCATTCCCCGGGTGAATTTGTTGCGAGCCATGGACCTTTGGTTTCCATGGCCACTGACGAGTGAGGGTACTGGCCCCTCTGGATAGGTGAACTCCGGGATACAGCCTCCGAGGGGAGTTCCAAGAGTGTGCCCGCCATGGGCCATAGGATCCAGATTTCTAGGGTGGAGGTCTGTGCCGCGGCTGCAGGCGGACACGGGCGCTGGCCCTTTGGCACCGATGGGCTCATAGTTTTTGTGGCAGATGTGGCCACCGTCAGCCATTCTTCGAGCGAGTCCACTGGTGAAGCGAGGAGCCATCACTTCCTTCAACAATCGAGAGTGCGTGACTGTCCCATACCTAGCGCGCCAACTATCAGTGTTTTGTAACCTAGACTAGTAAACTTATACGATTGCCACGCTGCTCTAGGAAGACGATGGTAGCATCTAATAGACACGAGGATTTATACTGGTTTAGGCCGGAGCCCTACGTCTAGTCTCAGAGATGATCGAGTGCGTGTTCCTCGCTTGAATGCTCTGAAGTTCTTACAATGGGAGGTGCAAGAATGGTGAAAGAGGTGAAAGGACCTATGCTAGGCGAGGGGCTGCCCAAAGAGAAGCTCCACTTGCCCTACTACAATGGTGAATGAATGGAATGGTAGAGGATATCTCATCCCCGAGATGGGTGCCCTGGCTGCCCTTATATAGAGTTCAGGGCCAGGGCTTGTACAAAGAGGAGGTTCTCCCGACCGAAGGGTCAAGAGCCTAAGGGAGGGTATAGCTAACTTGCCTTGCAAGCTATGCCATCTTCTGGTGCACATCCGGTCGTGGCTATCGTCATGGTCTTCTGGCCACGTCGCGGCAGGGTGTGACGTGATGCTATCGTGTTGGCCGTGGTGGCGCTGTAGGCACGGTGGTGGTTCGTCAACCACTCAGTCGTCCTATGCAACGTGGGATCGGTCATGGCCTTCGTTGCCATCTCCTGGTTTCCCGGGACTTCGCACGAGAGTTGGTAGCCGTCTCGGGTCGTCAATCGCCTGGTTGCTTCATGGGGCTATGGGCCATGACCCCGATCGTCGGGGTCAGGGCCCTCTGCCAAGCTAGATGGCCTTTTCGTCGAGTCCCTAGTCGTGGATCCCATCCCATAGTGGGTGGGATCGTACAAGCGTCTAGTCGGTCCGTATTTGGACAGTGGGTGTCGTACCCGTTGCCACCGTGGTGCGGTGTTGTCTCGTCAATGTGGCATGGCACAGGGATGGCGTCTGACCGAGCCGAGGTGACTGCTGTCCTTTCAGTCCTTGCATGGTCAGTTGGGTATGCTTGCTCTTGTCAGAGCAGGCACGCCTAGCTACACTCGACCTCTTCCTGTCCCTCCCAAGGGTCGGGACGGAGGAGAGGTCGTGCGCCCTCTGGGCGCCATGCGGCTAAGGCAGGAGGAAGGGGTCGTAGCTGACCCTGGCCTTGACGCCTGGCCTGCTCCGCTCGGCTTCCGCTGGGCCTCGGTCGCTCGGGCCTTCATTAGTTGCTGTATTGTGGGTCGCGTGGCCTGCTAACTGGTCGATGCCTTGGGACATCCCGGGGTTATAACCCCGACACGATGAGATCTATATTGCAGCATATTAATCACGTACCGGGGTTTGTCCCTTAAAAAAAGTATATATTTCTTGTATGATGTTAGATAAAGGTACTTTTTTATATGAAAGTTGTAGTATTCAATGAGATCTATATTAATTATTACATGTTCTTAATAACAGATGGTGGAAAGAGCTTTCTGGAGAAATTGGACTGGACTACATAAGGGATCGAATTGTCGAGTGTTACTTTTGGTCTTATACTGTGCACTATGAGCAAGAGAATGCACGTGCGCAGATGATTCTCGCCAGGTTATTCTTGTTAACATCTTTGTTAGATGACACTTACGATGTGCATGCAACTTTGGAGGAGGCCCGGGAGCTCAACAAACCTATTGAAAGGTAGGTACGTCTAGTTTCTTTTCTTATAACCTGAAAAATTAGAACGAACCAAACATGAATAAGCACGAGAGGGTTTAGCTAATTGTTCGATTCTTTGGAAAAAGAAAATTCACCATATTGCCAGCAGCATCCTAAAATATAATGGTTGCCATGCATGCAGATGGGATGAGGGTGATGTTTCTCTTCTACCTGAGTACCTAAAGAAATTCTTTGTCAAGGTGATAGCAGCTTCAGGGAGTTTGAGGATGAGTTGGAACCACATGAAAAGTATCGCAATGTTTACAACATTAAAGGGGTAATACCTCCTCCAAGCTGATGACCTCTCTCTTGTTTTTATTTTCAGTCCTAATGGTATTGAAACTGTCCATATTTCTCCAAGTACAATCACTGATCATATATGTCTTTACAATTTCACACCACTTTGACCGCCATCCTTCTCAATTCTACTTCAGATTTAAAAATATCATAATTCCTAGAAAAAGTACCTATAGCAACGTTTACAGCAGGAAAGGGGTGGCACATGGTCCACATTTAGGTAGGCGAAGTCAGCTGATAAATGAGATCAGCGAGCGCCTATGTGGCCCTGCTCGAAGGAGGATCCGGGGTGGCGATACGGTGAGGAGCACCACGTCAGCTAGGGAGTGCACAACAACACCACACAAGGCTACTGGTACAGTGCACGGGAGGCTTGCCCTTCAAATTGTGTCCACCGGGCGCCTTAGAACTCCAGGCTAACGATAGAAAGGTGGAGCATGAGGTAACTAAGCAGGGTCGCCTCGAGTGGCGCCGCCTTGTAGGAGATGGAGGCACCACCCAATGGGGCGGCCATAGACACACTGGGGTACATGGCGAGCGTGTTGTAGGGGAGAGAAAAGGGGGAGACAAATGAGAGGGTGTAGGGTGAGTACGTGTGTTTGATCATCTGTTAACGGAGGATGGGTGGGTAGGTGTGTGTGTTGAGACAAAATTACCACACGCCTAAATGAAGTCACTATCAAAGAAGAAAGTCTTTACCTAAGGATCTATTATCTAAACATATACAAACTAGTCTTGAATCCACATCCTCTAGTACCAAAGCATGGATTAGCACATCATCAATGGTAGATCATTAGAACACTGAAAAATGCTAAAATCAGGAGAAAAAATGATAAACCAAAATGATCAAATTGCTTGTTGATTTTGCATAAGTTGGGTACGAAATGAAATTTGTGGGACCTCAGTTGTGATGATGGGGCATGACAATGACGTGATGTAGAAAACTAAATGTTGTGATGATGAAAGGATCCCATGCTCACCATAACACATGGCCTGTGTGTTGATCCTCACCTCTTCAATAGCAGACAACATAGAGGAAATCTCCATCTAAGGGTGCCCATGGCCACCCCTAATCACAAGTTCACAACTCTTCCTCGATGGATTCTACCCCTTGAAAATTTGAAATATAATTTGGCATAAATAAATCAACCAGTTCTACAATTGGTAGAGCCAAATTCTCGCAAAACAAATCAAACAATTTGATAGTAACAATCATCAGTCTCAAATAGGAAGAAATTAAATAAAGGTGGTGTATGTCCTCTAGTTATATGGAACCACAACACATTACACAAGAGGATGACAAATGACAAAAAAAAATGGAGGCAAAGTCATCAGTTTTGTGTGTTCCAAGCCAAAGCACCATTACACCAATACAGGGTATTCAAACTAATAATCATTGGTCAGATGTTATAACAAAAGATAAGATGCATCTACTAGAACTTATAATGTGCCCTGAAGAACAATATGGCCAATTTATTAGCTGAATATTTATGGATTTTTTAGCTTTTCATTAACATTCATCACAATACTAGGCATGAAATCCTGGTGCTGATAATCCTAGTATTGAAATCCTTGTAGTGGATCAAAATTCTGTTTAGGAAAACTGGAGGGGTGAATCTCAGTAGTTAAAAAAGGTGAGCTAATATCATCACTTGTTCTAACCGTTTAATACAGAAAAAAGGACATAGCAAATTAACTTACAAGGACATAGAAAAAAAGACTCAATTATCAAAGTTACTATGAAACTAGAAAAGGTGGCAATAGAAAAGAATCCTCACTCAATCTGTTGTACACAATGTGCTTGTTGCATTTGTTAAACGATGATAGTATCGTACAGAAATTCATGACTGAAATTTCAATACTGCTCTGAAATTCAGTACACTAATCTGTCTAAAAAATAAAGCCATGGATCACGAAAATATATTGATCACAGTTAACTAAAAAGAGAGGAAGAAAGAACCCTTCTAACCTAACTATTTCGCCCAGGACATTGGAAACACCATGTCAAAAGCCGCTATCTTCATTAGACTCAGACTAAGCTCTAACAAAAAAACAAAGTTAACACATGTTCATTGATCTGACCCAGGGTTGCACCATAATGTCACGGCTAATGTTACTTTTTTAGATAAATTTAAAAGATTAGAAGAAACAATATTAGTATACATATGAACAACTAAACAAAAAATAATAATGTTAGAGAAATGGGGAACGACTTCAATTGAATCCATATCCCTAAACACACCTAAGCAAATCAGCATGCTGCAAGAGAAAAGTAGATGAATAATATAGGAACTAGGGAGCTAGACATCAGAATGAATATTCAAGTATGTTGTAGGATTTTGGAACAGATATTCAAGCAAAACCAAAAAATGACATGGAACAAGGAGGAGAATCCTTAACTCAAGATGGGAAATTACACCGGGGGCATTGGAACCCCGATGCCAATGGCTGCTTCCTTCGTCAGTGCCAGTTCACAGTCTACTGTCATGTTGACCATGATTTGAAACCTGACTACTACAAGATTCACCAGCTACCGGAGCACCGCTGATGCGAGATTCACTAGGATTATAACGGGTGAGTTGAGGAAGAAAAATGGGATGGAAATGTTTACGCACCTTACAAACCCAAGGGGTTCACTGGGATTATAACAGGTGAGTTGAGGAAGAAAATTGCGATGAAAATGTTTATGCACGCCTTAGACTAACTCCATCAGGAGCCCTCAAATTGCGATGGAAATTTTTTTGCATCTGCTCCAGCAGGAACCCTCTAATTAGGGCCCTCAAATTCATTTCAACTGAAAATGAGACATAGGACCCACTCGTCATTCTCAAATTTCTCACCCCACGCTCTAACATTAGCTATGCGTAGATGGGGAGACCGGTGTGCTCCACGTGCGAGAAGCCATGGCTTCTCTCTGGCAGCCGCCCGTGGCTTCTTCTCCATGCAACAGAGGGGGACAAAAAGGAGTGGCATGGAGGAGAGGAGGAGGCTGCGGTGGGGAGAAGAGGAATAGCGGCAAGGAGAGGAAGAGGAGGCCGCGGCGAGTAAAAGGAGGCCGCCAGCATGACTGCAGTGAGGAGGAGGTCGTGCCCACGGGGTCACGAGATCTAGCGGCGGTGGTGTAGAGAGCGTGATGGGTGCTGCCGCTGGGAGGAACCCGCGGCTTCTTCTCCGGTTAACAACTGCAGCGAGGAGGTTGTGCCTAGTTGGCCGCTGGATCTTGCTGCAGTGGTGGAGAGGGCGTGACTAGGTGCAGTTGTGCGGGTGGCGCAGGGGAAGAATAGGACGCGTAGGAGAGCAAACTATCATACCTATAGGATTATAGGGGGGCTGAAAATGAGCCACCAGAAATGGGGAGTGAAGGGAGGATTTGGGTGCTTAGTCAAATTTGAGGGCTCTAGTAGGAGCCCTACTGGAGCATAGTTTTTGGCCCGGAAATTTGAGGGCTCAAGTAGAAGGCCTACTAGAGGGGGGCAAAAGCCCTTCAAATCTAGGTGGACGCCGCGACGCCACCAGCGAGCTTTCATGATTAGTGGACAGGGAACATCGAAGGTTTGAGGAGGGTGGTGGATTCCGCTGCCGACCAGGGTCCACCCCCTTCTCGTCGGTTGCTGCTAGATTCGCCGGGAATTGGAGGCCTATATACGCGGTGGCTGCTCGATTCACGCTGTGATTTTGGGACGGGGATTGGAATGGGAAGAGAGAGAAATGAAAGAGAGGAGAGATTAGAAATGAGGAGTAGATTAGACGTCTTACTGTGTTGAAGAGTTGAACGCTCACGTTCTACTAACCCTAAGTGCTGATATTCCTGTAACCTCACATAGCGGAACCATTCATCCGATCCTGACAGTATGGTGAGATCGGACAGCAGCGGAGGTGCGCATTCTGCATCGTGCAAGTCCGAAAAGAAGCATTTTTGGTTATTTGATTTATCTTCACCGGGATTTTGGGCCAGTTGTCCTAGAGTTCCCGGATTCTGGTGATTTTGACTAACTGGTAAACACACATAAAATGGAATTAGAATTCGTTTGTAATATAGTCGTGTTTATAACCTATCTATATATGATTGTTCTCTGTTAATAGAAACTTTGTGTTTTTTGTCTAACATCCAGTTACAGACTTTATCCAAATATTATCTCCAAGAAGCAGAATGGTTTCATCACGCTTACACTCCCAGCTTCAAAGATCAAGTTAATGTGTCTGTCATAACAGCAGGGGGTCAAGTGCTTAGTATTGGGTTGCTTGTTGGCATGGGTGATGTAGCAACCAAAGAGGCATTTGAGTGGGCCATTGGTAAGATCGATGCCATCTGGGCATGTGGAGAGGTGCCACGTTTCATGGATGACATGTCAGCATTCAAGGTATTAATAGTATAGTTCTTTGATTTTGCATCTCGTTTAGTACATCCATATGAGCAAAGTTAATTCTGTACATACCTAAGTAACTCTAGCTTATTCATAGAATGGTAGGAACAAAATGGATGTAGCCAGTTCCGTGGAGTGCTACATCAAGGAACACAATGTCCCAAGTGAGGTTGCCCTGGCAAGGATAAGCTCCTTTGTAGAAGACGCATGGAAGACCATAAATCAAGCACCCTTCAAGTATCCTGCTCTTTTTCCAGTTGTGCAACGAGTTACTAGCCTAGCAAAGAGCATGACACTGTTGTTCCTCGACAAGAGGGACGCATACACATACAGCAAGGACTTCAAAAAGACATTGGACAGCCATTTCGTCAAGCATATTCCTCTCTAATATCAGTGAACAATGTGTTAAAAAAGCCTATCAGGATGGAGTAATATCATCTCATGGATCAAGTAAGCTTCATATGGATTAATGATAAGACATTAGATCCAATCGTCCATTTAATCTAACAACTCATGTAATCATCGAATAGTTGCGTCCATTCGAGGTGTCTATTCACCATGTGTATTTCTTAATATTGAGGAATAAAATATGTTGGCCACCAACATCCACCAGTGAATGAGTATAGCCGTTCGATACAAACTTGCAGCACTTAAACCACATTTCGCCACAAGGCAATTAAAAGGTTATGTCTCGAAATAAGGACTCAAGACTCAGGCTTTTATCCACGTCATATTTCTCCATCCAAACTTGCTAAAAAAAATCCATCATTAAGGTTTCTGGCTTGCAGCAGCAACCCACCCTCAAGGTTATTCTCCCTCTGTAGACAGCTGCAACCACTGTCTGATCACTAAGTCCCCCTGAAGATAACCTGCAAGAAAGAATGAGATTTACGGTTTTTTTAATACAACATCATTTCTGCTCAACCATAAAGCCTAACACAAAGCCACAACACCAATTAAGATTTGTTTAATTTCTAAGCTCAGGCAAAAAATTTGCAAGCCAAGAACCAAACGATTTAGCCATACTGGAGGGTGATTGAATTCCGAAACTGATAAAAACCACATTCCAAATGTATCTAGCTAAGGTGCAATCAAAGAAGAGATGTTGAATAGTCACCTTGGAGTTACAAAAACTACATTTTGTGGAACCTTTCCAATTTCTTTTTGTCAAGATGTCTTTAGTTAGAATCATACCCTTTTTAAGGTTACCAAAGAAAAACATTAATCTTTAAATGCAACTTAACCTTTCAAAAAGTATTCCTATACTGCATGACTCCCTCCTTCATGATGTCTTTCAACAAAGAAAATGTAGGGTCAAGATGATTCACTAGAGGACGGGGTGAATAGTTGTTTGTGATCTACTACTGAGTTGATCCTAATAGTGTCCGCTTTAGTGAAAATTTGAAAGATAACATTTAACAAGCAAATTGGCCGATATTGTTGAATTCTATTTGCTTCTTGGAAAGTTATGACACCAGAAAAAGTGGCAAGGTTCTAGAGTGAAGATCATGGAACATTTGCATCAGGTCACATTTGATGTGAATGAAATACACTGATGTCACATAATAAACTTATGACGGTGGTTTTTTGACGTTAGGATTTTCATCAACTGAATGTTACAAATCTTGAATTGTGACATGAATTCCATATATTATAACATAAATGAAATGCCAATAAATGGCAAATTTCTTGTAGTGCATCGTCGCCTAGTCAGCTGCCTGGAGTTGCGCCGCTAGGTGGCCACCACCCTGGTGCCGCCCTGCCTGAAGTTGTGTCATCGGATGGAAGTCAGAGAGATGGGACTCGGAGAGTCACGGGCTGGAGTTGGAGTTGCGGACGGGAGTGGCAGTTGGGGAGCTAGGATGGGGGGCGTGCACGGTTGGGGCATGCGAGGAGTCAGGATAGGGATGAGGGCTCCTAGGGTTTTGATTTCTTTATATGCGAGATGAAGATGCTTAGGCTTCCTGCTAATTGGGTTGTGCCCAGCATGGCCCTTTCATTGGGTCGAGATGGCATGAGGCACGATGGCCATCGAGCCAATGCCGTGCTTGAGCCGGGCCAAAACATCGGGTCATGGGCCGTGCTAATGGAACTCAGGCCTTATGGCCATCTATAGTACACGCGCCTCACCGGCAGCCACACATGCTCACTCTGCTTGCCCTTGTGCAGCCCTAGCTTATGCCCCGCACACTGTCCTCTCTGCCGCTGCCCTGCACCCGAGCTTTCAGCTTATTCTGTTGGTCATGTGTTTAGCTTGTTTCGGCTTGTTTCAACTTATTCTTTCTCACAGAACACTGTTGAATCAGCCGAAATCAGCTGAAATTCTACCAGCCGAACACAGCCTTTGTCCGCTTCGCTAAACCTTAGTCGCTGGCCCCGCACGTGAGCTCCACCCACTTCATCGGTCCTCGTGTGCCGTGGCCCCTGATGCAACCTCAATCTTCCACGCGGCCTGTCGGTGATGCAGAGGAAGAGCCAAGGTCAGGGGGTCGTCGATGACTCGATGCAGGGTAGTTGTGTCAGCGTAAGGCGATGAGGACGAGGTGCTGGAGTTGGGCAGGGGCAAAAACACTTTATAACGTGGGTCCCTTGTAACATCGTTTTGTACCCAACAATGGCAGTAAAGGGGGGCAGCTAATGTAAATGGAGGGTAGTGCGGAGAACAATGGCTGCCCATACAGGATGGGTTCACTTCCCATGCAAACCCAAAATATTTCATCTTCCACCCATCACATCGAATCTTTAAACGTATGCATGGAGCATTAAATGTAGGTAAAAAATATAACTAATTGCATAGTTTGTCTGTAAATGTCAAGACGAATCTTTTGAGCCTAGTTAGTCCATGATTTGACAAATTTTGCTAAATAACAACGAAAGATGCTACAGTAACTTTTCACCCACTTTTCACCAACTGAACACACCCATAGTTGTGATGGCAGTGAGGGGTCGAAAATTTGATATAGTAGTAAGGGATACCTATAATTTTGGATGGCAAAGAAGGGATATAGCTATAGGTTTGAGTGGCAATGAGAGGATTTCCTAAAAAAAAAGTGCGCCCACCAATATATAACTACCAAAATAGCAATGCTTTGGATGACTGACAAAGTTATGCATTAAAGTCTAGAGATAATAATTGAAAAAAAGAGTATCATGTGAATCATGTGAACAACATGCACAAGCACTCATGCAGATCAGATCCCTGGACGCTTTTGTCATCAGTCATATGGACTCCACTTAATGCCCGGCTACTGTGCGTATATTTTCCGACCGTATTCGAGACCGAATCTATTTAGAGGGGTTTAGATCTGTCTATATTCGAGTCCGGATATTCAACATCCGATACTGTATCCGTATCTGAATACTCAAATCACATATTTATGATGTCGACGTCGAATCGTATCATATCTGGCATGGCTGACACTATTCGCATTTGAATCCGAATCCGATCAGAAATATGAAAACAAGTATAATATTGGTGGTATCCGAATCGTATCCTATCTGGCATAGCTGACAAGACGTCAACAGCGGAACGGAAATCCTATCAAGAACCAGGAGTTAACCTTTACAAACGATACCTCCTGTACAAAACCAGAGGGCGAGCATTTCTATGCAAACTTTTTTTTAACTTGTTAGTGTTATAACCCAAAGGTGGTAGACTCAAAACTAATAATGCTTATTTCTCTATGCGTTTGCAATGGTATTTTGCAGTCATATCCATACTTCTCGTGCATTTTAGTGTCATACCCAATTTTAAAGACAAAATTAGATATAAAATCATATGTGTGCCCAGGAATCAATCATACACATATAGAGACAGATTATAAAGGAATACCAAGAACAGTGCTTTATTACATCATGAATATTTAATCCATTACATAAACATCAAAGTCTTAGCAAGCGAAAATAAATAACTAGTAGCTCCATGGCGTCTCCATAGCCACAGGGACGGTCGACTGGTTGATCGCAAGACTAGTAATCCTCAGGACACTTAGCATAACCATCATAATTTGTTACCCATCCGAGATTTTTGTCTAAATAATATATAAATAAATAAGCGTAAGTACATCTCATACTTAACAAGAATAACATGGAGTTAATGAGGCTCAAAGGTAGACATTGATTAACTACATTAGCTTTTAGTAAGTCATCTTTTAGTAATTGAGTAGCAACAAAGTAAACAATAGCCCAAACAACCATATGATCAAGTAAGCATGGATAATGTATAGCAAAAACAATAAACATTAATGTTCATCTCATAAAACACTATTCAGTAAGGAGCCCAGGCCACTCTTGACCGTGAGTACAGCTGATATACCAGTTTTACACTCTGTAAAGGTTGTACACTTTCACTGTGAGTCGTATTGCCCATATGCCCGGGTTAATTACTCCCAAAACACTTCCAAGATGAGCAGGCAGGGTACAATATGAAGTATTTTAAAGGTTTGTCTAACAAGTTAGGGCCGCTAGGTTTCTGTGGCCTGCAAATGTAGAGCTCCCCTTTCCTAAGGCACATTCCGCGTAGGCTATACACTTAACAACAGAGGCCGCACTACACCCAACCCGGAACACCCCCTCTTGCGCCATAAAGGTGACCACTAACAAGAAAAGGTCCTTCTATTGAACTAAAACCAGAGCCATATAGCTCTCACGGTTGTACTATAAGTCCCAGGAGAATCCACTTACAGATAAGTCCTTAAGAAGTGGAATCTAGAGCACCACAAAAACTATGCTCTAGCCCTCTTGTTTCTTTGTTGCTAAAAATCATCTTTTAATGTGTATTGTATATACCATTAATCAAGTTACAAGATCATAGTTATTTATTGTGCACTAGCAAAATAATACCCAATGCATAAACCCATAGGTGACAAGGTATAAGCACAAAACTAGAAAATCCTTAGTGGTAATTCAAGGTAGACACATGCAGTATGATTTAAATGATTAGTAATGATAAGGACAACAAGGATGATCCCATGCTATACTTGGCTTGCTCAGCAAACTCATGTTGATCATGCTGGTCGTCAAAGTATTGGCCTTGCTCACCGTCGTATTGCTCACCATCTATACTCATCATCAATTCAGCAACACACAAACATTCGGAGCCAATCATGCATAGCAAACAAGAGCTACAATTAGAACAGTACACCAAAAGTATAAAAATAAGTTGAAAAGTTTGTAAAACTATTCTACGTAGTGACAGAGACGCGGGAATCACGAAAATCGGATTTAAAACGTAGAAGGTATGATGAAAATATGAACCAGATAGCAGAACCCTAAATAACGCGAACTATTTTCATATTAAAATAAATCAAAATTCATCATTTAGAATCTGGCCGAGGACTGCGGGCACAAAAACGAAAAAGACGAGGGGCTCTTTAACAAAAACACACGCGAAGGGGTATGGATGAACCTGGCCCGTTGGATAGGAGATGGGCGGCTTAGATTAGAAGGGAGGGAAGAAGAGAGAGGGGGGGCCGGCCAGAACAGTATCTCCGCACGCGGTGGCAGCCATTACTGGCGGCGAGAGCTCGCCGGTGAACTTGGAAAAGACGATTCTGAGCGCCTCTGACCTCGGGAAAAACACAGGGAGCAATGGTGAGCTCACCCAAGGGGTTTTCACAGACGAAGAGGGAGTGGAGATGACAACGGGCTCAGTTGGGCGGACGGGAGCTTCCTGCGAAACACGGTGACGACGCGTGAGCGATAGGAAGCGAGAAAGAGTAAAAGGAGGGCACTCCTATCTTCTTAACCTTATCACAGAGCTCGGTGGCAGACTGCAGACGTCAGAGGAGCAGCAAGCGGCGAAAACGGTTGCGGCGGCTCTGGATCACGCCAACGAGATCCAGACGACGACAGTGAGTGCAGCTAGGGCTCTGAGGCGGCGCGAGAGGGGAAAAAGGAGGGCAGTGGGAGGCG
This sequence comes from Saccharum hybrid cultivar R570, assembly GCA_038087645.1. Taxonomy (NCBI): domain Eukaryota; kingdom Viridiplantae; phylum Streptophyta; class Magnoliopsida; order Poales; family Poaceae; genus Saccharum; species Saccharum hybrid cultivar. The sequence continues at coordinate 1,058,772 of JAQSUU010000627.1, read as the reverse complement.
CGGGGTTCTTATAGAGGCCTAGACGTGCCCCACACACCGAATCAAAAGGAATTCGGGCTCGGCGTTGGGTTCCGACTCGGGACAGAGTCCCAACTCGGCACGGTTCAGGAAGAAAGAAGCACTATGCGGTGGGGCCCTTCCGTCAGCGGAACAGAGAGGAGGGAGTGTCGGTGCCCCTGCGCTGTTGGCTGCTGGGCCGGCCAGTTAGGCCTCACAGGTGCAGGCTGCTGGGAAAGAGCAGGCCGACTAAGCCTTTCGTCCCGGGAGCAGGAGGAAAGGATGTCCTTTTTATTTTATTTTTTCTGAAACTAAAATCTTTTCAAAACCATTTTAAATAACAGTTTGGACAGACTAAAATTTCAGTAAACCACATGGAACAAAAATACAGATGCTCCAGCATGAATGCAAAACATGTATCTAGCCTTATAGTTGATTTTAGTTTAACAAAAATTATTATCTCACTACATTTGAGTGCCCACAATAATGCATAATTAAATAAATTCAACCGATTTCAAAAGATGAAAATTTCAGGATGTTACATTTAGGTTGATTTCTATCTCCAAAGACAATCACTTGTGGCGCACCAAGATGAAGCCATATTGTACATTGAAGTTCACCGTGTGATGTAGCCATCTCGAGATGTTTAAATAGATATATGAATCTCTAATTTGGAATCCTTATGAAACAGCTATAGTGATAGGAAGATCTCACGGCTGTTAAAATAGGACCACCCGGTTTTTATACTGGACCACCTGTCACCTGATGAGTTTTGCAAACCAGGTTATTCGGTTTTGTATTCGATGTCACCTGGTTTTGGAAGTATGATAACTGATAACAGAATTGTAGATGTATGCCGAGCATGTTTTTAACATGTTTTGGGTGTGATATGCAACCTCTCACAGGGCAAGACCTCTCTACCCTATAAATATAAAAGACCCCAACCAATTTTGACACATCTAGGCGAACCAAATTAAACCAATCTCGATATGATGTTCATCCTCTGATCTTGATGACTAGAGATGACGCTCTAGACTTGTTGGCCAACGTAGTGCAATATGGCAGCGCACATGCCTTAATAACATTATCCCCGGGCAAGAGACCTTCGAGGGCCTTTGCTACCTTGCTAGAAAACTAGTCATTCATTGTTACATAAGTGTGGTATTTACCTTTTGCTAAATTGCTAGTAAATCTAGTCATCTCTTAAAATGAAATTGCGAGAGTCACCACCTCTTCACCTGAATTTAAAAGTGTATATCTATTTTGAAATTGTTTTCGTAATAGTAAACCCATGTAATTGTCCAAAAACCCATGTATTTTCAAACTAGAGGAGTATGTCATTAAATTTTAAATTGCAATCCAATATATAATTGAATTTGGAAAATTTTCAAATCATATATCTGAAACTCAATACACCTACAATTTTCAAATGTTATATTTAAAAGCTATATATATGTACATGTATATGGAATACCTTTGAGTTATATATATCCAAAACTTTCTATATTCTCAACTTTCAAACAAGTAGTAAGAGTAAGAGATTTTCTGCAGGTATTTAACACTTATTGAGAAATATATTTAAACTTTATTTGTATATCCTTGAATTTTGTTGACATAGAAACTCCATGCCATGGTAAACCAAGAAAAAGTTTAAAACTTTATACATCGAATTTCATTGACATAGAAAATTAGCAGTTTCATGCCATGGTGGTCCCAAGGTCTGCACAATGACTTCCAACCAACAGAGAAAAGGGGAAGGATGTAAGGGTCACTATTATAGAAAAATAAAAAGTTGCCCACCAAATTATGGCATGTCACTCTTGATGGACAAATCGTATCCATGTACACGGAAAACTGTTGCCACAAAGTCACCAATGCTAATTGGAAATCAATTGAAGATTGTTTAAGAAAACCTAAGGTAAGTCCTAATTCATTTTGTTTTGAACAGTCATGCCACATACACGATGTCCTTCTTTGAGGTGCCAAAGTGCATCTAAAAGAAATTGGATTTTTATATATTAAGTTTCTTTTGGCACAGGGACAACCATAATAAAAATATAGTTATCAAAATTGGGGTGGGAGGAGGTTGCGCCCATGCCCCATCCCAAAAGCAAGGAGGATTAGGAATCGCAAACCTCCATATCCAAAATGTTATTTTCTTAGCAAATGGTTATTTAAGCTTATTAACAAAGAGGGGGTCTACAAAAACTTCTTAGCAGGAAGTACTTGAAAAATAAAACTTTCGGCAAGGCTTATTGGAAACTAGGATAGTCTCATTTTTAAGGCCTAATGAAGGTCAAATATCATCTTTCCATAGAGTGCTGGTTGAGGATAAGCATTTGTGTAACTAGATGATAAGTCAAACTCCATTAGGTGGAGCATAACTAGTTAGGGAGTCTTTACAGTATGATCCTTGTTCAAATGTCATGTGAACCACATTGCAATGGCACGAAACAAATCATTGTGGAAACTGAAAGTTCCCTGAAAGATTATGATATTTGCTTGGTTCTTAATGAAAACGGTCATGTTGACAAAATATAATCTTTTAAACGAATTTGGGGGGTGATGAAACTTGTTGTGTTCATAATAATAGTGAGACCATCCAACATCCGTCGATTATCAATGTCAGAAGATTTGTTTGGAGAATTGTCTATGTTGTTTTTAGTTTCCAACATCTGTCGATTATCATTGAGTATAAGACATTTCTTGACTTTTGGTTATCACAAGTACAACTAAAATTGCAATATCTAATTCTTGTGGGAGTTTGTGCATTTTTTGGTTGATTTGGTAATGATGCAACACTTGATAAAAGAAGACTATGTTCTCATTTACATGTTGTTTTTAGGGCACAATGGATCACATGTTGCTAGGAAGCTCTTCAGATCAAAAGAAGGATGACGGGCCTGCGTTGAAAGGGGTGTGTTGTCTATTGGAGACCATGGCAATGGAAGTTTATGCCAAGCATGTATAGTCGTCTTCGAATAGGCTTCACGCTTAGTCTCGATGTTGCTTGGTGAGTGTGTTCTATCAGTTGTGGGCTAAAACTTGAAATGTAATAAGAATTGGTTGTATGCAAACCTTTTGCAGAAGCCGTAATATAGAAATTCATTTATCTAAAAGGTTTCTTCCTCAGCCCTAAAATATAAGGAATTTTTAGTTGTCCTAAGTCAAATCATCCTAAGTTTGACCAAATTTGTAGAGAAAAGAAATACTATTTACAATACCAGATGAGCTTCATTAGATACATTATGAAATGTACTTCCATAATTTACCTCTTCTATATGGTTGACGTTAATCCTTTTTCAAAAACTTGGTCAAACTTAATATGGGGTGACTTAGGACAACTAAAAATATATTATATATTTTAGGATGGAGAGAGTGTATAAGTTCTCATGAGCTTTTTCTTATAAGCAAGTCCTTATGAATCGAGGCTTTGACATTAGTTTTTTCCATGCGGCTTTAGTCAGGCTTGTTGGATCTGCAGCATTTTTTTTGGGAGCACAGCTTCCCTCCTCTAGTATGATTCTTACACCTAGATCTACCATTGGGAAAGCATTTTCAAAGAGATTGTCATAGCGTTGTGCTGGTGTATTGATGCCATCGAAGTGAAACCATCTTCTAGAATGCCACCCTCTCTTTAATGAACTAGAAGGCCACTCTTAAGGAGGAAAATGCTCTAGTTCTCATTAGGGAGTTGCAAAATCTCTTTTAGTTAATTGGCTAGATAGACTCTAATGTTTCTTTATGTTTTTTATCTCTTTTTGAGGTTTGTTACTGTCCCAAGCAAAAAGTCAGCGGCCGCTGATCATTAAAAAAATCAATTAGTTATACTCTCTTATAGTTCGTTGCCTTAAGAGACTTATCCAATTGACTCACGAACAGAATCCTCAAAACTATAGTTCGTTGCCGGCGTCACCGTCGCCTGCCTCCTCGGTCGCCGTTTTCCCCATGGCCACTTGCAGGAGCTTACCTACCGGACTCTCTTAATACTACTAGAACATCTGGCGCCCTTCGGGCGCCCTACCGTGAGTACTCTACCCACAACCGGACACGGCTAATTTGCCGAGTGCAAAAAGCTTTGCCGAGTGCTTTATGTCGGACACTCGGCAAAGGAAATCTTTGCCGAGTGTTGGACACATCGACACTCGGCAAAGATAGGCCGTCGGCAAATCTTACTTTGCCGAGTGTCAGGCACTCGCTCGGCAAAGACTAGCCGTCGGCAAAAAAACCTTTGCCGAATGCCGAGTGAAAGGATCAAGATGCCCAAGAGGGGGGGTGAATTGGGCTTCTCTAAAAATTAAATGCAAGAATTAAATCCTACAAGCCGGAATTCACCCCTAGTGTCTACTTGTGTTCCTAGAGAGTCTACCGATACAAAGTTTTGCACCCTAGTTTCCAATCCTAGTCTAGCATGGCAAGTCTAGGAATGTAAAACAAGCAATGAAAGTGAATACGAGAAAGTAAATGCTTGAATGTAAAGGGGCAAGGAACACGGCGATGTTTTTCCGAGGTATCGAAGAGTCGCCACTCCCCACTAGTCCTCGTTGGAGCACCCGCGCAAGGGTGTAGCTCCCCCTTGATCCGTGCAAGGATCAAGTGCTCTCTACGGGTTGATTCTTTGACACTCCGTCGCGGTGAATCACCCACAACCGCTCACAAGATGAGTTGGGTCATCCACAAGCTCCGCCGGATGATCACCGAACTCCCAATCACCACCAAGCCGTCTAGGTGATGGCGATCACCAAGAGTAACAAGCTAGAACTCTCACTTGACCACTACGAGCCCAAATGAGGTGGATGCACACTTGCTACTCTCTAATCGCTAGTGAGGAACTCTCAAGCTTTGATTCTCAAATCTCTATCCTCACTAGTGCTCTTGCACTCCCTTGCACTCCAAAGGTGTTTATCAGCTGATCAAATGAGCAAGAGACCTCTAAAAGAGGTGGTTGGGATGTATTTATACACCCCACAGACAAAACGAACCGTTACCTGCTGACTCAGCAAAACACGAGCTGACCGGACGCGCCGGTTGAACTGACCGGACGCGCCGGTCGCTCGTAACGGTCGAAATCCGAAAAACAACTGAGTGACCGGACGCACCGGTCAGGGGTGACCGGACGCGTCCGATCGTGCAGGGAGCATACTGTACTCGCACCGGACGCGCGACCGCGTCCGATCGGTGATGACCGGACGCGTCCGGTCGTCTCTGGACCTTACTGGACTGTGACCGGACGCGCCGATCACACCCAGGTCGCGTCCGATCGGGTGTTTCCCTCAAGTGACACGTGTTGACTTCTGACCACCGCGTCCGGTCCTCGCGAGGACCGCGTCCGGTGTTCAGAGCTGAAACCCTAGCCGTGGAACTGTACTGACCGGACGCGTCCGGTCATGCCGAGGACCGCGTCCGGTCATGGGAAAACGACCCGAAACTCTCCGAAACGCGTCACAACTTGAACCAAGTCGCTTCCAACTGAACTTTGAGCTATTCTAGAGCTACCTAGCGCCAAGTTTAACAAGTGTGCACCACACCTAAACATAGGACTCGCCTAGGTCAAGCTACCCGCTCATGCCCCCCTTTATAGTACGGCCAAAAGAGAAAAACGAAGATCCTAACGACTATTCCAAATGTCTCTCAACACCTCGACATCCGGAACTAACCGTCCTTAATCTTGACGTCACTCTTTTGAAAACCGAAACGATTTCCATCAAGGGGCATGAATACCATGGTGCCCAAAGCAGTTAAAACCTCCATGACCTAACTTACCAAAGTTTCTGCAAAACACACGTTAGTCATGGTAATAAAGCGTTGTCATCAATTGCCGAAACCAAACCTCGGGGCCTAGATGCTTTCAATCTCCCCCTTTTTGGTGATTGATGACAACACTAAGATATAAAAGATTTGAGTTGAGGTTTTTCGAGCATGCATGGTTCACATAAGCAAAAAGCAATAAGCACAAGGGGTTAGGAATTGCTTATGTGCCCCAAGTCAAAAGAGTGTACTCATAAGATAAGACAAGGAACGTTAGTACACATACAGATATAGCTCATAAGAAATCGGAGTAAGGCACGGAAGCACAACCTTAGAGCTATAATTAAAAACGGTGACAAGCGTTAACACTGCGACTGGATAAAACATTAAGACTCAAGGTTTATCACACGACGACATGTCACACGAATGCAATGACTGAAAAGTAAACATGATGCATGAATGTAGCACACAAGAAAAACGAAAACCCTCTCTCAAAACTCCCCCTGAAACTACTCTCTCTCCCTCTTTGGCATCAAGCGCCAAAAAACTAATCTAAGGATCTGACGGGGGGACAGACGGAGTCGTGCCAGGTGCCGAGGTGCGCGGAGTAATCACGAAGTGTAGAGAATCTCCCTCGGAATCTGAGCTATCTGGCTGACCCTCTGAAGAAGCATGTGGCTGTGTAACTATCTGGGTCTGAACGGCAGGAACAGGTACTGTCGTAGTAGCAATAAGAGGATCCGTCTGAGTGACCTGAGCCTGTAGCGAGCCAATAGCAGGAGGATCTATCGAGGCAACTGACGAAGGAAGAGTCTCTGTAGTACCGGTCCCTGTCACTGGAGGAATAGCTGCCTCTGAAGCTGACAACCCTGAAGAAGTAGCAAAGGTAGTGTGCGAGGGCGTCGGCTGACCAGTCAACTCGCTGTAGGTAGCACTGAAATCACCGAAGGGTGTGCCTGTCAGGAGGTGAGGGCGAGGCTGGTCTGAAGGTGTAAATCCCGTGTGAATAGGCGTGAAGCTCGGGGACTGGAATGACTGGGGAACCTGCTGCTGTGGAGATGTGAACTGGAAACTCGGCTGTCCCTGACTCGATGGATCACTGGATTGTAAAGCAGAAGTCAGGACAGAAGCAGGCGGAGGAACCCCGACAGTGACTAGGTGGCGCAGGAGATCCAAGTACTGCTGCTGACTAGCTGCACTCTGTCGCTGAATCTCGTACTGCTGTCGCTGCATTTCAACCTGCTGCCTCTGGATCTCAAGCTGCTAACGCTGAAACTCGTCCTGACGAGCCTGTATCTGTGCAAGTGCTGCAGCTGTGTCCTGAGCCTGTCGCTGTATCTGCCTCTGTAAGTGTCTTCTTCTTCTTTCTGGCCATGACCTTGATACGCTTCCCACGTGCAATCTCAGACCGACGAGGAGGACTGTCGTCCCCGTCACCAGGAGCACCACCGGCGTTCTTGCAACGCACCATGCTGACAAACTGACCGAAAACCTCTGAAAGATGGTGAACTGTCACTCGAGAGGCTTGGCCTCGGATTCAGCAAACTGATCTCACCCTGACACACGGACAGACTCGCTGCAGCGACGGAATAGAGAGATCTACTATAAGCACATATATAACTAAAAGGTACGACACCCTAGAGATAGCAAGCATATGAGATACGATGTGAATCGAAAAGGCGAAGCTACCTCGGATCGACGAGACGACGGTGACAAGATGAGGTGACCTAGATCGCGAGATTCCCCGAAATCGCCGGACGAGCTCTGATTTGCCGAAACATGATGCAATTAGGATTAAAAGAAAGAAATACGGCAAACCCTAGCGAGGAGGTCAAGGTGACGCGAAACAACCTCGCGAAGAAGACGACGCAAAACCTCGACGACGAACGATCGAACGGCGTTACGCGAACCCTAGGGTTAGGGTTAGGGCAACTCGACAAAGACCGATCGGAGGCAAGCGTGAGGCCGTCCACTGCCGGAGGAGATGCTGGCAAGCGAGAGCGAGGCTCACCGGCGGCAAGGGCGCGGCTCACCGGCGGCGGAGGTGCGAGCGGGCGGCGGTGGCGCGGTGGCGCGCGGGCGGCGGTGGCGCGTGCGGGCGGCTGGCGTGGGCAGGCACGGGCAGGGCTGGCGCGTGCGCGAGCGAGGGCCGGCGCGGGGCAGGAGACTCGGCTTGCCGGAGGCAAGGAAGACGGCGATGGCGCGGCGGCTCCGGCGGATTTGCGAGATTTGCAGGCGGCGGCGGAAGAGTCTCGGGCGGATTAGAAGAAATGGCCGAGGACGAACCGTTATATGAAGGGGTTAGATCCGCTCGACGCGTGATGACCGGACGCGGTGGTCATTATGACCGGACGCGGTGGTGCAGCGTCCGGTCACACTCCAGTAAGCTCCTGGAGTGACCGGACGCGTCCGGTGAGGACTGACCGGACGCGGTCAGAGTCCGGTCGAGGGGAGCTCGGGAAATCGTCGCGAATGACCGGACGCGGTGGTGGTAACCGGGACCGGACGCGGTGGTCAACAGCGGCGCGTCCGGTGCAGCGTCCGGTCACTAGATCTGGAGTTGGTCTTCTGGATGACCGGACGCGCTGGTGGACGCCGGGACCGGACGCGGTGGTGAAGCATCACTGCGTCCGGTCCAGCGTCCGGTCACTGTTCTTCGCCCTTCTTCGTTCCGAACTACGACGCGACTTCTCCCAATCAGGTTCCAATTCAAAAAGACACAAATAAACACCAATTGGAACACGATATGAGCGACCTCACTCAAACCCTCAAATTTTTTAAAATAGATTGCCTTAGGCTAGTATTATTTTTAAGAAAATAGACAACAAACACCCAAGGAGCAACGTATGGCCATGCAATAGAGTTTTTGAACCTTTAGGAGCGTCAAAATGCTCTCTCTATCCATGGACGAACACAGAGGTTGCTCAAAGCTTAACCGAAAAGAAACGACAAGAACAACAACCATGCATATGCAATGCAATACAAGAAGGTAAAACTAGAATGCTTGTCAAGTTTGATCCACGGTTAGACTTCTTCACTCCTCCAAAGAAGGGTTATCGTAACCGTGTTAGCCAAGCCCTAAAAGCATTGCGATAAAATAAACATGGCATATTATACAATGCAATGCAAGGGACAACACACGCTCATTTTTTAAAGTTGCTAGAATCAAGCACATTGAGTTCACTTCTTAACCTACAAAAGGTTGCCTCATCCAAAGGTTTAGTGAAGATATCCGCTAATTGATTTTCACTTCTTACACCTTCTAGTGATATGTCATTTTTAGCAACGTGATCTCTTAGAAAGTGATGGCGGATATCAATGTGCTTGGTGCGAGAGTGTTGTACCGGATTGTTAGCAATTTTAACGGCACTTTCATTATCACATAAAAGTGGCACCTTTTCAAGAATAATTCCATAGTCTAGGAGGGTTTGCTTCATATATAAGATTTGTGCACAACAAGCCCCCGCGGCAATGTATTCCGCCTCGGCGGTGGACAAAGCCACACTATTTTGCTTTTTAGATGACCAAGATACTAAAGATCTTCCAAGCAAATGGCACCCTCCGGATGTGCTTTTTCTATCAATTTTGCAACCGGCATAGTCCGAATCGGAATAGCCAACTAGTTGGAATCTAGCTCCTTTGGGATACCAAAGACAAATGCTTGGGGTGAGCTTAAGATATCTTAGGATTCTTTTTACGGCACTTAGGTGAGGTTCTTTAGGGCACGCTTGAAAACGGGCACACATGCACACACTAAACATGATATCGGGCCTAGATGCGGTAAGGTACAACAAGCTACCAATCATAGAACGGTAGAGAGTTTGATCAACCGGTTTACCTCCCTCATCTAGGTCGAGATGTCCATTTGATGGCATTGGGGTCTTGATTGGTTTGCATTCTTCCATCTTGAATCTTTTGAGAAGATCCTTGGTATACTTTTCTTGAGAGATAAAAATCCCTTCTCTCATTTGCTTTACTTGAAATCCAAGGAAGAATGTGAGCTCACCAATCATTGACATCTCGAACTCCTTCGACATCAATTCACCAAATTCCTTGCAATACTCTTCATTTGTTGATCCGAAGATGATATCATCAACATATACTTGACAAATAAAGATCTCCCCATTAAACTTCTTGGTGAATAGTGTGGTGTCGACCTTCCCAATGGTGAAGCCCTTCTCAATGAGGAAGTCCCGGAGGCGCTCATACCACGCTCTAGGGGCTTGCTTGAGCCCATATAACGCCTTGGACAACCTATAAACATGATTAGGATATCTAGGGTCTTCAAACCCGGGAGGTTGATTAACATAGACTAGTTCATTTATAAAGCCATTTAAGAATGCACTTTTCACATCCATTTGATATAGTTTCATATCATGATGTGATGCATATGCAAGGAGGATACGAATGGCTTCAAGTCTTGCAACGGGTGCAAAGGTCTCTCCAAAATCAAGACCTTCAACTTGAGAGAATCCCTTTGCAACTAGTCTTGCCTTGTTCCTCACCACTATGCCTTGGTCATCTTGCTTGTTTCGGAACACCCACTTGGTTCCAATGACTCTTGCACCTTTAGGATGCTCTTCAAGTGTCCATACTTGATTGCGGGTGAAGTTGTTCAATTCTTCATGCATTGCATTCACCCAATCCAGATCTTGAAGAGCTTCTTCTACATTCTTAGGTTTAACGCAAGAGACAAAAGAGTGATGTTCAACAAAAGAAGCTAGTTTTTGAGATCGAGTCATTACTCCCTTTGTAGGACTCCCTATGATAAGATCTTGTGGATGTGCTTGAAGTAGTGGTGAGTTTCTTCTATCAACCACTTGAGGAGGTGGATGGGGAGCATCAACATCTTGAGCTTGTGCATCGGCTTGTTCATGAGAGACATAAGTGTCTTCATTTTCAACTCTCTCATTCTTGTCATCATCTTGAGGCACACGTGATGAAGATGGTGGATCAACAATTTGTACATCGTCATCATCATCTTTTGGCTTGATGTCTCCCACCGGCATGTTCTTCATGGCCTCCCTTAAGGGTTCATCACCTACATCATCACAATTCTCAATTGCTCCTTGGGAGCCGTTAGATTCATCAAATTCCACATCATATGTTTCTTCAACCAAACCGGTGGCATGGTTAAATACTCTATATGCTTTGGACTTTGATGAGTAACCAACAAGAAAACCAATATCACAACGTCTTTGAAACTTCCCTAGGTGTTGACGCTTCTTGTAGATGTAACATTTGCAACCAAACACCCGGAAGAAAGAGACGTCCGACTTCTTCCCATTAAGCAACTCATAGGGGGTCTTGCCAAGAAACTTTTGTAGGAAGAGGCGATTTGAAGCATAGCATGCGGTGTTGATTGCCTCGGCCTACAACTTCTCCGGAGTGTTGTACTCATCTAGCATTGTTCTGGCAAGGGTGATCAATGTTCGGTTCTTTCTCTCAACTACACCATTTTGTTGAGGAGTGTAGGTTGAAGAGACCTCATGCTTGATTCCAATTTCATCACAATAAGCTTCAATGTTGGTGTTGTCAAACTCTTTGCCATTGTCACTTCTAATCTTCTTTATCTTGACTTCAAATTCATTTTGAGCTCTCTTTGCAAACTTCTTGAAGCAATTTGCCACTTCGGATTTGTCATGAAGGAAGAAAGTCCATGTATACCTTGAGTAGTCATCCACTATCACAAGACAATAGAGATTACCACCCAAGCTCTTGTATGTTGTAGGCCCAAACAAATCCATGTGTAGAAGTTCTAGCACTCTTGAAGTTGACATGAAAGCTTTGGTTGGATGAGTGTTTGTAACTTGTTTGCCCGCTTGACATGCACTACAAGGTTTGTCCTTTTCAAACTTCACATCCTTCAATCCTCTCACTAGTTCTTTCTTCAATAGCTTGTTGAGAGTGTTCATTCCAACATGAGCAAGCCTCCTATGCCAAAGCCAACCAAGTGAGGTCTTGGTGAACAAACATGTCATCAAATTTGCATCTTCGGAGGTGAAGTCAACAAGATAAAGATTGTTGTATCTAAAGCCTTTGAATATCACTTGCTTGTCATCTATCTTTGAAACTTCCACTTCATTTGGTGTGAACAAGCATTGAAAGCCAAGGTCACAAAGTTGCCCAACGGATAACAAGTTGAAACTCAATGAAGCAACATAGAGCACATTTGAGAGTGAGTGATCATGTGATATTGCAATCTTGCCTATACCCTTGACTTTGCTCTTTGAATTATCCCCAAATGTGATCTTCTCTTGACATATTCCATTCTCTTCAATGGTGGTGAACATACGAGGATCACCGGTCATATGTTGAGTGCAACCACTATCAATAACCCAATGAGATCAACCGGTCTTGTAGTTCACCTACACACAAGAGATCAGGCTTTTTGTTTAGGGACCCAAACTTGAGAGGGGCCCTTGACTTTATCCACTAGTGACTTGGCAACCCATATTTTCTTTGGCCTATTCTTGTTTGGGGGACCCAAAAACATGACTTTCATCTTTCCATTTGAATCTTTTCTTAGCATATAATGAGCATTGAAGGCGAAGGGTCTAGCATGCTTGGGCAAGGGTTGTGGTGGTGGAGTTTTACATTCATGAGCAAAGTGACCTTCTTGACCACACTCAACACATCTCTTTGGCTTGGGCTTTGACTTGCTTTGTTGTTGTTGAGCTTTTACTTTCTTCTCTTGATTTGCCAAGTACCCAATACCACTTCTATCCATCTTCATTACGGTGTTCATGAGGAGCTCACTTTGCAAATGTTGGCCTCTTGTGAACTTGCTTAGGCCGGTCTTGAGATGCTCTTTTTCTTGCTTGAGCTTTTTGTTTTCTTCAATGAGTGACTCATTTGTTGGTTGCTTCTCAAGAGCCATCAAACCTTTTAGCTTCTTGTTCTCATTTGCAAGCTTCTCATTCTCACTCTTAATCTTGGCATAATCATCATGGTTGCTTGACTCAACCACACTCTTGCCTTTGCTACTAGAACCTTGCTCAATGCTTTCAATGATCAAGTCATCACATGATGTAGCTATATCACACTTAACAACATAGTTAGTAGCATCATGTGTATCAAGAGCAAGTTCATTAGCAACCACAAGACTATCATAGTCAATTTTTAATGTGGTGTATTTGTCCTTTAGAGAATTATGTCTAGTGATGAGCTCATCATGCTTCTTCTCAAGTTTATCATGTTGATCTTTAAGCTCTTTATAAGAGGTTTTGAGCTCCTTGAGAGTGAAAGACATCACTTCATTTTGAACTCTAAGCTCACCACTAGTCTTTTGAATATTTTCAAGCTTGGATGAGAGTGATTCATTTTCATTTTGAAGATCATCATTTTCATTTCTAATCCTTCTTATGATTTTAGTGTATTTGTTTAGCAATTTTACAAGTTCATCATAAGAAGGTGAGTCATATTCATCATCACTATCACTATCATCATCATCATCACTATCATGGTTTTGTACCTTTCGTTCATCCTTGGCCATAAGGCATAGGTGAGTAGTGGACGATGATGGTGAAGGAGGCAGTGAAGGTGGTGATGAAGATGTTGGTGAAGATGATGGCCCCATCACAAATGCGGCAACCTTCTCTTTCTCATCATCGCTCTCATCTTCGGAGGACTCACAAGATGATTCAATGTCGGTGAGCCAATCACCAACAATGTATGCCTTTCCTCCCTTCTTCTTCTTGTGGAACTCCTTCTTTTTGCCATCTTTTTTCTTGTATGGCTTGTTCTTCTTCTTCTCTTCTTCTTCATCACTTAAATCATTTTTCTTGCCCTTGTTCTTGTTCTTGTACTTGTCTTTTGGTGGTCTAGGGCATTGATGAGCTAGGTGGCCAAGTTCACCACAATTGTAGCAATCCATCTCCGAGATTGGCTTTCTCTTGCTACTTGTGAAGAATTTCTTCTTCTTGCCATCGAACTTGATGCCACTCTTGTTGAGCTTCTTTAGCATCTTGGTGGTCTTTCTCACCATGAGTGCAAGTGATTCATCATCAACATCACTTTCACTTGAGCTTTCTTGCACCATCATGGCTTGGCCCTTCTTCTTCTTCTTGTTATGACTAGCTTTGAAGGCCAAGTCTTTCTTCTTGGAAGATGATGAGCCCTCTTCCGGAGTGATATGCATGTACATCTCATGAGCATTGATTTTCCCTAATACTTGAGTCGGTGTTGCGGTGGAAAGATCACTTTGGTGAAGCACGGTGACAATGTGACCATACTTCTCAACGGGAAGCACACTCAAGATCTTCCTTGCAACATCCGATTGGCTCATTTTGGTGAGCCCAAGAGCATTGAGGTCCTCTACAAGAACATTCAAGCGAGTGTACATGTCATTAGCACTTTCTTTGGGAAGCATCTCAAAAGAATTAATTTTCTTTAAAGCTATGTGATAGCGTTCCTCACGCTCACTCTTAGTTCCCTCATGGAGAGCACAAAGATTTTCCCACAATTCATGAGCGTTCTTTGCATTACGCACGCGATTAAAGATATCTTTGCCTAAGCCCCGGTAGAGTGCATTTTTGGCCTTTGCATTCCACCGGTCGTACTTCTCCTCGTCACCACTTGGGTTAGCGGGATCCCTTATGGGGGGAAGCCCTTCGGTTGCGGCTCTAAGGCACCCAACATCTATGGCTTCGAGGTACGCCTCCATACGAATTTTCCAATATGGAAAATTGTCTCCCTCAAAAGTGGGAGGTGGTCCTTCCCCATTAGACATCTTGCTCTAGGCGGTAAAGCCTAAAAATAGAGCAACACCGCTCCGATACCAATTGAAAGGATCAAGATGCCCAAGAGGGGGGTGAATTGGGCTTCTCTAAAAATTAAATGCAAGAATTAAATCCTACAAGCCGGAATTCACCCCTAGTGTCTACTTGTGTTCCTAGAGAGTCTACCGATACAAAGTTTTGCACCCTAGTTTCCAATCTTAGCCTAGCATGGCAAGTCTAGGAATGTAAAACAAGCAATGAAAGTGAATACGAGAAAGTAAATGCTTGAATGTAAAGGGGCAAGGAACACGGCGATGTTTTTCCGAGGTATCGGAGAGTCGCCACTCCCCACTAGTCCTCGTTGGAGCACCCGCGCAAGGGTGTAGCTCCCCCTTGATCCGCGCAAGGATCAAGTGCTCTCTACGGGTTGATTCTTTGACACTCCGTCGCGGTGAATCACCCACAACCGCTCACAAGATGAGTTGGGTCATCCACAAGCTCCGCCGGATGATCACCGAACTCCTAATCACCACCAAGCCGTCTAGGTGATGGCGATCACCAAGAGTAACAAGCTAGAACTCTCACTTGACCACTACGAGCCCAAATGAGAAGGTGGATGCACACTTGCTACTCTCTAATCGCTAGTGAGGAACTCTCAAGCTTTGATTCTCAAATCTCTATCCTCACTAGTGCTCTTGCACTCCCTTGCACTCCAAAGTTGTTTATCAGCTGATCAAATGAGCAAGAGACCTCTAAAAGAGGTGGTGGGGATGTATTTATACACCCCACAGACAAAACGAACCGTTACCTGCTGACTCAGCAAAACACGAGCTGACCGGACGCGCCGGTCGCTCGTAACGGTCGAAATCCGAAAAACAACTGAGTGACCGGACGCACCGGTCAGGGGTGACCGAACGCGTCCGATCGTGCAGGGAGCATACTGTACTCGCACCGGACGCACGACCGCGTCCGATCGGTGATGACCGGACGCGTCCGGTCGTCTCTGGACCTTACTGGACTGTGACCGGACGCGCCGATCACACCCAGGTCGCGTCCGATCGGGTGTTTCCCTCAAGTGACACGTGTTGACTTCTGACCACCGCGTCCGGTCCTCGCGAGGACCGCGTCCGGTGTTCAGAGCTGAAACCCTAGCCGTGGAACTGTACTGACCGGACGCGTCCGGTCATGCCGAGGACCGCGTCCGGTCATGGGAAAACGACCCGAAACTCTCCGAAACGCGTCACAACTTGAACCAAGTCGCTTCCAACTGAACTTTGAGCTATTCTAGAGCTACCTAGCGCCAAGTTTAACAAGTGTGCACCACACCTAAACATAGGACTCGCCTAGGTCAAGCTACCCGCTCATGCCCCCCTTTATAGTACGGCCAAAAGAGAAAAACGAAGATCCTAACGACTATTCCAAATGTCTCTCAACACCTCGACATCCGGAACTAACCGTCCTTAATCTTGACGTCACTCTTTTGAAAACCGAAACGATTTCCATCAAGGGGCATGAATACCATGGTGCCCAAAGCAGTTAAAACCTCCATGACCTAACTTACCAAAGTTTCTGCAAAACACACGTTAGTCATGGTAATAAAGCGTTGTCATCAATTGCCGAAACCAAACCTCGGGGCCTAGATGCTTTCACCGAGCACTCGGCAAAATTTTGTCGTCGGCAAAGGTGGCCGGCGTGACGGCGGCCACCTGCCGTTAGCCTTTGCCGAGTGCCCGCCGTTAGGCACTCGGCAAAGGGTTTTTATTTTTGTTTTTACGGCAAAGGGTTTTTATTTTTGTTTTTAAATTCTTTGACTAGTGTCACGTGTCTTGGCACTCGGCAAAGCTGGGAATTACCAGGGCCAGGGCACTCAGCAAGGAAATTACGAAAAAAATTAAAAAACTCTTTGCCGAGTGCCAACCTGGCATGGCACTCAGCAAAGAAATTATAAAAAAAATCTTTGCCGAGTGCCAAACCAGCAGGACACTCGGCAAAGAAATTTTTTAAAAAAATAAAAAATCTTTGCCGAGTGCCTCTGACATGGCACTCGGCAAAGCATGCGCTGACGAAGCCGGCGCCGTCACGGCCACTTTTCTTTGCCAAGTGTTGAGATTGCACTTGGCAAAGTCGTTGCCGAGTGCCCGATAAAAGGCACTCGGTAAAGAAGTCTTTGCCGACGCATTTTTTGCCGGAGGCTCTTTGCCGAGTGCATAATAACCTTTGCCGAGTGCATTAGGCACTCGGCAAATTACTGGAATCCAGTAGTGACCACAACCTTGAACATCATAAGGCTCGGCAATAAGGTACAGAGTTTGTTACTGTGTCAATCAAATACAGTGAAACTACCATACTGATAATAAGCAAGCACCCATTAATAAGCTCATATAAGCATATGTAGAATATGAAAAAGATTTATTTCATCTGCAGTGCCAAGCAGGTATCCCCCACATATACATTCATTGGACCTCATGAAACCAAGATATAGCGCTACAGCTGTCAACCTATGGAATCATTGTTTCACACACGCATATTGTTCTTATCTGTGGTCATTGATGAACCATGATCCTCAGTCAGGGAGATCAATCTGGACTACTGGCTCTGATCCCCGACCAGCTAGCTTAGCTGGTTGGTCTGCACTACAGCCATGGAGAACTGACCATATGCTAGTATCCCTAGCTGCAATACAGCCTTGCACATGCCAGGTTACCAGCAAAGATACTTGCTTTGTAACCTGAAATAGCATGTTCAATTTTAATCAGGGAATAATTTTGCTGTCCAGAAACTTTTGCATGAATCTCCAAGTGACAGAAGGTTGTTGTTATTTGCAGCGAAGTATTCCAAAGGTACCATCATCGACCCAACTGTTAAATGGCAACAAATAGTTGCAAGATAAGTTTCAGACTCACATATGGCCCTGACTACAAAAAGGAAAGGAAAAGAGGGCGGGGGGGGTTGTGGGTTTGAATTTTCATGCTTTTGGTGAGGAGTTTGTGTGGAGATCGTTGTCCTTGGCCTTTTCTTCCTGTATGTAGGTTACATGCCTGAATTAAGAATTGCCTTGTTGAAGAACTTGGGAGGAGCACCTCCTGCATGCCTGACAGATCAAGTGTTGCTTTATGCAGTTTTTTTTATGAAAGTCTGTAAGCATTGCCTATCAGAAAGACATGTCAAATAATAAGAAAACCATAGTCAACAATTTTGGGCAACCTGTTTCTTAAGATGGTAGCTACTGGGGGTGGGGATTGGGGGGCTTATCTTTCTTGAACCTTTCTTTGGCATACAGGAACAAGCACTAAAGTTGGCCAACTGGGAATTTTGTCATTCGGTTTAATGTTTGTCCTAGTTTGCGATATTCCAGAGTACTCTGTTACATTCTCTAGTGCTTTTGACTCAATTATACGGAAGAAAAGGATAAGATGGTACTTGACCTTTGTGTACTTTGCCAGTCGCAACCTCATTATTTTCTTACAAGAACTCCTCTTTGCCTTAGTGATCAGTTAACAAAGAGTTCTAACAGCACGCGCTGAACAAAGACAGAGACAATATGGGTAGATTAGTTATCTATGTTATTAGAATTCAAATAAAACCATTTCTCATATGTAGAATATGCTAAGTGGCAATAATTCATCTCCTATACTGTACTATCCTCCTAGGCTGCCTACAAATCCGAGTGAAGGAGAAGAAGACCTCACCTTGATGGGAGGCAGGGACGCGAGTATCCTTGCAGGGGGCGATGCTGACGGCCTGCTGCGCAGATCGACGACAAGCGGCCTTGCAGGGAGCAGCACCGCGCGGCCTGATGTGCGGATCCACAACAGGGACCCTTGCTGTGGTGGTGTCGGTAGCGTGGAGGAGCGGGGGACGCGGTCAGCAGCATGTGGAACTCGTCCATGCCGGAGGCCTGAATAATCGAGGATGAGGAGAACGCGTCCCTGTGCCGGGGGAAGGGGCGGCTAGAAACTGCCAGATCCGGCGTTATTCGCGATGGCCGACCCCTCCACTGATTTGGCTGCCTCGCGTCTTGGATCTGACCACGGATTCTCTCGAGCTAATGGCACCTCCAAGCCATGGATCCAAGGTTGGTCCTCCATGGTATGCCAGCGTGCTCGAGCTCGCCGGCGCACCCACGCCACCTCCCATTCTCCCAGCGGCAGAGAGATGGAATGAGAATAGAGAGAGCGGAAAAAGGAGACAGGAGGGAGAGAGACTGGCGGCGGGGGAGATGAGGCTGCGGTAGCTACACGGAGGAACGCGCATGGAGGTGGAAGAGTGACGGCGGCGAGCTCGGAGGAGCGCGGTGATACGCGAGGCGCATCGATGCTCGGGAGGAGAGAAAGAAAGGAGAGAGAGAGGAATGAGGAGGGGGCTAAGGTTCGGAGTCTTCGGACCAGGCGAGGGGCTCTCGGCAAAATGTCTAGGTCTGTATGCAAAAAGGTGCCTGGGGGTGTGACAGGACAGTGCAGAGACGTGTGACAGGACTGCGGCTTAGTTTTCGAAACACTGGAGGACTTTTATGCAAAATAGGACAAGGACGCGTGTCGGCACCCTGAGGAGCCACCGATGCTCCGATAGCTCTCGTTGCAGCAATGGGCAGCGGCTTTTAATCAACCCCAATTTAGATGGAGGAAGTGCCGGCAGCCATTAGCCTATCTAAACTAAAACCGGCTCCCGACCCTTACTTAAAAGAACCGTGAATTGACTCCGCAGATGGGTTGGATTGGTTTCATTCAGATTTTAGGCAAATAGGTCCTTACAGATGTCATGAACAGATAACAAGCAGTTGTTACATTGCAGCAGCTGGGCGCTGGCCATCTTTTCCACACTCCATTCATTAAATCTTTGTT
Source organism: Saccharum hybrid cultivar R570 (assembly GCA_038087645.1). Lineage (NCBI taxonomy): Eukaryota > Viridiplantae > Streptophyta > Magnoliopsida > Poales > Poaceae > Saccharum > Saccharum hybrid cultivar. The sequence goes on along the minus strand of JAQSUU010000627.1, from coordinate 1,039,466 downwards.
CTAGTAAGACCCCAAAGGAATCATTGACTTCTTCTTGATCTTGACTGCATAGTGGAATTTTGCCACTCAGTGACAGCAGAAAAGCACGAAGCAGCTGCAAATCCACTGATACTGTTATGCGACGAATGGGCAATGATGTTTCTCTCACGTATTCCCAATGGTTTGCTTGTTCGAATCTTGTTTTTGCTGTTTTTCTGTATCCACCCTATGAAGATTTTGTAACAGATATATTGCAACTACGTTTCTGAATGTCAACTTCGTTCTTTCCAATATTCAGATCAGATAAAGAGTGGGCTTCTGAAATCATATCATGCAAGATTAGGTTGCAGCTATGGGACTCTGGAGCAGCCTGCTCATTCAGACCATCACAAACCTTATATTTTCCCAACATGGTGCCATCATCATACAGAGTGTGTTTTTGTTGGCACAACTGAATTCTTGTTGAGACTTCCAAAGGACGACTACACCAAGTACCATTACTAAGAAGGTCGATATTCATGTTGGGCTGCGGCTGCTGCTGCTGCTTCCTAGCCTATTGTGATCTCCCATAGTATCCTCGTCGCTCGGTTCATGCACTGGACAGATCAGCAGGCAGACCAATTTTAGAACCCTTGTATCTCTTAATAATCTATTGATGGAAATACGAGGGCCATTAAATGGGAAATGTAAGTTAAAGATCCACTTGGAATACTGCTCACGGATGGGAGTAGTGCCACCACACGAAATCGGCAGAAAATTTGCGTGCAAACGGCTCTGAAACTTGGCTGTCAGGCTGCTCGCGGCGCGCGTGCCCGCCGCGTCCTACGCACCGTGTGCCGTCTCTAGCTGTTGATGCTGCGGAGCCTGACCACCGGGTACCGCGCATGCCGGCGAGCCTCCGCGCCAGAGCCCGTACCCGGCGATTTGCGCCGCCCGCGCTTGGAGAGCGAGCTGCAGGAGACATGAGAGAAGAAGAGGGCGTGCGTTGGGAGACAAGGACCGGAGCACCCATCCGCCCAGTGCTCGGCTCCCAGGGCCTCGTCGGAAATTGGCCCGCCTCGCGCTTCTACCCTAGCTGATCCACCGCCGCCTCCCTCATACACTTCCTCAGGGCACGTACAACGGACGTCTTTTTCTCGTTTCGGAAACGGACTTTTTGCAGAAAACCCCCCAGCTCAGCTCAGAGACGCCCGCATCGTCGCCTCGCGAGGCGACGGACCTGTCCCGTGCTCCGATGCGGAACGGATGAGCGTGGCTCCATTGTACGGCCTCGTCTCCTAGAGGCGACGGCGCGCTCGGATCCCGCGCTGGCAGCAGGCGCGCGCAGCAGCAATCGATCTGGCGCGCGCGGGATTTTTCCGCGCCAAATCCATCTCCACCGTCATATATCCCCGCATCCTCACTTTCCCCAAATCCATCTCCATCTCGCGCTCTCGTCTCCGATTCGGTGCGCCCAAGATGTCCATGGCAGCCGCAGCTAGGAAGAAGAAGGGCTCGTCACCGTCGTCGTTGGCTGCGGCCTGCGGTGGCCGCTGCGGCCCCAGCCCATACCCTCAGTCGCGGTGGCTGCTTGGCGCCGACGGCTCTCTCCATGGGTCGTGGTGGCGGCTCAGTGCCGACGGCCCGCTCTCTCGGACGTGGTGGCGGCTCAGCAGCGGCCACGACCCGCGCCAATCAACGGTGGTTTCGGCAAGGGCGCGGTGATGGCGCCATCCTCAATCGATGGATCCAACGGAGGTGGCTTCCCCATCTCTTCATCGTCCATGATGGGTTTCCTTTCCCACCTTCACCGTCTCAAGCTTGGTGGGATGCAGCCGGCGGTGATCCCTCTTCTCCTGGATTTGGGCGTTCGGCAGCTTTAGATGCATCATGGTACTCACTCAAAACTCGTGGATCTGTGTCTATAAGTTTGGGATTATTTCAATTTTCAATCCTAGTTAAGATGCACTAGAAGATTATTTTGATTAAGTTTGTGAGTTTTTCAATTAAGTCTGTGAGTAAATCATCAGTTCACAAATGTTTCTGGGATCGGCTTGTTCAGTTTGTTGCCTGTGAGATATATGGTTTGGAAGGATAGTTAAATTTGATACACTAGCAGGAAGTTCGCCTCTTCACAGTTCCAGGAAAATTGTCTATATTAGCATATGATTTTTTTCTGAAAACAGAATTGCTCATGTGTGTTTGCCTATGGTGATTTTTTTCTGAAAACAGAATTGCTCATGTGTGTTTTCTAAAAACTAGAGCTTTTCAGTCTCTTTGCGTTAGCTATCTCTTGCAGACTTAGTTTCTTTTTTTTGTTATACCATGGACAGGGAAGTCCTTAGATGAATTACTTTTGTTATACAGAGCTAGTAAATCATTAGTTTGCAAATGATTTTGTCCTACCTGTAGTAAATTACCATGGACAGGGAAGTCATTAGAAGCTTTTAGCTGACATGTGTTTGCCCTTTAAAAAAATATTCAGCATGTATTCCTTGATTTACAGTAATTTCAGTCACTATCTATGTTTGCTCGTAATACTGTCAGTCATTCTGAAAATTGCATGCTGTTAATATTACCTATGTGCTGCAGGGATAAAGACCCACGTCCACCTGGTGGTTTCATGAGCTACTTCGGTAATCAGCCACAGAACTTTCATTTGGTTGGTGCATCTATTCACAACAGTCCTGCAAGTTCACCACCTGAAGTGGAAATCTTGCTTGCGCCGCCTTATAATGACAATGACAATATTAGGACTGAGAGGAGGATCCTATGGACAGAGGATGAGGATATTAGATTGATGAGCGCTTGGATAGAACATTCAACAGACTCTACCTATGGAGCCGATAAGGGTGGTAAAGAATATTGGAGTGAAGTTGTCAAATCTTACAACAAGACTACCCCAGCACTTCGTAAAAGAAATATGAAGCAATGCAAGGATAGATGGCACAAGATTAACAGGTGGACAGATCTCTTTGAATGTGCTTATGTTAAGGCTCGCAGATTATTTACAAGTGGATATTCCGATCAAATGTGGATTGATGCAGCCCACAAGTTCTATGTGGAGGACAACAAAGATGCAAAGTTAGGACCCTTTATTGGGATTGAAGTTTGGAAAATTTGCCGAAAAGTGTCAAAGTGGAAAACATACAATGAAGATCTGAAAAATGCACGTAAAAGGAAATCATTTCACCTTGAAGAAGAAAGGGATGAAGATGATGAAAGTTTGGAAGAGATGCCAAAGCGACCAATGGGTCAGAAGGCAGCTAAAAAGCAGCTCTAGCTGCAAAAGGCAAGTCAAAAGGCTCCAGCTATGATGATGATGGTAACTCAAAGGAATCTGCTATTGATCTAGACAAATTAGGTAGATTTAGCAAATTCCAGGAGGAAACAAATGCAAAACGCATGAAGATATTAGAACTGCAGCAGAAGCTATCATCTGAGAAACTTGAGACCACAAAAATTGCCCACCTTACAGCACAAGAGAACAAAGAAGGAAAGAAACATGAGAAAGAATCAAAGATGATGGAGGCTTATAACAACCTCATCTCACAAGATACAAGTTCAATGTCCGATGCGAAAAAGGCGGAGCGAGTTGTTGCCATGAAGTGTCTTAGGAAGGCCCTTTTTCCTGAAACTGTCTGAATAGGTAAGTTGAGCAACCTGTACATGTTAAACAATCATTTTCATGTGTTGCCAACTTGACATACATATATGACTATTTTGTGTAGGGTTTTTTGGCGGACCTGGGCTATGACGACTTGCAGATATGAATGTTGCGGCAACTTGATCCTATCTAGAAATTTTATCCTATCTGTTAGTGAACTTTTATCTTATCTGTTAGTGAACAGAGCTTTGCTAGCTGTTATCTGAATGTGAACCTGTGTTTGCTAGCTGTTATCTGAATGTAGGAACTTGGTAGCTGTTTACTGAATGTGTCCAGGAACTTGCTAGCTGTTATCAGTTATCTGAATGTGAATAGAGGTGCTCCACTATTATCAGTTATCTGAATGTGAATAGATGTGCTCCACTATTATCAGTTACATTCATAAATGGTCCATGCATGTCACTAGTGCTCCACTAGTATAAGTTACATTCAGAAATGGAGGCTTCCGTGTCACTAGTGCTCCACTAGTATGTGAATGTGTTAGCTTTCGTACTATAAAATGGTACCAGTTGCATCCTCCCACTATACATTTCTCCCTTCCACCACCCTCCACCACCCTGCTGTAGTTAGTTCCTATGGAGCCGCATGATGAAGAAGACGAGCTGCAAGATGCCGAAGACTTTGATCCTAGGTGTTCACTGTAACAGAACCGACCAATTATACGAGATTAAGTAAGAAAATCATCCACCGAGCAGAAGATTTAGCAAACTTAAGCCCGTATAACCCGGTAGTCCGTGAAATCACGACGGATTTCAAACCAACTTACATACCAGCCAAGATCGTAATAAGTTCAGCGGTCACCATCACAAGTTACATAAAAGTTCGCGTCGCAAATACATCGGAGTTTAAACATAGTTATTACAAACCAGTTTTAAATAAAAGTAGCGGAAGCATTTAGTTCAAACCACACACTCACACAGAGTTCGAAATAAAGTGTCAGCTCAGGATCATCTTCCAACAAAAGCATCAGACGAGACGTAGTGATTGACCATTGCTCATGGTCCTAAGCTTCTTCCATCGCAGGATAAAGGCAGTTGATACAGTAGCCGTAATACATCTGCTCATCTGCAACAAGTGGAACAAAGCTCTGAGTACGAGAAGGTACTCAGCTAAACTTACCCGACATAACCGAAAATAAAAGACACCAAGGATCATGACAGGCTTTATGGTGGGGTAGCTGACTCATTTGCAAAAAGATATTTTTAGCATTTAAAGAATCTTTCCAAAAGCTTTTATATCAAGTTAAATCTTTATTAACCTGTCAATTACATTTGCACCTGTACTAGAGTAACATATAAATACACAGATAAAGATAACCAATGATCATTAACAACTTCTATCATGTCATATACCATATAACTGTCCAAGTGTTCCATTAGAATTACTACGATGAAGTAACTCAAGTCAAGTGCTCACTATCCAGTGAACAATGGCGATTCGAATCGATTATTAACCAGCTGGTAATTTATTCCTCACACAAATCTCACTCACCCGCTAAAGTGAGGTATTGGTCACCGAGTCAACCATTCAGGTAAAGTCTCGAGCTTGCCATGAACCACATGTACCCGGGGGCCACCCGACTGCTCTTTGGCCTTATCATCGCGCCCCCGTATCCTGCCACTACTGCTCCGGTACAGTGCGTTGCGGGCAATCCACTCGACCCGAATAATCTCCCAGCTTCGCGGTCGAAAGGTACATTATTCGGCCAGCTAAATGTAAGGCATGCGTTCAACATGACTCGAGGCCCAACAACGGTCGGTCCTTAATCGACACAGAAGGAAAACACTCCAGTCCGAAACCCTGCAAGTTTCCGTCCGGTCTCAATTTCACATTAACACTTAGTTATTCGCAGATGACATAATTTTTCAAGCAGATCCAGGTAACCACCTATAGCTCGCAGGTGATAGAAAATCACCCGACTTCTACCGGTCTAAGCAAGCTAAGCATTTCTTGACTGTGAACACTAAGGTAACAAGGATATGGTAGAACAGGGTAAACAAGGTATAATACAGCAACGATCGCAAACAACTCCTAAACGTAATGCATCAGTTAAAGTAAAGCATTAATAAATTATTTGCAAACCGGAGGAGAAAAATGCTCCGGGGCTTGCCTCTCTCGAAAGAGCTCGGACGGTGGTCTAGACACTCTGGAAGATCTTCACCGACCTCCTCGTCGGCCTCGGGCACTTCCTGCTCCTGCACCTCGGTCTGCTCTTCCGGTTCCTCGTGAACTGCTACCGGAGTTACTTCTTGCGATCCTGTATGATGCAAACGTATAAGTGCTCATGCCTAGGTGCATTGCAGAGATGACATGTAATGATCATGATGAATAAAATGTAGATGAACAGGTTTACTTTACTGCATAAAGTAGGAACACAACTCTTCTACAAGGTAGTCAACATCATCCCAGAACATACACTACAAGCACATGTTATCTACTGCATTCTCTTCTACTACTACTATGCTAAGTCAACACGTCTTATTAAATACTTCAAAGATACACCAAAGCAGATCTTATTAAATAGTCATGCATTAACAATGTTAATTAAACCTTAATTGCAACTAGGTTTGAACAGTAACACCTATTTTGGTAGCACAGAAAAATCTAAAAAATTACAGTAGCTTACTATCATCTAATCTAGTATGCCACAAAAATTTCATTACATTTGGATTACTAGAACTGCCTACACAAAAATAACAAACTAGGGCCTAAAAATGAGCATAAAAATACTTTATACTATGAAAAGTATCAAACAACAGATTTAGCAATTTTCCTACATTCTACACAATAAACAATCACTAAAGAAAAATTATTACATGCATGTTTTATTCATCTTTTTCTCTAGCAAAAATAACAATTATTAACAATATTAAACACTTGTACTACACATAAGAATTTTTATACAGAACATGCATGGCATATATTTTCCTAGAAAGTACATCACAAAATAAAATTATTGCAAGTAGAACTATATTTTTCTGACCTTTCTATGATTTATTGCATATTTAACAAGAAAACAACAATTTCTGTGATTAAATAAAAACCCTTTAGAAAAGTATTTCAAACTTGACATGCAATATTTTTAAACTGTAGATCTAATCATGAGAAACACTACAAAATTTGTTTCACCATTTTTGGAGCTATAAATCTTATGCTATAAAATTTTAAAGCCTTAAAACAAAACTGGAAATTCATTTTCTAAATCATTTCGAAAATTCGGCCGTTGAAACGCTAGGTGCACTCGGTGCAGTGCACACACGACCCTCTACTCCGACTGACAGTGGGACCCGAGGCCCCACATGTCACTCACACACGCCAACCGGGGAGGCCACTGGCGGCGGAACTCATCGCTGGTGAGGTCTCCGGCGGAAAGACGACCACCACCACACTCCACTCGATGACCCACACCCAATGGGCTACACAAGGGAGGTGCTAGAGCAAGAGAGCGCGATCGCCGGTGGACATGGCGGCACGGCGGTGCTGGCGCACGACGGCCGGCCGGAGCAAGCCACCGTAACGCCCAACGAGGTGCGCGCGAGCTCTGCGGGATGATGGCGAGCACAAAAAGCGGCCCAGAAGGGAGAGAGGAAGGGTGGGGAGGCGCCAGCCACGGTGAGCCGAGCCAGGCGGCCATGGCGCCGCCGCGGAGGAAAACTACCACACGGGCCTCACCAAGGTGTGAATGCGGTCCAATCCGGCCGCACGGGTTGGCGGAGGTCGAGGCGGAGCTGCTGGCGGATGCAATCGGGAAATGGCGGTGCGTGTGGGGAGTTCGACGCCGTTAAACCAAGCGGCGGTGTGCGGTGGCGAGAGCTTCCGCTCGGCTTGCAGCTGCGGTGGAGGGCAAGTGCGCGAGCGCAGAGGGCAGCAGGGGGCAGAGGAGAAGCAGGCGGAGACAGTGCACGAGCGCAGGGGCCACAGTGGCCACGCGCGGGGCGTCACCGGCATGCGGCCGCCACGTGGTGGGCGCGCTCTACCACGGTCGCCAGCGCTGCGGGCGAGCGAGCGGGAGAAGGAGGCGTGCGGCTGGGCTGGGCCGAGGTGGAGGCGGGTCATGCGCGTGAGAAGCGCGGGCGGGGCGCAGAGCAGACCGGGTCGGCTTCGGTTGTTGGGCTGGAAGGGAGGCGACGGCCCTGTAAAGCTGAGAAATTATTTTTCTTTTCTAAATAAAATTTTAGATTTTTATAATTTGATTCAAATTCCAATTTTGAAGATAAAAAGGCATTTTCACAAGTTGCCCCCAAAACAAAAGTTGTTCAAAATTTAATTCTCTACGACTTTCATTTAGGGCACTTTTCAAAATTCTAAATAGATTTTGAATTAGTGATTTAAAGTCCAAATTTTAAATAAAAACTCATTTTTCTAGAATATTTTTAAAAGCAAAATTTGGGGAGATTTTGAATATAGAAATTGCTCCAAAAATCATGTTAATTAGTTCCAAGTCATTTAGAGTTATAGCCAAACAAAATTTTCCACTCTTAGCTAGCAATTTCAATAAGTTAGGGTTCAAACATATGTTTTTCACAATTTAAAGTAATTCCAACTTATATTGCATATGATGATGAACATGCATGAATGCTAATGATCATGATTTAGGATGTGAATGCATGCTTAACACCCAGGGGTGTTACAGCCCTCCCCCTTATAAAAATCTCGTCCCGAGATTTGGGTTACGAACCATTTGTTATAAAAATCCTCATAAGCATTTTGTAGATATTCACCCGTTTCCCAAGTTGCATCTCCTTCATCATGATGACTCCACTGTATCTTATATGTTTTCACCACACTGTTTCGAGTAACCCTTTCTTTAGAGTCCAACACTCGAACCGGTTGCTCACGGTATACCAAATCTGATTTGAGCTTTATGCCTCGAGGTTCGATTCTTTTCCTCTGGAACACGCAAACACTTCTTGAGATGTGATACATAGAAAACTGGGAATATAGCACCCATTGTCTTAGGTAACTCTAACTTATAAGCGACTGGACCTTTTCTTTCCAAGATCTTATATGGTCCCACAAATCTGGCTGCCAGCTTTCTGCGTACTCCAAACCGTTTCTTCTTCATTGGCGTGACTTTCAGATAAACATAGTCACCAACTTCGAACACAAGCGGTCTCCTTCTTCTATCCGCATAGCTTTTCTGACGTGATTGCGCTGCTTTCATATTTTGCTGAATGATATGAACTTTCTTCTCGGCTTCTTCTACGAAGTCAATACCATAATATCTTCTTTCTCCTGGCTCGATCTAGTTTAGTGGTGTTCTACACTTTCTGCCATACAAAGCTTCGAATGGTGCCATTTTGATACTTTCTTGATAACTATTATTGTAAGCGAACTCTGTTAAAGGTAACCATGACTCCCATGAACCTCTGGAAGATAACACACAGGCTCTCAACATATCCTCCAGAACAACATTAACTCTTTTGGTCTGACCATCTGTCTGAGGATGATAGGCAGTACTACGAATCAAACTAGTTCCCAATCCTTTGTGCAAGTGCTCCCAAAAGTGAGCAGTGAATTGTGACCCTCTGTCAGATACTATAGTCTTCGGTATGCCATGCAATCTCACAATCTCTGCAATATACTTCTCTGCATATTGAGGTGGTCTATAATCTGTCTTGACAGGTAAAAAGTGAGTTGTCTTTGTAAGACGATCCACGATTACCCAAATCGAATCATGTCCTTTCTGAGTAGTGGGCAATCCTATGATGAAATCCATACTTATATCATCCCACTTCCAACTAGGTACGGACAAAGGTTGCAACAATCCGGCAGGTCTCATATGAATAGCTTTCACTCTACAACGCGTGTCACATCTGGCTACATATGCTGCAATCTCTTTCTTCATTTTTGTCCACCAATAACGGGGTCTTAGTTCTTGGTACATCTTGCTACTTTCAGGATAGATAGATAACTTCGAAAGGTGAGCCTCATCCATAAGTTTATTCTTAAGCTCTCAATCCTTGGGAACAACAAGACGGTCATCAAACCATAACACGTCATGTTCATCCACTCTAAAGTGCTTGGAGGGTTCTTCTTTAATCTTTTCTTTGATATGGAATATCCCTTTATCAGTTTTCTAGCCTTCTATTATCTTACTCTCCAAAGAACAACTTATCTAAATACTGTGTAACACGGCAGGATGCATTAGATCAAAACTATCTTTGAGCAAAGGTTGCGCATTCATGCAATGTGACTTTCTACTCAAAGCATCTACCACTACATTGGCCTTTCCAGGATGATATTGCATATTCAAGTTGTAATCTTTGATCAATTCTAACCATCTTCGCTGTCTCATGTTCAATTCAAGTTGGGTGAAGATGTACTTGAGACTCTTGTGATCTGTGAAAATATTGCACACATTACCAAGTAAGTAATGTCTCCAAATTTTTAATGCATGCACTACGGCAGCAAGCTCAAGATCATGTGTCGGATAGTTGATCTCATGTTTTCTCAATTAACAGGAGGCATAAGCAATGACTCTTCCTTCTTGCATAAGAACACAACCTAACCCTATTTTTGATGCGTCGCAAAACACATCAAAAGGTTTCTCAATGTCCGGTTGCGCTAGAACTGGAGCAGTGGTCAACAGTTTCCGCAAGGTGTGGAAAGCTGTCTCACACTCCTCTGTCCACACAACTTGTGATCTTTCTGTAGCAGACTTATCATTGGCTTGGCAATCTTCGAGAAATCTGGTATAAAACGACGATAGTAACCAGCTAATCCTAAGAAACTTCTAATTTCCAAAACTGTGATTGGTGTCTTCTAATCCATAACCTCTTGCACTTTATTAGGATCTACAAAAATTCCATTCTCTGACAGAATGTAACCAAGGAAAGGAACTTTCTTCAACCAAAATTCATACTTGCTAAACTTAGCATACAACTTATGATCTCTAAGTCTGGTCAAGACAATTCTCAGATGCTCTTCATGATCTTTCTCGTTCTCAGAGTAAACTAGAATATCATCAATGAACACAACCACAAACTTGTCCAACTCTGGCATGAAAATCGTATTCATCAGATATATAAAGTATGCAGGAGCATTTGTTAAGCCAAAAGACATAACAAGATACTCGTACAACCCGTATCTGGTGGAAAAGGCGGTTTTCGGTATATCTTGTGGCCTAATCTTTATCTGATGGTAACCCGATCTTAAATCTATCTTGGAGAACACTCTGGCTTTGGCTAACTGATCGAACAAAACATCAATATGAGGCAAGGGATACTTATTCTTGATAGTTACGACATTAAGAGGCCTATAATCCACACATTCTCAAAGTATCCTCTTTCTTTTTCTTCACAAACAAGGCAGGACATCCCCATTCAGACTTACTTGGCCGGATAAACCCCCTTTTTCAATAATTCCTCTAGTTGCTTTTTCAGCTCAGTTAACTCATCCAGAGACATCCTATAAGGTCTCCTTGAAATTGGAGCTGTCCCGGGGATCAACTCAATTCCAAACTCAACATCTCTATCTGGTGGAAGACCAGGTAACTCATCTGGAAACACATCCAGAAACTCACACACGACCGGAATCTGATGAATAGGAATGACTTCCATAGCACATGTCACACTCACAAGGTCTGTTCTTTTGGGCAATGGTACCTAAAAAGTACCCTCTCCCTGGGGATCCTTAAGGGTAAGTACCTGACTTCCTGTATCTATAATTGCTCCCCATTCCTTCATCCAATTCATCCCGATAATGACATCCAGAACTAGTCCAGGCATAACTATCAAGTTTACTCGAAACTTTCGATTACCTAACTCAAGGGTTGCCCCTCTAACCATTTGATTGGTTAAAATATTAGCCCCTGCTGAACTTATACGGTAACCATAACTTAAGTCTGTGTATAGTTGTTCATGTTTTCGTGCAAATGCTTGACTCATGAAAGAATGCGATGATCCAGAATCAAATAGAATAAATGTAGGATTGTGGTTAACAGGAAACTTACCAGCAGTTACGGGCTCTCCCTCAGGAATCTCATCCACAGTGGTGTGATGTACCCGAGCATTATAGGTTTGTTGGTTCTTTCTAGGCGGATAAGGACAGAACTTTGAAAAGTGGCCTGGCTGATCACAATTATAGCAAGGTCCCTTTACTGTACCAGCAGATCCTATAGCTCCCTTAGAGTTGCCTTGTCCAGTAGTTGCGGCTGTCCTTGCTGGCGGCACGGCCATCTTGTACGGCTTCTGTGGTCCCTTATAGTTCTAGGTTTTATGCTGTGGTGGCCTAAACCTTGCACCTGGTGCAGACGGACGATATGTCGAACGATTAGCAGTGAAAACTCTTGGTTGTGATGGTCCTGACTCAAAGGCTCTCTTGCGAGTCTTGGATGCAGTGTACGCATTGTTATTCTTTTCTTGTTTCAGACAATCACTCATGAAGTCATTGAATCTGGCGTGGGTATTGGTACCCACATGCTTCATCATCTTCGGACCTAACCCCCTCTTGAAACTAGCAATTCTCTTAGCATCAGTGTCAACCATGTTGGGAGCATAATGACATAAATTGTTGAAGGCATGCAAATACTGCGTCACGGTTTTGGTGCCCTGATTTAAAGCCAAGAACTCTCCCAAATTCATCTCAACCAGCCCTGGTGGAATATAAACTCCACGGAAGACTTCAGTGAACTCTCTCCATGAGATTTGAGCATTTGGAGGGAAGATGGTGCGATAATGCTTCCACCACATCCCTGCTAGTCCTTGTAACTGATGTGCAGCATACTCTGTCTTTAGTACTTCAGTCAGCCTTAACACACGGAACTTATCTTTCATGGTGTTGATCTATTCTTCAGCGTCAAGTGGCTCGGTTGCTTCCTTGAAAATTGGCGGCCTGGTGTCCATGAAATCCTTGAAGTTGCTGTACTGATTCACCCCATTGCCACCACCTTGGTTGTTACCACGTTGAACATTATTGGCAATTGTACGCAGAAAATCTTCCATGTTTTTCTGTGACTGCTCGGTATTGCGCTGACTTCCAAGAAACTGTGCAAAGAATACCTCTGCAGTGAGCGGTGGAGGAGGCGGCAAATGTGGTTCCGGGTGTGGCTCATTATGGTTGACGTTGTTTTCACCACTCCCACCTGCCCCGGCACCATTACCACCAGTCTCAGTAGCCTCATACGTGGCGCGGCAAGTGTTTGCCATCTGCATATTTCAGCAACAAGTAATGATTAAGCGAAGCTGTAGTAATTGTGAGTGAATGAAAATTATGCCGTACTGAATTCATTGGAGAGAACAAGTCATACAATAAAACAGAGGCACAATAATCGCATTCCAATTAAAACAACATCACTAATAAAATTACTTCAAATGCAAACATCGCGTTTATACAACCAAATTTCTAGCATACATACACTGGACTTTTATGCGCTCAGGTATCGCATGACCAACCAAGTTCCAACATACCACAAAGCCTCAAGGTTCGAACGAGATATACCCAGGTACAAGAAACTAAAAGAAAGGTTCGAACGAGATACGCAAGGCAACTAGCCTACTCCTCGGGGCCATCGTCGGGGTCGGAGACGTCACCATCGCTACCATCAGCAGCAACATCGTCATCATCATCATCGTCGGCAGGTGCAACTGCAGGCTCGTCCTCGTCGTTGTCAACGTCCATACCGGCGGCATCTGGAGGAGCATACGGGCCAATCCCGTGGTAGAGTGCGTGAAACTCCTCATGCAAGTTGACGTTATACTTCTCTAGCTCCTCGACCCTCTGCCTCAGAAGGTTCCTCTCGTTCTAGGCTTTATTCCTCTCCTAAACCAACTGTCCAATCATGCGGTCTGCATTATTGTTGGCCTGAGTCAACGTATGCACCCGCTGTAGAGCACTATCACCTCTCTCTAGAGCCTGGTCTCGCTGCAAGCTCATGTCAGCCAACTGCTCCTGCAAACTAGCTATAGCACGTGCCTGCTTCTTCTTCTGCTTTCTTGCTCTGAGCCGATCATCACCACGCAAATCAGTCAAAGCCCAATAGGTGCACTCAAGACCCTAGTATGCTCTAATAGTTGCATACATCACACTCATAGCGTGGTTGTCACTAGCCTATCCTTCGTGTGGGCCTCTAACTAAAGCACTTCCTTACGGCTGCACCCAAATAGCATCACGAGGATCATCTCTAGGAAAAGTGCTAGCCAAGGCTGCTGCCAGCTCGTTGGGAAATTTGCTCATTATGTCCCTGATGACACGGAAAGCTGCTCCCTCTGCACCCTCAACCAGAGTGCGTCCCTCAAACTCCAAGTGCCAACCATCCCACTCTGGAGCATCACCAAGAGCAGGGACTGTGATCTCCACTACTGCAAGTCCATCCTCAGCTAACTATCTCTCACTCCAAGAGTACACCGGCTCCTGACCCTCTAGGTACCCCACATCATGGAGCACTCTCCAAAGTAAAGTTGGCATGCCAAACTCGCTCAGAAAGGTGTCTGTGCTGCGGTGCTCCCACGGGGCCAACTGGTGTCGGGGTGCTCTTCCGCCTATGGACTTACGGGCAGTCTGCTTTGTGCGGGCCATCTGTAGCAAAAGTTTTGATTACCCGGTGAGAACATATTTTAAGTTGGTACAATTTTTATCAAAAGGGAATAATCAATTTATAAGGGGAGGAATGCATGACATGAATGAAATGCACAAGCAACATGATGTATGTACGTTTCGTACGTTCTCCCAAACTTAGGAAATAAATGATATCTAGCGAAGAATTCGGTGGCATACAGGTGATCTCTCATATACGTAACTAATATGTTCTACACGAGAAACGTTGTTATGTACCTGCAGAAGATTCATTTTAGCCCAATTCTCCATGAATGCATGAAAGTAGTAAATCTATCTACACGCTCTACATGAATCCCCAAATACGCGTACAATGGTAGTAACTATCCAAAACATCATCCTATTGACGGCATCGCCTCAACGGACGGAACAACCACACATGCGACACTTTTGTAAAAACATGCGTAGAACATGTAATTACTCTAGTATCATATAAGCACTCTCCCTAGATTGGCGGTGTATCCGATCATGCTCTCACATCTCACACTTACCGAGGCGTAGAGGCAATTGATCCATACATTACCACTCAATTAAGTGGCACTCATACAATAGCACGCCGTATGAGCAATGAAAAAGAAATATAGTGCAAGAACCCCTAAGTCAGTACTTAAATAAGCCACCTAGAGTCCTTACTGGGCATAAAGGATATGACCACTGCCACACTTTTAGTTTGTAAATCACGTTTTTCAAACACATTTTTGTTTTAAATACACTTGTGAATAGTAAACACGCTAAACCATGCTCCGATGCCAGCTGTAACAGAACCGACCAATTATACAAGATTAAGTAAGAAAATCATCCACCGAGCAGAAGATTTAGCAAACTTAAGCCCGTATAACCCGGTAGTCCGTGAAATCACGATGGATTTCAAACCAACTTACATACCAGCCAAGATCGTAATAAGTTCAGCGGTCACTATCACAAGTTACATAAAAGTTCACGTCACAAATACATCGGAGTTTAAATATAGTTATTACAAACCAGTTTTAAATAAAAGTAGCGGAAGCATTTAGTTCAAACCACACACTCACACAGAGTTTGAAATAAAGTGCCAGCTCAGGATCATCTTCCAACAAAAGCATCAGACGAGACGTAGTGATTGACCATTGCCCATGGTCCTAAGCTTCTCCCATCGCAGGATAAAGGCAGTTGATACAGTAGCCGTAATACATCTGCTCATCTGCAACAAGTGGGAACAAAGCCCTGAGTACGAGAAGGTACTCAGCTAGACTTACCCAACATAACCGAAAATAAAAGACACCAAGGATCATGACAGGCTTTATGGTGGGATAGCTGACTCATTTACAAAAAGGCATTTTTAGCATTTAAAGAATCTTTCCAAAAGCTTTTATATCAAGTTAAATCTTTATTAATCTGTCAACTACATTTACACCTGTACTAGAGTAACATATAAATACACAGATAAAGATAACCAATGATCATTAACAACTTCTATCATGTCATATACCATATAACTGTCCAAGTATTCCATTAGAATTACTACGATGAAGTAACTCAAGTCAAGTGCTCACTATCCAGTGAACGATGGCGATTCGAATCGATTATTAACCAGCTGGTAATTTATTCCTCACACAAACCTCACTCACCCGCTAAAGTGAGGTATTGGTCACCGAGTCAACCATTCAGGTAAAGTCTCGAGCTTGCCAGGAACCACATGTACCCGGGGGCCGCCCGACTGCTCTTTGGCCTTATCATCGCGCCCCTGTATCCTGCCACTACTGCTCCGGTACAGTGCGTTGCGGGCAATCCACTCGGCACGAATAATCTCCCAGCTTCACGGTCGAAAAGGTACATTATTCGGCCAGCTAAATGTAAGGCATGCGTTCAACATGACTCGAGGCCCAACAACGATCGGTCCTTAATCGACACAGACGGAAAACACTACAGTCCGAAACCCTGCAAGTTTCCGTCCGGTCTCAATTTCACATTAACACTTAGTTATTCATAGATGACATACTTTTTCAAGCAGATCCAGGTAACCACCTATAGCTCGCAGGTGACAGGAAATCACCCGACTTCTATCGGTCTAAGCAAGCTAAGCATTTCTTGACTGTGAACACTAAGGTAACAAGGATATGGTAGAACAGGGTAAACAAGGTATAATGCAGCAACGGTCGCAAACAACTCCTAAACGTAATGCATCAGTTAAAGTAAAGCATTAATAAATTATTTGTAAACCGGAGGAGAAAACTGCTGCGGGGCTTGTCTCTCTCGAAAGAGCTCGGACGGTGGTTTGGACACTCTGGAAGATCCTCACCGACCTCCTCGTCGGCCTCGGGCACTTCCTGCTCCTGCACCTCGGCCTGCTCTTCCGGCTCCTCGTGAACTGCTACCGGAGTTACTTCCTGCGATCCTGTACGATGCAAACGTATAAGTGCTCATGCGTAGGTGCATTGCAGAGATGACATGTAATGATCATGATGAATGAAATGTAGATGAACAGGTTTACTTTACTGCATAAAGTAGGAACACAACTCTTCTACAAGGTAGTCAACATCATCCCAGAACATACACTACAAGCACATGTTATCTATTGTATTATCTTCTACTATTACTATGCTAAGTCAACATGTCTTATTAAATGCTTCAAAGATACACCAAAGCGGATCTTATTAACTAGTCATGTATTAACAAGGTTAATTAAACCTTAATTGCAACTAGGTTTGAACAACAACACCTATTTTGGTAGCACAGAAAAATCTAAGAAAATTACAGTAGCTTACAGTAGCTTACTATCGTCTAATCTTGCATGCCACAAAAATTTCATTACATTTGGATTACTAGAACTGCCTACACAAAAATAACAAGCTAGGGCCTAAAAATGAGCATAAAAATACTTTATACTATGAAAAGTATCAAACAATAAATTTAGCAATTTTCCTACATTCTACACAATAAACAATCACTAAAGAAAAATTATTACATGCATGTTTTATTCATCTTTTTCTCTCTAGCAAAAATAACAATTATTAACAATATTAAACACTTGTACTACACATAAGAATTTTTATACAGAACATGCATCGCATATATTTTTCCTAGAAAGTACATCACAAAATAAAATTATTACAAGTGGAACCATATTTTTCTGACATTTCTATGATTTATTGCATATTTAACAAGAAAACAGCAATTTCAGTGATTAAATAAAAACCCTTCAGAAAAGTATTTCAAACTTGACATGCAATATTTTTAAACTGTAGATCTACTTATAAGAAACACTACAAAATTTGTTTCACCATTTTTGGAGCTATAAATCTTGAGTTATAAAATTTTAA
Organism: Saccharum hybrid cultivar R570; assembly: GCA_038087645.1. Classification (NCBI taxonomy): domain Eukaryota; kingdom Viridiplantae; phylum Streptophyta; class Magnoliopsida; order Poales; family Poaceae; genus Saccharum; species Saccharum hybrid cultivar. The sequence goes on along the minus strand of JAQSUU010000627.1, from coordinate 1,021,988 downwards.
AGCCTTAAAACAAAACTAAAAATTCATTTTCTAAATCATTTTGAAAATTCGGCCGCTGAAACGCTGGGTGCACCCGGTGCAGTGCACATACGACCCTCTACTCCGACTGACAGTGGGACCCGAGGCCCTACATGTCACACACACACGCCAACCGGGGAGGCCACCAACGGCGGAACTCGTCGCCGGTGAGGTCTCCGGCGGAAACACGGCCACCACCACACTCCACTCGACGACCCGCACCCAATGGGCTACACAAGGGAGGTGCTAGAGCAAGGGAGCGCGGTCGCCGGCGGACATGGTGGCACGGCGGTGCTGACGCACGACGGCCGGCCGGAGCAAGCCACCGTAACGCCCAACGAGGTGCGCGCGAGCTCCGCGGGATGATGGCGAGCACAAAAAGTGGCCCAGAAGGGAGAGAGGAAGGGTGGGGAGGCGCCAGCCATGGTGAGCCGAGCCAGGCGGCCATGGCGCCACCGCAGAGGAAAACTGCCACACGGGACTCACCAAGGTGCGAATGCGGTCCAATCCGGGCGCACGGGTTGGCGGAGGTCGAGGCGGAGCTGCTGGCGGATGCAATCGGGAAATGGCGGTGCGTGTGGGGAGTTCGACGCCGGCGAACCGAGCGGCGGTGTGCGGTGGCGAGAGCTTCCGCTCGGCTTGCGGCTGCGGTGGAGGGCAAGTGCGCGAGCGCGGAGGGCAGCAGGGGGCAGAGGAGAAGTAGGCGGAGACAGTGCGCGAGCGCGGGGGCTACAGCGGCCACGCGCGGGGCGTCACTGGCATGCGGCTGCCACGCGGCGGGCGCGCTCTACCGCGGTCGCCAGCGCTGTGGGCGAGCGAGCGGGAGAAGGAGGCGCGCGGCTGGGATGGGCGGAGGTGGAGGTGGGTCGCGCGCGCGAGAAGCGTGGGCGGGGCGCGGAGCAGACCGGGCCAGCTTCGGCTGTTGAGCCGGAAGGGAGGCGACGGCCCTGTAAAGCTGAGAAATTGTTTTTCTTTTCTAAATAAAATTTCAGATTTTTATAATTTGATTCAAATTCCAATTTTGAAGATGAAAATGCATTTTCACAAGTTGCCCCCAAAACAAAAGTTGTTCAAAATTTAATTCTCTACAACTTTCATTTAGGGCACTTTTCAAAATTCTAAATAGATTTTGAATTAGTGATTTAAAGTCCAAATTTTAAATAAAAACTATTTTTTCTAGAATATTTTTAAAAGTAAAATTTGGGGAGATTTTGAAAATAGAAATTGCTCCAAAAATCATGTTAATTAGTTCCAAGTCATTTAGAGTTATAGCCAAACAAAAATTTCCACTCTTAGCTTGCAATTTCAATAAGTTAGGGTTCAAACATATGTTTTTCACAATTTAAAGTAATTCCAACTTATATTGCATATGATGATGAACATGCATGAATGCTAATGATCATGATTTGGGATGTGAATGCATGCTTAACACCCAGGGGTGTTACATTCACCGTGGAAGATATGCTAGCAGAGGATGAAATCTTAGAAGATATGGCAGCAAAGGAATTCAAGGCCAGGATCGATGAAGAAGAATCAACTGAATCAAGCCATCGCCGCCGACAGAGTGGACCAAGGAGGTACATACCAAGGAATCGAGAAGCAGGTCATGAAGATCTTGTCGCTAATTATTTTTCTGCAAATCATATCTACACTGATGAGATGTTCCGTAGGAGATTTAGGATGAATAAGCCATTGTTCCTACGTATCGTGCACACACTTAGTGAACGGTCTCCTTATTTCACCCAAAGACCCGATGCAACTGGTAGGGATGGACTTTCACCGCTTCAAAAGTGTACTGCTACCATTAGGATGCTAGCTTATGGAACCTCGGCTGATCAACTTGATGAGGTGTTAAAGATTGCTGCAAGCACTTGTTTGGATATTTTGGGAAAATTTGCTGAAGGAGTGATTGAAAAATTTGGTGAAGAATATCTACGCCCTCCAAGAAGCGATGAACTAGAAAAAATCTTACAAGAAAATGACGCTCGTGGTTTTTCAGGATTGTTGGGAAGCATCGATTGTATGTATTGGGCATGGAAGAATTGTCCGAAAGGTTGGGCAGGCATGTTCACACGTGGTGACAAAGGCATTCCTACTATGATCCTTGAAGCAGTGGCAACTCGGGATCTTCGTATATGGCATGCTTTCTTTGGTACCGCCGGGTCCCAGAACGACATAAACGTTATAAACAAGTCACCACTGTTCATTCAAGCAATAAAAGGGGAAGCTCCTGTGGTACACTATAATGTAAACGGAACACAGTATGACATGGGTTACTATCTTGCCGATAAAATATATCCAGAATGGGCAGTATTCGTGAAGACAGTAACTGTCCCTCAGTCGGCCGAAGACAAATTATTTGCATTGATGCAAGAAGGGGCGAGGAAAGATGTTGAGTGCGCATTTGGTGTGCTGCAATCACGCTTTGATATCGTTCGTCGACCTGCAAGGTTATGGAAGCAGGGGGACGTTATCAACATAATGCAAGCTTGTGTTATCCTTCACAATATGATAGTGGAAGATGAGAAGGATTCAATTAGAGAAGTCTTGGATTTGAATGAGAATGCAAGTGCGACGATAGTGCTCCCACCTGAAGTGCGTACAAGCGACAACCCTGATCCTACCTTCGCAGAGGCACTTCGTAGAAAATTCTGCTATCAAAGCTCGGCCAACACATAGAAAACTCAAGAAGGATCTAATCGAGCACATATGGCAACGCTATGGAAACAAAGAAAATTAGATAAAAGGTGTTGCAACTATATATAATATAATTATTATATTGATGGTTTTAAGAAATATTGTAATCATATTGCTCTTATTTATCCATAATACATTTTCTATCAAGTAGTCACACAATAGTATACATAAATTTATTTATAGTTGATCCTAGCTACATGCAAAGCATTAAACAGTTTAGAGACAGACTTCCTGTCTGTTGGTTGTATGATCTATCTTTATACCTGTCTGTATGATAAATTTGAGACGCACAGAGACGGACCCGTATGTGGGTTGTACATGCCCTCAGGCTCCGCGCTTCATCTGTGGCCGGTGAATCCACCGCAGGCTGGAGCAGGGCGGAGTTGCGAAGTTATCGGATAGGAATACCCTTGCTATACCATTTTACCGGAAATCTTTGGGTCCGAACGGCCAGAACCGAAGATCCCGCCGAACGGTACCAACGCTCTCGTTCCCGCGCTTTCGTTCGCACGTCGCAGCTACGTATATGGGCGCACGTCGCAGCTACGTATATGTGCTGTATGGGCTTTTCTCTCTCTCTTTCGTGTATAAGCCAGCGAGGAAGTTTGCTTGATTAGCCTGTAACGTGAACACACAAGAGCGTGTATGTGTCTATATACATACAATTATTTTACTTTTTCTTTTTTATTTATTTATATTTAATTTCCTTATTATCCTCATTTCTTTTCTTTTCTTTTATTTTTCTTTTTTCTTTTGGTGGTTTATTTATTTTTTATTTTTATTTCTTTTTTGTTTTATGTGTTTTTATTATTCTTTTCTTTTTATATTTTTATCTTTCTTTTATTTATTTTTTATTTTTCATTTCCTTTTCTTTCCTTCCTTTTTTATTACTTTTTCTTTCCTTGCTTCAATTTATTTTTTGTTTTTGTTTTATTTCTGTTTCATGTGATTTTTGCCGGGAATCGACCCGATGCTGCCGTCGAATGGAGCGAAGCGCTCGAGTGAAATGCCGCGCGTGAATGGAAGCCCAGGTACGATAGTTTATTTTTTCTTTTCTTTTCTTTTCTTTTCTTTTCATTTCATTTTTCTCTCTCTTTTTCCTTTTCGGGTTTATTTTTTATTTTTATTTCCTTTTTTATTTATGTCATTTTTTATTATCTTTTCATTTTTTATATTTTTATGTTTCTTTTATTTTTTTTCTTTTTTTCTCTTCTTTCCTTTTTTTATGTTCACACGTTGTACATATTCTATTTTTATCTTTTCTTTTTTTTTTCTTTTTTTTCTTTTCATTGTTTTTTCTTGCTTCGATTTATTCTTACTTTTTCTTTCCTTTTTAGCTTCCTATGTTTTGTCATTCTTAATTTATTTTTCTTTTTTAGTTTTTTCTGTTCTTATTTAAGTTATTTATTTATTTATTTTATTTGTTCTATATTTTTATCCTTTGTTAATCATGTTTTTATCATTTGTTTTTATTTTATTTGTTTCTTTTTCTAATTATGTGTTTCTTTGATTCAAGTTTTTTTATTTTTTATGTTCACGTGTTATACATGTGATGTTTTTTATGTTCACGTGGTATACATGTAATGTTATATGGTGTATTTTTGTGATGTTCGTGTAATTTACATGTGATGTTTTTTCTCGTAGTATACATGTGATGTTCTATGGTGTTTTTTTTGTGATGTTTACACAATATACATATGATGTTGTATGATGTATTTAGCGATGTCCACATAATATATATGCGATGTTCTATAATATATTTAGTGATGTTCTATGTTATATGTATTGATGTTCACTTAGTATACATGTGATGTTCTATGATGCATTTAGTGATATTCACGTAATATATATGCGATGTTCTATAATGTATTTTAGTGATGTTATATAGTGTATTTAACGATGTCCACTTAGTACACATATGGTGTTCTATGATGTATTTAGTGATGTTCATGTAATATATATGTGATGTTCTACAATGTATTCAGTGACGTTCACTTAGTACACACGTGATGTTTTATAATATATTTTAGGATATTTGAAAAGTATCCATGTGATGTTCTTTTAAATTTTTTCTATTACATGTTTTTTTATTTTTTTTCCTTTTTCTTTGTTCTAGATTCTATTATTTTTTTATTTATATTATGTATTTATTTTTATGTATATTATAATATCAATTTCATGAACCTAAAACTAGAATAATGTTCTTCTAAGAGTCTGTTTAGTTCCCATTTAGCTACTAAAACTAGTGACTGAACTTTAGTCACTTCTGTTTGGTTCTAGTGATTAAAAGTGACTAAAGATCATTAAAGCAGTTCAACAAAGACTAAATTACCCCTAATGAATGCTTAAATCAGGGTTGGGGATCGGCAATAATGAAGGGCAGCCCTTATTCACTGGACACTTTAGCCCACTTTTAGCTACTCTTGGGTGACTAATGTGACTAAACTATTTTAGTCCCTTTTTAGTCAGTTTGTTTGGCAGTTTAGTAGCTAAAGTGACTAAACTTTAGTAGCTACTGCTCTGTCCCAAAAATAGAGACACCATGGGAAGCGTGCTGGTCAAACTTTATTAACTTTGACTATGTTTTGTAGAAAATACGTGCAACATTTATATCTCCAAATAAGTTTATTATGAAAGTATATTCAAAGATCTACCTAATGATACTAATTATGTACCATAATATTAATATTTTGTTAAATATATTTGGTCAAAGTTAAAAATTATTGACTTTTTGGAAAGTGAGAATGATTCTTTTTTTGGGACGGAGGGAGTAAACTTTAGTAGGAGGTAATTAAAGAGGCCCTAAACCGAGAACATTTTTCTTACGAAGACGGAACATTGTTCTCTGAAATTAATGTTCTATCTTTATGAAATTAATGTTCGTTAATGAAACTTTATCTAAATATATTCATGTGGGGGACTTGTTTTGAAGCATTTATTATAAGAAACATAATAGTACAATCGGAATTTAATTTAGATACACGGTTTAGTAGTTATAACTTTTTTTTATTTAAACCGCACGCAAATCAATGAATAAAAAAATAATTTGTACTTGCGGTCCCCCACTTTTTGCATTTGCCGTCATCCACCTCCTGTGCCCCCAGCTTCCCGCGCGTTGCAGGGTTGGCCAAAATAATTGCGGGTGCTAGACTGGGAGCGGGAAACCCAGAATATCCCACGCGCTGCATCGTTCGGCGCGGGGTACCGGTCAGATTGACCGGACCCTAGCAGCCTCCCCATTTTACCCTCTACGATTTAAATAGAGCTAGCTTTGGACCTACTAAATTTTGGTTCTAGCCTACCGCTTAAGTTCCTCTTAGTAGGTTCCTTCTATTTCTTAATCATCCAATTGAGCCAAATATATGACTCTCATTATTTTCGAGCGCCGTAAAATTTCTTTTTTTTTTAATTTTGGGCCTTGCGCCTTTGTAATGTGTACTTTTTTCCTTTTTAAATGAAAAAGATGGGTAGCAGGCTCCCTTGTCGACTTCCTAAAAAAGATAATATATATAGTCAATATGGATAGCTCCATACAATATGGTACTATGGGGGAAACTTAAAGAGGGAATGGATAATGTTTCAATAACGCAAGGAAATACTCTCTCCGTTCCAAATTATAAGTCATTTTAACTTTTTTGGTACATCCATTTTGCTATGTATCTAAACTAGATAAACCAAAAAAGTCAAAGTAATTTATAATTTGGAATGGTATCAAATACACGCCATGCAACAGGACTATGTGTGGTATGGAGAATTTTTTTTTTTATATTTGTCATAACTTTGTTAGTTTAATTATAAGAGTAAATTGCACCAAACCTGTAACAACTATCCAATGGGTGTATTAGTCCATCATCTTGTAATCTACGTAATTTGATACAAGAACTTGCCTATTGGTGCATATATAATCCAAACATGTCATATATAGTACGTGTATTTATCGGCCACACTACAACATACTGAGAATGGTATGGGCTTGTATTCATTTGACGACACGGCTTCAACACACCGGTGCCATGCTTGCTTGCCCTCTCCACTGTACAGTGCAATGGCTATGTCCTCCACCTAAAACCTTGGCTTGGTCTCATCAGTACGCCTGAAGTTACCACGACAACCCATGATCAGGTTAGGTCCCACTTATCCCCTCAAAAAAAAAAAAGGTTAGGTCCCACTTAAACAACGTACGCTTCGTGGATCCATCACAAACAGTGCCCCGCGCCTCCTGCTTGGCTGCTCGCCCGCGCGCCGGAGCCAGGGGAGACGCTCGACCACACGGCCGCGCACCGGTGCCGGGAGCAGCGCTCACTCACACAGAGCTCGCCCTCCCAGCTGCACGCCGAAGCCAGGGCGGATCTCACCGGAGCGGCACCTGCCTCGCCTGCGCGTGCGGCCGTCTGCCCGAAGCACCGCCTCTCGCATGCGCATGCGACCGCCTCACGATGTATGGGTCGCCTCGACTGACACTCTAACCCGCCCACGGCTGGCGATCGCCTTGCCGATGCACCTGCAACCCACACGTCTCTTCTTCCTAGTGCCTTCTCCTTCTGCTAGTGCCACTGGACTCATCCCAACGGGATGTCCCCGTCCGTCCATTTTTCACGGGCAAGGTGAACCCGAATCTATGCGGTATATTCCATAGTGAGATGTTCCTATCTCTGGATATCCTGTAACCAAACACCAACCAAAGTGGGATATCCCACTTAGATGGTCCCATCCCTACAACCAAACAGCACCTAAGTCCCAAACACGTAAGCTTTGGGGAAAAAAAGGTCCCAAACACGTGAAGATGCCAATAAAGATCCTTGTCACTGAACATGCATGTCATTGAGCATATCACGTGTCAATGCACATGCCAATGAGGATCCTTATCACTGAACATGGCATGTCAATGGGCCGCCCAAGTTGGTTGGCAGGCAAACTGCATAAATAGAGCAAGTGGTAGAACGTGTCTTTTCTATGCACAACTAGTGAATTTGCCAAATGGAGAACATAACCACAATCCACAATCAGCATGACGCCATCGGCGCCGCTCCCATATAACACGCGCACGCAAGCCAGCCAGGTCCATCCTCGTGTTTGTCTTCATCGTCTCATACGTTTCGCTACTTGTTGGTGGTCACCGCGGCAAGAAATCAGTTCCTAATGTCAGCCACCTGCCGCCCTCCCCGCGGGGGCTCCCTCTCATCGACAACCTCCACCAGCTCGGCAGCCTCCCGCACCGCTCGCTTTGTTCGCTCGCCGCGGCGCACGGCCCCGTCATGCTCGTCCGCCTCGGCCAGGTGCCTGCCGTCGTCGTGTCCTCGGCGTCCGCCGCGCGGGAGGTGTTGCAGGGGCAGGACCACGTGTTCGCCAGCCGCCCCTCGCTCACCATCCCCAGGAGGCTCCTGTACGGCTGCACCGACATAGCCTTCGCGCCACACGGCCCGTACTGGCGCGGCGCGAGCAAGATGAGCGCGCGCCACCTCCTGAGCCCGCCGAGGGTGCGGGCCTACCGCGCCGTGAGGGAGCAGGAGGTGGATGCGCTGGTCCAACGAGTTCTAGAGCAGGCATGCCGCGGCGACCACGGCGGCGGCGGCGGCTCCGTGCGCCTGAGCGAGCTCCTGAACGATTTTGGCAAGGACGTGGCCGGGCGGATCTGTTGGAACTAGGCGTTGCCCTGGGTCCGCCCAAGTCCTTGACGGCGGCGAGCCCGGCGTGGTGACGGCGGCGAGCGATAGTAGATGGAAGACAAAATAGCACACGCGAACAAGAAGTATTTTACGCTGCCCCAACGTCGCAACTTATTCGGCCCTGTTTGTTTCTTATTTATAAGATACCGGAGATCACGGAACAGGCTCTGCATATCCCCCGCGCCATGCCGCATATCGTGTGCAACGTCGTTCAAGCGACGCGCAACACGTGCAGCGGTATGCACCATGACGCAGACCGACAACACCTAGGTTGAGTCGTGCCAAGCACGCCTCCAGGAACGCCCAACCTGCTAACCTGACTGGACTCTAACAAACTTAACAATGAGATCCTAACCGAACAAATAGAAACAGTTTAGCTAACAAACACCCCTAAACCTGTTTCAGCTCGACGACACCCAACTTCTTCCTCAGCTCCAAGAACCTGACTCGCCCAAGCGCCTTGGTGAACATATCAGCCAACTGATTAGCAGTTCCAATATGATCAATCTCCACCCTTGCATCCTCAATGCATTCACGCAGGAAGTGATACCTTGTATCGATGTGGTTGCTCCTGTCATGGTGCACTGGATTTTTGCTCAGTGCGATTGCGGACATGTTGTCCATCAGGAGCTTCACCGGTGTCTCCTTGGTTCCCATCAAGTCTCCCACCAGTCGGCTCAGCCAAATCCCTTACATGCTGCTGCTGCCCCTACAACGTACTCTGCTTCACAGGACGATAATGTCGCAATTTTCTGCTTTTGAGAAGCCCATGTGACCAAACTTTTCCCGAGAAAATAAACAACCCCGGTAGTGCTCTTCATGTCTTCCACATCACCAGCAAAGTCGCTGTCGCTGAATCCCATCAGGAACGGTTTCAGATCAGTGCCTCGCTCATATTTGCAGCCATACTCGATAGTGCCCTTCAGGTATCTGAGTATGTGTTTGACGGCAGCCCAATGTTCTTTACCCGGAGCTTCCATGTATCTACTCACAACACCAACTGAATATGCAATATCAGGTCTAGTGTTGACAAGATAACGAAGGCTCCCAATAATGCTTCTGTATGCCGTAGTCTCCACAACATCTCCTTCTTTGGTCTTGCTGAGCTTGAGCCGAACCTCCATGGGTGTTGCACAAGGATTGCAACTGAACATTCCCATAGACTTTAGTATCTTGGCTGTATACCCACTCTGACATAGAGTGATCCCTTTCGAACTTTGCTTTACCTCAATTCCCAGGTAATAACTCAACAATCCAAGATCGCTCATGCTGAACTTCTTCTGCATCTCTTGTTTAAACTGCTTTATGTCATTGACACTCGGCCCAGAGATTACCAGATCGTCAACATATACTCCAACAAGTAAGAAAGACCTTTTGCTGCTCCTCCTATACACGGCATGCTCAAGCTTGCTTTTCTCAAAACCGAGAGCAACAAGCTCCTTGTCAAGCTTGGCGTTCCAGGCCCTCGGTGCCTGCTTCAAACCATAGAGCGCTTTCTTCAGTTTCGGTACTCTTCCTCCGCTGCCAACACTGAAACCCGGAGGTTGTTGAACAAATACAGTTTCAGTTAAGTCTCCATTCAGGAATGCCGATTTGACATCCATATGGTGTACCTCCCATCCACTCTGTGCTGCTAAAGCCAATAACAACCTTACTGTCTCAATTCGAGCAACTGGAGCAAATACTTCGTCATAGTCTACTCCATGTCGTTGTGCATACCCTTTTGCCACTAAACGCGCTTTATGATTGACAATCCTTCCTTAGGGTCCTTTTTTACTTTAAAAACCCATTTCAGCCCAATGGCTTTCTGATTCTTCAGCAGGCCACTAACCACCCATGTTTTATTATCCTCAATAGCCTGCAACTCGGACTTCATGGCCTGTCTCCAGCAGTCCTTAGTCATGGCTTCCTCGACTGTAACTGGTTCATCTGAAACAGACAAACAAATTCCACTGTACTCGAAATGTTGAACTTCATCAGTGGTGTCGAGCAGGTCTGGTATGGTTCTGAACCTCAGCGGGACTCCTTCTGAATCAACCCCTTCACCTGTCGGTGGTGTGGCCCACTAGATGTGTGGCAGGTTGGATGACACCACCGAGCCAGCAGGAGTATGAGGCGGTGTGCCTGGAGCACCCCCTTCCGATGGAATTGCCGCAGGCGATTGCTCCTGCGCCCCCGCTTCTGATGCCTGAATATTTTCAGACTGAAACGGCTCTGTTGCTGGATTTTGAACAGTACCATCCGGCACATTGTCATCAGGATACACAACTGTGAACTGCGGTGCCTTCTCCTCCCAATTCCATCTCCTTTTTCATCAAAGATCATGTCCCGTGAAAATATCAACTTCTTATTGACGGGATCAAACACCCAATAGCCTTTTGTCCCCGGCTCATACCCGAGGAACACACCCGACAGCAATCTGTCTGCCAGTTTATTGACTCCTGGCCCTGTGCGCTTAGCAAAAGCTGTGCACCCAAAAGTACGTAGATGCCGGACATTTGGTTTTCTCCCGAACCAAACTTCAAACGGAGTTTTGCCATTCAGGCTCTTCGTTGGCGAACGATTCAGCAAGTACACTGCGGTGTTTACAGCTTCTCCCTAGAACCGACCCGGCACACCCATACTCTTAAGCAAACAGCGAGCCATCTCGACAATGGTTTGATTCCGTCGTTCGACGACTCCGTTTTGCTGCGGAGTATATGGCGTTGTGGTGTTGCGTTTGATGCCATGTTCCTTGCAATAATCAGCAAATGCATTGGAGACAAACTCACCACCCCGATCCGTTCTGAATACTTTCAGACGACGGCCTGATTCAACTTTTGCAGCTACCTTGATCTTCTTAAAGTAACTCAGTGCCTCATATTTAGTTGCCAATAGTTCTAGCCACATGTATCTGCTATAATCATCAACGATCAACAGAAAATATGACTTCCCACCGGGCGTGGATGGAGTGATCGGGCCACAGAGATCGCCATGTGCCAATTCTAGACTTTCCTGAGCACAATATGCAGACATTTGGGGAAACGGTGTTCTATGATGCTTACCGAGTGCACAACCATCACAGACCTGATCCAACCGTCGTATTACCGGAAATCCCTCCACCATCTGCTTTGCTCCCAGATCGCTTAACGACCTGAAATTTAGATGCCCATATCGAGCATGCCAGAGCCAAGCCACATCATCCATCTTCGTCAGCAGGCAAACAGGCGAAATGAGATTCACCTTCATGATATATAGGCGATTTTTCTCTCTGCCCGAATCAGCACTCTACGCTTCTCCTTCTCATCTTGGTCTCGCTCAAAAACTTCTAGGATGCCTTTGTCGATTTCAACTCTGCACCCCCTTCCTCAAGCTGGCCAAGACCGACTATATTGCACTTTAAAGATGGAATGAAATATACCTCCGTGAGGACCCTGTGGTCGTTGCTTTTCCCGGCGATCGTCACTGCCCCGATTCCTTGGATCTGCACCATCGACCCGTCTCCAAATCTCACCGCGCCCCGGACTGTTTCATCCAGAGTCGCTAGGGCCTCCCGACATCCTGTCATGTGATTTGTCGCACCGGTGTCAAGCACCCATGCACCTTCACCATACACCGCCGGGAACACTCGATCTTGATTCAGGAACACGCGTTGCACCCCTGACGTGCTAGTCCGCACAACGTTGCAGACTTGTGCCACCAAAAGTGATGGATCCACATCGGCATTGGCATGATGTGCATCATCTTCTAGCTCCTCCTTTGGCTTTGTTTTGGACTCTTTTTCCAAAGTGCCCGTAGATCCCACACTTGCGACATCTACCTTTCCGTCGTGGGGTACCCATCGACGTGAGATTCTTCCCCCCGGAGTCACGCGAGTCACCGCCACCACGCCCCCCGGACCGCTCCTTCTTGACATAGCGGCCACGGTCCTTGCTTCCAGATCCCGATGACGAATCTGTATCAGCACGGCTCTTGTGCTTTGCCGCCCACTCCTCCTCGCTAAGTAGGAGTTTAGGAACTTTGTCCGTGATCTGTTCCATCAAGGGCTCGAACCTCTCCTCGGTTGCTCGAAGATGACCGACTAGCTCTTCAATCGTCAACACCTTCAAGTCCTTGAACATCTCGATCGCCATAGCAACTTGGCTGTACCGCGGTGGTACCACACGAAGGAATTTCTTCACCATATGATCGTCAGTGACACTTTCCTCCCCGAGTCCTCGTAACTCTGTGACAAGCTTCGTGATGCGCACGGCAAAATCATCAATGGCTTCTCCCGGCTTGAACGCGATAGATTTGAATTCAGCCAGCAACTCTTGGGCGTTCACCTCCTTGACGCGATCTGCCCCAAGACGCATAGTCTTGATTGCCTCCCATGCCTCCTTTACCGTCTTCTTGTTCAGGAGCATTGAGTGCATCTCTTGTGGTACGCCGCATAGCATAGCACCAAGTGCCAGCCGATCTCGACATCTTTCCACCTTTGCAGAATCCGCTGCATCAATGGCGTCCCAAAGAAACATCCCCTCCAGATTGCACTGGATGTGAGATGACCACTCTTGATAATTCGTCCGAGTGAGCATCGGCCAGACCAGGTTCCCAGCCGCCTGGTTAAACGCCCGATCCATGGATTCCTTCTCACCCGACGTGCCCATCTCGATGGCGCTGAAGTTTACGTGCCTCTTCCTTCTTCGTTCCGGCTGATATCTTCCACCGGCGACCTCACCAACTGATCACCGCCTCCACACGCCTCCTCCTCGACAACCTACAGCTCCGATACCACTTGTTGGAACCAGGCGTTGCCCTGGGTCCGCCCAAGTCCTTGACGGCGGCGAGCCCGGCGTGGTGACCGCGGCGAGCGATAGTAGATGGAAGACAAAATAGCACACGCAAACAAGAAGTGTTTTACACTGCCCCAACGTCGCAGCTTATTCGGCCCTGTTTGTTTCTTATTTATAAGATACCGGAGATCACGGAACAGACTCCGCATATCCCCGCGCCATGCCGCATATCGTGCGCAACGTCGTTCAAGCGATGCGCACCACGTGCAACGGTATGCACCATGACGCAGACCGACAACACCCAGGTTGAGTCATGCCCAAGCATGCATCCAGGAACGCCCAACCTGATAACCTGACTGGACTCTAACAAACTTAACAATGAGATCCTAACCGAACAAATAGAAACTGTTTAGCTAACAGGATCGTGCTCGGACTGCGCGCCGCCGGGGACAACGGGTGGCGCGCCAAGGTGGACGCGCTGCTGGAGGAGTGCAACGTGCTGCTCGCCGCCTTCCACGTCGGAGACTACATCCCGTGGCTCTCCTGGGTGAGCCACGTCGACGGCACGGACGCCAGGGTTAGGAGGGCGTTCGAGAGGATCGACCGGATCCTTGAAGAGATCGTGGACGCGGCTGCAACTGCAACCAGAGAGACGCCATTGTCGGGGGAAGAAGCGAGCCACGATGCTTTCATCCATGTGCTGCTGTCACTGCAGCAGGAGGAACCAACTCCAACCGCTGGTAAGAGTCAAGAGTGGCGACTCAGCAAGGACAATGTGAAGGCTCTCTTAGAGGTAAAATACGCCACGTAGGCCGATCAACCGACGAATGGTTGGATTCATGTGCTGCTCTGCTTAGGCTGACCGCACCGCCCCGACCTGCACACCGCACGCTAAAAGGGGTGGGGTCCACTTGCCAGGCCCAGTACCGATCAAGGAGCCGCCGTGCGCCGAACGGTACCTTGCCCTCTATCCGCTACTCCTCGCTCTCTCCGCCTCGCCAGCGGCCCCAGCGCGCGCGGCGGCTCAGCAGCGCGGGGCCCGGCGCTCCTCCCTCCAGCAGCTCGGGGCGGTGCGGGGTCCCCGGCGCGGCCTCCCTGACGCGGCACGGCTTCTCGGCGCGGGCGTGGCTCCCCAGCGCGGCGCTGCCTCCCGGCGCGGCCTCCCCGGCGCGGCGTGGCTCCCCGGCACGGGCGTGGCTCGCGAGGTGGCGGCGAACGGTCTCCGGTGGGCGCGGCTCCCGAGGCGGCGGCGGACGGCCTCCTCCTCGCAGTCTCCGGTGGGCGCGGCTCCCTCCTCCCCATCGTCTCCGGCGGGGCGCGACAACCTCCCAGCACTGGCGTGGCTCCCAAGGCGGCGGCCTTCACCGGCGCTCCTCCCTCCAGCGGCGTGGGGCCCACAGCCGGAGAGGATAGCGTTCCTCTCCGGCGCCTCCAGATTTCCAGTGTCACTGTAGTGAATGGAGCTTTAGCGATCGTGATACCGGTGCGCAGTGCGGGCGCTGAAACGTTAAATTTGGCGTTGCGGGCGTTTTACTGCTGCGCGGTGCGGACAGCCTTAATGCAGGACTTGTTCGGAGCCGGGACAGAGGCCATCATCATCGTCCTGGAATGGACCATGGCAGAGCTGCTCCGCAACAAGGGAGTCATGCAGAAGCTGCAGGGCGAGGTGAGACAAGCTCGGAGCACCAGCAGCGACCATAGCAACATTATCGGCGAACAAGATCTGGCCGGAATGGAGTACCTGAGGGCAGTGATCAAGGAGACGATGCGGCTGCACACGCCGGGGCCCCTGCTGCTTCCGCACAAGTCCATGCAGGCCACTCGAATCAGCTGCCACGGGTACGACGTCCCGAGCGACACCATGGTGATCGTGAACGCCTGGGCCATCGGAAGGGACCCGGAGGCATGGGAGTCGCCGGAGGAATTCCGGCCGGAGAGGTTCGTCGGCAGCGGGGTGGAATTCCGGGGCCAGCACTTCCAGCTGATACCGTTCGGCGCGGGGCGGCGGATGTGCCCGGGCGTCAACCTCGGCATGTCCGTGGTGGAGGTCGCGCTTGCCAACCTCGTGGCTCGGTTCGACTGGGCGCTGCCGGAGGGCGCGGCAGAGCTGACATGGAGGAGACGACCGGGTGCACGGCGCGGAAAAAGGCTCCACTCTGCGCCATCGCCACGCAGCGCTGTTTCTGCTAGAGGACAGGGTTTCCCGGCCCTGATTTTCGTTCTGGTTGCCTAGTGTTCAAGTCGATCTATACCATCATGTGCCGTTTATCAGCTGACTCAAAACAGCCCAAACCAGACATCAGTGTTCGCCAAAGCTGACTCAAGAGTCAAGTTTCCGAAATTTGAGAGTCTTGCTCATTAGTTGGTATTTAGCAAGACTATAAAAAAACGAAAAGAAAAGCTCATTTGCATTGTTCAAGCTACTTCGTTTCGCAAAGTGCCAACTGCTCATCTCTCCTAAATTTGGAATATAGTTGACCATGCTAAGGACCCCTTGTAGAGCTCTAGCTCTAGTTGTGACTCCTCGGATAAAACATTTTTTTAGCTCTAGCTTCAATGATTATTCAAAAAATATTTGACAAACAATTTCTGTGAGATAAAATGCATGAAATGTTCATAACGCCCTTTTTTCCTTTTTCTTTCTTTCTTTATTTCTCCTTTGAATTTTTTTATTTTTTTCTCCTCTCTCTCTTTCCCATCTCTCTCTCTCAAGGTCTTACCCACCTCATCTTTCTCATCCACACACCCTCGCCACTGGCACCTCGCCCTCCACCGTGCTCCCTTCTACATCCCGTTGTTGCGCCTTTCCCCAGCTGTACCCCGCCGAAGTCATTGCCTTTGCCACCGCCCACAGGTCTCCTCCCCGCGCGCCCGCATCTCTCCACCGACCGTTATCGTCCTATATCTTGGTCACAGGCCGCTGCCTGCCCACGCATACGGAGGGGAATTTCGAAACAGGTGAAGCTTATTTTTCTGGCTCCCTCACCTCGGTCAGTTCTATTCAAGGAGCTCCACGCCGGGAGCTGTTTTCCCATGGTGCGTTTAATTCAAGACTCGTGAAGCTGTTGGTGGAGATAGCAGAAAATCTTAAGGACTATATGTACGAATGGTCGTCACGTGATGTATAGGCCGATGCATGTTTGGTCTTGTCTTGACAGAAAGTACAAAAAGGAGAAGGCACATAAAAGAAGGCATGGATGAATTATTCAGAGAAGAACGCATCTATGTCCTACGGTCCTACCTATTGTGTGCTTCTCCCTCCTCCAGCCTCCCTCTATCGTACCCGGATCCCATAGTGCTAGATCTTCTCTACACCCTAGTTGTGCTTCCTTGTTTCGAATATCCCTCGCCATGTTTCGTCTCCTATATTCTAGTTCTTATTGTATTGGATTTATCAGTATCATTGCTTGATATAGTGGTTTTGAAGAAACTGTTATTCCATCATCTAGTGAGTTGCTAATAGGGAGATGCAAGAACTCGGATGTCCGGATGGATACATGCGTCTGGACGCTCGTGCCTGTTTGCGTCGCGTGCCTCTCCGTTTTCTGTGCCTTCTTCGTTTCCCGCGCCCACATTGCGTGGACGCATCGCCCTGCCCACGCCGCCTGCTCGCACACGAAAAACGCCCGCTTCAGCTCAAATTCCCAAACTCTTGTGGGGACCGCCTATACCCCCGCTACGTATCGAGCACGTGGAGGACCACTTGCGCCTACTTCACACAGGAAACGCATGCACGGCGCCCTAGCAACTAAAGCAGGCGATAGCGGCACATGGGTCTCATTGCAACATGTGCAACACCAGATCTACTTTTGCAACATTCAGATAAAACAATCGCAACATACGTCTGAAACAACTAAACACTTGCAACATATATCTGAAAGACATACAAAATGCCTGAAAACACTTAAAAGCCATTGCAAGCACATATAACAACCATATTAAACACTTGCAACATATGTCTAAAACATATGCAACATCCAGATAAAAACTCTTGTAACATACGTCTGAGAAATAGATGAAACATTTAGAACAGATGCTTGCAATATGCGTGTATAGCCATTGTAACATATGCAACATCATAATATACTTTTGCAACATACAGCGAAATACTTGTAACCTACCTCTGAAATATCTGAAACAATTGAAACATACGCTTCTAACATGCGCTTTCGTGTAACATCTCCCTGCTTGCTGCACAGAGGGAGCGCAACTACGCGCATGCCCCAGCTGCGTCAACCCACCAAGCCACTCCTGTCCAAGATCATCCACGAGCAGGCCGGCCATCAGCACGGGTGACACGAAGGACATCTACGCGAGGAAGGGGCGGTGGTGCATCAAGGCAGCCGGCACAGCACGGTGAAAGCCCTAGTTTAGTTTTGGATAATTGATAAAACCTAGCACTAACCTTTGTCATGAGTGGTGATATAAGCTAGGTTGGTGCAATCCAAGTGATTGAGCAAGATGAGGTCCATGGAGATGGAGATGAACATGTGTTGATGATGATCAAGTGCTCACTTTGGAAAAGAAGAAAGAGAAAACAAAAACCGAGATGATCAAGACAAAAGTATATGATAGGTTTTTATTTTGCACTCAAGACACCATACAGGGTGTGAGTGACTTAGGATCGATAGCCGTACTATAAAGAGGAGAAATCTTTGGCTAAATGGTTTATCGAGTGCCACTAGGTGACATGATTCTTGCATATGCATTTAGGAACCTAATGTGCTAACTTTGACCCTTTGTAAAATGCTAACACATGTGCACACAAGTTCTATACTTTGTGGTTAGCAATTGAAAAGCAAGGGTGAAATGGTTGTGGACTTAGAAAAAGCAAAAGAGGAGATGGTTCACGACCGGACGCTGGCCGCGGGGTGACTGGACTCACCCCGGGCGTGTCCGGTCATTTATAAGCTGACTGGCATTGTTGGCTGAGAACATGATTGAAGGACCGGACGCTGCGATCAGCATGTCCGGTCACTTCTTCGGGTGAGCAGATGCAAGCGCCAGCGCGCGACCGAATGCGCAGGGGCTGTGTTAGGTCACGACTGATGTATGCTAGCGTTAGCACCTAGAGCGCATGGTGAGAAACACTGTGCTGACCGGACTCACCGGCGCGCCCGGTCCTCTATGACCTGACGTGTCTAGTCAATAAAACCGTCTCTGGAACATCGTACTCGATCTGACTCTCGGTGGTTCAGGGTCCAGTCAGTTGAGCAGTGAGTCCGGTAGTTACTTAAGTGATTGCACGACTAAGAGATGACCGTTGGAATCGAACGAATGATATTCAAAGAAGCGACGTGTGGCGACAAGCACGTGAACCTCGAGAATCACTTGTCTCTTGCCATTGGATTTCTCTTGGTATTCATATTGTGTTGATTGATTGATTGGTTCATCTTGCTCACGCATTTACATTCTCGCAAACTAGTTGTAACAAGCTCTTTAGTGTAGCTAGCTTTGAGAGCTATTAGTGACTTAGCCATTGTTTATATTAGAGATTATAGCAACTATAATTGTTGGGATGGGAGGCTTGCAACACTTGTTAGAGCTAGTGTAAAAAACTTTATAGCCAATTAGTTTTCTAACAAGTTTGTCTAGTGATTTATAGTTTTAAAATTAGGCTATTCACCCCCTCTAGCCATCTAGGATCTTTCAAGTGGTATCAGAGCCATAGTCACCATTTAATCAAGACTTAACAACCTCGGTGCACAAAATATGGCTCAAATTGTGTTCAACCATGTTGGGGGTAAACCACCTTTCTTTGATGGCATATCATTTGACTATTGGAAGAGAAAAATGAAGATGTACCTTGGTTCAATCAATGACAAGGTGTGGGATGTGGTAGAGAATGAGTTTGTGATTCTTGATCCTACCAATCTCACCGACAATGATAAGATCAACAAACAATGCAATACCATGGCACTCAACACCGTATACAATGACATTGATTCAAAGGTGTTTGAGCAAATCAAAGATCTTGAGAAGGCAAGTGAAGTTTGGGTGAGATTAGAGAAAACATATGAGGGCACTTCAACAGTAAAAAGTGTCAAGCTCTACATGCTCAAAGACAAGCTATCCAACTTCAAGATAAAGGATGATGAGTCCATTCCGGAGATGTTCTATAGGCTTCAAGTTATCATCAGTGATCTCAAGAGTTTGAGTGAGAAGGTGAAGAGAAGACTTCTCTCACAAGTTCTTGATGTGCTTGCCAAAAAGATTCTAGACATTGAGAACTATCATCTTTAGAGGTAGATTGAAAGATGTATCTCCCAATGAGGTACTTGGAGATATCATGACCGAAGATCAATACATTGATGATGATGATGAGGTTGTGAAGGAGGAAGACAAGAAGAAGAAAAGTATGGCATTCAAAGCCGTCACTTCATCCTCCAAGAACAAGAGCAAGGGCAAAGCAAAGAAGGAAGATTCAAGTGATGAGGAGTGCTCCAATAAGGATAGTGATAATGAAGCTCTAGCTCTCTTTGTGTGCAAGTTTGGCAAGATGATGAAGAAAGGCTATCATATAAGAAAGAGAAGAGACTCTAAGAACAAGGAATATGCAAGATTATGCTACAAGTGCAAGAGTCCCGATCATATTGTGGGGGAGTGTCCATACAATAGTGACAATGAGCACAATAAGAAGAAGAACAAGAAAGAAAAGAAGGAGAAGACGGAGAGGTAGATGACCTTCAAAAAGAAGAAGGGTGGATCCTATGTTGTCACATGGGATAGTGATGCATCTACTGATGATGATTCAAGTGATGATGACAAGGCATCCAAGAAGAAGGCTCTAGCAAGCATTGCTATCAACAACAAGCCTTCACTATTGACACTTCATCATGCTTCATGGCCAAGGGCTCCAAGATAAAATATGATGAAAGTGAAAATGATGATAGTGAAGGTGAAAATGATAGTGATGATGATGAGTTCTCTAATGAACAACTAATGAACATGCTAGAACAAGCCGACTCTTTAATTAAAAAGAAGAACTAGAAGTGCAAAGAATTGCAAAAGAAGCTTGATGCTCTTGAGCAATCCTTTTATGAGCTCAATACTACTCATGAGAGGCTAGAGGAAGCCCAAAAGAAGCCTGGCAAAGCTCACACCAAGCTTGAAAAAGCTCACTCCTTGCTTCTTGAATAAGATAAGAAAAGGGTAATTATATCATGTGATGTGGGCATAACATGTGACTTGATTGATGAATCTTTTTATGAACCCATTGTTATTGCTCCCACTAACCCTTCTTGTAGCTCATCATCCACCACCACCACCACTCCTACCTCTACTACTAGTGATGGTTTCACTTGTGATGTCTCACTAATGGTTGAGAATGAGACTCTCAAGAGCGAGGTAGATGAGCTCACTCACGCCCTAGGCAAGGCCTATGGTGGTGAGGCCCACTTGCAAAAGTGCTTGGGTAGCCAAAGGTTCTCTCTTAACAAAGAGGGATTAGACTATACCCCAAGAAAGGCAAGATGGCCTTTACAACTCAAAAAACTAGTTTTATGAAGGGCAATAGTCGGTTTTGCAATAGATGCAAGCAAGTTGGACACATAGAGCAATATTGCAAGAATAAGAACAAGAATGCTAATGTATCCTCAATCAAGTTTGGTTCTTGTTATTTGCTTACTAAGGGTGCTAATGGTGTGAAGGCTAAGTTCATTGGTACACCATTGTGGTCTCAAAGAAGAAAGTCATTTGGGTGCCAAGTACCTTAGTAACTAACCTTCAAGGACCCAAGTAAGTTTGGGTACCTAAAAGAATTGATCTTCTTCTGTAGGTCAATTACAAAGCCAGATGAATGCATTGGGTGCTTAAAAGTGGGTGCATACAACATATGACCGATGATTCAAGAATGTTCAATTCAATCAATAAAAATGATAGTAATGGGGTTGATAGTATCACATTTGGTGACAATGGCAAAAGCAACGTCAAGGGTCTTGGTAAGATTGCAATATCCAATGACTTGAGCATTTTCAATGTGCTACTAGTAGAGAGATTGAACTTCAACCTATTATCGGTAGCTCAATTGTGTGATATTGATTTCAAGTGCATATTTGGTGTGGATAATGTAGAGATCATAAGTGTAGATGGCTCTAACTTGATAATCAAAGGATTTAGATATGAGAATCTATACTTGGTTAATTTCAATGCTAGAGAAACTCAATTCTCAACATGTTTGATCACTAAGTCTAGCATGGGTTGGTTATGGCATAGAAGGCTTGGTCATGTTGGAATGAAGCAATTGAACAAGTTGATTAAGCATGATCTAGTTAGAGGCTTGAAAGATGTCACATTTAAGAAGGATAAGCTATGTAGTGCATGTCAAGCCAGAAAGCAAGTTGGTAACACTCATTCTAAGAAGAGCATGATGAGCACATCCAAGCCACTTGAGTTGTTGCATATGAACTTGTTTGGACCAATCACATACACTAGCATTGGTGGAAATAAATATGGATTTGTGGTTGTGGATGATTTCACTGGATATACATCAGTGTTCTTTCTTGTTGACAAGAGTGATGTGTTTGCAACCTTCAAGACATTCATCAAGAGAATTCACAATGAGTTTGAGACCACCATTAAGAAAGTGAGAAGTGACAATGGAAGTGAGTTCAAGAACACAAGAGTTGATAATTTGTGTGATGAATTTGGGATTAGGCATTAATTCTCGGCCAAGTACACTCAATCAAATGACCTTGTTGAGAGCAAAATAGAACTTTGATTGACATGTCAAGGTTGATATTGAGTGAATACAATGTGAGTCATTCATTTTGGGCCGAAGCAATCAACACGGCTTGCTACTATAGCAACCACCTTTATTGTCATCCCACGATGGAGAAGACACCATATGAGCTCTTGAATGGAAGAAAGCCCAACATTACATACTTTTGGTTTTTTGATTGCAAATGCTACATATTGAAGAAAGGCATAAGATTGAGCAAGTTTGAGAAGAAATGTGATGAAGGCTTCTTGCTTGGTTACTCAACTAATAGCAAGGCATATAGAGTTTGGAATTTGGCTAGTGGTACTCTTGTGGAGGTTCATGATGTGGAATTTGATGAAACTAATGGTTCTCAAGAGGAAGATGAGAATCTAGATGATGTAAGAGGCACTCAATTGGCCAATGCAATAAAAATATGGATGTTGGTGACATAAGGCCTAGAGAAGTGACTGATGTTGAAGATGACAAAGATCAAGTGATCTCTAACTCAAATGTGCAAGCTAGTGGTTCTTATGATCAAAATCAAGCTAGTTCATCATCTCAAGTGCAAGATCAACAAGTGGCTAGTACATCATCTCAACCAAATGACCAACCAAGTGCAAGCTATCAAGTTCAAGTGCTCCAACCAACCAATGTTGCAAGAGATCATCCATTGGATTCTATAATTGGTGATATCTCAAGTGGTGTGCAAACAAGATCAAGATTGATATCATTTTATGAACACTTCTCATTTATGTAATCCATTAAACCTAAGAAGATAGATGAAGCTTTGAAGGATGTTGATTGGGTCAATGCTATGCATGAAGAGCTAAACAATTTTAAGAGAAATCAAGTATGGGAGTTAGTTGAGAGGCTTAAGGATCATAATATGATTGGAACCAAGTGGGTCTTTCGAAACAAGTAAGATCAAGATGGGATAGTTATAAGGAACAAAGCAAGATTAGTGGCTCAAGGTTACACTTAAGTTGAAGGTTTTGACTTTGGAGAAACATATGCCCCAGTTACAAGATTGAAAGCAATTAAGATCTTGATAGCCTATGCTTGTGCCCACAACATCAAGCTATATCAAATGGATATGAAGAGTGCATTTCTCAATGGGTACATCAATGAGCTTGTGTATGTTGAGCAACCTCTAGGTTTTGAAGATGAGAAGAAGCCCAACCAAGTTTATAAGTTAAGAAAGGCTTTGTATGGTTTGAAGTAAGCACCAAGAGCATGGTATGAGAGGTTGAGGAATTTTCTACTCTCTAAAGGGTTCATCATGGTCAAGGTTGACACCACTCTCTTCACCAAGAAGATTGGTAAAGACTTGTTTGTGTTGCAAATCTATGTTGATGACATTATCTTTGGATCAACCGATTAAGATTTTTATGCGGAGTTTGGAAAGATGATGGCAAGTGAGTTTGAGATGTCCATGATTGGAGAGCTTAGTTACTTCCTTGGTCTTCAAATCAAGCAATTAAAGAATGATACATTTGTGAGTCAAGGCAAGTACATCAAAGACATGCTCAAGAAGTTTGGAATGAAAGATGCAAAGGCCATTAGTGTACCAATAGGGACAAATGGAAGCTTGGATAGTGATGTAAGTGGCAATATGATGGATCAAAAGATGTATCGGTCTATGATTGGAAGCCTACTTTGTGTGACCGCATCAAGGCCAGATGTGATGTTTAGTGTATGCATGTGTGCTAGATTTCAAGCCTTACCAAGAGAAAGTCATTTGAAGGCAACAAAGAGAATATTGAGGTACTTGAAGCATACACAAAATATTAGATTGTGGTATCCCAAAGGAGTGAAGTTTGAGTTGATTGGATATTCGGACTCCGATTATGCGAGGTGCAAGGTTGAGAGAAGGAGCACATCAGGCACATGTCAACTATTGGGAAGATCACTTGTTTCTTGGTCATCAAAGAAGCAAAATAGTGTTGCACTTTCAACCGCCGAAGCTGAATACATAGTCGCTGTCACGGAACCATCTAAATTATAAGAGCACAAGTACAAAAAAACAATCACCGAAGTGATCAAATTCTCACACTTCAGCCTATATAACTCCGGTAGTCCAATGAAATCACGAGAGATTTCAAACCAATCAACATACAAGCCAAGATCATAGTGATTCAACATAACAAGCCACATGCTACATCCATTTCACAAGTAATTCAATATACATCAAAGTTCAACAATTACAACTTAAGTTGAAAAGTAGCAGAAGCAAAGTAATTTGAATATAACATTACTCTTATTTCAAATACATGCCAGTACCAAGATCAACTTCCAACAAAAGCAGTAGAGACAAGATAACTCAGAAGGATCATGCCCATGATCACACTTCGCCACTACAACAGGAGCCATAAAATTCTTGTAGCATCCATGATACGTCACAACATGCAACAAGTGGGAATAAACCCTGAGTACGAGAATGTACTCAGCTAGACTTACCCATCATAAACCAGAAATAAAGTGACACCAAGGAGTATGCAAGGCTGATATAAGTGGGGCTAGATTGACAACATTTTGCATAAAAGCTTAGTACAGATAAGTAATCATTAATGCTTAAGCATCAAGTTAATAATCATTAACCTATCATCTATATTAGCACATGTACTAGAGCAATCACTTTATTCGGAGCAAACAATATTAACCATATCAGGTATAATAAGGCTATCATCATCATCATCATCATTCCTGAACCATCAAGTTATTTAGTGAGATCTACGTTGCCGCTGCTCTGTCAAGTTCTCACTAACCGGTGAGAGACGGCGACTCGAATCGAATTGCAACTTAGATGAGGGGGTATTCCTAACTCTCACCCATGACTTCCCCTGTTGGGGAGCATTAGGTCACCTTTGGGACAACTCAAGAACCAACTTTGTAGGTTCGGTCAGCGCCAGCACTCTCAGGGATTACCCTTCTGCCAGGACGATTAGGACTTTTAAATAACCTACCCTAGGACTCATGCCTACGACTCCCTTCCGAGGCATACTTTATACTTACCGAATCTCGGCCTAAGTTGAGCTACTCGGATTCGTGGTTAAACACTCGAGTTTGGCCAGCTAAGAGAGAGGCATGTATTCAAAATGATAAGAGGACGTACAACGAATCGGTCCTTAACCGACACAGACGGAGTCACTGTAAGCCTACCACTCTACAAGTCTTCATCCAGTCTTCATTCATATTATACTAGGTTCTTTTTCACGATAGCAAATATAGCCAACTGTGCCACATGTATATTCCTATAGCTCGTAGGTGATAGGAAAATCACCCGACTTCTGCCGCTTAAAGCAGGGCTAAGCATCTACTCGAACCTGAGCTACTTAGGATTCATGGTGATAATATCTGGGCAAGGATTGGATATCAATGCAACAAGTGTTTTCATCTAACACCTATAACCTACTGCAACAATATATATATAACATAGTACTTAATTGCATTTTGGAAATTAGGAGGCTTATAATGCTCCGGGGCTTGCCTGGGATCCAACACTAAGTCAGTGTTTGTCAGACACCACTCGCCGAGTACTTCCATCTTCGGGATAGTTCCACCAAACACCGTCTTCGTGTTTGGCTCCAACACCACATCCTTCACGTATTTCAGCTAGCATACCTAAATGAGGTGCAACAAATGCATATGTATGAATACATAGAAATACCACAAGCAACCATTTAAGCAAGCACACCAAGTTCAATATAAGCACCTAGAGCTATGTAACTTAATCATCACTAAAGTACAACATAGGAGATAATAAGAACATCAATCATGACCAAGTCACACAAGATCTCAGGTGTACCAACTCAGTTTCATCAAAGCTATGAGTCACACTTAGCACCATACAAACATGGCAAAGTGAATTAAAGTACTAAAACTAGAATCTGCCACTTTCTGGACATCAGAACAGTAGCTGAATAATTTAATCATAACTGGAGATCTACAACTCCAAATGACATGCAATAAGACATTATGGAAAGCTTATAAAATTCTCTAAATTTCATTTATAATCACCATAGCATTATTCCAAATTTGAACATGTCAAAATCACACAAACACAGAATCAGGTTTAACATGACAGAGAGCAACAGATTCTGGGATCCCACTTTGAACAGTTGTAACTCCTAAACCATATGGCCAAATGGCACAAAATTTTAACAACAGCTAGATACATAAATTATCTACAACTTTTGTATAAACAAGTTTCACAACAAAACAAATTATCCTGAAGAACTTTACTAAGTTCTCAGATCTGTCCAGAAACCACATTTGCAAGAAATAAATATGAACTTATGTTGCCAACACATAACTAGACAAAACCAACTCTACCAACACATCACACATTTTAAAGGAGCACCATAAAACATGGTGTCAGCATCTAAATAAATTCTTTAGATGCATTTTCTTAATTTATTTAGATAATTAGGTGGAATTATGAACACATATCAAAAGTATACAATAAATTCTACCACAATTACAGTGGCCTACATATGCTCCCAGTAGTCTATTGTATAAATTTCATGCCATTTGAGTAAGCATAGCAACCTCTATGAAAAAGACAAATGGCTATTACAAGAAATCATGTGAGAGCAAGATACACTAATAACTCATTCATACAGTAACCAAAATTCATGAAATTTTTACCACACATCCAACATCACATGAGTAGCATGCCATAAAAATTTCACTTCATTTGGAGCCCTACAACTGTAGTTATGAAAAATACAAATGCAGCTAGCATTCAAAACCTAGTTGCATAAATATATTTTTATGGCTAAAACCTTAAACTAAAACATGACATATTATAGATCTACTGCATAGAGAATTTCATAAGGATTCTAAAATGTCCTCATTTGCTATTTTACGAATTTCCTATGATTTACTATGCATTTTTAAAGTTTCACCCTATTCACCACAAATAGGTCCCTCGAGGCACATTCACTTGAGTCTATGACATTGCAGTTAGGACCCTCCTTTTACTCGAATTGCTGAACGAGGTCCTTGGCGCGAATTTAAACGGGGAGGTCACCGGAGGCTCGCGGTGCCGACCGGAGGGGGCTCGTCGGCGACAGCTGAGGGGCAAGGGAGCACCAAGGGCCTCGTGCACATCCCGTAGAAGGGCGTAGCTCGGCCTGTGGCGGCCCGGCCACATCGGCCAGCGGTGGCAGTGTCAGCTGCTCCACCAACGAGGAGCAATGGCGGCGAGCGGCACCGAAAAAAGAGCTCGGGAGGAGCAGCGTGGGGTGAGGATGACTAGGGCGAAGCTAGCTAGGATGGAGGAGGTGCGGAGCAGCGAGGACGGCGTGGCAGCGAGCTCGGCCCGGCCGTCCATGGCGGGTGTGCTCGGCGCATGCGGCAAAGCGAGGAGAGGGGCGAAGGAGAGGCCGAGGGAGTGGAGAGTGTGAGGAGCAATTGCTCGGGCACCTCCCCATCAGCACAGGGACATGGGACGCGCATCCAGAGAGATGGTGCGTGAGCTCACACATGGCCAGCACGCTCTGGCCACGCGTTGCTCTCTCAACCATTTCCACGAGCACGTGGCGGGTAGTAGTATGGCTGGTGTGGAGCACGTTTTTAGGCTAGCTACCGGCCGATTTGGGTCTTGAGCAAAAAATCAAAGTTGAAGCCCACGAACATCTCTACACTTTTTGTTTAGAGGTCAAGGTCATTAGGGTTCTAGATTAGGAGATAATTAATACCAAACTTGATTGTGTTAGCGATTTGACAGCG
The DNA here is from genome assembly GCA_038087645.1 of Saccharum hybrid cultivar R570. Classification (NCBI taxonomy): domain Eukaryota; kingdom Viridiplantae; phylum Streptophyta; class Magnoliopsida; order Poales; family Poaceae; genus Saccharum; species Saccharum hybrid cultivar. The sequence continues at coordinate 994,419 of JAQSUU010000627.1, read as the reverse complement.
ACAAGCAAATATCCAAAATTGAGGGTCAAAATGAAATGCAACTGTTGTCATCTTCTCGTATGTTCTTCCCCATCATGTAAGCTCCAACTTTTACATTTGGATCAACTTGAGTTTCTTAGTAAAATTTAGAGAACGCGGAGTGCCAACGTCAAGGTCATTTAAGCGACAAAGTATAATCTTGCTGTTTTAGCAACTAATTTTGGAGATCCAAATATACTCCAAATGTGATGACACTTGATTCATTATTTCCACCTTGAATGGTACTTCAACTCATATTAAGGAATCTAATTGATTTACTATGTGAATTTGGATGATAAAATGTTGCAAATATGTCAACTCACAGCTGCCAAACAGGGACTTAGAATATTTTCTGCTTCTTCAAAAACAGCAGCTGCATTGAATCTTGGGAGCTCTATTTGACTAGGCTAGAAGCTAAACTACCTCTTGACCATTAAACAAAGTTTGTTCTACACAAGATAAACTACAACTTTTGTTTAAGGTCAAACCTCATAACTAGTATATAAGTCAAACTTTCACTTTAGTCAAAGCAGCAACTTAATAAAGCCTAAACTAGGGTTTTAGGCCAATTAGGCATTTTCTTGGCATTTGCTCAACATGAACCCTTCATGACTTTTGTTGTGGAGTTCATCTAGAGCCATTTGGGAAAAGTTTCAAGGTTTGGTTGATGATCTATAATTTCATTCACTTAATGGTGCAATTCCAACACTTGGTAAAGTCATTGAAACAAAGACATGGCTTATCATTTCATGTGACTTTTTGATTCCAAACTTCATGAAACTTTTCTAGGGATCACTATAGATAGAGAGTGATGTGAGACACGGAAAGAAGTGACATCAACACTCACTTGCATTACCAAGCATGACCATCAAACATACACACATTGAAACACAAAATAACAAGGTATGTTGCATATGTTTCGAGGAGATGTTTCAAGCACATTCCATATATACATGTTTCACATGTTGCACTAGTATGTTCCATATGTTTTACTAGTGCATCACATATGTTCCATGCTCATATATGAACAAATGATGCTTAGGCTCATGCAATGCAAGTGCCAAACTGCAAACCTAACACCTAGGGTGTTATAGTCGCCTGTAGTTGTTGTGCACAAATTCTTTGGATAAAGGCCACCTTGAATGATTTTGCAATCAAGTTCAAACAAGTGCCATTGCTATGTGAAATGAGAGTGCTATGAAGCTCACCAACAACCCAGTTTAACATGCAAGAACAAAGCACATAGATGTCCGCCATCATTTCATAAGAGATCACCAACAAAAAGAGAATATTTCAATTGAGAATGTGGGCACTGATGATCAACTTGCCGATATCTTCACCAAGCCACTTGATGAGAAGAGGTTTTTTCAAGCTAAGGAATGAATTAAACATACTTGACTTCTCAAATATGTGTTGATGCACCCCCATTATATAGCATGCCTCTCCTTCGAGCAAAGCAAGGTAAAGTTGATTAACATGTCATTTATCCATTGCTAAGAACTTGTTTAGTGCATCTAGTCATTCCTATCATGTCTTAGGATCATTCAAGAAAATCAAATGAATTTGATGCGTGTATGGTACCACTATTGCTTGTATGCTTAAAATGATCTAGTGGTAGCATATGACATGTTTGTGGGCTTGTGAACTTAGTGTTTAATCTAGAAAATGAGCTATAAGTGTTTAACTCAACATGGTGCATGATAACCTTCATTTGGAGGTGTGAAGAAGCTTGCCGTTGGATCAAACCGAGTTAAATATCTTTTACAAGTGATCTAGATTGAACTAAATTAGGAAAATGATCCTCACTTATCATGGTTTCACCCCAACCAATCTAAAATTTGAGCTCACCTTTTGTGGTCATTGATGATAAAGGGGGAGAGAATTCACAAAGATAGTAAGAGATAGGGGGAGCAAACAAACGAAATGACATTGTAAAGGGATCAATTAAAATTAAAATTTAAAGCACACAAGTAGAGGGAGCAAGCTCTTAAACTTGTATGTTGCATTTGTATGTGCATTACATATGTTTGCTTGCATGGCACAAGTTCTTAAATTCCCTATCCATGCTTGTGTGGTGTATGCTAGATTTTAGAAAATGATTGATGAAATGAAAACTAGCATGCATAGGATCATAGTTAGATGAGCCTTGCATGTTTTTACAAGTGTTACTAGAGCCTTGCTTATAATGTTGATCTCACGAGGTATCTAGTGTTCATGATTTGTAAGAGCTATCTAACTAACCATGGTGCTAAGGATGGTTCAAATGGCAACTCGGATTGGTATCACACTTCAACAGTCCATTCTTTACACCTTAGCATCATTTGGTAGCTATTACTCTCCTAAACTTTCAATCCATGTGTGGGGGTATTAACCCCTATACCCCTACGGCTAGACTTAGGCTGGCTCAGTTCAGTAGGCCCCGCCCATGACAAGGATGACGCGTGGCCCAGTCGATCTAATCGGCGCCCCACGCAAAGAAGGAAAGCAAACTTAGAGATCAAGCAAGATCTTGGTTGGTTAGAATAGCAATCCTTATTTGGCCAGCTATGGCAATTATAACCGACTAGGATTAGTTTCTAGATTTGTAACCATGACCCCCGGACTATATAAGGTGGGCAGGGGACCCCCTCAAAACACATCTCATTACACATCTTCATACAGAGCAATACAATCTGACGCAGGACGTAGGTATTACGCCCTCACGATGGTCGAACCTGGATAAATCCTCGTGCTGTCTTGCGTCACCATCTAGTTCGTAGCTTGTGCACCTGTCTGCCGACAATCTACTACATTGGGCATAGCCCTCGGTAGACTGCCGACCATATCTCATCGATAGTGGTGTGCCAGGTAGGGGGTGTGCGTACAGCTTCCCAGGCGAGCAAGATGGTCATCATCCTCGACTCTGCGGCCGTGGCGGACGGTCTCTCATTCACCGTTGGCCAAATCACCTGGACCACCAACATCAATAGCTTCACCGCCACTGCCACGGAGGAGGCGCAGATCTGATCTACGTCAACCATGTTTTCATCGGCTACGGCTCCGACCACGCTAGCTACGGCTCTGACCACCCTAGTAACGGCTCCAACCACGCTGACAACTCATTGACCACTTCCCCGCTACAAAGGAAGGATGATCGACAACACCGACCTAATCGAAGATATTGACCAGGTCAGCCACAAAGCTCTCGCAAACCCTGACTTTGGTAGATTTGATTCAAAATCAATCTACCGAGCAGGTACTTCTTCACCACAACAGATCTTCCCGGTCAGTTCGGGCTCGCTGTCCAACACGGCTTGATACAGATCTAGTGGTCACTGCTACTCCTAAAGGACGTATAGTACACCTTCACCCAGTTCCTACACCTGGCCTCAGGCTCTCTGAGTACCAAGCCCTGATGGAGGATTGCTAGGATCTCCCATATGGCCTGAAAAACACTACTTCTGAGTACGTATATCGTACACCACATCTGTTCATGGGTCCCACGAAGCGAGACCATGTCTTAGATTTGTACTTCCTGGATATACCTCGACCATCACCAGGCAACGCCATCAACATGGTCAGAGTCCAGGAACATCATGAAGGCTCTGTTCATACACTTCCCGAGGATGGCGACTCCAGCACCGGATCTACATGCTCTGTCCATACCGAGGTTGAACACCTCAACGACGAATATGATATGGATCTATTACCGTACCCTCTGGGTTCCCCTCAGATCCCAAGGTTCCCACCGAGACATGGCGACATGGTGCTCAACGTTAGCAATGACGAGCCCGCAGTCGTGGGAGAAACTGACGAGCAACGGCAGCTTCACGAATAGCGTAACACCGACCGTGTCGAATGCCATCGCCTGGAGGCTAAAGAAGAAGAGCGTCAAAGGGGACCCCGACCAAGAGATCTAGCCAACACCTTTGATAGGGTTGCGAGCAGCAAGTTTTCAGGACTCCAAGTGCCAATGTGGCTGTCGCCATGGCTAACTTGGACCACTTACCTAACCAACTAGAAATCTAGCAGGTCTACGATGACATTCATGCATATCTGATCGCTGCTATGGGCCAAACTGTCGAGCTAGCTAAACGAGCTCAGATTACCTCGAGCATGTCAATTGCATCTAGCCGGAGTCGTCGCGCTTCAAAACACCCAAGTCACCAACATGGTCCACCCCTAGTCAACCCTCGAGGCGGTGGCGGTGGCGATGATGGTGGAGCTGGCGGCGGCGGCGGTTGTAATAACGATGGTGACGGTGACGGTGCTCATGGAGGTGGTCATGGTCATCAAAATGACAACCGCAATCGCCGTGGTAATCGAGATCAGGAAGTGAATCAAGACCCCAACCGTGATCTCCGCCAGTAATTCCCTCCGCGTGACGCTCGTAGTCGCATCCTCAGCCGCACTAATGACCGTCAAGCTTATGAGAACATACGTCGCATCAAATACGACACCGAGCACGGTCCTCCCGGCCTAAAATAGTTCACTTCTCATCTTCGACAAGTCGTATGGCCGAAGAACTTCAAGCTCGAAAAGCTTAGGAAGTACGATGGCAAGGAGAACCCCGAGAACTGGATCACACTCTATGAGATCACCGTCCGATCAGCTTCGGGCGATGAACACGTAATGGCTAATTATCTTCCAGTTGTTCTTGATCAAGCAGGTCATCAATGGCTCTTGAGCCTGTCGGAGAACCAGTTTGATACCTGGGCACAACTCAAGCAGGCCTTCATCGACAACTTCATCACCACATACGACTAGCCGGACAATAAGTATGACCTCGAGCGGATACGTGACCGCAAGGATGAGCCGCTATGGGACTACATCTGACGCTTCTTGGATATGTGCCTCAAGATCCCCAAAATCTCTCATGACGAGGCAGTCTCAGCCTTCATCATGGGCCTCCATCACCATGACGCCCTCAGAAGCAAGTTGCTCTGGAAACGCCCGACCACGGTCTCCGAGTTGCTCGTCACCGCCAAAAACTACGTGGACGCAGATGACGCTGAAAAGATAATCAAGGAAGACGTGGGAGGGCCATCACGCCCCGAACACCCACCGTGCTGTGACGACAACCGCAACAACCATGGTTGGAACAACAATTGTGATCATCGTGATCAGCGCAATGACAACCGTGACCACCAAGACAACCGTGATTGACGGCGCGATCGACGTGACGACTACAGAGGCAAGTGTCCCCGTGAGGACGATCATGAAGTCAACGCGGTTAAAAAGCCAAGTGGTCGCCGTGATTACTAGGTTGACTACAACAAGGCCCTGAAGGGTCCCTACCAGCTTCATCCCAAATCCAATCACACCATGGAGAATTGTCGCTTCCTCAAGAACATCTACGCCAAGCAGATCACCACCGATGACGCTGCAAGGGTCAATGATGATGCATGACAACGAGATGGTGACGATGACGATGATGAATAGGACAGAGATCCTCATCATCAATACGTCGCTCCCACCAAAACTGTCCACTCCATCTTTGGTGGAAAGGTGTCTCTAGAGTCCAAACGCGAGCGCAAACTGCTCAAACGAGCTTGCATGAGTGTCGCCAACACCGACGACCTCATTACTGATCCTAGGTTTCCAACCTGGTCGCACCGAGAAATCTCCTTCAACCATGAAGACCAGTGGGCTGTAATTCCTGAACCTAGCCGGTTTCCCCTCGTCCTCGATCCCTGCATCAACAGTGTCTGGTTCGAGAGGGTCCTTATAGACGGTGGCAGTTCCATTGACCTCTTGTTTCGCAATGGCTTGCTCGCTTTAAAACTAAGCCAGGTTGATCTCAAACCCTACGAGGCACAGTTCTAGGGTGTTCTCCATGGACAGAGCTCTATACCTCTCGGGCAGATCATGCTCCCTGTGTAGTTTGGGACTGCAGAACCCTTCTGCACCGACTATGTCAACTTCATGGTCGCAGACTTCGACGGCACCTACCATGCCATCCTTGGTCGACCGACGCTCACCAAATTCATGGATGTGCTGCACTACTCATACCTGGTGCTCAAGATGCCTACTGAGCACGGCGTCCTCACTCTTAGAGGCAATATCTACACTACCTATACCTATGAAGAGGAAGGTTTTAAAGTGGCTAAAGCCACTGACCTCTCTATCTGCATGGAGCAGACCTTGGTCGCTGCCACCAAGACTCCCACCGACCACCTAGAGATCCTAGAGCTACAAGCCCCGCGCAAGAGCATCAAGTCTAAGGACCACAAGGAGATATAGCTGGTCGACGGCAATTCTAGCAAGACGGCCCTTATCGGGGCCAATCTGGATTCCAAATAGGAAGACACGCTCATCAGGTTTCTGAGGGACAACGTAAGTGTGTTCGCGTGGAAACCTATAGACATGCCCGGTGTACCTCGGCACTTGATCGAGCACTCCTTGAATGACTCAAAGACCGCCAAACTCATCAAGCAGAAGCTACGACGATTCGCTCGCGACAAAAAGGAGGCTATTAGGGTAGAAGTTACACGGTTTTTAGTAGCCGGATTTATCAAAGAAGTGTATCACCCTGACTAGTTAGCCAACCTGGTGCTTGTACGCAAAAAGAATAATGAATGGAGAATGTGTGTCAATTATACTGATCTCAACAAACACTGCCCTAAAGACCCCTTTGGCTTACCTCGCATAGACGAGGTCGTTGACTCAATAGTCGGCTGCGAGCTACTGTCCTCTCTTGATTGCTACTCTGGTTATCACCAGATCGCTCTCAACAAAGACGACCAGATCAAGATGTCTTTTATCACGTCTTTTGGCGCCTACTGCCTCACGACAATGTCGTTCGGGCTCAAGAACGCGGGGGCCACATGCCAGCGTGCCATCCAGAACTGTCTCCAGAACGAGACAAAGGATGACCTTGTCGAAGCCTATGTTGATGATGTGGTTGTAAAAACTAGGGAGGCCCATAACTTGGTCGACAATCTCTAGCGGATTTTCACGGCTCTTAACGAGTACCAATGGAAGCTTAATCCTAAGAAGTGTATCTTCGGAGTCCCGTCTGGTATATTGCTGGGTAACGTCGTCAGTCACGACAGCATACGCCCCAATCCAACTAAGGTTAAGGTTGTTCTGGATATGCAGCCCCCGAATAACGTTAAGGATATCTAGAAGCTCACTGGATGTATGGCTGCCCTCAGCCGCTTCATCTCACGACTCGGCGAGAAGGGCCTGCCTTTCTTCAAATTGCTTAAGGCATTAGAGAAGTTTGTCTGGTCAGAGGAGGCAGACACTACCTTCACACAGCTAAAAGAGTTCCTTACCTCTCCTCCAGTCCTTACTGCTCCTCAGAAAGATGATGTCCTTTTCCTCTATGTTGCGGCCACTGATCGCGTGGTCTCTACAGTCATCGTAGTCGAGCGTGAGGAACCCGACCACGTTTACAAAGTCTAGTGCCCTATTTACTTCATCAGTGAGGTACTCAATGAGTCCAAATCTAGATACCCTCAAATTTAGAAGCTGATCTACACCATCCTGATTACATCCCCAAAGTTGAAACATTACTTTGACGGATATCGGGTGGTTGTCAAGACCAATTTTCTGCTTGGGGACATCATCTGGAACAAGGACGCTAATGGATGCATTATCAAATAGGTGATGGAGTTATGCCCCTACTCCCTAGAGTTCCAGAGCCGTACGACTATTAAGTCCAAGGCCCTGGTCGATTTTATAGTTGAATGGACAGACCTAAGCGCGCCTCATGATCAGGGGTTAATCAAATACTGGAAGATGTATTTTGATGGTTCCCTCAAAATTAATGGCGCAGGAGCAGGCATACTCTTTATTTTGCCAAATAAAGACGAACTCCGCTGTGTCCTCAGGCTTCATTTTTCTGCATCTAATAATACTGCAGAATACAAAGCCTGTCTCCACGGCATGCGGATTGCGGTCGAGCTTGGTGTCAAGCACCTGTGTGTCTATGGCGACTCGGCCCTAGTCATAAACTAGCTTAATAAAGACTGGGACACGATTAGCAAGAAGATGGATGCTTATTGCAAGGAAATCAAAAGGTTGGAAGGCAAGTTCTACGGCATCGAATACACGTACGTGGTCCGGGATAAAAACAAAGCAACCGATGAGTTGTCTAAGTTAGGTTCATCTCGAGCCAAAATCCCACATGGTGTGTTCATCCAAGATCTTATCAACCCGTCAATCAAGGAAGCAGAAGGTCACGTGGTCGAAAAGCCCCCCGACCCGCAACTAGTGGCCACGGTTCCTCCTCCGATCACTACGGAACCTTCTCCGACCACTCATACTTTGCCGCTGATCACTGATAATAATGACTGGAGGGTATACTTTATCAAGTATCTATAGGATGAAACCGGTTATACTGACCGAACAGAGAATGAGCGCCTTATACGCCATAGCAAACAGTACATACTGGTCGACGGCATCCTCATGCGCAAGAATGTGAAGGAAGAAGTCTTGATGAAGTGCATCACTCAAGAGGCAGGCATTGCACTGCTCGAAGAAATTCATAGTGGCACTTGCAGCAATCACGCCGCCTCATGAACCCTGGTCGGTAAAGCTTTCCGAGCAGGATTCTACTGGCCGTCCGCCGTGACCAATGCAGAGAAGCTTGTACACCACTGCGACGGGTGTCAGTTTTTCGTGAAATGCATACATGTACCAGTACATGAGATCTAGACCATACCAGCCTCCTGGCCCTTTGCGTGCTGGGTACTGGATATGATTGGGCCTTTTAAGCCGGACCCTGGCAATTTCAAATGCTTGTTCGTGATGATCGACAAGTTCTTCAAGTGGATTGAGTACATGCCTTTGACCAAGGCCTCTTCAGAAAAAGCGATCGAATTCCTCGACCAGATCATACATTGTTTTGGCCTCCCCAATAGCATTATCACAGACCTGGGGACTCAGTTCACTGACAGTGCATTCTGGGACTTCTGCGATTAAAAGAGCATTGTTGTAAAATATGTGTTAGTGGCACACCTAGAGCTAATGGACAGGTTGAAAGGGCAAATGGCATGATCCTCGACGCGTTGAAGAAGAGACTGTATAGTGAAAACAAGAAAGCGCCCAACAGATGGCTCAAGGAACTACTAGCTGTGGTTTGGGGTCTTCGCACCCAACCCAGTCGAAATACGGGCGTCTTTCCCTATTTCATGGTCTATGATGCAGAAGCGTCCTCCCTGCTGACATCGCTTTTCGATCACCAAGGGTCGAGAACTTCGACAAAGACAGGTCTGATGAGTCACGAGAACTTAATGTAAACTACTCCGAGGAGTGACGGCTTGATTCCTGTGTGCATACCGCCAAGTACCTTGCTGTACTATGTAAGTATTACAACAAGAATGTAAAAGAGAGGTTCTTTGTGGTCAGTGGAAGATGAATCAAGACGACATGCACAAGCTTTCATCACCGTGGGAGGGACCATTTGAGGTCATAGAGGTTACACGACCTACTTCCTACAGGCTGGCTTATCTTGATGGCACTGTGCTGCCCAATTCCTGGCATATTGATAAGCTTAGGCATTTCTACCCTTGAAGCGCTGAAAGAGAAAGATATGTACCCCTTTTACACTTTGATTATTTCAATAAAGCATTTATGTTTCACTCAACGTGTTTTTCTGGATACTATTTTTTATTAATATTTTATAATCGACCAGTTGACAGACCACCATTCTTTCTCGAGTTCTTGGAACCAGCCCTGTCTTCGACTTCTCCCCACGCGTGCACGGGACCTGCTCTCTACGCCCCGGGTGGTCGGCTGGCGCTCCCTGGTCTGACCTGTGTGCTCTTACATGTGAACAGGCTCCGTGCCTCACTCTTAGACCACAGATCTGGCTAGGGCCGTACAGATTCAACATGATGACGTGTCTCCCAACGGTTACAACTAAAACAGAATACTTATACGTTCTCACTTAGTTATCGTCCACACAATATACAAGCTTTAAACGTTTTTCATACGAAAACACAACAAGCTTACATTGTCTTAACAGTACATTATTACAGACTTACCTGACGAGGCACAAGTCTACAATAAACTAAAATTGTTCTTCTTTCTATAGCTAAAGGCTACTGGCTGGTCGGCGCTCGGTGCTTGGGCTGGGCGCTGCTCTTCGCCTTTTCACCGCTCGATAGTGGCGGTGCCTCTTTGGCTAAGGAAGCTGGGGCCACTGGGGTCTAGCTAGTTGAGACCGTAGCCTCCGGTCGCTCCGCGGACGAAGTTTCTAGCACCGGGGACTGGCTGGTCGAGACCGCAGCTCCCGATAGCTGAGTTGAAGATGATGGCTCATGCGCTGGCGGTGACGACGTCTCGCACAAGTTGATGTCACCCATTATTGAAGCCAACAAGTCAAGCAACTGGACCTGTAGTTCATCTGCTTGCTTCAGGCCAACCTCCTTGGGATACCCTAGCTCAAAGCGCTTGAAGTTGATCAGCAGGTAGTGCGCACGCACCATGCTGAGCACATGGGCGCCCACGTATTCTCCGACCTCCTTCACGAACTGTTGGAGCCATCCCAAGCTATGCTGGCACTTGTCGAGCATTCCAAGAGGCTGTGCTGTGGCCTCGGTTGTCGGCAGGTCTGGGTCGATCAGGTCCAACACTGGCATAATACCGGCCACCATTTGGTTGCACTGACCCTTCCAGAGATCCTGGTCCTTCCTGAGCTCGAGAGTCTTCGCCGAATAGGCATCGCGATCCTTGATAACCTCCTCAAAGTGCTTTTTCACGTTCAATTTTAGTTCTGCAGAGCAGCACTCTGGTCAAAGAAGTATCATATGGAAACATACTGAACTGGCACAATAAGACCAAGATAGTTAACACTTACTGTTCAATTCTAAGTTCTTCGTTTTTAGCTCCTCGGTCACCTTTGTGGACTGCTCTAGGAGCTGCGCGTGGTATTGTGCCAGTTGGTTGTTTGCTGTTGTCAGTCGAGTGCACTCTTCGACCAAGCGCGCGTTGTCTGAACGAAGGACAGCCACTTCATTCGCCAAGCCTGCAGACAGGCTGGTCAGTACAAAAATATCTACTTACAACACTTTTCAGTGCTCGGGGAGACTCGACTAGACAACTTACATGTCCTTTCACGCTCCTTCTGGCTAAGCTGGATGACGCGTTGTTTTGAAATGCCTCTAGCTCCGCCTTCTCCTTCTCGGCGGTCTCGAGCTTTTTGCGCAGCCGATCCACCTCGGCTGCTAGCTCCTAGTTCTCTTTGAACGTTGGCTCAATTTGGTCGAAGCACCGCTTGCGGTACTTTGCCGTCTTCACGATATCCTGCAAGGCGAAAACATTATCGTCCCAAACACATGCATCATGATACTGGTCTACGAAGGCACAAAAAGACATCTTACCTGTACTTCGGCTATAAGCCGCTTTGCCGCGAGCTCGACTTTTCTTGTCTCGTCAGCTATGGGGATTTCTTCATGGCAGATGTAATGATCCCCACGCAGAGGCATACGTACACGTGTTGACGCCCATCCTGGGGATGCCCCTCAATCTCCTCAAGGACATCGTCACCAGACTCCGCGGCATCTGCAGTCATGTACTGCTCTTGCTGCTGGCCAGCTCTAGCCTCCTCCTATCATTGGCTGCTCTCGGGCCTCAACACCACCACCGGAGTTTTCCCCCAAGCCGCAATGTCGGGTAGAACACCCTCCTGTGTGCTCGGGGTGGCTGCCGACTACTCTGGTGCTTCTTGTCTTGGCTCAGGGACTCGCCTCACCTCCGTGGCTGCGTGTTCCACGCCCGGTGCTTCATGTGGCACCTGTTTGGATGCCCTCTGCTCAGCAACTGTCTCCACCGTCGTTGGCTCTATTGGGTCGGCGCTTGGCGCTACTTGTTCGCTGGACGTTCTTGCGGCAGCCGATGATGGCCTCCCACCGGTGGTGAGCTCCTCGGGGATCTCCATCGACATCGAGCTATAATTTGATAACAGCACAGTAGATGATGCTTATTACTATCTGCTTTTACTACTAATTCTTACTGAAGTGTGCAGATACTTACATGTCCACCTGGCGATGTGCGGCTGAGAATGCCCGCCGACATGGTCGCCCTCGACTCCCTTGCTGGCCGGATGAGCTCTGACCACCTTCACTTGGTGGCTGCACATGTGGTGCCACTGTAGTGGACGCCGTCGGATCTCCTAGCGATGGTGTCGCTGCTGACAGCCCCTCCTGGGTTGACTGATCTATGCCCTTCCTCTAACGAGGAGTGAGCAGATCAGTGGTCGGGTTTTCTTTTTCCTCCTCATCCGACCAGTTTTGTATTATCTGACGACGCTTACTAGTCGGATTTTTCGGCACTCTTGTGGTTTCTGAGCTCCTAGGCCTCTTCTTCGAGTGTTTGGGGGCGACTGGTTGCTTCTCAGCCATCCTGCTCCTGGTGTTGGTCCCGGTGCTTGGTGCTCTGCCTCCCTCCTCGTTGTAGTCGACGTGAGCATAGCATTGCTGCACGTTCCGCAGTGGGGGCTCCACACTCCTCGGATGATCCATCCTGGGCGCCAGAGACACGTACAACAAGTGCCTTACAACGCCGTGCACCTAACACCACAAGGAAAACATGGATTACAACAAATGTTTTTTATCAACTATGCAATCAACACAAAAGACAGATGCTAGGGGTACCTTTGGAGCTGGTCGGATGAGCTTGTATGCGTGCATGATGACGCTCAACGGATGGTACGACGGATCTACTAGGTTGAACAGCTCCGCAATCCTCTGTTTGATCTTGTCCTCGTGCAGCTGGTTCGGACGCATTCTGGTATGGTTGGCTGAGCCCTGGTACTCGTAGCCGACGTGCACCCTCTTCTGGCAAGGCTGCACTCTTTGACTGATGAAGCTCCTGGCTATAGCTGGTCTATCTAGACGGTTCCACGGGAGTAGCTCCATGATCTCCCTCACCTGCCTAGCGTACTTGGGTTTCTCATTCCAGCTGACTCTCTTCTCCAGGATGTAGCCGACGTCACAAAAGGGTGGCGGTGTTGGGCTCTTCTTGGATGTAAAACCATTTTTTGTACCAATCACCAACAGAGGTGTTCTAGGGGTAGTTGAGGTACTCTAACTTCATTCTATCATGGAGTGTCAGGTACACTCCACCGGTGATCTGAGATCCCCCCTTGGACCCCTTCTTCCAAACCTTCTTCCAAAGACAGAATAGATAACGAAAGAGATCAAAATGTGGAGCAAACCCACCAAAAGCTTCGCGGAGATGAATGAAGGTGGAGACGAGAAGGATTGAGTTGGGATGCAGATTGCAAATCCCAATCTCATAGTACAAACACAACCCTTAGAGGAAAGGATGAATAGGTACCCCAAATCCCCTCTTAAAGAAATCTTCGAATACAACGATCTCACCGGATTGGGGATCGGGGAAGCTTTTCGAGTCCGACGCTCTCTAGCCTCCGAGCGCCTTGTCATGAAGCACCCCCTGGCCGACGAGATCATTGATGGACGATTCTGTGGACTTCGTCTTTCACCACTCTTTCTTCATCACCTCGGCCCTTTTCTACGCCTCAGTCTTAGCCATCCTCTACCTCTCTCGCCTCTTTGATTTTGGCTCAGCTAGTGGACAGAGAGTTCATCATTTCTAACGGCGGCGAGGTGTGCGAATGGCGGCGGCAGAGTCAGAATAGGGAATGCGGGCTGGAAGAGGAAGGCGATTGGTTTGTAAAGGCGACTATTAGGTGCACATGGGGAACGGCCGCATAGCGGCTATTTATCCCATTAATCGCGTCGTTCCACCTCCCCGAGATATTCAGGGATCGTGCGCGTGAAACGTGGCACACGCTGTGTAATTTTCATTTTTTACCGGCACCTACGCTAGTACATGTGCTCCCTCTGTTACAACACTGGAGGGCCCACGGTGACACGTCATGACAGACGTCGGCCCACAGTGTGATTGACAAGACAAAAGCATGACCGCAACGTCACATCAGGAAGACTTCTGAGACAATGGGTCAGGTCCAAAAAAATGAGAACGCGGGACAAAATATGACAGAGAACAAGGTGTTGGAGACACACGATGCTTGAGGATTGGTCTGGCGACTACAGTGCATCTCAGATCACCGAGCATGATACACTCTCCGATCACGCTCGGGGACACGTCGATCACTCTCCGACTATGCTCGGGGACTCATCGATCACGACTTACGCTATGCTCGGGGACTGTTTCGACCACTCCCCGACCACAGCTTGAGGTCTGGCTTCCTCGGCTACATGTGAAATTTGACTCGCATACAGTTGAGAGATCAGCACTTTTTTAGACCTTGCTACAAGGCTCATACTTCGCCTTCCAGCAAGCTCGGGGACTACATCGGTACGATGCACCTATCGGTGCATCTCAGTATCAAGTTTCCATGAAGGTTCATTTTAAGCCCCTGGCACCACATGCCTACGTCACCTATTACTAGGCTCAGGGACTAAGTGGGCACACTTCATCTTGCGGTGAATATGCTTATTTTTTGACCCCTACGCTTTGTTTACCCTACTTATATTTCTTTTTAGAAATACAAGTGGCCACACTTCACCAGGAAGGAAATCTTTTTCTTCTTCTCAAGAGCACCATACATTCTTCGGACAACCTACTTCTCCGGCGACAACGATGGTCGGCTGTATTTCAAGCTGGTCAGAGGCTTGCAACAACTACTTGCATGGCATTTTGACTGGTCAGAGACGTCAAGAACTCAAGCCTCACTGTTCGGAGAAGGTCAAGATGGCATGTCGCATCACAATGCATAGTTCTCGGGGACTAGCTGTGGGGGTATTAACCCCTATACCCCTATGGCTAGACTTGGGTTGGCTCAGTTCAGTAGGCTCGGCCCATGACAAGGACGACGCGCGGCCCAATTGATCTGATCGGCACCCCGCGTAAGGAAGGAAAGCAAACTTGGAGATCAAGCAAGATCCTGGTCGGTTAGAATAGGAATCCTTATCTGGCCAGCTATGAGAATTGTAACCGACTAGGATTAGTTTCCAGATTTGTAACCCTACCCCCCGGACTATATAAGGCGGGCAGGGGACCCCCTCAAAACACATCTCATTACACATCTTCATACAAAGCAATACAATCTGATGCAAGATGTAGGTATTACACACTCACGGCGGCCAAACCTGGATAAATCCTCGTGTTTGTCTTACGTCACCATCTAGTTCGTAGCTTGCGCACCTGTCTGCCGGCAATCTACTACCTTGGGCATACCCCTCGGTAGACTGCCGACCATATCTCATCGACACCATGCATATGTGTAAGCTTTCAAATCCAAACTCTTAGCACATATGTAGGGGGAGCTAATACTACCAATTTGGGTTGATGAAACTTGTCCATAATCTTTACACATAGTAATATGCTTGGGCAAGCAACATAAATCCAAAAGATTTAATTAAATATCTTTGTAAATAGGTTGTCATCAATTACCAAAAAGGGAGAGATTGAAAGCCCTAGTTTGGTTTAGATAATCGATGAAACCTAGGACTAACCTTTGTCATGAGTTGTGATATAAGCTAGGTTTGTACAATCTAAGTGATTGAGCAAGATGAGGTCCATGAAGATGGAGATGGACATGTGTTGATGATGATCAAGTGCTTAGCTTGGAAAAGAAGAAAGAGAAAAACAAAAACCGAGATGATCAAGGGAAAGGTATACGATAGGTTTTTGTTTTGCACTCAAGACACCATAGAGGGTGTGAGTGACTTATGATCGATAGCCATACTATAAAGAGGGGAAATCTTTGGCTAAATAGTTTATCAAGTGCCACTAGGTGACATGATTCTTGCATATGCATTTAGGAACCTAGTGTGCTAACTTTGACCCTTGTAAAATGCTAACACACGTGCACACAAGTTCTACACTTTGTGGTTAGCAATTGGGAAGCAAGGGTGAAGTGGTTGTGGACTTAAAAAAAGCAAAAGAGGAGATGGTCCACAACCAGACGCTGGCCGCGGGGTGACCGGACTCACCCCGGGCGCGTCCGGTCATTTATAAGCTGATCGGCGCTGTCGGCCGAGAACATGGTTGAAGGACCGGAGCTGCAATCGGCGTGTCCGGTCACTTCGAGAGAGAGCAGACATTGGGGCCAGCGCGTGACCGGACGCGCAGGGGTTGTGTTAGGTCACGGCTAACATACGCTGGCGTCAGCACCTGGAGTGTGTGGTGAGAAACACTGTGCTGACTGGACTCGCCGATGCGTCCGGTCCTCTGTGACCTGACGCGTCCGGTCAATAAAAACTGACTCTGGAATGTCTCTGTACTCGATCTGACTCTCTGTGATTCAGGGTTCGGTCAGTTGAGCAGTGTGTTCGATCGTTACTTAAGTGATCGCGGCCGTTGGAATCAAATGAATGATATTCAAAGGCGTGATGCATGGCGACCATCGGGTGACCAGACTCACCCGACCTTACATAGGGCAGCGTCTGGTCAGCCCGCGAGCAGAGCAATGACTCTATTTCGTTGGGAAGCTCTATAAATAGATAGGGGTTGGCTCCAAGGCAACTCTCTTGGACTTTTGACATTCTTGACATCCTTGTGAGCGGAGCAAACTCCCTCCCACTCATGTCTCTTGTTTGATTGCGAATTTAAAGTGAGATTGAGTGATTCCAAGTGCATTTGTTTGAGTGATTGTATCTAGTGGCACTTGGGGATCGTTGTGGCTGTGAATTTCTAGTTACTCTGGTTGTCGTGCACCTAGACGGCTTGGAGCAACGGTGGAGGTCCGACAGTGTTGGTGATTGTTCGTGGCTGGCTCCGGTGATCTTGTGAGGGGTCTTGCAACTTCCCTAGCGAAGTGCCGCAAGCTGGCTCTAGTAAATTGCTCGTATCATTGAGTTACCTCACTTGTGGGTAGGTTCTTGCGGTGTCTAATTGTGTGGACGAGGTTCGTGCAATACCTCTTAGCCGCCAAACCACCGAGTGTTGGTCGACACAACAGGGACTAGCGTGCCGGCAAGCACATGAACCTTGGGAGAAAAATCACTTGTCTCTTGCCATTAGATTTCTCCTAGTATTCATATTGTGTTGATTGATTGATTGGTTCATCTCCTCTACGCGACAGTATAATCATCTTGCTCACTCATTTACATTCTCGCAAACTAGTTGTAACATGCTCTTTAGTGTAGCTAGCTTTGAGAGCTCTTAGTGACTTAGCCATTGTTTGTATTAGAGATTATAGCAACTAGAATTGTTGGGATAGGAGGCTTACAACACTTGTTTGAGCTAGTGCAAAAAGCTTTATAGCCAATTAATTGTCTAACAAGTTTGTCTAGTGATTTGTAGTTTTTAAATTAGGCTATTCACCCCTCCCCCTCTAGCCATCTAGGACCTTTCACACAGCGCTATAACAAACAAGAGGGCTGCGCGGCTTCATATGCCTACAGAGGAATTCATCTACTGCACGTCGCCTGCCGAAAGGCTGTGCCATGTGGTGGCAGAGGAAGCGGCCGGAGAGGCAGCCACATCTAGCACCAGAGCAAGGCGAGGACGACGCAAAGGCCACAAGGAAGTTGGGCGGCTACGATGGGCAGGAGGCGCGATAGAGAGGGAGGAAGGTGGGCGGCTGCACTCAGGCACGACGGAGATGTCGGTCGGTGAGCACCCGGACACCGTGGAGAGCGCCGAGGTGGCGCGATGGAGCCTCGTGCACAGTCGAGGCGTTGCAATGATTTTTTTAAGAGACTGCGTGATTGGAAAGTCTTCTGGAGAATCAAGTGGACAAGTGGATAAGATAAGATAGGAGAGGGTTGTTGGGCTCGCGGCCCACCAACAGGAGCGTATGTATGCGGATGGACACCCTACAGAAAGTATTACCGTAACAGAGAAGCTGCACCGAGTTCCTGTTGGCAAACTATTATCACTTTTTTGTTTGTCTGCTGGAATTCCTATTGGCACATTGGCAGATAATTTGCTTCATTCCATTATGCTCTTATCAGAACAACTGGAGAATACAATTTGTCTCAAAGAATTTAAGCTTTTTCCCCAACATTTCCTTCTTGTAGCAGCCATACTTGCAGAAGCATGGGAGGTATCAATGGTCATACATCGATCTGCTCTAACTGGCTCAAGGTAACACTGTTCTGATCTGTATGTAGCTACGCGTGCAACCCATGCCACCTCCCCGTGGCAGCAATCTCCCTGCGTGCATAGATGGCTTGGTCTTGTCCTGAAACTCAGGATCAAGTGGATAAAGAGCAGCACTGTAGCAGCGATAAGATGGGTAAGTGTCGTCGAGTTGCTTCTAGCACACCGATAGGCCTTTCACTGTACCCAGTCTGAATTTTGTCTTTTTAATATAGTCGGCAACTCTCCTGCCTGATTCGTTTCGAAAAAAACCCTTTCACTGTGTCAATGTGTCAATAGAGTTGGAGGCAGCCTTAGTCGAAGCGCTCGTAAGTAGCAAAGGCGGTGGTGGCACTCCAGAACAGCGTGCTCGGAAACAATGTCCTCTGGGAAATCCAATTCCAAGGAGAAGGCGCTAGCGATGTGATACTTGTTTGGCGCATGGCAACCCGGCATCTTCGAGGCAAGGCACGCAGCTTCAACCTGCTCCTCCTCATCTCATCTACTGACCGCACTGTGGCAACTTGCATCTCCCAGTATTGTGTGTACTAGCTGAAAGCCACTCTGGTCCAAGAACTTCAAAGCAGTCAATGAAATTCTTTCAGAAACAGAAAAGTGCACTCAGTGAAGAGATTTACCAGCTTCTCTGTGCCCCCGAGCTGCAAGTTTATGGATTATTATGACCAGATGATTGATCTGTACTGAGCGAACGCTCTGATCAGCATGAGGTGGTGGAAAATGGTGCAAGGTTTGGGACGGAAGCAGCTGATGGTCGAGCTGCAGGATGGAGAGAACGGGTGGGTGGTGCTGGCAAAGTTCTGGTCCGAGATGATCTTGTATGTTGCCCTGTTCTGGACCTCCAGCATCCGTGCGGCAAATCAATCCCAGCTGCATCGAGCGCCAACAGCTTCACACAAGTATATCATATCTATTTCGATGCCATGGCCAGGGTATCGAGCACGTGTTATCACCCTCGAAGTGAACAGCTGCACCTGCAGAAACGTCATCGCGTGCAATACATGTTCGACTGTTCGTGTCTATATCCACAGGGACTACGACATGTACCAAGGCACCTAGCAAACACAGTACAACAGAAGATAAGCAACACTCGATATTCCCATGCCATTCACCGTGCACTGACAAATAGGAGTAAAACACTCTTTCATTGATCTACTATATCATCAGATTCAGTTAACCAACCGCTTGCGGCTTTGTTTGGATGCATGTATATCCATCTCAATCCACATGTGTTAGAGTGGAATGGAATGAAATTTAGTTCAATTCCACTCCAATCCACTTCAATACATGTGAATTGCGATGAATACATGAACATCCAAACAAGGCCTACAGTGTAATATCTGGAGGATTGAGAACTACATACATAAACAAAAAAAAGGATGATTCAGAAGAACTCAAAACATATCTCAACCCCCAACACCCTAAAACGGGGCAATCAGCCTTCAAAACAATCATGTTGCAACTGCAATCCAATGGGTTCCACCATTACATCTGCGCCCATCATGCACCTCCCAAACCATCTGCCATCCTATTGTTGAGCTTCGTCACCAAACTCGTTCATGTGGTCCAACAGATAGTTGGCCGCTAAATGCTCATCCTTGTTGCAAGCAAAGAAAACCTCCAGAACTAGATCTCCGTCGAAGCCCATTTGTTCAAGCTGCAATGACAGAAAATGCAAACAACATTAAGTGAGCAAGCCGCAAGCAGTAATAAAGCAACATGGAGACTGCCTACTCGTCATGTCCTTTGCACCGTAAGCTGATGCACACATATGGGCAGCATGCACAACGAGTTGAATCGGTTTACTTACACGTTGTATAGCTTCATTCTCCTCAGGTGTCACTGCTATTGTCCGATGCAGTCCAGCACCACCGAACTAATCTAGCAAGCTCCTGGTTCAAGATACCAAGAACACCAAGCACATAACACAAAACACAAATATCACTAGAAAAATACTGCCATCAACAGATGATAATTCCATACCCTTCAGCTCCCTCAGCAGGATCATTGATTAAACGCAGGAACTCAGCTTGGTTTTCCTGGATCAGCTGCGCGATCTGTGGATTTTGTTTCCCAAGCAAAGGCTACAGATCAAGGATATTTGTTTAATGAAACTAACATAATAATTATGACGTCCAACTGAGGTTGGAGCAGGATCCCATTCATCCGAGAAAATAAGGTCTATAGGACTAGCAGACACATTGGTGGACTGAGGATAGGGCAATTAACAACTCTTGCCCATTTGACATGCATCACACACACTATTATTGTTCAAATATTTAACAAAAGAGAGCTTGTGGCGACAAAGAACTTGCGTGGCTACATGACTAGAAGCATGCCCTAGTTTATGATGCCACAAGGATGCAGACGGCTTGACAACGTCGAGCAGGGGCGACGCTACGTGAGCTGACCCGAGTGCACAGGCACCAGGGTAAAATCGACGTACAAGTTAACAGGAAGTAAATTCTACCTCTTGTGCACCACCCTGGGCCAAACATGTGCACCACCGTGAGTCCATATGTGATGCGTTCACAGGCCACAAGCAGGCCAATCTTGACGTGCGGCCGGCCCAGCTAGGATGCCTGGGAAATAGACTAATTGCTGAACACAATGACACATCGTTTCCTTCGCGTAGAAACTTTGACCACGACTGTAACCCTACGACTACCACGAAGCGGAGAGCCGGAGAGGGCGAGGCTGTCGCTTCACCTACCAAAAATTGCGACCATGGCGAGGGGAGAAAAACGCCGCTCACGGCTTACGGATCACAGCCACCGGATTGCCGCGTGGCTGCAGCGGAAGGACTGCCGGAGCTCATCGCCAAGTCGCTCGGCTCATCACCAAGTCGCCGGAGCTCATGCAGACCATGTAAATTTTGGGTGTTTATCTGAATTAACTATTAATATCTCGGATCCATCATTTTGGTAATAATTTCTGCAATTCTACTGTTTATGTACCGTCACAGTACAGAGATAATCATTATGCTTATGAAGTGTGCACTTGGGTCCTCGATGCTCTAACTTCGCCGCTGACGTCGAGCACTTCTTTATTTGGGGACGACTTCATGGGGTAGAGACCTCCATCACAGTTGCCTTTGAGGAGTGTTCTCCTCGTCTCCTACTCCTTGATAGAAAAATGATGGCAGTGAAACTTAAGAAACACATTGTTATCACACATGAGGCGATTTACAGAAACAAGATTCTTGCTAGCTTTTGGAACATGAAGAATGTTTTTGAGATGGATATTACTAGTAGGGGATCGCAAAATTCTACGACCAACATGGTTCATTTCCATACCTAAACCATTTGTCGCATGAACCTGTTCACCGCCATGGTACTTGTCACGCGCCGTCAGCTACTCTAGCTCGCTGGTGATATGGTCTATGGCGCCTGAGTCCATGTATCAGTTGGTGTCCACGCCATAGGAGGTTGTTGCAAAGGAAGAAGTCTTCTGTGGTGGCCCGGTGAAGGAAGCGTCGAATCTTTTGTAGCGCCGAAAGACCGTGTGGTCATCTTTGCCACACAATTGGCAGATAACACCTGAGGGTGCCCCACCTTGAGAGCGCCCGCCATCACGACCTCGTCTCTGTCCACGACCAGAGCCATGACCAGCACCACGACCGCGAGGGTTGCTGTTGTTGCCGCTGCGACATCCCTTTGTGGCCATGTTGGCGGATGATTGGTAGCCACCGCCATGAAGTTCCATCCGCTTCTCAAAACTAACAAGTTGGGTATATAATTCTCCCACCGAGATGGGTTCAACCCGAGCAGCAACTGCGGACACCACATAACTGAACTCAAGATCCAATCCAATGAGGATGTAGGACACGAGTTCTTCATCTTCAAGCTTCCTACCACCAGATGCCATACAATCCGCCAGAGCCTTCATCTTCGTGAAGTACTCATTGATGGACGACGCCCCCTTTTGGTGACATGGCGAGCGCCATCCTGGTGCTGATGACACGTGCTCGTGACTGCGATGCGAACATGCCCTCATTGGCAGCCCAGGCTGTCGATGCCGTCTCTGTGGTGGAGATTTGTGACAGGATCTCCCGTGCAAGAGAAGACAGCAGGTAGCTGAGAACCTGCTGATCCTTTGTCACCCACATCTCAAACACAGGATTTGCACCCACGCCGAACCCTGAGTTTGAGATGTGGGTGGCAAAGGATCAGCAGGTTCTCGGCTACCTGTTGTCTTCTCTTGCACGGGAGATCCTATCACAAGTCTCCACCGCAGCGACGGCATCGGCAGCCTAGGCTGCCATTGAGGGCATGTTCACGTCACAGTCACGCGCACGTGTCATCAACACCAGGATGGCGCTCGCCATGGCATCGAAAGGGGCGTCGTCCATCAATGAGTGCTTCACCAAGATGAAGGCACTGGCGGATGAGATGGCATATGTTGGCAGGAAGCTTGAAGATAAAGAACTCATGTCCTACATCCTCGCTGGATTGGATCTTGAGTTCAATCCTATGGTGTCCGTAGTTGCTGCTTGAGTTGAACCCATCTCGGTGGGAGAATTAAATACACAACTTTTTAGTTTTGAGCAGCGGATCGAACTTCATGGAGGTGGCTACCAATCCTTCACCAGCATGGCAACAAAGGGAGGCCACAATGGCAACAACAGCAGCCCTCGCGGTCATGGTGCTAGCCACGGCTCTGGTCGTGGACAGAGAGGAGGTCGTGTGACGGGAGCTCTCAAGGTGGGGCACCGTCGGGTGTCGTCTGCCAGTTGTGTGGCAAAGATGGCCACATGGTCCTTCGATTCACCGGGCCATCGCAGAAGACTGCTTCCTCTGCAACAACCTCATATGGCGTCGACACCAACTGGTACATGGACTCAGGCACCACCGATCACATCACCAGTGAGCTGGAGACAAGTACCATGGTGGTGAACAGGTTCATGCAGAAAATGGTTCAGGTGTGGAGATTAACCATCTTGGTCGTAGAATTTTGCTAGTAATATCCATCTCAGAACATTCTTTATGTTCCAAAAGCCATCAAGAATCTTGTTTCTGTAGATCGTCTCACGCGTTGATAACAATGTGTTTCTTGAGTTTCACCATGATCATTTTTCTATTAAGGAGAAGGAGATGAGAACACTCCTCAAAGGCAAATGTGAAGGAGGTCCCTACGCCTTGAAGTTGTCCCCAAATAAAGAAGTGCTCGACGTTGTCAAGTCGTCTACATCCTTGTGGCATCATAGACTAGGGCATGCTTCCACTCATGTAGTCCAGCAAGTTCTTAGTCGCCACAAGCTTCCTTTTGTTAAAGAATTAAACAATAATAGTGTGTGTGATGCATAAGAGTCATCAATTGTCCTATCCTCGGTCCACTAGTGTGTCTGCTAGTCCTATAGACCTTATTTTCTCAGATGTATGGGGTCCTGGTCCAACCTCAGTTGGACGTCATAATTATTATTTTAGTTTCATCGATGATAATAGCAAGTTCACTTGGATCTACCTATTGCATCATAAGTCTTGAAGTTTTTCAATGTTTTCATGATTTTCAGAATCTTGTGGAACGTCAATTCAATCACAAGATTTTAGCCATACAAACCGATTGGGGGAGGGGGTATCAGGACCTGAAGTCCTTCAAGTGCATAGGTAGCACACGTTTCCTGTCCTCATGCGCATCAACAGAACGGGACTGCCGAGCGCAAACACTGCCACATTGTTGAGGTGGGGCTCTCCCTTCTTGCTCATACGTCTATGCCACTTAAGTTTTGGAATGAAGCTTTCGTTACTGCTATTTTTCTCATCAATCGCCTACCTTCTAAAGTCAATGATACCCCTTGCTTGTCTTCTTGGCCAACAACATGACTATATGTTCCTTCGCACATTTGACTGAGCCTGTTGGCCAAATCTACGTCCATATAATTTCCAGAAAACTCCAATTCCGCTCCAAACAATGTGTTTTTCTAGGTTACAGTAACTTACACAAGGGGTTCAAATGTCTAGACCCTGCCAAGGGGCGCATTTACATCTGTAGGGATGTAGTGTTCAACAAGCATGTATTCCCTTTTGCCTCGCTTCGTCCCAATGCTAGCGCTCAGTTGCGAGCCGAGCTCGCCCTTCTACCCGATATTCTCCTAAATCAATCTTCTAGTTTTGGGGATGCAACTTTGCGTGATCAGCATTCAGTTTCTCTTGTGCCGACTAATGTTGTGCCAAGGTTTGTTGGAGATATGTTGAATACAGGTGAAAATGCAGCATCATTTGGTGGAAAATCAGCGTCAAACGAGCCATATTTCATGTGTTCCCCAGCTAGAGGCAGCATGGGAATTAGGGTTGATCCACCTGATGCAGCCGCCAAATCCGCTGCCGTATCGCCCTTGGATCGACACGGTCGTGGTCTCCAGCACTACCTGCACGCATGGGTGCGGCCTTAGCGGGCGGATCGTCTGTGGCTACATCTTCATCGCCCCCTTCTGCAGATGTGTGTGTGGCCACATAGCCCGAATCGAGCGAGGGGGCAGCTGATGACTTCGTCGATCGAGGCAGATCTGTCCCCTATATCAGCTGTGGCTGTTGCAAGATCCGGTGTGGATGATTTTGCTGTGGCCTCTCCTACTGCTCTAGCGGGTTATCGCCCAACTACATGGCTCCAATGAGGTATCAGTAAACCTAAAACCTACTCTGATGGTACGATGAGGTGGTGTATGCTTGCTACTTCTTTGGCAAAGGAGCCTACAACTGTTGATGAGGCACTTGGAGATCAGAAGTGGATTACGGCGATGGACAGTGAACATTAAGCGCTGATTCGCAACAAAACTTAGCATTTTGTACCTCCCCCAAAGGCAAAAAATGTTATAGGTTGCAAGTGGGTGTATAAGGTGAAAAGGAAAGTTGATGGCTCGATTGACAACTACAAGGCATGGTTGGTGGCCAAGGGGTATAAACAGCGGTATGGCATAGACTACGAGGACACATTTAGTCCTATGGTCAAGGTAGTGACAATTTGCCTCATCTTGTCGATCGCAGTCTCAAAAGGTTGGTCCCTTCGGCATCTAGATGTCTAGAATTCTTTTTCCATGGTGTGTTAGAAGAGGAGATATACATGCATCAACCTCCGAGCTATGCAAACAAATTACATCCCAATTATGGTGATCTATGGTTTGAAACAAGCTCCACGTGCGTGATATGCACAGTTGTGTGGGAAATTGGAGACTCTAGGCTTTATACCTTTTAAAATCGATACTTCTCTATACTATTATAATGAAGGGAACATAACTTGTTTGTTTTGGTCTATGTTGATGACATTATTGTAGCCAGCTCCTAAGGAGGCGACGAATGCTTTGCTCATTGACTTGCAACGTGAGTTTGCATTGAAGGACATGGGAGACCTTCAACTATTTTCTAGGCATTTGTCAAGAGGACTCAGGACATTCTAGTACTCACCCAAGAGAGATATGTTGTCGAAATGGACAAGTGCAAGTCTATAGACACACCCTTATCAAGCACCGAGAAGCTTAGTATTGTTGAAGGTCAAAGGCTTGGCCCTGAGGATTCTACAAGATACAAGAGTTTGGTTGGTGCGCTGCAGTACCTTACACTTACACGGCCTGACATTTCTTTTGCCGTGAATAAAGTGTGTCAGTTTCTACATGCCCTTCTGTTCATCGGAGTGCTGTAAAACAGATCCTGAGGTACATTCGTGGGATAATTAATCTTGGGCTTAGAATTGGATGGTCAAAGTCTATGATGGTTAGTGCATTCTCAGATGCAGATTGGGCGGGCTGTGTAGATGATTCAGAGATCCACTAGTGGTTTTGCTGTGTTTCTTGGAGATAACTTGATTTCGTGGAGTGCCAAGAAACAAGCAACTGTCTCTCGATCAAGCATAGAGGCTGAGTATAAGGCACTAGCCAATGCAGCTACAGAAATGATGTGGGTTCAAAAGTTGCTGACAGAACTTGGGATTCACCATCCTCCTATGGCTCGGCTATGGTGTGACAACTTGGGTGCTACATATCTCTCAGCGAACCCAGTGTTCCATGCTAGGACAAAGCACATCGAGTTTGATTTTCACTTTGTCAGAGAAAGAGTAGCCCAGAAGTTGTTGGATATACAGTTCATTCAATCTGGAGATCAGATTGATGATGGTTTTACTAAGCCTTTTGCGGTTGTCAAGATGCGGCAGTTCAGAACCAATCTCAACCTTGTAAGTGGCTAAGATTGAGAGGGGGTGTTAGACGATGTTGAGTCTATCGGCTTAGGTTGTTACAGTCTTGACTTGTAAGACAAGTAGTTTGTTGGTTGTTATCCCTTGTAACTCATGATTGTTGTACAAGCCACGGCAGGGGTTGTTCCTAGCTATATTAACACGAAGCCAAGCTATAACACCTCTGGTGTTAAGCATGCATTAGGCACTGCAAATCATGAGTATGAGCATCATCTTGCATTCATAATCACATGTGATATAAATGAAACAGTGGTTTGAAACATGTGAAACATAGCTCTGAAATATGGATGTTGCATTTGTTTGTTTAAATGAAAACTATGCCATGCTTATGCTTGTTAGGTCAATAAACATGTTTGTGGGTAATGCAAAATTTAGAAATATTTAGCATGTAATTTGGAACAAGTTTTGTATTCAAAGTTTTCTCAAATTTTGCTTTTAAAAATAATTTAGAAAAATAGAGTTTTGATTTAAAATGGACTTTGAATCTTTATTTCAAAATATAGTTGGAATTTTAAAATGCACCTTTAAGAAAAGTTGTAGAGAATCAAATTCTAAGCAACTTTTATTTTTGCACCAAACCCTAGAAATGAGTTTTTCTTGCTCAAAAAAGAATTGTGGGGCTGTTTGTTTGAAAAAGAAAAAGAAAAAGCAATTTATTTTGGAAATTGGGTCGCACCCTCCTTTCTGGCCTAGCTGGCCAAGCCGGCCCGGCCCGCTCACCCCGCCCGCCTCCTTCTCCTGTGCGTCGCACGCCTGCGTTCGACCGGCCGCAGCTCACGCCCGCCGCGTGGCGGCCCGTCGCCGGCGTCGACTGCCCGATGGCATGCTATGGCCCCCGCAGCCGCGCTCGCCTTCACCCACGCCCTCAGCTCACTCAGCCACACTCGCCCACTCCTCCTCCCTCTCCTTCTCACCTCGCTCTCGCCTCACAGCAGCAGTAGCAGAGCCGCGTGGCCACCCCGCCATTGCCGGCCGCAGAGCTCGCCACTGCGCAGCGCCGTCGTTCCTGCTCACGGCCAACGCTCTGCAGTAGTCGCCCGCTCCGTCTCGCCGCACCGTCCGCGCTTGCCATCGCCCGAGGTAAAGGCCGCGGTGGCTAGTTTGCCTTCCCGCCATGGCCGGAGCTCCGGCGAGCTCCCGCTCCTTGTCACCCGCCCTCTCTCCGCTCCTTCTTCTCCCCCTTTCCACGCGCATTGGCTTTGCCTTGCTCTCGCGGAGCCCGCACACCGCATCTCGCCCCTCGTCGTGGTCGGTGCTTGCCGCCCAACAGTGAGCAGAGCCGCCGCTCCGCCATGCACGCCGACAAGCACTCGCCCGTGCTTCTCCGACGCCCTTTTCTGGTTGGCCAGAATCGCATGACCGAGGGAAAGCCAAGGGTGGTGGTCTTGCCGCCGGTGACCACGCCGCCGCAAGTTCCCGGTCGGTCAAAATCCCCCTGCTTGGGGTGACCGACGGGTGGGGTCGGTTGACCCATGGGCCCCGCCTGTCTGTCCCTCTGTACTGATCTGGGGTGAAGGAATGGGGTGCGCGTAGCAGTTTGAGCCGGGTGGATTTTCGGATTTAAAAGAAAACCTTTTTCAGAAATTGTGAAAATACTTCCAAAAATCATATCCGGAGAAATATAGCTCCAAATTTGTTGAAACAAATTTTGTTGTGTTTCTTAGTACTAGATCTACAGTTAAAAAATATTGCATGTCAAATTTGTGATACTTTTATATAGGGATTTATTTAATTCTTTTAATTGCAGTTTTCTTAGAAAATACATAGTAAATAGAATATATATCAGAAAAATATGATTCCAATTTTGTTGATCTATTCTTGAGATGTACTTTCTGGGAAAAATATATGTCATGATGTTCTGTAGAAAAATATGGCTATGTGATTTATGTGCATTTATTTGCTATTTCTTGTAAAATTGCTAGAGCCAAAAATATGAATAAAACATATATATGAAACTTTTTGTACAATGTTGGTAGACTATGTAGATTATGGGAAAAATACTAAATCTGTTGTTTGATACTTTTCATAGTACAAAGTATTTTCATGCTCATTTATATATCAGAGCTTGTCATTTTTTGTGTAGGCTGTTTTACTTATCCAAATGCCATGAAAATTTTATGTTAGGCTATTGATGATATGACTATGCTACTGTAATTTTTCTGGATTTTTCTATGCACTAGAAATATATGTTACCGTTGTAACCTTAGTTTAAAGTGAAATAAAATAATATTCTTTATGCATGATTAGTTTAATGGTGTAGCTTTGGTGTATCTTTGAAGCATCAAATCACTTGCTAATGTCATTTGGCATGTTAGTATAGTTATGTTGATGGAGTGTAGTAGCACTTGTGTTAGGGCTATATGTTAGTTAGCGGAAAAGTAACGGGGCTAGTAGTAGAAGGGAGTGTAGTAGATGACGTATACTCATGGTACTTGTTCTTGGATGATGTTGACTACCTAGTAGAAAAGTTTAACCTCTATACCATCTAATGAGTCTAAGTGTGTACATCTCCATTGCATGCAATCACGATCATCATATGTCATCGCATCCGATGCACCACTTGCATAATTACATATACAATTGCATCATACAGGATCGCGGGAGGAAGTGCCAGTAACAATATAAGAGGAGCAGTGTCACACCTGATTTTCCGAAGAATACCAAGCGCTAACTATATGTGTGCCTAGGATGTAAACACGACACATATAGCGACAATATGAAAATTATCAAAGACAAATGTTTTATTATATATCGAACTTAGTTACAACAAGACTTACAACTATTACAAAAGCATAGCGAAAATTATTCTTAATCTTCTCTTCAGGCTCCATACTCCATAGGGACGGTTGACTGGGGAAACACTTGTCTAGTACTCATGGAATCCGCACAGAAGTTGTTCAGTTGATCCTCCATCTGGTACACATCCGGGATTTTTATTGGT
Organism: Saccharum hybrid cultivar R570; assembly: GCA_038087645.1. Taxonomy (NCBI): domain Eukaryota; kingdom Viridiplantae; phylum Streptophyta; class Magnoliopsida; order Poales; family Poaceae; genus Saccharum; species Saccharum hybrid cultivar. The sequence continues at coordinate 965,252 of JAQSUU010000627.1, read as the reverse complement.
GAGAACGACAAGTGTCAGCTCACCATGCATGCTCAGCAAGTATAACTATGAGGGATACAAGGCTAAGACTTGACATAGGTTATGCTGTCAGCATTTTAGTTGGTCATATTTTATTAACACCTGAGTTGCTAACTTAGTGAGAAAACCCATTCCCAAGTGAGAAGTTATCATAATCATCAATATTAAAGATATCTCCCATCCATCCACATATCTGGCTATACATAGAGGGTCCAGGCCGCTCGTGTCCGTGAGCATGGCTGATATATCATATTACCAAAACTCTGCAGAGTGTGTACACTTTTACCTTGAGTCATGATTCCCATTTGCCCAGGGCCCGTCGACCCCCTAACACTACCAAGGTGGGTAGGCAGGGTTTCATTACGTAGCCCTTCACTAATTACCCTAACAAGTTAGTAGCCGTGAGGTTTTAGCGTCTAGGCGAATGGAGGCCCCCTTCAAGAGTGGCACACCATGACCGTAGCCCAGTACACACTTTAACAGGCAAGAAGCCATTCTGCAACCTAGTCCCCCCTCTTACGTGTTTTGGTAACCACTAACAAGCTAGAGAAAACTAGTTATACGACTAAGACCAGAGCCATGTGATTCTCAAGGTTGTACGGACCTCCTGGGTGGCCGCTTTAAGCATAAGTCCTTACGGAGAGCAACTGGAGCATAAAAAACAACCCATACTCCAACCCCTTTTTGTTATTAGATCATCTTTTACCGATTGTGATTCAAATCCATTAATCCTTTATCAATTAAGCTTTTATTGCACCTAACAAAACCTGACTTCCTATTATGCAATTCCCCCATAGGTAACAAGGAACATAGATCAAGTATTTCTAGGCATATCATTAGGGTATATCAGGTTAGACACATGCATATGTATAAAAGTAATTAAAGTTGCTAGGTAACAAGGAAACCATAGGCTATACTTGCCTCCAATTATCCGCTCAAACTTTTCCGACTTTTGCTTCTGAGCCATCCTCGCATAGTTCCTTCTATCGCTAGCAATCAACTGGCACAAGTACCTGAAAATGACCTTAAAAACAAAACACCAAGCATTATAAAAACAAGATAAAAACGTGTCTAACGCGAAGGGTGTGATCCTACGATCGTGTGAGCGCAAAATGCAACTAAAATGGAGCTATCATTAAAAAGTTATAAACTTTTGAAATTTAAAGGGTTAAATGCAAGTTTATTAGTTTAAATAAAATAACTCAAAATATATCTAAAGGCTTGATGAACAGTGACAACTGAAAGTTCATGAGCGATTGCTTGGAATGCTAAGTCATAGATGATAACGGAAATATGATTATTTTATCATAGATTGGCAAGGGAATATTACAAGGCACAGGAACATAGAAATTAAACAGGATAAATGATAAGGTTTAGATTGGTAGAGATATTTATCAAAATATTGGGATTATATTTATAGAGAAAAAGGATGCGTACATATGACATTAGCAGAAAATAAACATGCACATAGCCAACGTGAGATGTATTGGAAGGATATATGTATTAGCATGTTGATGTCAGCATGGAGACAAGCCACACGCAAGGTTATGCATCAAGGATACTAGATTTTGTTTGGACTTCTGGCAACAAAGAGACTTTGGTACACATCAATGATAGCTCTGACAAATTTGATAGAAAGATATAGAGCCGCTAACAGTTTTGTGCATAGAACGTCAAAAAGAACTGAGCAGATGATAGCTAATGAATCCTGTCATTTGGACTTCGGTTAACAGGTCATTTCTGTACTGGGCTATTGATCGAAACAAGACTCAGGCTGCTAGTTCCAGTTCCACAGCCCTCTATAATGGCCGGCTCTAATCAGAAAACATCGTACGGAAGATTATTGGTAGTAGAGGATGCTTCTCACCAGCCGAAATGAACGATGGTACATATGATGTGAACGGCAGCAAGGAAGAACAGACGACGCTGCATTACCCATCAAGAGACGATTTCCCATGCATGTGCGGAGGTAGCTTCAGGCAATTGGACAATCAGAAAGTTAGATAGATGAAATGAATTTAGTGAGATGATAGACAGCAAAGCACAACCTCACCGGCCGGGGGACAGCATCAGCACGAGCAGGGCATAGAGAAGAATGAATTGGTTGTCTAAAGAAGTAGGAGAGGGTGGGGGTTCACTGGGCTGCTTTTTATAGAGCTTGGAAGAGAGAAGTAGAAGGGTTAGGGAATGCATGCGACATGAATATCGAAGGTGGTGGAGCAGTGTGTTAATGCCACTAGGATGATCGTTCACATTTCTTATGATTGGAATTGAAGGAGAAGTGAGTGCTGGTCGTTCCATTCTGCTCATGAGTGGTTGTGATGCTCTTTGATTGTCCACTTGCGAGAGAGCATGCATGGTTATGCCATGCACAACGTGAGCAAAATAGCATAGTGACTGATGCCTTTTTGGAGCGGACTATTGCAAAATAAAACATTATATAAACAAAAGAGAGTTTTGCGTCAACTTGCCGAGGACGATGACGGATGCATGCACGAACTGGTGGTGATGAGAGCGTGCCGGATCATGGTGAGGAACATCTGTGGAGTCCAGGCTCGTTTTATAGCAGCCAGAAAGAAGTGTAGGAGTCGAGCAAGGAGTTATTGGTTAGTGATAGATAATGCTCATGCTTCCATTCTAGCCACTATGGCAGCAGTAGTTGCATCTCTGATGACGGTGGAAATTAATGGAAGAATAAGTGGGGCTTGCATTTTGCTGGTTAATAATTACGTGCAAGCAAAAGTGACCCATGGAAAGAAAGAATAGATATTTGTTATGCAATAACACCAACAAAGAAAAGAGAGAAGTTGGTATTAATTTAAGTGGTGGCTAAATGACGATGGACTTATGTGCTTGCATATATATGTATATATATGGGCTGGACTATAGGCATGAACACCTGGTTGTTGCTTGCCGAAGTGATATAACGTGCAAATGGTTAAGCACGTAGGCCATGGAAATAGGAGAAAAAGATAGAAAGGAAATTGAGTTTACAATTGCTGGCTATTTTGTTCATTGATTGAAATGATCACGTGGCGAGAATATGAGATGGATAATGGATCAGATGAACCAAGATTTGGTGTGAGATTAAAATTAAAAGGATTTTAGTCAGACAAGGATTAAAGAGTTGATTATGATTTTAAAAATTATAAAAATTACTTTCTCAAAGATTTTTAAAACTCAAACTATATTTTTTTAGAACTTTATAAAATGTAATTTGAACTTTATTTTTTTTTAAAAAAACATAGAACAAAACCTATTCAAGGCTTAAACGAGTTTTATAAATTTCATTTTTCACACAATAAAATTTAATGCCCTCAGCATGAATGCAACAAACATATCAAGTTTGAATTTCAAAAGTTTAAGAAAATCATATTTTCACTATTTAAACAACATAATTAAATCTTAGAAAATTCATAAAACCATTTGTTTTATCGAGTGTTTTCTAAGCACATCCCAAAATGAAAATTTTGGGGTGTGACAAGTAGGCCGGGGTCGACCCATAGGACATCCAGGCGCAGGAGGTGCTAGAGGTAGAGGAGCAAGGAGAGGACCTGCTCGAGTGTGTGGACTATCAACCTAGTTCCTTTGAGCGAGGTAAGCCCTGGAACATTCTAAGTCTCATACTTTATAAAAGCAATCCTTTATATATATGTGTTTTATATATTGTTGCATTAAGTTATAGGAGTTGAGTGAAACCGTTGATGCATTTATTACTATCCTTGCCTACCTTATTACATTCTTACCCTGTTAGGTTTAGGCTCAAATAACTGCTTGGCCCTGCTTAGACCGGTAGCGATCGGTGATTTCCGGTCAGCTGCAATTATAGGTGGTTAGTGGAATACTTTAGCTATGGAATTGATGATATCTTGGAAATAACCATGTGTTGATGGATAATTGAGGACCAGACGAAAAAATTGGAGGCAACTAAACAGGGTTCTGGGGTGCTATTAGTTTTCCGTCTGCGTCGGTTAAGGACCGATCGTTGCTTGTCCCTCTTGTCATGTTGAACGCATGTCTCACATTTAGCTGGCCGAATAACGTACCTTTCGACCGTGAAGCTACTTGCACATTTCGGGCTGGGATAAACTTGGATTGGCAGACTGGTGCTGAAGGGGGTATGACGGGGGTACGAAGAGTGAGCCCAAGGGCAGGCTAGGTCCTGATTCCTGGTAGTCGGGAGGCCCCTGGGTATTGCGGTCCATGATTGTTATCTCGCGATGTTTACCTGGAAAGTGTCATTGGTGATCTGTAGCTCACTTGATCGGTGAGTATGATTTATGTGAGGAATAAATCATCAGCTGGTTAGGAATCGATTCGAATCGCCATCGCTCCTGGATAGTGAGCACTTGACTCGAGTTATGGCGTCGTAGTAATAATGATGGAACACTGATGGTTATATGGATGATGTTAGAAATGGTAAATCTAAGTAGGTAACTGGATGTTATTGGTTAATCAAGTGATTGCTATAGTATAGGTGCTTACCTAGCTTGATAGGTTATAATAAAGATGATTCAAAGTACTTAATTGGTTCATTAAGTTAAATTACTGCTCTTCCGCAATTGAGTCAGCTAGTCCACCAAAAGAAAGCCTTGCATACTCCTTGGTGTCACTTTATTTTAGTTTAAGACGGGTAAGTCTAGCTGAGTACTTTCTCGTACTCAGGGCGTTGTTCCCATTGTTATTACAGATGGTCAGATGTACTACGGTTATTGCATCAACTGCCTGTACCCTGCGATAGGCGACAACTAGGACCAAGGGCATGGTCGCTCTGTATGTCTTATCTAATGCTTTTGTTGGAAATGACTATCTCCTGGCACTGTATCTGAAGTAAACGTGTGTGTGGTTTTAAAACTATTTGCTTCCGCTCCTTTATTATTGAACTTGGTTTGTAATAACTTTATGTTTTAAACTCCGATATATCTCAGTGTTGTTGCAAACTTTATGTAATATGTGACTGTGGCTGTTAAACTTGTACGATCTTGGTTTGTATGTTGGTTGATTTGAAATCCTTCATGGTTTCACAGACTACCAGGTTATACAGGCTTAAGTTTGCTAAATTATCTGCTTCGACGGGTGATTTTCTTACTTAATTTCGTATAATTGGTCGGTTCTGTTATACAAGCCCTCCAAGGAGGCATCTCGTTCCACCCATTTTCACATAATGAACATGCCCCTAAGGAATAGATAACTAGAATGAAAAGATTAAGAGGAACATGAAAAAAAAAAACTGCAAGATTTGAGGGTTAGCCTGCACCAAGGAAAGCAAACCTCTAAATTGTGTGTTGTTTCGTAGAACAAGATTTCCACCACATGCATTTAAAGAAGCATTTGGAAGGGCCTGTGGATAGAATTGGACATGAGTTTGAAACAACGAAAGGATGAGGAAGGAAGGAGGGAGGGGGAGAACCTGAGGAAACAGGTCCAGGGATTAGCATTAGGTACATATGGTGGAATTGCAGGTTGTGCTGATTGTGGAGCCTGAACTAGATCAACTAGTTGGCCGCTTGCAGGAGGGGCTGCAAGAGCAGCAGAGAACTCTACCTGCACAGGAACCCCCTATGTCACAGAGGCATTGAACTTTAGTGGCTGGCAGTTGAAATATAACAAGCTAAAATTGCGCCACATCAAGATCTATAGCATAGCAAAGATCAGTTTTTAGAAATCAGAAAGCATGCAGTCAACTGCTACAGATACTGCTTTCCATAATTCCAAAGAACAACAAACAATGAAACTACGGATCCTGATTGAAGTTACTTGTAGGAACTTTGTATTCATTAGGTTTAGCCAGTGTCTTGTTTTGCTTTGGGCAAAAGAAAGAAAAGTTGACATGATGGTTTGCTCACAAATGCTGAGAGGATAGTCACTATAATCACATACACATCATATTTTGAAAGAAGATTAGGAAAATTATATGGGTTATAAAATGGACCAGTACTAAGCACAAATTAACACCTTCTTTCAGTAAACTCAAGTGCTGGTCCGGTGGTCCCAACAAACTTTAGGATGCATTTGGCATGGATTTGTTTTCTCGAAGAAACATTTCTAGAGAGAAACTAGTTTTTCTGCTTTCTGATTCTTAGGTGAATCCCAGAAACATTAGTGGTGACTGAATCCAAAAATCATTGGCAGGAGTTCTTGTTTCTCTCCAGAACAATTTCCGCTTAGTAGGGATTCTATTGTTTTTAGAGAGAAATGGTTTGGATAATCCCACCAGGAACTACATTAACAAAGTAAAAAAACTGTCGGAAAAGGAGAAACAGTCCTTACAAAATATAAATATTCAACCGCCCGCTCCAGGTTGTTGTATGCAGCCTATAGAGCCTGCACAACGGTGCCTTGATCCCATGCTCCTCCACCCATTTCAAGAATGGATTGAACCGTTGCTTCTAGATTGCCACTAGAAACAAAGGTTTGACACAGCTTGACCATAAGGATTCGCTTCAATGTTGTTGCTAAAATCAAACCAAGAAGTACTATTGAATGCCATTTCATATTTTCATGTCTTGCCAATCAACAAATAAGAGTGGGAGGTCAACTGGGAAAATTCATGCCTTACCAATCAACAAATAAAAGTGGGAATTCAATAGGGAGAACTGATCAGAATTAAAAAATTCAACAGGGAGAGCTTACATTGCAGCAGCAGTAGAGGAAGAAGCTGATACTGTCAACTAGTAGTATAACATGAAGGTGGGAATTCAACAGGGAAAACTGATCAGAATTCTCAGTATGTAAAACTTACATTGCAGCAGCAGGAGGAGCCGGACCAGATGTTGCAGTTGGGTCAGGTGCACTAACAGGCGCACTGTTTGAAGAAACATCAAAATGATACTATCAATTAGTAGCAAAACATCTATCAACAGCAGCTGCCAGCAAACAATTGAATCTGTTCCTGCCATTCATTCAAACCTTATTCACTGTTCTGCAATCTAAAAATATTTGATTGTTTCTCTTTTGTGACTCTTCCAGTAGTAGTTATTTGTCTTTTGCCAATGGCATCAAGTCAATAAGTAGATCATTAAAAAATATCATGTACTGTATTCAACTGACAGCAATGACAAAAAATAATTGGGCACTGATGGAAGAGTGGCAAAAGTTTTTATTGTTGTCGCGCTGCTTAACAATTCAGGACCTGTTCATCTTCTTTTTTAATGCAATGGCAAGGACCCGCTATGTCTCAGATCCCTTGTTGTGGTCATGTGGTGGCACTGATCCTCAAATACTCGACGTTATTCATGAAGCCATAGCACTCACAGCATCACAAGGAGGCACACAGCAGTAGCGCAGTACTACTAACTACTGAACTGCGTAGCTAACTAAAGTTAAGCAGAAGAGAGAATACTAACTGTAAGCTAATTGAAGCAGAACATACGTTTCTTTGGATTGAGCCTGGTCAGCCATGCAGAGCAGAGACCATGCCGGGTTCTCTCGAATGTAGTAAGCCATGCTACAATGCTAACAGTCAACTGGATTTGATTTGGATGTGCCAATGGGGACGATGAGATGGAAAAGGATCTTTTCTATAGTGGCAGGTGTTGGATGCACCAGCCATTCAAAAGGCATTTGGACTCAAGGAAAATCCTTCAATACCTAAAAACACCAAAAAAAAATCATGTCACTACTGAACCATGGAAAGTAACTGAAGACAAAAATGGGTATATTATTGCCAAAACTATTGTGCATGCCAAGCCATCTATGAAACGAATGTTGTTAAGAAAAGCTTCAGTGTAGACTCCCTTCTGATTGTACTGGTAAAGATGTTCTCTTCGTTCAGGAGAAGCAAAATACTGAAGCTTCTCCTTTTCACGTTCACCTGTCGCAAAAAAAAATAAAAAAAAATCATGACCTACCAAAGGGCATTGGAGTTATGTGAGCAGTGGCTGCTTGTATGACATATTAGATGTGACATCAAAAGAATAAAAAGAGGTTATAAGATGAATTCAAAATATTGATTCTTGCCTCAAAGAAATATCAGTGAGGGAAAGCTGACACAACATCCATTGTCAAAGCAACAGAGGTCCTTAGTTTGATGCAATCCATCTGGCTATTCACAACTGAACCCTTGGAAACTCCATCCTCATTTCTCACTCCACTCTGAGCAAACAAAAGGACATGCTTTCTCATTAGGTAACTAGATAATTTTTTTTAGATAAAAGTTAACTAGGTAGATGATGACAACTGATGAGAAGATAAGAAAACTGCACATCTAATTACCTCCCTAAAAACATATAAACTCAACGTTTCATGAAAGAAATGTGTAATTTCTAAACCATCTGATAAATGGTTTGTATGTTAACTTTGACCAGAATAAATATTTCTTGAGCAAACAATAATAAGTTATTCACTAATAATCACACACAAATGCAATCTGATTCCAAGAAACAAGACATGTTCCTAATCTTGTTTCTTCTTCTTCACTAATAATAGTGTAGTAGTTAAATATAAAAAAAGATAATTAAACAGATAAGTAGACACACGAGCACTCAGTCTAATCAATTGAGTTTACAAGATCTGCATCCTTCATGAGTACCATTAGATTCAGGTTCTGTTTATTTGCTCAAACTGTTACTGATTGCTAATAATTGAGGAGTTCACAACTCCATAACCTTCTGCAGCATTTATCATGGTTCTTTCAGTGCATTCATCGTATTTACGTAGAACCAAAAATAGTGAAAAAAAAGATAGCAGAGACAGAAGCAGATTTTGAATCGTCCAATCCCTTGGCTCTATTCGCTTGAGCTTATCAGCCAAAATCAGTCAGCCATAGAATAGTGTTTTTCTCTCACAATAAATCAGCATCAACATCAGCATCAGCCAAAAATACAACCAGCCGAACAGTACAAATAAGATCTCATCAAGTATCTTTAAGACAAGTCAAGAACGTTATATTACCTAGTACTAAGAAGCCAGTACAAACTCAGTTTCACAAAAATAAAGGCAGCACCTACGAATCAGAGAATCCTCCAACACACAAAATCAACAGATACTGCAATGAGCTATCTCAAGCTACACAAGTTAAGGAGCTAAATTAATTTATGGCATGTTTGATCATGCATCCGGCACCATTGTCTCATTGCAACAAGTCAAAACTAGGCACCAAATCAGACAAAGAGTTTATGAAAGCGAAACAGTCATCGTCCTCCACCAGCATGGGCAAGCCTTGATCATTGCCTGCTACCGCGCCTGCCACATCAGCAGCAGGATTGACGTTGACAACATCAGCCGCCACCACAGGAAGAGAAGTGACGTACTCGGCCTGCGGTGTCAGTGGGTACTGTAACACCCCAGGTGTTTGTCTTCCAAAATTGCACCTGCATTTCATAAGCATGAGCATCATTCCATTCATTATGCATTTGTTTGGCTTGTAACAAGAGTGTGCAACATACTTTTATTAAGCTTGTTTCAAAAGTGGTAGCTTATGAAATGTGTGTAGTGCAACATATAGATGTAACATGGTGTGGCAATAGTTTGTTAAAATACTTGTTGTGTTTGTTTCAACCTATGTGACAATTGGAAGTGGGTGTAACCAAAGTGTACAGTGGTCAATTATGTCCTATAGTACCCTAATCACACTTAGGATCATTAGTGGAACAATGTTCATGTTGATCAAAATGACCAAAATGCCCTCCTAGCTGATGTTGACCAAGCCTTGAGCCCTAGAATGCTCTAGTTTGACTGTTTAAAAAGTCTAGCTTAGAGATCTTGCATGGATAAGCACCCTTAATCAAAGTTGTAGAGAATTTCATGGGGAACAAATGTCTCAATATGTCCATCTCATGAAAATGGCTAGAACCTGCTCAAAAGTGGCCCACAAGTCAGGTCTCTATGCTGATTTCAGACTTAGAAATTTTTCTAAGTCATGCACTGACATACAGTTTCACTGTACCCCACTTTGGAGCTAGGTAACTCGTAAACCATGGCAAACCAGTCCAAGCTTCCATTGACAAAGTTGTAGTGCTCATGTAGCTCTACAACTTTGCTGTTAACACCTACCACTAACTCGAGCCAGATTAGGAGATATGGAGGCTCAAACTTCGGCTGTCAGTCATTGCATTTGGACGCCGATTCAGAGTTCAGTGAACTCGGTGGCTGACCGTGTTCAGAGAACAGCCGCCGCATGGGAGCGCCATGGCGCCCGTATGCCGGTCGTGGTCCCACCGGTCAGGCCGCGAGCTCCTCAAGCCCGCCACGCCGTCTACCGCTCGCCTCTCCATCCATTTCCTCCTCCTCCTTCCCTCTGTCCTCGCCACAGCGGAAGAACCGAGCCGCCATCGCCGTCGCGCGCTTCCCCATGGCCGTGTGCGCTCGCCACCACACCACCGGCCACTACACCATGCCCACAGCTCCGCCACCACCTCCCGAACCTCATCGACCCCTCCTTTGGAGCAACCAAGCCAGGGTAAGGGCACATTGCCGATTTCCCTTTCTCGGAGCTCACCGGAGCGCCGTCGCCGTCATGGTCCACCGTGGCCAGCTCGCCTCCGCCGTTCTCTTCCTTCTCTGAACCCCGTCCCCACTCCCTCAGCACGTGTTGATGCTCTTGGTTAGATGCTACTGCCGGAAACCGTCCATGCAAACTGAAACGGTCCGCGGGTGCGTCGTGCTCTGGCCGTGCCCGCCATGGCCGCCGATGGCAATCCTCCATGGCAAGCCTCGTCTTGACCGTCTCTGCCCTTCCTAGTGCGCGCATGGGAATCACCTTGAGTTGTAGTACACCTTGGGATCATGTAGCCCCGTATCTCTCCGTAGCTCGTCCGGAACGCTGACCCCACCGGAGCGGTCTGTGCGCCGCTGCTGCTCAGTGCACGTGGTCCAGCATCTCTGTCGTGCCACCATCCACCTTGAGCACCTCGTCTTCTCTGCCATTGCTTGCTGGACCTTCTCCCTCGCTGTCTTGTCGTTTTGGTCACCGGAGATGACCGGAGCACGGCGGCCGACCTCCATTGTCCGCCATGAACAATGGCGAGGTAGCTCCGGTGCAGTAGAGTTAGGGAAAATAGGATGCCTAGATTCGGGGTGCACGGGGAGCACGCTGGGGCATTCATCTCCGTCGGACGGGTCACTGGCGGCGAGATACGCCGGCCGGAGTTTCCCCCCTGTTTCTATCGACGACGTGTGGGACCGCCCTGTCAGCGGCGCTCGCGCGGGCGGGAGCTGGCTCAGGCCGCGCGTGTGGGCCGCGCTGGCGCTAAGTGGGCTGGCCCAGTAGATCATCAGGGTCTTGCAATTTATGTTTTTCTTGTATTATTTCACAGATTTTCATGCTATTGTGTGAATTTCTTATCTCAAGCAATTTAGATACAAATGAGGTGATTCCAATTGTGTTTAGTTCTAGATAAAGTGTAGTATTTAGGAAAAATATCAAATGTATATGTGATGTTTAGCTTCTGGAAGATAAAAATAGATATTTGAAATGTGTTTTAAAATACATGCAAAATTGTTAATTTGATAACTTGAGTTCTAGTGCTCCAAAAATTATAAAATTTGGTGGGTGTGTTATTCCATGTCTAAGCTAGCTCTGGTAAAAATTTGGATGCTATTGCTTGAGTAGTTTTCAAGTTATATTGTTGTCATTTTATATTAGGAGATACTTGAATGAATTTTCATAATTTTTCTGTATGTGCAATGCTCATGAAATTTTATGGAGCATGTCCTGGTACCCTAAGGTTACTAAGAAAAATATTATTTCTGTTGTTTGACACTTTGCATTATGATTGGTTAATTATGCAAAAATTAGCCTTTCTGGCTTGTGAATTTTGTATAGGGAGTTTCTGTAAATAACTGTGGCTCAAATTTTTGCAGTAGCCTCCTAGTAGGGTACAGAGTCCCCTATAATTTTGTAGAATTTTCTAAGTAGTTTGCATATAAGTTTAATTTCTCACTTAATTAATTAATTAAATTAAGAAATGGATTAAAATAAATGACTTGGGTGAACATACCTTATTTTCTGGTGGTTTCATTTCATGTGTGACCCAGTAGTATCATTAGTTTGGTCATAGGGGTAGTTTGACACATGAGTAAATATTTAATTTTCACATTTCTAGGTTCTCTGGACAGCTGGTAGCATTTTTGGGTTTAGGCCTTGAAAGAGGTTTTTGCTGGGAATGTTGTGCATACCAAAGTGGTAGTAAACTTGTTAAACTAGCTTGTGTCAAAAATTGGTGGCATTTGGCCTAGTAGTTTAGGAGTTACAGTTGTTTGAAGTGACTGTCCAGAAATGACTGCTCTCTGTTCGGAGAGGGCAGAGTTCTGTAACTTTGGGAATTCGACTAGGTAAACTTAGGAATCAAGTCTTGAAGTATGAAAATTAATTGTAGAGCATGTTATTAGCTTTTCAGATTGCCTTGTATCATATCATTTGGATTTTTGGATCTCTAGTTATGGTGAAGTTACTGATCTGCTGTCCAAATCTCTATTGTGCTGTATTATGCTTAGGGTTGTGATAAGCTTAAGTAATGTTGTTCTTGTTGATTGTTAGGTGTTAGGTCCTTAACCGAGGAAGAACAATTGTACATTAGGTTGTGTAGATTAGGTAAGTACTTCTCTACCAGAGAAGAAATATGCATATATTGTGAAGTGATTTGAATAGAGCACTAGTGTTGCTGTAGTTCTATTTCATTCCGAGCATGTTGCATTCCTTCTTATGCATCCATGAGATTTATTGTGCATTCATGCAATAGGTGTACCGGAGAGAGTGACACTCCTGGAATTCAAGGGAGCTCTTCCGAAGGAGGTTCTGGAGCAGCCGGGAGAGCTAGAAGAACCAGCCAGCGAAGGAAGCACCGTTGAAGAGTTACCTGAGTGCTTGGATCACCGCCCTTCTTCTTTCCTGAAAGGCAAGCCCCGGTGCAGGCTAACCCATCTTTTGTATACACATAATTACGTACTTTTACTTATTTACTGCATTAAGTTGTAGTAGTTGAGTGAAAACACTTACTGCATTATATCTACCTTGTCTAGAGATAGAACTTGAATCCCAATTTAAGTTTAGGCACGTTTTAATGCTTAGCCCTGCTTAGTGCGGTAGAAGTCGGATGATTTCCGGTCATCCATGAGATTTAGGTGAAGTGGGTCACGAGTGGCTATGTTGGCTATCGTGGATGGAACCATGCTTAAAATGAATTTGAGACTAGGCTGGAGTTCGATAGTGCAGCCGCAAGACACTTCACGTCTTGGGTGTGAAGCTATGCCCGCCTGAGTCGTTTAAGGACCGATTCGCTGTACGTCCTTGAGTCATGTTGAATGCAGTCTAACACTTAGTTGGCCGGATAAGCCATTCCAACCGCGAATCTGAGTAATACAGTTCAGGCCAGAAATCAAAGGGTAGGTCACATCTTGGCAGAAGTAAGAATGTGCTTAGGAACATTGGTGTAAGACCAAGGGGGGTTAGAGTCCCTATCACCTGGCAGAGTGTTGCCCTTGGGGATGCGGCATCAGTCGAACCCGTGACTCCTAAATTGTACCAAAGGTGGCATGAGCAGCCCTCGCCAGGCGTGTCTCGGTGAGTGTTAGAGGTACCCCTCTAGCTGGATAGGAATTCGATTCGAATCGTCGTCGCTCCCGGTTAGTGAGCACTTGACTTGAGCAGCGGCAACGTAGATCTCATTAATTGAACAGATGGTAAAATGGGATGATGAAGTACATGTTGCCTCAAATTTATACCTGCTATGGTTATTATTGTTTGCCTAATCATCACATGATTGTTTAGTACAGGTGCTAAGATAGCTGACAGGTTAATGCTAAAAATAACTACTAGTATAGGTTAAAAGAGTTACCTATACTTATGCTTTTTCTGCAAAACTTGATGTCAGCCAGCTCCACTTTAAGAAAGCCTTGCATGATCCTTGGTGTCTTTTATTTTCCATTTCGACGGGTAAGTCTAGCTGAGTACATTCCCGTACTCAGGGTTTATTCCCTCCTGTTGCAGATGACATGCTATATCAGGGCTTCTGTAAGAATTGCCTCCACCCGGCGGGTGACGAGGACTAGATCACTCGGGCGTGATCATCTGTTAGTTACTTCCCTTAATGCTTTTGTGGGATGATGATCTGTAAGACTGGCAATTGTACTTGAACTAAGTGTGTGTGTGTTTTGCTTCCGCTACTTTATAAACTTGGTTTGTAATAATTGTGACTCCGTGGTGTTGTAAGTTTATTTTCCAAACTACTTGTGAAATGTAACGTGTGATGTGTTATGTTGAATGATGCGATCTTGGTTGTAAGCGAGTTGGTTTGAAATCATTCGTGGTTTCGATTGACTACCGGGATTATATGGGCTCAAGTTCGAAAATTTGAGCGTTTCGGCGCTTGTTTTTTTATACTTGTGCTCTTATAATTTGGTCGGTTCTGTTACAACTGGTACCAGAGCAGAATTCAACATTAAACACATCGTACGGGTATTTAAAAACAAAAGTTTTTGTTTGTGAAAAGTGTTAAAAATCTAAAATTTATTTCTATAAGTATGCCAGTGATCACATCCCTTAGCCCAAATAAGGACTCTTAGGTGGCTTAGTAAAGTACTAACTTAGGGGTCTTGTTTGTTTCTGTTTCGTCGTCCATACGACATGATATTGTATGGATGCCATCCGCTTGGGTGGTAATGTATGGATCAAATACCTCAACACTCTGGTAAGGGTGAGTTGTGAGAGCATGACCGTCCAACCGGCGGTCTAGGGGAGAGTAGTTGTGGTTACTTGCATACTTACATGTTCAATCATGTAATTATGAAAGTACTTAATTGTGGGTATATCTATCGGGTAGTTGTGATACTGAAGTATATACATCGGAGATGTGTATATGGAAAATATTTAGTTTACTGCTTACTTGCATGCTTATATTGGAAACTGTTGGGCTGAAATGAGATTTTCTGTAGGTACACTAACAGCGCAAACGAGTAGACCGATAGTTTTGCCTATATGAGAGAGCGTATGTATGCCACCGCCTAGCGTTAGGAGTTTATGATTCTACTAGGGTGAGAGGGTGTACGGAACGTGCATGCATCATGTTTAATTCATGTCATACATTTCATATTATTCCCTCCTTAAAATTTTGATTATCCCAACTAAATTAAATTTTGTATCCCCTAAATTATTCTCACTTTAAGTTATACCTTGTGGCTACAGATGGCTCGCACCAAGAGGACCGCTCGTAAGTCCGCTGGAGGCAGGGCTCCTCGACACTAGCTCGCTCCATGAGAGCCCCGCCCTGAGCCCACCGAGGCGGAAAGGTTGAGGGCCGAGTTGGCTAAGGTGACTACTGCTAGAGATACGGCTCAGCAACATCTAGAGCAAGTGATACATGACAGAGATCAGGAGACACTTGCGGTTCAGAGGTTGACAGTGGCTCATCGCAACTGTCAGCACATGTTGGACCATGTGATGAACTAGTGGGATGAAGCCTAGCACGAAGAGAACATCTTGAGAGCTCACCGGGTGGAGCTTGAGCAACAGTTAGCAGCTGCAGAAGAATACGACAACAATCTTCATGAGGAAGTGCACCGCCTAAATAATCAGCTCAATCCTCTGCTCCCTCATGACAATGACAATGACGATGATGAGGAGGTGGGCTCTGGAGTCTTCATGGCTGAAGGTGATGATGACATGGAGATCAATGGGCCAGAGGATGTTCCACCAGAAGAAGAAGAAGAAGAAGAAGAAGAAGATGATGATGATGATGAGGAGCTAGAGCCTGCTAGTGATGAAGATGGCGGGAGATCTTCGACACTGATTCGGAGGACGATGCTTAGATTAGTTCATCGCATAGCTATTGTGCTAGAGTTATCTTTTGTGCTCTCCATGTGTGGGAGTGGGGCTTTGTAATAACTTGGCTTTTGGGATATAACATCGAACCCTATGTTATCCTAGATGTTTGTTTAAACATGCTAAATTTCGGTCACAAGAGATGTCTCATTGTGTTCTGTTCGGTGATGGTGTCACGATTAGTACCCTCTGGTGCTGCGACGAAACTGAGGGCCTCCTGTGGCGCGCAACATAAGGTTGTGTTGCTTGGCATGCGCTGGTATCGAGGTGGCTAGTCATGATCTATCATGGAACTCCACCAATGGGTTGTCTCCTCGTGATCATTTCTTTGGGTATCCTTTCCTATTTTGGTTAGAAGTTTAGCCCGAATCAGGACACCCCTGTTATGTAAGGTTAAAACCTTGTTGGTATGGATGTAACCTATCAGACACGTTTGTGCTCCATGTATGTGAGCCTTTAATAAATTTCATCTTTTCATCGGAAGATATATTGTTTGTTAAGTACATCGCATAATTGCGTCAATTGATGCGCTTGATGAGGTTGTGTGGTTGTGATGAATTATTGTGCCTCGATTGTTGTGTGAATTCATTTTCCTATTGAAATCAGTTCAGCATATTTACACAATTCATCTACAAATTTTCTACATCGTCAGTGCTCATTGGTTATGCATTTTGCAGATGGCGTATAACCTCCGTCGTGGTCGTGGCATTGAGGATGAGGAACAGCCACCACCACCTCCGCCACCACCCACCCCAGCAGAATTGATGCAGACGGTGGTTGAAGAGCAGCGCCTGTTAGCAGACGCTATGCGCCAGTTAGTCAACCGGGATGCTCGGCATGGTCGTCAAGGACTGGAACCAAATCAGCATAGCGATTTCAAGGACTTTCTCGACACCAAGCCCCTACTCTTTAAGGAGGCGGAGGAACCTCTGCAAGCCGATGAGTGGTTGAATACCATTGAGCAGAAGTTTCGTCTACTTCGTTTGACTGATGAGCTTAAGACCAAGTATGCTTTCCACCAATTGCATGGTCCGACTGGTATTTGGTGGAGTCATTACCGCTCTACGCTGCCTCCTAATGTCCCGATCACTTGGGACCAGTTCAAGGTGGCTTTCCATGGGAATTATATTCCTCTAGGTTTGATGGCAGTGAAGCACACTGAGTTCGTGAGATTAACTCAAGGCAATAAGAGTTTGACGGAATACCTGCAAGCCTTTAACAACCTTGCAAGGTATGCAACTGAGTTTGTGGATACTGATGCAAAGAAGATTGCTAGCTTCAAGCGTGGCCTCAGTCCAAAGTTGATGAAGACCATGGGCACTAGCAAATGTGCCACTTTCAATTAATTTATCAGTGATGCCCTGACCCAAGAGAACAACAATTCTATCTATGCTGCTTCTAAGAGCCACAAGAGGGCCTTTGAGGCGGGTGCTTCACAGTCCTGAGCTCCAGTCGCACCGAGGGCTCCTTCTCGTTGTAACAAAACCGACCAAATTATAAGAGCACAAGTACAAAAACAAGCACCGAAGCGCTCAAATTTTTAAACTTGAGCCCATATAATCCCGGTAGTCAATCGAAACCACGAAGGATTTCAAACCAACTTGCTTACAACCAAGATCGCATCATTCAACATACAACATCATACGTTACATTTCACAAGTAGTTCTGAAATAAGTTTACACACACGGAGTCGCAATTATTACAAACCAAGTTTATAAAGTAGCGGAAGCATACACACACCAGTTGTTTAACTACTGCCAGTCTTGTTGATCAACAACCCGCAAAAGCATTAGGAAAGTACATAAAAGATGATCACGCCCTAGTGATCTAGTCTTCGTCACCCGCAGGGTGGAGACAAGTTTTGCAGAAGCCTTGATAGAGCATATCATCTGCAACGGGAGGGAATAAACCCTGAGTACTGGAATGTACTCAGCTAGAGTTACCCGTCAAAAACCAGAAATAAGATGACACCAAGGATTATGCAAGGCTTACACAAGAGGCTAGCTGACATCACATTTTGCATAAAGGCATAAGTAATTAAAACTCTTATAACCTGTACTAGCAGTTCTTTTCAGCATTTACCTATCATCTATCTTAGCACCTGTACTAAGCATGCACTTGATTAAAATCAAACAATTATCAACATTATATCCAGAGCAGGTATAAATTGTGGCAACATTGTATCATTCACTTAACCATCTGTTCATTTAATGAGATCTATGTTGCTGCTGCTCAAGTCAAGTGCTCACTAACCGGAAGCGACGGCGATTCGAATCAAGTGTTAGACTGCGTTAGACTGCGTGTATTATTCAATTACTCGGCTTCACGGTCGGAACGACTTATCTGGCCAACTAAGTGTTAGACTGCGTTCAACATGACTCAAGGACGTACAACGAATCGGTCCTTAAACGACTCAGACGGGCATAGCTCCACACCCAAGACGTGAAGTGTCTTGCGGCTGTACTATCGAACTCCCGCCCGGTCTTAATTTCATTTTAAAGGATGGTTCCATCCACGATAGCCATAAAGCCACTCGTGACTCCTTCCTATATCTCGCGGATGACCGGAAATCACCCGACTTCTACCGTACTAAGCAGAGCTAAGCATTGATACGTGCCTAAACCTAAATTAGGATTTAAGTACGATATCTGAGCAAGGATAGGTATAATGCAACAATTGTTTTCATACAACTCCTACAACTTAATGCATTAAACAATTAAAAGTACTCAAGATAGATTTATAAAATGATGGGTTCAGCATGCACCGGGGCTTGCCTTTTAGAAAGGTCAAGGGCCGGTGGTCAGGACACTCGGGTAGATCTTCGGCAGGAGCTTCGTCGCCGGTTGGTTCCTCTGGCTGCTCCGGCTGGTCCTGGACTTTCTCCGGAATCACTTGCTCGAATTCGAGGAGCGTTACCCCCTCCGGAACACCTATTGTATGAGTGCATAATAAATCTCATGTATGCATAGTAAAAGATGCAGTATGCTCGGAATGAAATGCATTACAACATTCTTAAAGCTCTATTCAAATCACTTCAAATATTAGGTGCAAATTCCTCTCTGGTAGAGAAGTACTCACCTAATCTACTCAACCTAAGATATAGCTGTTCTTCTTCGGTTAAGGCCCTAACACCTAACAATTACAAGAGTAGCATTACTCAGGTTACCACATTCAACACCAAAATATCACAGTAAGACATTCTGGACAGCAGCTCAAAGATTCTAACATAACTGAAGATTCCTAACTCCAAAAGATATGATCTAAGACAATCTGGAAAGCTTAAGAAATCCACTACAATTCATTTTCAGATCTCAACCCTAAATTCCTAAGTTTTCCATGTCGAATTTCATAAGTTTCAGAATCTGTCCTCTCTAAACAGAGAGTAGCAAATTCTGGACTGTCACTTTAAATAGCAATAGCTCCCAAACTACTAAGCCAAATGCTCCCAAATTTTGACACAAGATAGTTTATCAAGCTTACTACAACTTTGGTATTTACAAGTTTTCCAGCAACCACCTTTATCAAAGGTCAAACCTAGAAATACTACCAGCTGTCTAGAAAACCTAGAATTGCAAAGATTAAATATTTATTTATGTGGCAAACATCCCTTAAGACCAAACTAATGTTACCACAAGTTCACATAGGTCACAAAAACACCAGAAAGTAAGGTTTGCCTACCTAAAATATTTATTTAGACTCATTTCTTAATTTACTTAAGTAATTAAGTGGAATTTTAAACATATATGTAAACTGTTCCTATAATTCTACAAAAATTACAGGAGACTCTATGAAACAAAAAGAGACCACTGTAAAATTTTGAACTAAAATCATTTACAGAAACTCACTAAACAAAATTCACAATCCCAAAAGGCTGATTTTTATATAATTAACAAATCATATTAAAAAGTATCAAACAACAGATTTCATAATTTTCTTGGACACTTTAGGGTACGAAGACATTCTCCAAAAATTTATAAGAACATTGCACATGTAGAAAAGTTACAAAAATTCATTCAATTATTCCCTAAAATAACATGCTAGCATTATAACTTGAAAAGTACTTAAGCACTAATGTCCAAATTTTTACTAGAGCTAATATAGGTACAACTTAGCCTACCCACCAATTTTCATAATTTTTGGAATAATACAGCTCCAGTTATACATTTAACAAATTTGCCTTCATTTCACAACACATTTGAAAGATCTATTTAATTCTCCCAAAAATAAACATCACATATTAGATTTATATTTTTCTAAAATACTACCCATCATGTAGATCCTAACAAAATTTATCTCATAATTTTTGGGCAAGTAAAACCCTAGATCTACATTTTCCAAACAACAACAAAAAATCTGTGACAATATGACAAGAAAAACCAAAACCGAACCCTAACCCGCTACAGTGCTGGGCCGTCCCGGACTCCCGCCCGCGCGCGCGTGGCGCTGACAGCGCGGGCCCGTAGGCCAGAGAGAGAAGAGCGGAGGGGGAAGACGGCCGCGACTCCGGCGAGCTCTAGCTCGCCGACGACGGCGCCTCCGGCGACGGGAAGAGCACCAATGGCTTCCCCGCGACTTCCTGCATCGACCAAACCTAGATTTGCTGACCCTATCCCACCCTAGCTACGACGGCCATGGCGACCGCGGCTCGGAGGCGGCACCCGGTGGTGGTCCGGCGAGCTCCGGGGGCCAGGGACCTAAGTGAGGTGTGCTACGGCTTCCTGAGGACATGGCGGACCTCTCCATGCCAAGGAAGAGGACGGAGGTGGAGCGAGTGCTGCTGGCCGCGTGAGCACCGCACCGGCGGCCATGGCGCGGCAGCGCACGACGGTGTTCCGACGTGTACCGGCCATCCCATCCGGTAGCGTCATCACCTAGGCTGCTCTACCCACCCCGGAACCTAGAACACGTAGCGGGGAGACTGGAGGGAGACCGTAGGGAGCTGGCCACGGTGAGCCGCTGCGCGGACAGTACGCCGGCGAGGACTCGCGGTGGCAGAAACCGAAATTCGCCCTCACCTCTGCACAATCGGGTCAAGCAACGGGTGAAGGAGGTGGAGGGGATGTTGGCGGAGTAGTGAATGGGATTTGGAGGACGGTGGTGAGACGGTGAGCTCGCGCGAGCATGGAGAAGGCTGCGGTGGCAATTGCGCCTCCGTTTTCCGCCTCGGTGAGCCCGGCTAGAGCGAGAGGGAGGGGGAGGAGAGTGAGCGCGAGTGAGGGGGTGGAGGTGTCCGCTCGGTGTTCAAACCCGCGCCTGGGCTCGCGACGTGGAGGCGACGGCAACGCTTGGACGCCACGCGGCGACGCTCTTCTGCCCGAGCGCCACGACACGGCCGGTGTCCGACTGAAGGCGCGATCGTTGACTGAATCGATGAGGCCGAACGGTGACTGACAGTGAAAGTTTGGCGCTGATTATCTTCCAACACAGCTCGATTCGGTCCAAGATGACAACATCAAATTTATAGAGCTATGTGAGGGCAACAAGTTTGTCAATTGGAGTTTGGACTGGTTCGTCCTAGATTTGAAACTACATAGCCCCAAAGTGGTGCCCTGTGAAACTGAAACATGTTTTCAGTTAAAGACACCGACTGAAACCCTAATTTCTTGACACTATATCTCCTAAACCATTGAGAACCAGGTATGGGTGATGTTGGCAATGTTGTAGAGCTACATGAGGGCTACAAGTTTGTCAACATGAGTGGAAGCTGGTTTGGCCTGGTTTGCAAACTACAAGCTTCTAAAGTAGGCCACAGTAAAACTGGAGGGCACTTTTAGGACTTAGCAAAATTTCTAAGTGTTGAGACAGCCCCTCTAGCTGACTTGTGGTCCATTTTTGAGCATGTTCTGGCCAGTTTCATGAGATGGTCATATTGAGACTTTTGTTCCCCATAAAATTCCCTACAACTTTGCTTAAGGGTGCTCCTCCATGCAAGGTCTCTAAGCTAGACTTTTTAATTGGATAAACTAGAGCATCCTAGGGCTAAATGGTGGTCAACTACACCTTGGAGGGCATTTTGGTGATTTTGGTCAACATGAACCTTGCTCCATTAGTGACCCTAAGTATAACTAAGGTGTTGTGAGATATAATTAGCTACTCTCCCCTTTTGTTACACCAACTACCTAGTGTCACATGATGTGAGCCAAACAAAATTCTAAAAACAACCACATTAGTTGCAACCACATAAAATAACATGAAATGATGCATGCTTATGCTCATGCAAATGCAATGCAATTATGGAGCTAAACACCTGAGGTGTTACACTTGTCCTCCTGCAACGGGTGCTAAGTTTCGTCCCCCGCAGAAGAAGGCTCCAGCCAAGACTAGGTTTCGCAAGGCTTATACCGTTTCTCTTCCTAAGGATAGTTCTAGCCAAGGCAGCTCTAGTGTTCCTCCAAGCAACATGCCTTGCTAGAACTGCAACAAACTAGGTCATTGGTCTAGAAATTGTCCGTATCCTAAGAAGAATGCAAATCAAGGCCGTCAGGGGCATGTTCATTACAATAGTATTGAAGAAATTCCATCTGGTGAGGTAGTCACTGCCGGTAAGTTCCTAGTTGACCAACATTCTACAGTGGTGCTGTTTGATTCAGGTGCTTCACATTCCTTTATCAGTCCTATGTTTGCATCAAAGTTTGCACACAAATTACATACTGTTGAAGATGGGGGTTATTGCATTAGAGCTGCAAGTGGTAATATTCCCACAAATCAAGTAGTTAAGGATGTAGAATTTGAAATAGAAGGGCGAAAGTACTTGCTTACCTTAGTGGTTTTGCTTGGACTAGGCATAGATGTTATTTTGGGATTGAATTAGATGAGTCAGAATGGGGTACTCATTGATACATCCACCCGGGTAGTTATGCTCAGAGATCCTACTGATCAGAAAGGTTTTCTAGTGCAACTTCCCCAGAAAATTGATCTTTCTGGTGAAGTTCATGCAGTGCAAGTGAAATCAATAGATGATATTCCCGTAGTATGCAAGTTTCCTGATGTCTTTCCTGATGATTTGCCAGGATTGCCTCCGGATCGAGATGTGGAGTTTAAAATAGAATTGTTGCCTGGCACGGCACCCATCTCTAGAAGACCCTATAGGATGCCTCCGAATGAACTAGCTGAACTTAAGGTGTAGTTGAATGAACTTTTGAAGAAAGGGCTAATTCATCCTAGTTCATCTTCATGGGGATGTCCTGCTATCTTTGTAAAAGAGGACCAGTCGTTGCGGATGTGTGTAGATTATAGACCTCTGAATGCAGTTACTGTCAAGAATAAGTATCCTCTACTGCGCATCGATATCTTGTTTGATCAGTTGTCTAAAGCTAAAGTCTTTTCTAAGATTGATCTGAGGTCTGGTTATCATTAAATTAAAATCCATCCTGAAGATGTTCCAAAAACTGCTTTCTCTACAAGATACGGTCTCTATGAGTATCTTGTTATGTCCTTCGGCTTGACCAACACCCGCGCGCACTTCATGTACTTGATGAATTCGGTGTTTATGCCTGAATTGGACAAGTTCGTGGTGGTGTTTATAGATGACATCTTGGTGTATTCTGAGAATGAGGAAGATCATGCTGAACATCTGCGTATAGTCCTCACAAGACTGCGTGAACATCAACTGTACGCAAAATTCAGTAAGTGCGAATTTTGGCTTCGTGAAGTACCTTTCCTTGGGCATGTGTTGTCCGATGGTGGAATTATGGTGGATCCCACCAAGGTACAAGAAGTACTGGACTGGAAGGCTCCTATATCGGTTCACGAGGTCTGGAGTTTTCTAGGTTTGGCTGGCTATTATCGTCGCTTCATCCCAGATTTCTCTAAAATTGCCAAGCCAATGACTCGGTTGCTACAAAAAGACACCAGGTTTGTCTGGACTCCTGAGTGTGATGCAGCTTTTCACAAACTGCGAACCCTCCTAACCTCAACTCCGATTTTAGCGCAACCGGATATCGAGAAACCATTTGATGTGTATTGTGATGCCTCAGGCATAGGTTTGGGAGGTGTTCTGATGCAGGAAGGCCGAGTGATTGCATACACCTCTCGTCAACTTCGGAAACATGAGGTGAATTATCCAACGCATGACTTAGAACTTGCTGCAGTTGTTCATGCTTTGAAAGTTGAATATATCTTCACCCAACCCAAGTTGAATATGCGTCAAAGAAGATGGCTTGAGTTGATTAAAGATTATAATCTCCAAGTGCACTATCATCCTGGCAAGGCAAACGTGGTTGCCGATGCTTTAAGCCGTAAGTCTCATTGTCATTCCTTAGTTGAAAGTGATTTTCACCTGTCTTGCCTTTTACATCCAGTAGTTCTACACCATATCACTGTCAATTGCACTCTCAAGAGTAGCATTATTGAGCTCCAAAAGACTGACACCGGTATATTCCACATCAAGCGTAAGATGAAAGAGCAGAAAACTAAGCATTTCAGGGTAGCTGAAGAGGGTGTGTTGTGGTTTAAGGATAGGTTAGTTATGCCTAAGGATCGAGAGATTAGGAATCATATTATGTCTGAAGCACATTCTTCTAAGTTGTCCATCCATCCTGGTAGCAATAAGATGTATCACGATCTGAAGCCATACTATTGGTGGACCAAGATGCGGAAAGAAATAGTTGCATATGTTGCTAGGTGTGATACATGCTATAGAGTTAAAGCTGTGCACATGAAAGCTGGATTGCTTCAGCCACTTTCTATCCCAAGTTGGAAATGGGAGGAGATAAGTATGGATTTCATTGTTGGACTCCCTCCTACTGTTAAGAATCATAACTCTACTTGAGTAATTGTAGACCGCCTAACCAAATCAGCTCATTTCATTCCTGTCCGAGCAGACTATCATCCTACTGACTATGCTGAGTTATACTTCAATCAGATAATCCGACTCCATGGAATCCCTCGTACTATTATTTTTGACCAAGGTCCATAGTTCACTGCTTGTTTCTGGGAGCACCTACATCATCTTCTAGGAACCAAGCTAGTGAGAAGCTCTGCGTATCACCCCTAGACGGCAGGTCAGACTGAACGAGTTAACCAAATCTTAGAAGATATGTTACAGGCATGTGTTATTTCATCCAAGGGTTCATGGGAGAAATGGTTGCCTTTAGCTGAGTTTTTGTACAATAATAGTTATCAAGAGAGCATTAAGATAGCCCCATTCGAAGCATTGTACGGTCGTAAGTGTAGAACACCGCTTAATTGGGTAGAAGCTGGAGAAAGAAGGTATTATGTTATTGATTTTGTCGAGCAAGCTGAAGAACAAGTCCAAACCATCAAAATACATATGGTTGTAGCTCAATCTAGGTAGAAAAGTTACGCAGATCGTCGTAGAAAACCAATTGAGTTTGAAGTTGGAGACTTCGTGTATCTGAAAGTTTCACCTATGAAGAGTGTAAAGCATTTTGGTGTGAAGCAAAAGCTTGCACCGAGATACATGGGTCCTTTCTAGATCATAGGAAAAAGTGGAGTTATTGCATATAAGATCCAGTTACCTCTTGAAATGAGCGCCATTTTCAATGTTTTTCATGTATCACAGATAAAGAAATGTCTCCGGGTTCCTGAAGAGAGAGTTCCGTTAGGGGATATCAAGCTAGAATCTGATCTAACTTATGAAGAAAAGCTAGTTTGTGTGACTGACACACGAGAGCGGGTAACTCAGAGTCGAGTGGTTAAGTGGTATAAAGTAATATGCAGTAATCAAGGTAGTGAGAGTGATGCTACTTGGGAGAGAGAAGATTATTTATGAGAGGGTTATAAGGAATTCTATCAACAATGGTACGCTTTCCAAATCTCGGGACGATATTTTTATAAGGGGGGAGGGCTGTAACACCCCAGGTGTTTGGCTTCCAAAATTGCACCTGCATTTCATAAGCATGAGCATCATTCCATTCATTATGCATTTGTTTGGCTTGTAACAAGAGTGTGCAACATACTTTATTAAGCTTGTTTCAAAAGTGGAAGCTTATGAAATGTGTGTAGTGTAACATATAGAAGTAACATGGTGTGGCAACAATTAGTTAAAATACTTGTTGTGTTTGTTTCAACCTATGTGACAATTGGAAGTAGGTGTAACCAAAGTGTACAGTGGTCAATTATGTCCTATAGTACCTTAATCACACTTAGGATCATTAGTGGAACAATGTTCATGTTGACCAAAATGACCAAAATGCCCTCCTAGGTGATGTTGACCGAGCCTTGAGCCCTAGAATGCTCTAGTTTGACTGTTTACAAAGTCCAGCTTAGAGATCTTGCATGGAGGAGCACCCTTAATCAAAGTTGTAGAGAATTTCATGGGGAACAAAAGTCTCCATATGGCCATCTCAATAAAATGGCTAGAACCTACTCAAAAGTGGCCCACAAGTCAGGTTTCTATGCTGATTTCAGACTTAGAATTTTTTCTAAGTCCTGCACTGACATTCAGTTTCACTGTACCCCACTTTGGAGCCAGGTAACTCGTAAACCATGGTGAACCAGTCCAAGCTTCCATTGACAAAGTTGTAGTGCTCATGTAGCTCTACAACTTTGCTGTTAACACCTACCACTAACTCGAGCCAGATTAGGAGATATGGAGGCTCAAACTTCGACTGTCAGTCACTGCATTTCGATGCCGATCCAGAGTTCAGTGAACTCGGTGGCCGACCGTGTTCAGAGAACGGCCACCGCGTGGGAGCGCCGTGGCGCCCGTACACCGGCAGCGGTCCCACCGGTCAGGCCGCGAGCTCCTCAAGCCCGCCATGCTGTCTACCGCTCGCCTCTCCATCCATTTCCTCCTCCTCCTTCCCTCTGCCCTCACCACAATGGAAGAACCGAGCCGCCATCACCGCCGCGCGCTTCCCCGTGGCCATGTGCGCTCGCCACCACACCACTGGCCACTACACCACGCCCATAGCTCTGCCACCACCTCCCGAACCACATCGACCCCTCCTTTGGAGCAACCGAGCCAGGGTAAGGGCAGATTGCTTATTTACCCCGCTCGGAGCTCACCGGAGTGCCATCGCCATCACAGTCCACCGTGGCCAGCTCACCTCCGCCGTTCTCTTCCTTCTCTGAACCCCGTCCCCACTCCCTCAGCATGTGTTGATGCTCTTGGTTAGATGCTACCGCCGAAAACCGTCCGTGCAAACCGGAACAGTCCGTGGGTGCGTCGTGCTCTGGCCGCGCCCGCCATGGCCGCCGATGGCAATCCTCCATGGCTAGCCTCGTCTTCACCATCTCTGCCCTTCCTAGTGCACGCATGGGGATCACCTTGAGCCATAGTACACCTTGGGATCATGTAGCCCCGTATCTCTACGTAGCTCATCCGAAACGCTGACCCCACCGGAGCGGTCTGTGCGCCGCCATTGCTTAGTGCATGTGGTCCAGCCTCTCTGTCGCGCCACCATCCATCTTGAGCACCTCGTCTTCTCTGCCATCGCTCGCTGGTCCTTCCTCGCTGTCTTGTCGTTTTGGTCACCAGAGATGACCGGAGCACGGCAGCCGACCTCCACCGTTCGCCATGAACGACGGCGAGGTAGCTCTGGTGTTGTAGAGTTAGGGAAAATAGGATGCCTAGATTCAGGGTGGCACGGGGAGCACGCTGGGGCGTTCATCTCCGTCGGACGGGTCACCGGCGGCGAGATACGCTAGCCGGAGTTTCCCCCCTGTTTCTGTCGACGACGTGTGGGACCGCCCTGTCAGTGGCGCTCGCACGGGCGAGAGCTGGCTCAGGCCGCGTGCGTGGGCCGCGCTAGCGCTAAGTGGGTCGGCCCAGTAGATCATCAGGGTCTTGCAATTTATGTTTTTCTTTTATTATTTCACAGATTTTCATGCTATTGTGTGAATTTCTTATCTCAAGCAATTTAGATACAAATGAGGTGATTCCAATTGTGTTTAGTTCTAGATAAAGTGTAGTATTTAGGAAAAATATCAAATGTATATGTGTTGTTTAGCTTCTGGAAGATAAAAATAGATATTTGAAATGTGTTTTAAAATACATGCAAACTTGTTAATTTGATAACTTAAGTTCTAGTGTTCCAAAAATTATGAAATTTGGTGAATGTGTTATTCCATGTCTAAGCTAGCTCTGGTAAAAATTTGGATGCTATTGCTTGAGTAGTTTTGAAGTTATGTTGTTGTCATTTTATATTAGAGATATTTAAATGAATTTTCATAATTTTTCTGTATGTGCAATTCTCATGAAATTTTATGGAGAATGTTCTGGTACCATAAGGTTACTAAGAAAAATATTGTTTCTGTTGTTTGACACTTTTCATTATGATTGGTTAATTATACAAAAATTAGCCTTTCTGGCTTGTGAATTTTGTATAGGGAGTTTCTGTAAATAACTGTAGCTCAAATTTTTACAGTAGCCTCCTGGTAGGGTATAGAGTTCCATGTAATTTTTGTAGAATTTTCTAAGTAGTTTGCATATAAGTTTAATTTCCCACTTAATTAATTAATTAAATTAAGAAAGGGATTAAAATAAATGACTTGGGTGAACATACCTTATTTTCTGGTGGTTTCATGTCATGTGTGACCTAGTAGTGTCATTAGTTTGGTCATAGGGGTAGTTTGGCACATGAGTAAATATTTAATTTTCACATTTCTAGGTTCTCTAGACAGCTGGTAGAATTTTTGGGTTTAGGCCTTGAAAGAGGTGTTTGATGGGAATCTTGTGAATACCAAAGTGGTAGTAAACTTGTTAAACTAGCTTGTGTTAAAAATTGGTGGCATTTGACCTTGTAGTTTATGAGGTACAGTTGTTTGAAGTGACTGTCCAAAAATGACTGCTCTCTGTTTGGAGAGGGCAGAGTTCTGTAACTTTGGGAATTCGACTAGATAAACTTAGGAATCAAGTCTTGAGGTCTGAAAATTAATTGTAGAGTATGTTATAAGCTTTCCAGATTTCCTTGTATCATATCATTTGGATTTTTGGATCTCTAGTTATGGTGAAGTTACTGATCTGCTGTCTAGATCTCTATTGTGCTGCATTATGGTTAGGGTTGTGATAAGCTTAGGTAATGTTGTTCTTGTTGATTGTTAGGTGTTAGATCCTTAACTAAGGAAGAACAATTGTACATTAGGTTGGGTATATTTGGTATGTACTTCTCTACCAGAGAAGAAATATGCACATATTGTGAAGTGATTTGAATAGAGCACTAGTGTTATTGTAGTTCTATTACATTCCGAGTATGTTGCATTCCTTCTTATGCATCCATGAGATTTATTGTGCATTCATGCAATAGGTGTACCGGAGGGAGTGACACTCCTGGAATTCGAGGGAGCTCTTCCGGAGGAGGTTCTGGAGCAGCCGGGGGAGCCAGAAGAACCAGCCAGCGAAGGAAGCGCCGTTGAAGAGTTACCTGAGTGCCCAGAACACCACTCTTCTTCTTTCCTGAAAGGCAAGCCCGGTGCATGCTAACCCATCTTTTGTATACAGATATAATTGCGTACTTTTACTTGTTTACTGCATTAAGTTGTTGAGTTGAGTAAAAACACTTACTGCATTATATCTACCTTGTCTAGAGTTTAGGGTTTAGGGTTTAGGGTTTAGGGTTTAGGGTCTAGAGATAGAACTTGAATCCCAATTTAAGTTTAGGCACGTTTAAATGCTTAGCCCTGCTTAGTGCGGTAGAAGTCGGGTGATTTCTAGTCATCCGCGAGTTTTAGGTGAAGTGGGTCACGAGTGGCTGTGTTGTCTATCTTGGATGGAACCATACTTAAAATGAATTTGAGACCGGGCGGAAGTTCGATAGTGCAGCCGCAAGACACTTCACGTCTTGGGTGCAAAGCTATGCCTGTCTAAGTCGTTTAAGGACCGATTCGATGTACGTCCTTGAGTCATGTTGAACGCAGGCTAACACTTAGTTGGCCGGATAAGCCGTTCCGACCGTGAATCCGAGTAATACAGTTCAAGCCGGGAATCAAAGGGTAGGTCGCATCTTGGCGGAAGTAAGGATGTGCTTGGGAACATTGGCGTAAGACCAAGAGGGGGGTTAGAGTCCCTATCACCTGGCAGAGTGTTGCCCTTGGGGATGCGGCATCAGTCAAACCCGCGACTCCTGAATTGTACCAAAGGTGACCTAAGCAGCCCTCACTAGGCATGTCTCGGTGAGTGTTAGAAGTACCCCTCTAGCTGGATAGGAATTCAATTCGAATCACCGTCGCTCCCGGTTAGTGAGCACTTGACTTGAGCAGCGGCAACGTAGATCTCATTAATTTAACAGATGGTAAAATGGGATGATGAAGTACATGTTTCCTCAAATTTATACCTGCTATGGTTATTATTGTTTGCTTAATCATCACATGATTGTTTAGTACAAGTGCTAAGATAGCTGATAGGTTAATGCTAAAAATAACTGCTAGTATATGTTAAAAGAGTTACCTATACTTATGCTTTTTCACAAAACTTGATGTCAGCCAGCTCCACTTTAAGAAAGCCTTGCATGATCCTTGGTGTCTTTTATTTTCTATTTCAACGGGTAAGTCAGCTGAGTACATTCCCGTACTCAGGGTTTATTCCCTCCTGTTGCAGATGACATGCTATATCAGGGCTTCTGCAAGAATTGCCTCCACCCGGTGGGTGACGAGGACTAGATCACTCGGGCGTGATCGTCTGTTAGTTACTTCCCTTAATGCTTTTATGGGATCATGATCTGTAAGACTGGCAATCGTACTTGAACTAAGTGTGTGTGTTTTGCTTCCGCTACTTTATAAACTTGATTTGTAATAATTGTGACTCCATGGTGTTGTAAGTTTATTTTCCGAACTACTTGTGAAATGTAACGTGTGACGTGTTATGTTGAATGATGCGATCTTGGTTGTAAGCGAGTTGGTTTGAAATCCTTCGTGGTTTCGATTGACTATCAGGATTATATGGGCTCAAGTTCGAAAATTCAAGTGTTTCGGCACTTGTTTTTTTGTACTTGTGCTCTTATAATTTGGTCGGTTCTGTTACAAGTACTCACCGATGAACAAGGCTGGATCTTCCTCCACGGAAGCGTCGTCCACTTCCTCCTCATCCTCGTCGTCACTGCCCCAATCTTGCGCATCCCTGCTGTGCTTCTTGGCGTTCTTGCCATGGCCGCTGTGGTGGATACAGTACACCCTCATCGGCGACCGAGCGAACTCGGGTGGGGAAGTGATGGAATACAGAGTACTCATGCATGACCTAGCCCGTGCTACCCTTGACACCGTGCTCTTGGAAGTTGAGCGCGTACTTCTCCCACTCGATCTCCTTGGAGCTGCCGCAGACGCTCACGTGCATGTTCTTCTTGCTTTTCTTCTCCTTGCCTTCTTCCTGGCACTTCCTCTTGCCCTGCCCTTCCCAGGTCCCATGTCCCTTGTAGGTGCGCTTTTGGCAGTTGCCCTTGGCGTTCATGGCCTGCCCCACCACGAAGAAGAAAGCCTCTTGCTTCCGCCTGTGCTTCTCGAGGAGAGCCCACGGTGGCGCGCTCAGTGGATCATCCTCGATGATGTCATTCCATGATTGGGGCTGGCCCTGGATTCAAGGGAGGAGGTGAAGGGCAGCCATGGACGGTGCCTCTGTTGCTCTGGCTGGCAGCGGCTCGCTAGGGATTGTTAACGGGCGTGGAGCGGCGTGGCAGTAGAGTGGAGAAACGCTAAAGGATCGGAGTGGGCGCTAGAGGAGATGGGATCAGAGAATTTATGAAATGGCGGGAAGGGGAGGCGAGAACCCAAAATGTGTTGTGGATCCATGAACCACGATCCAGCCTTCTCACACGTTGTGGAAATTAAAACAATCCGACTGCCGATACCGAGTAGGAGTAGGAAACAATGATGATGGAAGTTCAGATCAATTATACTACTCCCTCTGTCCCACATTTAATTGGAAGTTCAGATCTTTCCTTCTCTTCCAAATCTCGCCCTCCTACGTAGGTATGGCTGCAGACGGCAGGATGTGCCACCGTAGCCGGCGGATATAGGAAGGTAGCAAGATGGCTAGCGCCGGTAGTCCTGGCCCGATGAAGCCCCACGGTGGGATCCGCTACCTCCTGAAGTCAAGCGGTGGCAGCGGCAAGTCTGGTGACCGCGGGATTCGAACACACGCCGGCGCTAGTGGGAACATCGGCCACGTCGTCAAGTCAGGCACCGTCGACTCAGAGGTCAAGCCAAGCAGTGCCGACTCAGCTGAGGAGGCGTGGATCTATGTACGTGGGTGCCAAATCAAGAGGTATGGCCTACGCTTCAACTCCTAGGGCGACGTGTACGTCCCTGACTCCGATGAGTCTAGCGTGGATTTGGCCCCTGCCGTGGCCACGAACAGGGCTGCCGGCGTGCATCTGGCCCCTGCGGTGGCCGCGAATGGGGCTGCTGGCTTGCAATTGACTCTACGGTGGCCATAGACGGGGCTACCGGTGTGGACGTGGCCCCTACAGTGGCCGCAGATGGGGTTGCCGGCGTGGAGATGAACCCGGAGGTAGCTGCACGCCTAGGCAAAAAGGTGCTTAACGAGGACCTGCACCCAGAGGTGGCTGCGCGCCTGGCCGAGTCACTTTCTAGGATTGAACCTTTCTGCCATGAATGGTTCATTGGTGTGTACAAGGTTATGGTGCCTCTATTCTTCACCCCGCCCCCTAGAAATCGTCTTGATGTGGGTAGATGATGTGCTTTTGTTGCCATTATGAACTGACGTTGGTGCGATGAAGTGTACGTTATCACTTTGTGTAGCTCAAGTGATTTTGTGTACTAGGTCTAAGTTGTCACTTCCTGTACATGATGACCTTTTGGTCTCATGATGAACTACTGTTAGTGTAATTATGAAGTGTGCTTTGTGTGATCAACTGATAATTAATGTAATGTGTGATTCGTCGCAAAAATAAAGTAATGTGTGATGCTGACTGCTTATGTTCTATGATGATGTTCATAAGTCTTTCATACAAGTGAACTGAGGAGCTCTTAGGCAATTTTTCTACCACTATCGTTAGTTGGTAATTTTGCATTGCGGTTTGTGACAACTCTGGTTTCATAGTAGTGGCACCGGCACACATGATTAGCATAAACAATCACACATTATAATGTCTTGTAGTTTACAGCAGTACAACAAATGATTAACATGACCACGTTCACATGCTTTACTTACAGCATTAGTACACATTATACAGTTCCAAATTGAAAGCACTACCACCCATGATTAACATGAGCAAGGACTCATGCTTTATTTACAGCATTAGCACACATGATTAGTACCCTATTGGGCTCCCAAAATTCCCAATATGACAACATACATGATATAATTAGTTTTCTAGCGATGCCAACACATCCTCATATAGCTGTCGATCACAACCAAGGCTTTTAGGCAGCATGCCTAGTGCCTGTAGCCGATCTTTATCAATGTGAGGAATCTTGTATCTATTTCCTCTGCCATCTTTCATCACCTCAATCCAACATCCTTGTAGTGTCAGGAACACCCTATTCAAAGTGTCTGCATCATAATTAGCAAACTCATTTTCTACGTTCGCAATTAGGTCATCCAAGTTCCTAGAGATCCTGTCATAGGTTAGGGATTGAAGAGAACTAAAAAATCCTAGGTCGAGTACATTTAAATCTGGGGAATTGGTAGGTTGATTGATGAGTCATATGTCAAGCCCCGTCTGTGTACTACAGTCCTAAACTCCTCATCATTTACTGGCACATGTGAAGGGGCATTATCTTGCTGAATATAAATGGTTTTTCCTCTATGTTCCTATAGCCACCATCGAACAATAGCATCCAGAACTTTACTGATCAGATATAACCTCATAGTAGTCCAATCTACCTTGATAGGTTTCATGACTTCAGCCCCCCTTCCTCTATTATGACTTCTTCTTTTTGCTGGTTATTGTAGTAAATAAAATCAAATAAGGACCTAAAATTTGTAGCACAAAAACCTATGGAAGAAAGTGAAACAAGTGTATGTAGTATGTTGTACTCTACGTACCTTTCTAACAAATGGCCACACTCCAAGCTTCCCATCAAAAATACAGTTACCTACATCATCATATATTGGTCTTCTTACTGCTGACAAGAACATAACTTTACCAATGCGATTCTTATTGTGCACAGTCCTGTGTGGATCCTCCTCCTCGGGATGCATATAATACGTCACGTACTTGGATGTAGTGTTGAACCACTTCTCGTCCATGTGGATGATGTTGTACATTTCACAGAACTTGGGTTCATTAGGCAGTGTTCGTTCATCTAACATGGAAAGACACCATCGAAGCCTGTCTTTCTTGTTATCTTCCCTCAACAAAGGCTTTAGTGTGCTGGAGTAGCGTCGTAGGTGGCCGCCCTTGAACCATCTATGCAGGGTGCTCTTCTTTACACCAATAGCATTAGCTAGAGACCGTATTGTCCTCCTCCAATGCAAGGGAACTCTAAGAACATCTGATAGATCAATTTGTTTCCTCTTGCGACTACAATTCTTCCTCCGTGATCTAACATCTACTGGTATGCCTTGTGCATGGCACTGCTTAACCCTTCGTCAAATACGACGCACTTGATACCTACTGACCTGAAACATCTGAGCTACTATATTCGTAGTGTTCTTTTTAATTTTCCACAATTACTTCTCTCAAGCAATGCTTCATATATTTGTTGTCTTTGAGTGTCTGTCAAATTTCTGAACTTATGTGAATTATTTACAGTTGTATGTTCATCTTCTTCAACATCTGAGTCCTCTAACTCCTCCTCATCGAAGACTATGTCCACAGCATCAGCATAGACACCATAGTCGTCCATGTCGTCGATCATATC
The DNA here is from genome assembly GCA_038087645.1 of Saccharum hybrid cultivar R570. Lineage (NCBI taxonomy): Eukaryota > Viridiplantae > Streptophyta > Magnoliopsida > Poales > Poaceae > Saccharum > Saccharum hybrid cultivar. The sequence goes on along the minus strand of JAQSUU010000627.1, from coordinate 930,754 downwards.
TGCAAAAATAATTGTGAGATAGCAGTAGCAAAATGTTTTTCGGATTTGGTGAAATAATCATGCTGAAATTTGTTGCTAAAAAAAGGTGAGGCTGCAGTACCCCGTCATTGTTTCTAAACTGCTTGAAATAGTGTAGGAATATTGTCATGACAACTTTACTAGACTTTACTATGATTCGAAGTATGGTTTCTATCTTACGTGCTTGCTTTAGCACTAACATACTATTGTTGATTTTTCACTCAAGATGCATTGTCTTTCTCAAGAAAAAATACTGCTGAAATTAGTTGCTAAAAACAGGTGAGGCAGTAGTACGTCTTCATTTTTACTGAACTTCTTGAAGTAGTCATAATAATGCAATATTTCTACTGTTTAGGAGGCGCTGATCCTTTGTCATGGGCAATAAGGCTCAAAGTTGCTATTGGAGCTGCTAGAGGCTTGTCATTTTTACATGATGCTGAAAATCAAGTCATATATCGTGATTTCAAGGCATCAAACATTCTGCTAGATTCAGTAAGCTTAATTAGGAATTCACGGCATGCAACTCTGATTGAAGACCATGTCTGTCTTGTTAATGACCCTTTATCATGGATATGCTGCTCCAGAGTACATTGCAACAGGTTAGATAATTTTCCCTCACGTAATTATGAAATATTGCAGTAGTGTTGTTCATTATTCTGGTGTATGGCTTGAGTTTTTAATGGGAAATGTCAAGAATGGCTCCTAGTTCTGCATTAGCTAAAGACTAATTATTTTATTTTTTCGCATCCTAGGTAATACTAGGCATAACAAAGGGCTATATGTTTAAGCTAAAAGAAATTATTGCGGGGTCCTCACATCCTGCCATCAAATAAGTGTATCTGCATTTCTTTTTTTATCTCTATAAGTTGGAGCCAACTGTACTTGTTGCATTTTGTGCTTCAGTTCTAGAAACAGTAGCATTTCATTATGATATGCCAGATTAGTCCACACATAGTGAATGCTCCGGTCAACAAGATTAATCATCATAGCTCCAGTCTTGTTTGTTCATAGTAGTGGACACAAAAAAAATCAAGTTGCATTGAGGCTTACTGATCATTTGTTGCAGCTCATTTTGGAGATCAGCAGCTTCTAAGTTGAGGCCAAAATCATCCTGTACATGTGGAGCATCAAAGTTGAAATCTCCATCTTGTTGATGGTCATCGTGAACAGCAAGAACTGGGGCATACAACTTTAATTAAGGCACAAAGTCTTTTTTTACACAGTACACTTTGTTTTAGTAAAGAAACTAAGAGAAACATTACCTTCATGAGATTCTTCTTGTTGCCACTCACAAGCAGAAATATTGAGGTCTATGGCATACACACCACCATGTTGCTCTTTCTGGAGATAGTGGGACTGACCTTTGAGTGGATGCACTTGTGCTTCTTTGATGGGATGAAATTGATCTCCTTCATCATCAGCAGGCTGTTGATTTAGGTCTAGTAAGGGCTCTTCACTTCCTTCCCCTGGCACTTTGTTTAGATCTATGGCCATGGTTGAAGATAAAAGTGTCCTGCAGTCTATGGAGGGCTCTTCACTTTCTTCACATGGTACTATATTTAGATCAATGGCCATAGTTGAAGATGGAACTCTCCTGCAGGCTATGGAGGGCTCTTCACTTGCTTCACCTGGTACTATATTTGGATCAATGGCCATGGTTGAAGATGAACTTTCTTGCAGGCTATAGAGATTGACACATTTGGGGTCTGGATGGCTTCCGTTGGGTTCATTAGGAGCATGCGAGGATGTGAAGCCATTTTATAGTGGGGCAATGGTGCCAAGTTTGCTGATTCAAAATTTGGATGGGCAGGCGCAAGTGCTAGAAGTTTATGTAATAGCATCAGAGTGCTTTTTTTGGACATGTGTTGTGTTATTGTAGCCATTGCTTCTCTGTGAGATTCTTTGTCACATTTCTTTTGTGGCAGATTTGTATTTTTGCTGTGAGTGTAATCATGATCTGTCTATTCAGTGGCTGCCAGCTCTTCTTTATAGGGGCAGTATGGTAATTTCATAGTCACACTAAGTTTCTCCCTCCAATCCTAGACGTCCAATTAAATGTGGGAAGGAGGGAGTAGTCATTAGTACTTGGTCGAATTGCAAACTCCAAGTCCAAATTCCCCAAAATCTGAAAACATATGCAGGCAAAATCCCCAATTTTTATTTCTATATATAGAAGCACCATAATCTGAAGGAAAGGTCGACATACTCGTTCGTCATCTTGGCAGCCACCATCTATGCGGCACCTCCCGAAGGCGAGGCACTCATCGCTGCACATGGCGGCGGAGAAGAATGGCTCACCGACGAGCTGCCCACCTTCTCGTGCGCCACCCACGAGATCCTCGATGGAGCCACGCATGGTCTTGGCCGCAAGCGCGCTCCAGTGAAGAACTCGTTGCATCGGCTAAGCTCCAGCGTCACGCGGTCCGCCACCGCTGCCTCACTCGCACGGGCACGGGGACACCACCGTCTTCTCTTCATCGCACACCCAGGTTTCCTGGTCGGTGCTTTTGTTCAGACAAAATCAAAGGAATGATGTCGATCGCGATTGGACGGACGAGATCATCACGACACCTAAATGGGCTGAATTCACAGGCCATCTTCTCTTCTCTCTACTTTTGAAATCCTTGCAAATGTTCTCTATCTTTTTGCATGAAAGGACACAAAAATTCTACTGGAACATGGAAGAACGGATCCATCTTTTAGCTCATTCAGCCCAACTGCACGCTATACTAAACTTCCAACCCGGCCCAGATAAAATCTTGAGCGCAAATGGCTGCCCGCAGCACATGCAGCCAAGTCTCTCTCACAGTGGTCGGCTACCCCCATAGTAGGAAGGGAGACTCACACCAGCGGCCAATTAGGGTTAGGTCACGAACAAAAATGGTGATGGCCAACTACTGTATCCTCATTGTTCTTCCCGCCGGAGCTGATCCCCGAGGTCGCCAAGCGCCTCATGAGCCTCCAAGAACCTCCGCGCGTGCCTGCCATGCCTACCGCGCCCTCCTCCCACTAACGGCATCCAACGTTGCCTCCTAGGCCTGGATCCTACTCCTCATCCCCTCAATCCCACCCAGTCCGATGTCTTATTTCCCTCCCTCTTCGTCGGATCCACCACTTCAACCTCCCCTGCACCAGCATCCCCGACGCCGACTACGTAGTCACCGAGTCCCACACACTAGGTTGTTGCCTCGCCATCAACAATTGCTCTTGCTGCCTACCCAAATGTGACCTCAACATCATTCAGCTCCTCACAGGTGAGTAAGCCTACCTCCCCAGCCCTGGTGGCCATCACCCCTTCCTCCTCTTCGATGACCTCATCGTTGCTTTGAGCCACACCATTGACACCAATATCCAGTACTGTCACCTCGGGCCCCCAGGTGGCGCTTGGCAACAATCAGTTTTCCCAATGAGCTTGAAGATTTGATCTTTGTGAAGAGCACCCTCTACGCGCTGGTCAATTCAAGGCACCTTCTTGCTATTGTGGAGTTGTTAGATGACGACAACAACTTACAATTGGAATTTCTAGGATGCCAATTCGATGCACAGGAGCACAATAAATCGATGTTGTCTTGTAGAGTGTTGTGGTGAGCTGCTACTTGGTATTAGAAAAAGGGGGTTCAATGGGAAGCCAGAGAGGTGAAGTGGTTGAGAATTACTAGCCTCAGTGGGTGCACACTGTATCTTGTGGATTCCTCTTTTTTTGGGTGCCTCGAGCGTGTGTCTTGTGTTCTCTTTCATTGATCAGTCTCCTGATATTGTTTTTGTTGATGATCCAGGATGAGCATTATCAGATTATCGCTGGCCGACGCTTTGGGGTTTTCCATATATATGTGTTGATTCATCCATGAGTTTGGAGCTACAGAGTTCTTATCTAGAGGTACATTTGATGCCACAGTTACTTGTTTTACAGTTAGTTTGAATATCGATTGACCTAATGTGCAAGTATCACACATGTTGTCTGGCCTTGTTATGAATGGGAAACTTGTTACTTGTTGTAAGTACTGAATAAATGTTAGTCTTAAGCATGTTTTGCTTCTTCCTTTTTGCACAATTGCTTCAATTGTGAAGCAAATAATAGTGCTTACTTCATAATTGCAATGTGCTTATGCAAATTGGTGATGCCCAATTGTTTTTAAGAGAAAATGCAAAAAGAATACCTTCATACAACATTTGTAGATTGCAATATGAATGCTATTTGTTAATTAGTATCTAGTTGGTCCAAGATCTATAGAAATTAATAATACAGCAAGAAAAGCATCTTTTTTTGTGTGCGATCACCCTGAGGGATCTTGTACTGCCATGTCTGGATGCAAGGATTGGATTTGCTAACCAGTCTGGATGCAAAACCTCACTTGAACCCTGTAGCTACGAGTTTGCCTATGCCCTCCTCTATTGCTCTTCGCTTCTCGTCATCAAACCTTCTCAAGCGTTGCTTGACCACTTTTGAGCAGGCCTTTATTTTTAGGGAGTGATCCATGACTCTCTCGGGGTCCCCGACATGTTGGAGGGTTTCCATGCGAACATGTCCTGATTTTTTATGACAAAGTTGACGAGCGCATCCTCCTGTGCTTGATCTAGGTTATTACCGATGCTGGTGGTCTTGCCGCCATCCTCCTCCTCGAGCTGTGCCTTCTTCGAGTAGTTGCTAGGCGTGAACATCTGTGTTGTTGTTGAAGTCAATGGTGAAAACTAGGCGGGTGGGGCATCCTTCGGATTTGTTGGCATAAACTTGCACTCTAGGGCCAGAAGTGCTAGCTTTGAAGCCCCTAGCCCAGCTTATGTTGAATCTCATAGTCGAGTGCGCATTCGTTGGGGTGGAGGGTCTGGACGGCATGCATGCTCAATGACTGACCTGTCACATTTGTAGGCGCTTTGGAAGTTTTCGGCAACTGTGATGATGCCATGAGCGCTCAACATCTTCAGCTTGATGTAGGCGTAGTTTGGGATGACCACGAACTTGGTGTAGCATGGCTTCTTGAGTATGGTGTGGTATGACCTTTGAAGTCGACAACCTCAAAGGAGAGTGCCCCCTTACGATAGTGTATCGCATCACCAAACATGACCAGGAGGCCGATAGTGCCCAGAGGCATCACAAGTCGGCCTGGTACGATTCCGTGGAACAGAGATTATTAGGCATGTAGCTTCCCAACGTCGAACTTTAGCCTGTCGAAGGCATCCTTATAAAAGATGTTGATGTCGCTTCCCCATCCATGAGGATCTTTGTCATTCTCATGGTCTTGATCATCACGCTGACCACAAATGGGAATTAGCCAACCTCGATAACATGGTTGGGGTGGCAGCTTTTATCAAAGGTGATCGGTCTCTCTGACTACCAAAGGTAGAGCAGCCTAGCGGGTGCAACGACATAGACATCTGTGTGTGTCAGCTTCTAGCACCATCAAATGCTCTAGTTTGGTTTTGGTGAATTGATAAAACCCTAGGTGCTAACCTTGTTTCTCTAAGTGATCATGAGATATGGTAGCACACTCCAAGTGGTGGAGAAAATGGTGATGATCATGATGATGGTGATGGCCATGGAGATGATCAAGTGCTCAGGCTTGAAAAGAAGAAAGAGAAAAACAAAAGGCTCAAGGCAAAGGTATAAGTGGTAGGAGCTATTTTGTTTTGGTGATCGAGACACTTAGCGAGTGTGATCACATTTAGAATTGATAGCCATACTATTTAGAGGGGTGAAACTCATATCGAAATGCTGTTATCAAAGTGACACTAGTGTTCTAACTCATTGCATATGCATTTAGATTCTAGTGGAGAGCTAACACCCTTGAAAATGTTTGTGAAAATATGCTAACACACACGCACAAGGTGATACACTTGGTGGTTAGCACATTTGAGCAAGGGTGGCCAAGTTGGAGTTAAGGAGACACTGCTCTCTATGACTAGACTCTGGACTTGCACGTCAGGTCAGTGTATCAGAGGCAGAGTTGCTTAGGGTTTAGCACCGAACGTTGGTGGCATGCAGGATCAAATGCGCAAGGCTTGCATCCGGTCGACGCTAACATACGTTGATGTGGGCTATCTGCTGAGGCAAAGGGGATCAGACTCCGCTGTGTGTTCGGTCGTGGGTGACCTAACATGTCCGATCACCTCTAGAACCTCTTGGTGTAGTTTTTATCCTTAACTGAACTCAGGGTGTTGGTGCGTCCGTTCACTGGGGAGCACATCAGGTCATGGTGCGAAGTCAGTGCGGGGGTGCACGAGCGGATGCGGTGTCGCTACGTTAAGTTAGGGCTGGCATGTCTGGCCTCAACTTAACGCGTGGCATGGGCGTAGCTAACCATTGGAGATCAGCGGTTGACGTTTGAAGGCGAGGACAAGTGGCGGCTGATGCATGACCAAACGCTGGCCATCGCGCGTCCGGTCGATCTGACCGGCGCATCTGGTCGATGCGCAACAGGCTAGGTGTTGAGTCTAACAGCTCTATTTCATGAGGGGGCTTATAAATAGCCCTTGGCCTGCTTGGGCTCTTTTTTTGGCCATTTTGCATTGCATATACACTCTTGTGAGCTTAGCCAACACTCTCTCACTCACTTAGCTTGATTGGTTCATCACTTTGGTGAGATTGAAGCATCCAAGTGCATTGTTTTGAGTGATTATATCTAGAGGCACTTGGTGATTGTGTTTTGCTACGAATTTCATTTGTTACTCTTGGTGGTTACCGCCACCTAGACGGCTTGGAGCAGTGAGAATCATCGAGCGGAGGAAGGTGATTGTCTTTAGCTCCGATCGTCATGATTGTAAGGGGTTCTTGATCTTTCTCCAGCAGAGAGCCAAAAGGTACTCTAGTGGATTGCACGTGGCTGTGGATCCTCATCTTGTGTTGGTTGTGCGGTGCCTGATTGCGCGTTCGGCTTGTGATGCCAATTAGCACGTGAACCTCTAAGTGACTGAATTGCCACAATAGGGACTAGCTTGCCAGCAAGCAAGTGAACCTTGGTGAAAAATCTTTGTGTCATCTCTTGTCACCGGGTACTCTTGTGATTGATTGATCATCGCTTGCCATGATGGTGTAACACTCCTATCCTTCCTCACGTTACCTTTCTAGTATAGCTAAGTGTTGGTATTTCTTAACGTATGGAGAAAGAATTCGCAAGCGTACGGAATTACCGTTGTAGCCTTCACCTAGAAGTATTCAGGATATCGTATTTTCCATAGGGAACAGAGGTACTTTCTTCAAGCTAGTTCATCCAAGGACAACCCAAGGGTAGAGTTAGTAGAAGGTAGAGAAGGATTCCTATGGCCTTTGGGTCTAAGAATAGCTAAACTCCATCTACACTTGCTCACTTCATGCACTAGAGATCACCTGGTCTGCTAAGCAATGCCAGCCTGTAGCTCTATGCCGTATCACGATGTGGGGGATTGCAAAGGATGGACAGGGCTGTCACCACTTGCCACCTACCCCTCAACCGGATGATACGAGGCAAACGAAGGTAGTCGCCAACCTAGACACCACGTATAAGCTATTAGCTACTACTCTAGTGTTGTGCAGGGTTATCCATCTTTATTAGGGCCCTCTACTAGAGCATCTGCCATGGGGACGGATGACGAACCTACAAACAAGTATAAGCAAAACTTAACTAAACACACACTCAATAGCTAAAGGAAACATGAACACTTACTTAGAAGAAATCTCTGTTGAAGTATTGGTGTTCATCGAGGTACAAGAGTGGGGAGACACTGACAAGTCCGACGCTTCCTCGAGCTTTCCCTCACATATCTCCACTACTCAACTCTAATTAGCTAGCTAGGGCCTAAGCCCTTTGGTGTGTTGCTCAAGTGTAGAGTGTGGTAGCTCTTCTCCCTTGGAAAGTTGTTCCTTTAGAGTGGGGGTGACCTCCTCCTTTTATAGGTGGAGGGGAGTGGTGTATTCCTTGGAATATTCCTAGATCCCCCTCATTACACCCCAAACCGACCAAGGAACTATCCTTCTACGTATTAATTGTATAGATGCAGCCAGGAACTGACCAAAGGATGTCGGCATGGACATACTCGAGCTGGTTGGGCCAAAGCAGAGCTACCAGGGGCGCGCCTGCGCCCTGAGCTCAGCCATGCCCAAGGTGGTCCTCCCTGAGTCCATCTTGGTCGAGCGGTCCTCTTCGGTCTTCTAGAGTGGCCCTATGGTGTGTCTAGCCTGAATGGGTTCTTCTGGTTTGGGGTTTTTCTTTTCTTTCTTTGGGCCTAGAATGATGAATTGGTGTTTCTCTTATATTTCACTTCACTTTTGGTCCATCTTGGTATGATTTCATGTTTGCCCCTACAAAATCAGTGAAACACCGAAACTCATGGAAATTGTTAGCATAAAGCCCTATTCACTAAGTTTGGTGTAGATTTTATATAGATATTGGTGGCTAAAATTATGCAATAAGGACCGCCAACACTAAGCCCTTTAGTGTAGCTAGTTTTGAGGGCTAGCAAGTGTCGGTCTAGTGTGGTTAGTGAGGCTTTTTAGTTAGTCTTTGAGAGCTCACTAACTTAGTGTAGTGACTTAGCCTTTGTGTGCTTAGTGACAATAGCAACTAGAATTATGGTAGGTGGCTTGCATTTTTAGTAGCCTAGCGTAATACTCGCTTCACTGTTTAATTGACTAACCACTTGGCTTAAGTGTTGTTGTAGAATTTTTAATAGGCTATTCACCTCCCCCTCTAGCCATTAGGACCTTTCAAGTGGTATCGGAGCCATGGTCACCATGATTTGAGGCTTAACAACCTATGGTGTCAAAATGGCTCAAATCAACAACACCAAGAAGCCACCCCAATTTGATGGTATGAATTATCCATATTGGAAGTCAAAAATGATCACTCATATCATGTCAATCAATAGAAAGGTGTGGAAGATGGTGGAGACCAAAATTGAGATAGCTGATCCAGAGGGACCCACTATAGCCGAAGAGGTTTTATTGCAAAACAATGATATTGCTCTTAGTGCTACTCATGATGCTCTTGATGAAAGAATATTTGAGTAAATCAAGAACATTGAGATGGCTCATGAGGCTTGGAAGAAGTTGGAGAAATAATTTGAGGGCACTCAAGTGGTGAAGGGCGCCAAAGCATACATCCTCAAAGAGAATTTTGCAAGTTTCAAGATGAAGGATGATAGAGTGCGCCGGAGATGTTTCATAGGCTCCAAGTGCTAGTCAATGATCTCAAGGCACTTGGTGAGGAAGTGAAGGACAAGGACTTCTCTCATAAGTTCTTGAGATGTCTACCATCAAGATTTGGCATGTTGGTCACCTTACTAGTGAGGAGTGGTTTAGACACCATAACACCAAACCAAGTATTGGGAGATGTGATGACCAATGACACATATAGAGATGATGATGAGAAGGAAAAAAGAAGAAGAAGAAAAGAATAAGAAGAAGGATGAAAAGAAGAAGAGTGTGGCATTCAGGCTGGTTCATCATCTAAGTGCAAGAGCAAGGCAAAGCAAGAGACATTAAGTGAAGATGAATGCTCAAGCTTTGATGAAGTTGATGATGAGAAGATGGCTCTTTTTTGAAGAGATTTGGCAAGTTCATGATGAAGAAGGGCTATTATGCAAGAAGAAAGATATCATCATCAACAAATAAAGATGAGGCAAGAAGATGCTTCAAATGTGGTAGCAATGATCATCTTGTTGCTCAATGCCCCTACAATAGTGAAAATGAAGATAAAGACAAGAAGGGCAAGAAGAAGGACAAGAAGAAAAAGAAAGAAAAGAACGACAAGATGAACTTCAAGAAGAAGAAGAAGGGTGGTTCATATGTGGTCACTTGGGATAGTGATGCTTTCTCAAGTGATGATGACAAGACCACCAAGAAGAAGGCTCTTACAAGCATTGGTATCAATGAGAAGCCTTCTCTCTTCGACACTCCATCGATATGCTTTATGGCTAAGGCTAAGGTACAATCTGATAATGAGTGTGATGAGGAACATGATAAAAGTGAAGGTGAAAGTGATAATGATGATGAACCAACTAAAGATAAACTATTTGACATGTTAGAAGATGCTAAAGAATATTTTGACATTAAAAAAGGGAATGCAAAGCCTTGACTAAGGAACTAAAAGCCCTTAGGAAAGCCTTTGATGAGCTCAATGCATCTCATGAGAGTCTAAAGGAAGACCATGAGGAGATTGGCAAGGCTCAAAAAAGCTTGAGAAAGCTCATTCCTCTCCACTTAATAAGCAAAATGAGAAGGAGCATGTTGTAACATGTGAAGTAGGCTTAATATGTGACATAATTAAAGAATCTTTCTATAAGCCTATCATTGTTGGTTCCACTAACACTTCTTGTAGCACTTCCACTTCTACCTCATCTAGTAGTGATGGTTTTACTTGTGATGCCTCACTAATGGTTGAGAATGAGACACTTAAGGAGGTCAATGAGCTCACTCACGCCTTAGGTAAAGCCTATGGTGGTGAGGACCGCTTGCTTATATGCTTGGGTAGCCAAAGAGCTTCTCTCTATAAAGAGGGATTAGGCTATATCCCCAAGAAAGGCAAGATCACCTTTCCTCCTCGCAAGACTAGTTTTGTGAAGAACAATGGTCGGTATTGCTATAGTTGCAAGCAAGTTGGTCACAAAGAGCATGATTGCAAGAACAAGAAATCACATGCTAATGTATCCTCCATCAAGTTTGATTCTTGTTATTTGCTTACTAAAGGTGTTAATGGAGTGAAAGCTAAGTTTGTTGGTATACCAATTGTGGTCTCAAAGAAGAAAGCCATTGTAACAGAACCAACCAATTATACGAAATTAAGTAAAAAAATCACCCGCCGAGGCAGACAATTTAACAAACTTAAGCCCGTATAACCCGGTAGTCCATGAAACCATGAAGGATTTCCAACCAACCAACATATAAACCAAGATCGTACTGGTTTAGCAGCCATAGTCACATATTATATAAAGTTCGCAATGACAGTTGAATACATCGGAGTTTAGAACATAAAGTTATTACAAACCAAGTTCAAATTAAAGTAGCGGAAGCAAAAAATAGTTTCATAAGACACACACACTCATTTAGTTCAGATACAGTGCCAGTAGGTAGCCATCCTCAACAAAAGCATCAGATGAGAGATACAGAGTGACCATTGCCCTTGGTCCTAGTTGTCACCCATCGCCGGATACATGCAGTTAATGCAATAGCCATAGTACATTTGACCATCTGCAACAACAATGGGAACAACGCCCTGAGTACGAGAAGGTACTCAGCTAGACTTACCCATCTTAAACCAAAATAAAGTGACAGCAAGGATTATGTAAGGCTTTCTTTTAGTGGACTATCTCACTCATTTGCGAAAGGCATAAGCTACCATGGAGAAACTAATTTAAGTATTTTGCATCAACTTTATTAGGACCTATTCAACTAGGTAAGCACCTAGACTATAGCAATCACTTGATTAACTAATACATCCAGTTACCATTTGAATTTAGCATTTCCAATACCATCCAACAACCATCAGTGTTACATCATTATTACTACAATGTGGTAGCTTAAGTCAAGTGCTCACTATCTAGGAGCGATGGCGATTCGAATCGATTACTAACTAGCTGGTGATTTATTCCTCACACAAACCACGCTTCCCCCGCTAGGGTCGCTTAGATCACCAATGACACTTTTTAAGTAGCCGCGGGATAACAGTCATGGACTGCACTACCCAGGGACCGCCCGACAGCCAGGATGCACCTTGGGCTCACTCTTCGCGTCCCCGTCATACCCCCTTCAGCTCTAGTCTGCCAATCTGAGTTTATCCCAGCTTGAATAGTGTCACTAGCTTCGTGGTCGAAAGGTACTTTATTCGGCCAGCTAAATGTGAGGCATGCGTTCAACATGACAAGAGGGACGAGCAACGATCGGTCCTTAATCGACACAGACGGAAAACTAATAGCACCCTGGAACCCTATCTGGTTGCCTCCAACTTTTCCACCCGGTCTCCAATTATCCATCAACACATGGTTAATTTCAGGATATCATTCTTTCCATGGCTAAATTCTTTCAGTAACCACCTATCAATGTAGGTGACCGGAAATCACCGATCGCTACCGGTCTAAGCAAGGCTAAGCATTTATTCGATCCTGACCTAACAGGGTAACAGATAACCAGGTGGACAACGATAGTAATAAATGCAACAACGGTTTCACTCAACTCTATAACTTAATGCATCAATATATAACTCATATATAAAGAATTGCTTGAATAAAATAGGGAATTTAGAATGCTCTGGGGCTTGCCTCTTTCAAACGAACTAGGCTGGTGATCTACGCACTCCGGCAAGTCCTCTCCTTGCTCCTCTTCCTCGGGCACCTCCTGTGCCTGGAGTTCCTATGGATCTGTCCCGGCCTGCTCTTCCGGCACTGCTACTAGCGATTCCTCCTGCGATCCTATATGATGCAATTACATAAGTAAGTATGCAAACGATGCATCGGATGCGATGGAATGCCATGATCATGATGACATAGTATGCAGATGAGTACATTGAAACTTAAAGTAAATGTTAGAGACAAAAAGCTTTCTACAAGGTAGTCAACATCATCCAAGCCTAATCATTAATAAAGCATGGCATCTTCTTTATACTATAGCTAGCATATAACCCTAACAAGAGTGCTACTACACTTTATCAACACCACTACACTAACTTATCAAGCAACACCAGCAAGGTGGTTGGGTGCTTCAAAGATACACCAAACACTCCTTAATACTTCTAATATTTATAAAAATGACATTTTATTTCCTATTTAAACTAGGGTTACAATAGTGATAAGCATTTCTGCTGCCTAGAAAAATCTACAAAAATTACAGTAGCCTAGCGTTACTCCAAATAGCACACCATAAAAATTCATGAGATTTGGATGAGTACTACAACCTACACAAAAATGACAAGCTCTAGCATGATATTGAGCATGAAAATACTTTGTACTATGAAAAGTATCAAACGACATATTTAAGCACTTTTCAACAATCTACACAGTAAATAATCACTACACAAAAATTATCATAGGCATGTTTTATTCATATTTTTCCCTATATAAAAAATAACAAATCTAGGCAATAAATAGCACTTGAACTGGACATCAATAATTTTACATAGAACATGCCTAGCATATATTTTTCCTAGAAACTACATCACAAAAGAATACTAATGCAAGTGGAACCATATTTTTCTGAGCTTTCTATGATTTACTATGCATTTCTTAAGAAAACAGCAATTATAAGGATTAAATAAAAACTCTACAGAAAATTATTTCAAACTTTACATGCAATATTTTTACATCATAGATCTGGTCTTAAAAAGTCTACCAAAATTTGTTTCACAATTTTTGGAGCTATAAATCTTGAGATACAATTTTTGTAAGCTTTTTCACAATTTCTGGAAATCATTTTCAATAAATCCGAAAATCTACTTGGCCCTAAACGCTACGCACACCCAAGGCCGTGCACCCAAGACTGCCTACTACGGCTGACAAACGGGCCCCAGGCGCTGACCGGCCCCACCCATCAGTGAGCCGTGCAGGGGCGGCCGCTGACCGGCGGCCAACTCGCCGCCGGTGAGTCCTCCGGTGATGGGGAGGGCACCACCGTGCTCCCCGCACCAAGGTGAAGCCAGGGGTGCCTCGAACGCGGCCAGCCAAGCTCGGCACTGAGCTCGCCGATGTGCATGGCGGGGTGGCGGCGCTGGCGCACGGTGGTCGGCCGGCGCAGGCCGTGGTGGCGGCCAAGGAAGCGCGCACGAGCACCGCGAGGTGGAGGCGATGCTGGTGCCCGAGACCGTAGAGGGAGAGAGGGTGGAGGGAACTCCGACCGCGCGCGCTGACCAACGGCAGCCATGGCGGGCAGGGGAGGGCGAAACGCCCAATAGGGCCTCACCATGGCTCAAATCGAGGCGCTGGAGCGCGTCCAGCACGGAGGAGAAGGTGGCGGAGAGGGTGGCAAGATGAATCGGAGGGAGGCACGGTCGTTGAGCGGGAACGACGGCGCGGAGGTGGGAGGCGCCGGTGATGGCGCACGGTGGCGGAGCTGTGGCTGAGTGAGGGAGAGGAGGAGCGCGTGGGCGAGGAGGCGAGCAGGGGACAAATGCGATGGAGGCGGAGGCAGTGCGCGACCAGGTGGGGGTAAAGGCCAGCCGGAGGCGCCGCGCGGCGAGCTCGCCGGCGCATGGCCGCCACGTGGCGGGCGTGGCCTGCCGTGGCCAGACGACGCGCATGGGCGCGGCACGGGCACGAGTGAAGGCGAGCGTGCGGGACGTGAGCGCGAGCTGGGCCGAAAACGGGGCGGCGGCCCGCTAAGGCTAAAAAGGCTTTTTCTTTTTCAAATTTAATTTTTGGAAATTCTAAACCATTCCAAATTTGAATTTTGAAGAAGAAAAAGGCATTTTCAAGATTTGACCCCAAAATAGAAGTTGTTCAACAATTAATTCTCTACAACTTTGCTTTAGGGCACATTTTGAAATTTCAAACAGATTTTGAATTAAAGATTCAAAGTCCATTTTTCATGTAAAACCCCATTTTTCTAGAATATTTTTAAAAGCAAAATTTGGGGAAATATTGAATACAAAATTTGCTCCAAAAATCATGCTAAATAGTTCTAGGTGATTTAAAATTCTAGCCAAACATGTTTTACTAACCTAGCAAGCACAATTAGGGAAAAAGTACAATTAACAAGCATATGCAACATGCATGTTTCAAAATGATGTTTCACATGTTTCAATTTAGTTTTAAACTTACATTGCATGTGATTATGAAATGCATTTGATGCTAATGCTCATGATTTGAGATGCTAATGCGATGCTTAACACCTAGGGTGTTATAGCCCTCCCCCCTTATAAGAATCTCATCCCGAGATTTTGAGTTACGAACCATGTGTTATAAAAGTCTTTATAAGCATTTTGTAGATATTCTCCCATTTCTCATGTCGCATCGCCATCATCATGATGACTCCACTGTATCTTATATGTTCTCACCACTTTATTTCAAGTGACTCGATCCTTAGTATCCAGAACCCAAAATGGTTGCTCATAGTATTCCAAATCTGACTTGATCCGAATGCCCTGAGGTTCTATTCTTTCTTTCGGAACACACAAACATTTCTTCAACTATGATACATGGAAGACTGGAAAGATCGAACTCATTGCTTCTGGTAACTGTAACTTATAAGCTACGGGACCCTTCTGTTTCTATTATTCAATATGGCCCTACAAATCTAGCGGCAAACTTCTTAATTCCAAACCATTTCTTCTTCATTGGGGTAACTTTCAAGTAAACATAGTCACCAACTTGAAATTCTAGTGGTCTTCTTCTCTTATCTGCATAACTCTTCTGACGTGATTGTGCAACTTTCTTGTTTTGTTGAATAATACGAACCTTTTTCTCAGCCTTGTCCACAAAATCAATCCCATAAAACCTTCTCTCACTAGGTTCGACCCAATTTAATGGTGTCCTACATTTTCTGCCACACAAGGCTTCAAACGGAGCCATCTTGATACTATCTTGATAACTGTTGTTGTAAGCAAACTCGGCCAAAGGTACCCATAACTCCCATGAACCTCTGGACGATAACACACAAGCTCTAAGCATATCTTTAAAAATAGCATTATCTCATTCCGTTTGTCCATCCGTTTGTGGGTGGTAAGCTGTACTGCGAACCAAACTAGTACCCAACCCTTTATGAAGATGCTCCCAAAAGTAGGCGGTAAACTGCGACCCTCGATCAGACACTATTGTCTTTGGTATACCATGCAATCTAACAATTTCTGCAATGTACTTCTTGACATATTGAGGTGGTCGAAATGTCGTCTTGACGGGTAAGAAGTGAGCCGATTTGGTAAGGCGATCTACTATCACCCAAATCAAATCATTTCCCTTCGGGGTGGTGGGAAGACCCGTGATGAAATCCATACTTATATCATCCCATTTCCAATCTGGTACGGCCAAAGGTTGCAACAAACCTGCGGGTCTCATGTGAAGAGCTTTCACCCTACAATAGGTGTCACATCGAGCAACATACGCCACAATTTCCTTCTTCATCTTCATCCACCAATAATGAGGCCTTAGTTCTTGATACATTTTGCTACTTCCAGGGTGGATAGATAGCTTAGAATGATGAGCTTCATCCATCAATTGGTTCTTGAGCTCTCGATCCTTGGGTACAACCAAGCAGTCCTTGAACCATAACACTCCTTGTTCATCCACTCTAAAGTGCTCAGTCGGTTCTTTCTTCATTTTCTCCTTGATATGGAAGATTCCCTTGTCTTTTTTCTGACCTTCAATGATCTTACTCTCCAAAGTACAACTGATCTGAATATTGTGCAATACAACGGGATGCAATAGATTGAACCTATCTTCGAACAAGGGCTACACTGTAAGAGAATGTGACTTCCTACTTAGGGCATCTACTACAACATTAGCCTTCCCTGGATGATAGTGCACATTCAGGTTATAATCCTTAATCAACTCCAACCATCTTCGTTGTCGCATATTCAGCTTGGACTGAGTAAAGATGTACTTGAGACTCTTATGATCTGTGAAGATGCTGCACACATTCCCAAGCAAGTAATGTCTCCAAATCTTTAGAGCATGCACAACAGCAGTGAGCTCTAGATCATGCATAGGATAATTAACTTCATGCTTCCTCAATTGACATAAGGCATAAGCAATGACCCTTCCATCTTGCATCAGAACACATCCTAAACCATTCTTAGATGCATCACAAAATACATCAAATGGCTTCTCTATGTCCGACTATGCCAGAAAAGGGGCAGTGGTTAGCAATTCCCGCAAGGTACGAAAAGCTGTCTCGCACTCCTCTGTCTAGGCAAACTTATGGTCTTTCTGTAGCAGACTTGTCATTGGCTTGGCAATCTTCAAGAAATCTGGTATGAAGCGATGATAGTATCCAGCTAACCCAAGAAAACTCTGAACCTCATGAACTGTGGTTAGTGCCTTCCAATCCATAACCTCTTGTACCTTACTAGGGTCCACGAAAATTCCATTCTCAGATAACACGTGACCGAGAAAAGGAATGGTCCTCAACCAAAACTCACACTTACTAAACTTAGCATATAGCTGATGATTTCTAAGTCTAGTCAAGACAATCCTAAGATGCTCTGCATGATCTTCTTCATTCTCAGAGTATACCAGAATGTCATCAATGAACACAATCACGAACTTACCCAACTCTAGCATAAACACCGAATTCATCAGATACATAAAGTATGCAGGAGCATTTGTTAATCTAAAAGACATGACAAGATACTCGTACAAACCATATCTGGTAGAAAACGCGGTCTTGGGTATATCTTGTGGCCTAATCTTGATATGGTGATACCCTGATCTCAAATCTATCTTAGAGAACACCTTGACTTTAGACAATTGGTCAAACAAGATATCAATCTGAGGTAGAGCATACTTGTTTTCAATTGTCACTGCATTCAGTGGCCGGTAGTCCACGCACATCCATAACGAGTTATCCTTCTTCTTATTTACGAACAGTGCGGGACATCCCCATTCAGACGAACTGGGACGGATCAGGCCCTTAGTTAACAGATCTTGTAGTTACTTCTTCAACTCGACTAATTCATTTGGAGGCATCCTATAAGGCCTTCTTGAGATCGGCGGTGTCCCTGGGATCAACTCAATAGCAAACTCAACATCTCTGTCCGATGGTAGACCGAGCAACTCATCCGGGAACACATCCAGAAACTCACACACTACATGAATCTTGGCTAAAAGAGTGGTTCGTACAACATAAGTCGTACTGGCCAGATCTATTCTCTGAGGTAAGACTATTTGAAACTTGCCTTCTCCAACAGGTTCCTTGAGAGAAATACTTCTTACTTCAACGTTGATTACTACTCCCATCTTATTCATCCAATTCATTCCCATAATTACATCTAGAACTAGCCCTGGCATGACTATTAAGTTAAGCTTATACTGTCTGCCTGCTATGTTCAGGGCTGCCCCCTGAATTATCTGATTAGTTAACAGATCAACCCCAGCTAAACTGATCCGATAAGAACATTCCAATTCAACTATCTTTTGCTCATATCTTTTTGCAAATGATTGACTTATAAATGAATGAGATGATCCGGAATCAAACAAAACTATTGTAGGATGGTTGTTGATAGAAAACATACTAGCTGTCATAGGTTCTCCCTCTAGGATGTCATCAATGGTGGTGTGGTGCACACGAGCTTGGTATTGATTTTGCTGTTTCTTGGGAAAAGGACAAAACTTCGCAAAGTGACCCGACTAATTGCAGTTAAAACACGGTCCTCTCACCGAAGTAACAGCTCCAGACGAACTGCCTTGTCCTGCTTTGGCTTGTGGTATTGCCATCTTGAAGGGCTTTTGGTTCCTCTGAAGTTGTTGGGCATTCTGGTTCTTCCTCTGTGGGGGCATACACCTCGCACCAGGGCTAGGGGAACGATATGGAGGACGATTTGCCATCGGGGCCCTAGGCTAGGACGGTCCTGACTCAAAAGCCCTCTTGCGAGTCTTAGATGTAGCATAAACATTGTTGTTCTTCTCTTGCTTCAAGCAGTCACTAACAAAGTCATTGAAACCAGTTCTCGTGTTGGTACCCACGTGTTTCATCATCTTGGGATTCAGACCCCTCTTGAAACTGGCGATCTTTTTGACATCGGTATTCACCATGTCAAAGGCATAGTGGCTTAGATTGTTGAAGGCATGTAGATATTGGGTCACAGTCTTCGTGCCTTGATTCAGTGCCAGAAATTCTCCAAGCTTCATTTCTGTCAGACCAGGTGGAATGTACACTCCACGGAAAGCTTCAGTGAACTCCCTCCAAGTGATGTGGGCATTGGGAGGGAAAGTGGTGCGATGGTGCTTCCACCACATTCCTGCAGGGCCTTGCAGTTGATGAGCGGCATACTCGGTCTTCAACACTTCCGTCATCTTCAGAACATGAAACTTGTCTTCCATTGTATTTATCCACTCTTCTGCATCCAACGGTTCGGCGGCTTCCTTAAAAATTGGTGGACGAGTGTCCATGAAATCCTTAAAACTACTATACTAATTGACCTCATGTCCGCCCTAGTTTAAACCACGGTGGGTATTATCTGCAATATTGCGCAAGGCAGCCTCCATATTCTGCTGCATGTTCGCCATGTTGCGTTGACTTCTGAGGAACTGTGCGAAGAATTTCTCCACGGTGTACGGTGGAGGAGGAGGCAGTGCTGGATCACGGTTCTCATTTCCAGCGACACTGCCACCTGCCTTAGTGGCGTCATACACGGTACGGCAAGTGTTCGGCATCTGTATATTTCAGCAACAGTAATTATTAGGCGATGTTGTAGAAATTGCGAGTGAATGAAAGATTATGCCATACTGAATTCATGGGAGAGAATAAATTCATACAATAAAACAGGGGCACAATAAGTCATTCCAATTAACACAACATCACTAATTAAATTACTTAAGCACAACACATCGCATCCATTACAACCAAATTGCCAGCATACATACACTAGACTTTTGACGTTCGGATATCGCCACAAACACATCCAAGCTTTCCAACATCACATTAAGGTCTTAGTCTTTCTACTCATCATTACATGCCCAACCAAGCAAAAGGTCATCGCAAGATGAAACCCTAGTAGCTAGCGCAACAACTACTAGCCTACTCATTGTGGTCGCTGTCTAAGTCAGAGATGTCGATGTTGTCACCATCCACATCATCGTCGTCATCATCAGCTGGTGCCTCAGGCTCTTCAGGATCCTCATCCTCATCTAGATCCATCTCTGCTACTCTAGGAGGAACGTAGGGGTGGAGCTGGTTGTTCAGTCGATGGACCTCCTCATGTAGGTTGTCTTTGTACTCTTCTGCATTGGTCAGCTGCTGCTCGAGCTCAACCTGTCGAGCTCTCAGAACATCCTCTGTAGACTAGGCTTCATTCCTCTGATGGAGCACATGGATCAACATGCGTTCAGTGTTCCTATTGACAGTGGTCTGACGATCTATCTGCTCTCTCAGTGCACGGACGTCTCCCTCAAAGATTCTCGTCCTCTAGGTCGCATGATCCCTCTGACGTGTCAACTGAGCCATCTCTGCAGTGAGTCTCTCAATCTTGGCGTCATGATACCTCTGAAGCTGACGTCGATCGTCGTGAGCCTAGCCAAGAGCACCAGACACACGTCTCAGGCTACATTCCACTCCATCGAAGGCCTTCATCACTACGAACATGGCACTCATAGCGGGGTTATCACTGTTCTGTGCTTCTGCTGCTCCAATCTCCAGAGACCTTCCTCTTGCCTGCTACCACGAGTCAGTGGAGGGGTTGCCCCTCAGAAAGACTCTAACTATAGCTGCTGCCAACTCCTAAGGAAAACGATTCATGATATCCCTCAGTATCTCAAAGGCTGCCCTCTCAGCGGCTTCTTCAGCGGTCTTACCAGTTGACTCAAAACACCAACCGGTCCACTCAGAACCATCACCTCGGGGACATATAATGGCTTCCATAGTAACCAAAAGACCATCCCCCAACTGCTCATTTGCCTAGAAGTAGCGGGGCTCCATTCCATCTGGATAGCCTACATAGCTAAGCACTCTCCATAAGAGCGTAGGCATCCCAAACTCTCCAAGAAACGTGTGGCGCTGATGGGTGCGTGGAGCAAGCTGATGGTGGGAAGCTCTGCCTCTAGTGGACTTGCGAGCTGTCTGCTTGGTGCATGCCATCTGTAGCAAAATTTTATTACCCCAGTGAGAACATATATTAAGTTGTCATTTTTATCAAAATGGAATAATCAGCTTATAAGGGGAGGAACAATGTCATGAATGAAATGCACAAACATGATGCATGCACGTTTCATACGTCCTCACAAACTGAGAAAATAACAATTGCTAGCGGTATAGACGGTGGCATACCACGATCTCTCATACACGTAACTAGTACGTACTACACGATAGCAATGTTATGTACCTGCAGAAAATCACTTCAGCCCAAACTCAGACAGTATGAAAAATATGCACGAAAGCAGTAAAGTAAGCTATTCACTCTACACGCATCCCTAGATACAAGTATAATGGTAGCAACTACCCGAATCATCGTCTATTGACGACATCATCACCACATGACGGAACTTCCCACACAAGGATACCTTCATATAAACATGCGTATGGCACGTAAATAATCCGGCATCACACAAGCACTTTCCTAGATCGGCAGTGTATCCGACCATGCTCTCACAACTCTCACTTACCAAGGTGTAGAGGCAATTGATCCATACATTACCACTCAAGTGAATGGCACTCATACAATAGCACGCCGTATGAGCGACGAATCAGAAATATGATGCAAAAAACCCCCAAGTCAGTACTTAAATAATCCACCTAGAGTCCTTAACTGGGCATACAGGATATGACCGCTGACACACTATTAAGTTTTAAACACAGTTTTGTTTTAAATACACATGAAAACAGTAACATGCTAAACCTTGCTCCGATGCCAGCTGTAACAGAACCGACCAATTATATGAAATTAAGTAAGAAAATCACCCGTCGAGGCAGACAATTTAACAAACTTAAGCCCGTATAACCCAGTAGTCCGTGAAACCACGAAGGATTTCCAACCAACCAACATACAAACCAAGATCATACTGGTTTAGCAGCCACAGTCACATATTACATAAAGTTCACAATGACAGTTGAATACATCAGAGTTTAGAACATAAAGTTATTACAAACCAAGTTCAAATTAAAGTAGCAGAAGCAAAAATAGTTTCATAAGACACACACACTCATTTAGTTCAGATACAGTGTCAGTAGGTAGCCATCCTCAACAAAAGCATCAGATGAGAGATACGGAGTGACCATTGCCCTTGGTCCTAGTTGTCACCCATCGCCGGATACATGCAGTTAATGCAATAGCCATAGTACATTTGACCATCTGCAACAACAATGGGAACAACGCCCTGAGTACGAGAAGGTACTCAGCTAGACTTACCCATCTTAAACCAAAATAAAGTGACAGCAAGGATTATGCAAGGCTTTCTTTTAGTAGACTATCTCACTCATTTGCGAAAAGCATAAGCTACCATGGAGAAACTAATTTAAGTATTTTGCATCAACTTTATTAGGACCTATTCAACTAGGTAAGCACCTAGACTATAGCAATCACTTGATTAACCAATACATCCAGTTACTATTTGAATTTAGCATTTCCAATACCATCTAATAACCATTAGTGTTCCACCATTATTAGTACGATGTCGTAGCTCGAGTCAAGTGCTCACTATCCAGGAGCGATGGCGATTCGAATCGATTCCTAACCAGCTGGTGATTTATTCCTCACACAAACCACGCTTCCCCTATCAGGGTCGCTTAGATCACCAATGACACTTTCCAAGTAGCCGCGGGATAACAGTCATGGACTGCACTACCCAAGGACTGCCCGACAGCCAGGACTCACCTTGGGCTCACTCTTCGCGTCCCCGTCATACCCCTTCAGCACCAGTCTGTCAATCCGAGTTTATCCCGGCTTGAATAGTGTCACTAGCTTCGCGGTCGAAAGGTACTTTATTCGGTCAGCTAAATGTGAGGGATGCGTTCAACATGACAAGAGGGACGAGCAATGATCGGTCATTAATCGACACAGACAGAAAACTAATAGCACCCCAGAACCCTGTCTGGTTGCCTCCAACTTTTTCGTCCGGTCTCCAATTATCCATCAACACATGGTTAATTCCAGGATATCATTCTTTCCATGTCTAAATTCTTTCAGTAACCACCTATCAATGTAGGTGACCAGAAATCACCGATCGCTACCGGTCTAAGCAAGGCTAAGCATTTATTCGATCCTGACCTAACAGGGTAACAGATAACCAGGTGGACAAGGATAGTAATAAATGCAACAACGGTTTCACTCAACTCCTATAACTTAATGCATCAATATATAACTCATATATAAAGAATTGCTTGAATAAAACAGGGAATTTAGAATGCTCCGGGGCTTGCCTCTTTCAAACGAACTAGGCTGGTGATCTACGCACTTGGGCAAGTCCTCTCCTTCCTCCTCTTCCTCGGGCACCTCCTGTGCCTGGAGTTCTTGCGGATCTGTCCCGGTCTGCTCTTCCAGCACTGCTACTGGCGATTCCTCCTACGATCCTATATGATGCAATTGCATAAGTAAGCATGCAAACGGTGCATCAGATGCGGTGGAATGCCATGATCATGATGACATGGTATGCAGATGAGAACATTGAAACTTAAAGTAAATGTTAGAGACAAAAAGCTTTCTACAAGGTAGTCAACATCATCCAAGCCTAATCATTAATAAAGCATGGTATCTTCTTTATACTATAGCTAGCATATAACCCTAACAAGAGTGCTACTACACTTTATCAACACCACTACACTAACTTATCAAGCAACACCAGCAAGGTGGTTACGGTGCTTCAAAGATACATCAAACACTCCTTAATACTTATAATATTCATAAAAATGACATTTTATTTCCTATTTAAACTAGGGTTACAATAGTGATAAGCATTTCTGCTGCCTAGAAAAATCTACAAAAATTACAGTAGCCTAGCGTTACTCCAAATAGCACACCATAAAAATTCATGAGATTTGGATGAGTACTACAACCTACACAAAAATGACAAGCTCTAGCATGATATTGAGCATGAAAATACTTTGTACTATGAAAAGTATCAAACGACAAATTTAAGCACTTTTCAACAATCTACACAGTAAATAATCACTACACAAAAATTATCATAGGCATGTTTTATTCATATTTTTCCCTATATAAAAAATAACAAATCTAGGCAATAAATAGCACTTGAACTGGACATCAATAATTTTACATAGAACATGCCTAGCATATATTTTTCCTAGAAACTACATCACAAAAGAAAACTAATGCAAGTGGAACCATATTTTTCTGAGCTTTCTATGATTTACTATGCATTTCTTAAGAAAACAGCAATTATAAGGATTAAATAAAAACTCTACAGAAAAGTATTTTAAACTTAATATGTAATATTTTTACATCATAGATCTGGTCTTAAGAAGTCTACCAAAATTGGTTTCACCATTTTTGGAGCTATAAATCTTGAGATACAATTTTTGTAAGCTTTTTCACAATTTCTGGAAATCATTTTCAATACACCCGAGGCCGTGCACCCAAGACTGCCTATTGCGGCTGACAAACGGGCCCCAGGCGCTGACCGGCCCCACCTGTAAGTGAGCCGGGCAGGGACGGCTGCTGACCGACGGCCAACTCGCCGCCGGTGAGTCCTCCGGTGACGGGGAGGGCACCACCGTGCTCCCCGCACCGAGGCGAAGCCAGGAGTGCCTCAAACGTGGCCAGCCGACCTCGGCACTGAGCTTGCCGGCGTGCATGGCGGGGTGGTGGCGCTGGCGCACGGTGGCCGGCCGGCGCAGGCCGTGGTGGCGGCCAAGGAAGCGCGCACGAGCACCGCGAGGTGGAGGCGGCCACGCTCGCCGGCCAACGGCGGCCATGGCGGGTAGCGGAGGGGGAAACGTCCAATAGGGCCTCACCGTGGCTCAAATCGAGGCGCTGGCGCGCGTCTAGCACGGAAGAGAAGGTGGCTGAGAGCGTGGCGAGATGAATCAGAGGGAGGCGCGGTCGTTGAGCGGGAACGGCGGCGCGGTGGTGGGAGGCGCCGGTGATGGCGCGCGGTGGCGGAGCTACGGCTGACAGAGGGAGAGGAGGAGCACGCGAGCGAGGAGGTGAGTAAGGGACAAATGCGATGAAGGCGGAGGCAGTGCGCGACCAGGTGGGGGTGAAGGCTAGCCAGAGGCGCCGCGCGGCGAGCTCGCCGGCGCATGGCCGCCACGCGGCGGGCGCGGCCTGCCACGGCCAGACGACGCGCGTGGGCGCGGCGCGGGTGCGAGCGAAGGCGAGCGTGCGGGACGCGAGCGCGGGCTAGGCCGGAAATGTGCGGCAGCCCACTAAGGCTAAAAAGGCTTTTTCTTTTTCAAATTTAATTTCTAGAAATTCTAAACCATTCTAAATTCAAATTTTGAAGAAGAAAAAGGCATTTTCAAGATTTGACCCCAAAATAGAAGTTGTTCAGCAATTAATTCTCTACAACTTTCAAACAGATTTTGAATTAAAGATTCAAAGTCCATTTTTCAAGTAAAAACCCATTTTTCTAGAATATTTTTAAAAGCAAAATTTGGGGAAATTTTGAATACAAAAGTTGCTCCAAAAATCATGCTAAATAGTTCTAGATCATTTAAAATTCTAGCCAAACATGTTTTACTAACCTAGCAAGCAAAATAGGGCAAAAGTACAATTAACAAGCATATGCAACATGCATGTTTCAAAATGATGTTTCACATGTTTCGATTTAGTTTAAAACTTACATTGCATGTGATTATGAAATGCATTTGATGCTAATGCTCATGATTTGAGATGCTAATGCGATGCTTAACACCTAGGGTGTTACTGCCATTTTGATGCCAAAAAGCTTGGTCACTAACCTTCAAGAACCCAAGTAAGTTTGAGTAGCTAAAAAGAATTGATTTTCTTTTATAGGTCAATTATAAAGTTAGAGGAAGGTATTGGGTTCTTGATAGTGGGTGCACTCAACACAAGACCGTTGATGCAAGTTCAACTCAATCAACACAAGTGGCAATGGTGGTTATGATAGTATCACAATTGGTGACAATGACAAAGGCAATGTCAAAGGGATTGGTATGATTGCAATATCCAATGACTTGAGCATATCCAATGTGTTGCTAGTAGAGAGCTTAAACTTCAACTTGCTATCTGTGGCTCAATTGTGTGATTTTGGATTCAAGTGTATATTTGGAGTAGATGATGTAGAGATCATAAGTGTAGATGGCTCTAATTTGATCTTCAAAGGCTTTAGATATGAGAATCTATACTTGGTTGATTTTAATGCTAGTAAAACTCAATTGTCAACATGCTTGTTCACTAAATCTAGCATGGGTTGATTATGGCATAGAAGACTTGGTCATGTTAGAATAAAACAACTGAATAGATTGATTAAGCATGATCTTGTTAGAGGATTGAAAGATGTGGTGTTTGAGAAGGACAAACTTTGTAGTGCTTGTCAAGCCAGCAAACAAGTTGGAAACACCCGTCCTAAGAAATATATGATAAGTACTAACAAGGCATTTGAGTTATTGCATATGGACTTCTTTAGACTAACATAATACACTAGCATCGGTGGGAATAAATATGGCTTTGTGATAGTGGATAACTTTACTAGATACACATGGGTATTCTTTCTAGTGGACAAGAGTGATGTGTTTGTAACTTATAAATCATTTGTTAAGGGCATTCACAATGAGTTTGGAACAACCATCAAGAGGGTTAGAAGTGACAATGGTAGTGAGTTGAAGAACATTAGAATTGATGAGTTATGTGATGATTTTGGAATTAGACATCAATTCTCTACCAAGTACACTCCATAATCAAATGGCCTTGTTGAGAGGAAGAATAGACACTTATTGACATGGCAAGGTCTATGCTTAGTGAGTACAATGTGAGTCAATCTTTTTGGGCCGAAGCAATCAACACCGCTTTCTACTACATCAACCGATTGTATTGTCACCTATTGAAAGAGAAAACACCCTATGAGCTCTTGAATGGTAGAAAGCCCAACATTGCATATTTTAAGGTCTTTGGTTGCAAATGCTACATATTGAAGAAAGGCACTAGATTGGGCAAATTTGACAAGAAATGTGATGAAGGATTTCTAGTTGGTTACTCTACTATAAGAAAGCATATAGAGTTTGGAATTTGGATAGTGGTACTCTTGAGGAGGTTCATGATGTGGAATTTGATGAAACTAAGGGTTTCCAAGATGAAAATAAAAACCATGATGATGTTAGAGGCATTTAACTTTCAAATGCCATGAAAAACATGGATGTTGGTGAATTGAGGCCTAGACAAGTGGTAGATGAAGAAGTTGACAATGGGCAAGTGCTCTCTAATTCAAATGAAGAAGTTGATACAAATCAAGCTAGCTCATCATCCCAAGTGCAAGATCATCAAGTGGCTGGTCTATCATCTCAACCAAATGCAAGTAATCAAGTGCAAGTACTTCAACTGACACACATTGCAAGAGAACATCCATTAGACACCATAATTGGAGATATTTCTAGAGGTGTACAAATAAGATCAAGATTAGCATCATTTTATGGGCATTTCTCATTTGTATCATCCATTGAACCAAAGAAGATAGATGAAGCTTTGAAGGATGTTGATTGGGTCAATGCTATGCATGAATAGTTGAATAACTTAACAAGAAATCAAATATGTGAGTTAGTTGAGAGGCCAAAGGGACACGATGTGATTGGAACCAAATGGGTCTTTCATAACAAGCAAGATCAAGATGGGATAGTAGTAAGGAATAAAGCAAGATTGGTAGCATAAGGTTACACTCAAGTTGAGGATATTGACTTTGGTGGCAGAACCTCCTAATCACTATGGCCCACATGTACTTGTTATCGTCTTAAAGACCTCTAACACTATACACGTGTACCACAGAACTTAAGAAGTCTATCGAGTGTCCTCGGGAAACCTGAATCATCCATGATCTTTCGAGCAGCATCACATTTTAGAGGCATTACAGTATTACAACAGTTTATATAATAAATTATATCAGAGTACAAAAGCGGAAGTCTTACATAACATAAGTTTACAAACTCGTTGTTCCAAACTTACAAAACTTAAGTTTAGTGTTACAACCATAATAGTGGAGTAGCATTATTAACATTATTACAAACACCCAAACACGACGCTCTGCCCAAGAGCCAAACATCTTACTCGTCGTCGCTCACCACAAAGACTGTCATGCAACAGGGTCCAAAACACACCTGCTCATGAGACGCACCTGCAACAGGGGTTCAACAAACCCTGAGTACAAAAGTACTCAACAAGACTTAACTGACAAAATCGGGTGAAATGACTCAGGAATGCAGGCTTAGGGGAATCAAGGTGAGGTTCCAGCAAGCATCAAGGTTCTTTTGCATAAAAGCCACTAATAGTGAATCCTTAAGATCAAGGTTTTATTCTAGTATTATTTATCAATAGAATGTAAGTGATTCTAATCTAGATCATATAACTCATTCAATATCTTTCTGATTCTCCGACCAAAGTTCTATTTCTTAACTATGATGTTGAACAGAGAATCAAGTCTCCTTAACCGAGGAGCAGCGATGATTCGAATCGATTAAACCCAGCTGGGGATTCCTAACCACACGACATATGCAGGACTATAACCTACAGATATCAACCTTCACTTGGATCCTCCAAAACATGACCGGGTCCAGTGCCACCCGAGAGTATAGTACACCTCCAATCTAGCCATAGGCTACCAGGGTACACACTACTCTCGCCATCTTTCCACTCCCAGTGTGCGGTTGGCCGTTCACATGTTGGCATTACCGAGGTCTTAGGCTTACCGGAGCATGTGATCAGTTGCAAAGTCTCGACACACACAATTCAAACAACGGTACGGTCCTTAATTGACTCAGTCGGAGACACTACATGGGGACTCCTTTCCCGATGTAAGTCCACCGACCGGTCCTAGATTATCATCATCATTATTCATCAAGCAGTTGTCCAACAACCCTTCAAACTTTGCTTAACATTTTTAAAGTTTTCTCATTAAGCATGGCTAAGCATACTAAGCATTTTCAAATAAAAACAGTAACAAGGATGATATCAAAGTGTCAAGGATGGTAATGCAGTAATTAGGTTACCACTCAACTCCTATCACTTAGTGCAATAAAGCAGTAATATAAGTGAAGTAAACTTTTCAAAACACAAGGAAGGGTTAAATGTAACTGGGACTTGCCTTGGTCGACGGGAAACTCAGGCTCTAGATCAGTACCGCAGATGTCAAATCCTACTTCCACGGACGGTGGCTCTTCCTCGAGAACGGAATCAACTATGGCAACCTCCTCGTTCACGGGGACTACACGTGACGATAATGCATGCTTAAGATGATGAAGTAATAAACATGATGCTCGATGGATGCATAACAAAGTTAACAACTTGAGTACAACTTTCCTTCATGGTACAGTTGAACAACAAAAGCTTCTAACCTAACCCTAACCTAGGGATCGATTACGTTAATTACTTCATTAAGGAATTTCGTTAAACACATGAAATAACACTAATTAAGCCTTAACAACATAATTAGGAGAGCTTAAACAATCAATTAAGAATGCTAAAGGTCATTGAGGGTTAATGACCTAAAGTCAACACTCAATCATAAAGCCAAACAAACCTAATCTTTAAGCCCTAATTAATTGATTAACTAATTAATTAATAAAGCATAAATTAAGAATAAAATCAACTTGGTCTAATTAAGCTCAAATTTTTATTTTAGGAAGCTTATATCAGAATTAAGTGGTAAAACAATTTTCATAATTTTTGGACAATTATTTAAACCTAGAAAAATTATGGAAAAGCCATTTAATAATTAAATGAACTAATTAATTAACTTACAAAAATTAATCCAAATTGGCATTTAATATTTTTCTTAAATACTACACAGTACATAGAGGTTACTCAAAAATTTTCACTAATTTTGGAACCCTAAATAATTTACAACAAAATAAATAAAACTGAGTACTATTTCACAATTTTGAAAAAGGAAAACAAAACTTCAACGTGGGCCACTCCTCTTCTCCCTCAGCTCGGCCCAGCAGCGCGACCTGCCCGCGCGCCCGTGCTCTCCCTCACGTGCTTGCTCGCCCGGCCCAGCTACGCGCGTGGCCCCCACGCGCGCGCGCCTGCTCCCTCTCCCGCTCTGACTGACACGGCGGCCCCGCCTGTCATCGCCTTCCTCTCCACCGATAGCGACCAACGATGGCCGCCGACCACTACCTCACCGACGGTGGTGCTCTGGTGAGACCGCGATGGACCAGCAGCACCAGACCGATCTCGCGAACTCATTGCAACCCTCAGAGCCTAAGCTGGCACTCCGGTGACCCCTCCCCAACGGCCATGGCGGACCGGAGGCGACGACGAGCCGTGAAAACGCGCCACCGGTGATGTAGCGACTAAAACAACGCGAGAAAAATGTTCTGGAGCTCACCGCGATCACAATGGTGCTCTCGGTGAGGACGGAGATGGACCGGAGAGGCCTGGCCACGTGAGGGCGGTGGTGGCGGTGCTCCGGTCGGGCGTGGAGAAGACGATGGCTACGCAAGCTTCTCGGGCGGTAGAGGTGGGGTGCGAGTGGCCGAGAAGATGCGCGGGAGCAAGGCGGTTGCTGTGGAGCGGTTTGCGTGGCTGGAGGTGGCTCGACAGAGGTGACGCTGAGCGGTGGAGCTGCGGTGGCGGCGGAAACAGAGGAAAAGAAAAAAAAACACGACAACGACGGTGCTCGGTATATAAAGGGCGACGAAAGTGATCTCAAGACGACGTGTGGCTCATCACAAACTCGCTGAAGCCAACGCTGGCGGTCGAAGGCACGCCTAGAAGGTGTTCGAAGCTCACCAGCGTCGGCCGGGAGGTCCTGCGGTTGGCCGAAGTTTGAAATAATTATAGAAATGCCACTGGCGATTTTTTTTAAATTACTCTCAAATTTTCTATAGAAGTTGAAAATATGTAAATACAAAAGTTGTTCAATTTTCAACGTTCTACAACTTTCTCAATATGAACATTTTCCAATTCGGCCTAGATTTTGAAATTTGAATTTGAATTGAAAAGAGGACATTTTCTAGAAATCTATAATTTCAAAATTACTTTGAATTTTATATTGAAACTTCAAAAACTCAAAATACCAAAGTTGTACATCTAGGTAAGACCTACAACTTTGCTATTCAAAACATTTTCAAATTATGCCTCCATTTTGAAATTGAACAGGGGAGATGAAAAGGGGTCAAATTTGAGATTTGAATCTTTTCAAAATTACTCCAAATTTTACACTGAAACTTTGAAAACTCAAAACACCAAACTTGTAGCCCTTGAAAAGATCTACAAACTTGGTTTTATACTTTTTCTCAAATTTTGCTTAGATTTTGAATTATCCAAAAAGGGGTAAAACTAGGGTTTTGCTTTTCAGGGATTTCGGAAAGATTTCAAATTGAAACTTGATACTCTATTAATTGGTGATTATTTAGTGATCACACCATCACCCAAGGGCATCATTGAGTCAAGCATCACATGTTTGACCAAATGTCACTCTTCGTTGACTAGTTTGACTTCGGAAATTCTTTTAATAATTCCTCAAATCTGAATTCAAATTCAAATCGGAAAACTTGCAACAAGTTTTGGATTCCAAATTATAACTCAAACTTGAAGCTTTATTTTATAAGTTGGACTTAAGCTCATACCCTACACTTGGGACTAGTGTATAATACAGTCATACACCTCAAATTATGCAGGGCATAAACTAAGTATTTGCGGTGACATTCGAAATTAGGGTTTTCGGATTCGAGTCACACAACTAGAAACACATCCAACCTAAGAAGATAAACTCAGTTTAGTTGATGCATAACATAGTTAACCTAATCATAGATGATTTACAATGCAAATGATGACATGGCATGTTTTTAGTTACTATAACACCAAGGGTGTTACAGCCCTTCCCCTTAAAGAAATCTCGTCCCGAGATTTAAAGCCTTGGGTTAAGTAATGGAAAAGGAAACGTGTCAAACAAATACGTTCAAGACTTGTTCATTAAACAGGTAGAGATTTTTACATTACAAAGTTTAAAAAGAACAAGTTACAACTTAGAGAGGAAATTGTAACTTAGATAGAAGCAAAGAATTCAGGAAAGTTCTCTAGCAAATAACCTTCAGATTCCCACGTTGCTTCTTCTTCCGAATGTTGATTCCATTGTATCTTGTACCACTTAATTATTCTACTTCAAGTAACACGATCTTTCCGGTCTAAAACTCTGACAGGATGCTCTGAATAGGTCAGATCTGGTTCATGCTCGACTCCCTCAAAATCAACCACTTGATCCGATACTTGAAGACATTTCTTCAGTTGTGACACAAGGAGCACATTATGTACCACTGAGAGTTGCTTAGGTAACCTCAAACGGTATGCCACTTTACCATATCGTTCCAAAATCTGAAACGGTCCAATGTATCTAGGTGCCAACTTGCCTTTAACCCTAAAGTGGTTAACTCCTTTCATAGATGATACTTTCAAGTATACATAATCTCCTTTGTCAAACACCAGTGCTCGACGTCTCTTATCTGCATAACTCTTTTGATGAGACTGTGCCATCTTCATATTATTTTGTATACGTCTGACTTTCTCTTTAGTTTCTTTTACCAAATCAACCCCGAAAAACCATCTCTCTCTAGGTTCTAACCAGTTCAGTGGAGTCCTGCATCTGTGACCATATAGTGCTTCAAACGGTGCCATTTTGATACTTTCTTGATAACTGTTATTGCAAGAAAACTCTGCTAAGGGTAAACATTCATCCCAAGTATCCGAATAATTGAGCACATAAGATCTCAACATATCTTCTAAAATCTGATTGACTCTTTCAGTCTGACCACCTGTTTGAGGATGATAAGCAGTATTGTGCAGAAGTTTAGTACCCAGGGACTCATGTAAGTGCCTCCAAAAATTGTTGACAAACTGTGTACCTCTATCAGATACAATGGTCTTGGGTATCCCATGAAGACTAATAATTCTTTCAAAATATATCTTAGCATATCGGATAGCTGGATATATAACTTGGACTGGAATGAAATGTGCAGACTTAGTGAGGCGGTCCACAATAACCTAGATAGAATCAAACCCTCTTGAAGTTTTGGGCAAACCCACAATAAAATCCATACTGATATCTTCCCACTTCCAGGCTGGAATGGGCAATGGTTGCAATTCTCCGGCTGACTTCAGATGTACAGCTTTCACTCTTTGACAAGTGTCACACTTGGCTATATATCGGGCAATCTCAATCTTCATCTTAGTCCACCAGAATCTTTGTTTCAAATCATGATACATCTTATTACTTCCGGGATGGATAGAGAATCTGGTTAAATGTGCTTCATCAAGAATTAACTGACATAATTCAGGAACCTTGGGTACGACCAGACGATTCTTGAACCATAGGACATCTGCTTCATCAATTCTGAAACACGAACCTTTTTCTTTTTTTACTTTTTCTTTTATGTGGACTATACCCTTATTCTTCTTCTGAGCAGCAATAATATGATCTTAGATAGTTGATTCCACAGTGATGTTGGCCACACTACCCTGTTGAACTATTTCAATACCCCACTTTTCTATCTCGTGGCACAAAGAAATATCCAACGGCTTCACTGTCAAGCAGTTGCAATGAGTCTTTCGACTGAGGGCATTGGCCACAACATTTGCCTTACCCGGATGATAATGTACTTCCAAGTCATAATCCTTTATCAATTCTAACCATCTTCGTTGGCGCATATTCAAATCAGCCTGAGTGAAAATGTATTTCAAACTCTTATGGTCTGTATATATGTGACATATATTTCCCAACAAGTAATGTCGCCATATCTTTAAAGCATGAACAACGGCCGCTAACTCTAAATCATGAGTTGGATAATGCTCTTCATGGTGTTTAAGTTGTCAAGAAGCATAAGCGATCACTCGACCTTCTTGCATTAATACACATCCAATACCGGTATCACAAGCATCACAGTAGACGTCAAACAGCTTCTCAATATCTGGTTGGGCTAACACTGGAGCAGTGGTTAACAACCTTTTCAAAGTCTGGAAAGCTTTCTCACATTCTGATGACCAGACAAATTTGACTTGAATCTTCAATAACTCAATGATAGGTTTTGATATTTTCGAGAAATCAGGGATGAATCAACGGTAATGACCCGCCATTCCCAGGAAACTACAAACTTGATGGACAATAGTTGGGGGCTTCCAATCTAGAATATCCCTTACTTTGCCAGGGTCAACAGCAACACCCTCGGCAGATAAAACATGCCCAAGAAATGGCACCTCATTAAGCCAAAACTCACATTTGCTAAACTTAGCATATAACTGGTGTTCCCTCAAGCGACTTAGAACGATGCGCAAATGTTCCGCATGTTCCTTCTTATTTTTGGAGTAAACCAAGATGTCATCAATGAAGACAACGACAAACTTGTCGAGCTCAGGCATGAAAACAGAATTCATGAGGTACATGAAATGAGCTGGTGCATTGGTAAGGCCAAAGGTGTCACACCCGGTTTTCTAAAGAACAAAACCAGGCTAATCATATGTGTGCCCAGGAAGTCCACACATATGCCAGAATGAAAAAGTATCAGAAACAATGTTATTATATAACGTATACATAGCTATATTAACACTTACATCAGAGTATCGCGGAACGGTGACTAAACTTCGGGCTCCATTCTTCTCAGGGACGGCTGACTGGGGGTAACATATGCCTAGCACTTCTACTAGTCTTCTGGAAACTCCACTACACCTTTGTCCTTTTTCCGAGTAGCATCTTACTACACACTGGAGTGTTGGGGAAATAGCAAGAGTGAGTCCATGTCGAACTCAACAAGTATAACACAGGGTTCATGAGGCTCAAAAAGGCTAGACACTGTTTGACTGCGTTTAGCTTTTATTTATCATATAATTAGCAATTGAGTAGCATCAAGGTAATCCAATCCCATTAATGAATCAATGATCAATTGTAATAAGGATAATGAATAGCATTAACATGAGCATAATAATAATCAACAATAATTAAGCATGATATAACAATGGTGATCAACTATTCTGTAAGAATCCCCAAGGCCGCTCGTATCCGTGAGCACGGCTAGTATACCAGTTTTTAACTCTGCGCAGAGGTGTATACTTTCACTGTGAGTCATGATTTCCAAATGCATGGGTTAATTACTCCCAAAACACTGAAAACCATATAAATCCACTCAAAAGTTCGTCTAACAAGTTAGGGCCATTAGATTCACTCGGCAGGCAGATGTAGAACCCCCCATCCCTGTGGCACAACAACCGCAGCCTATACACACTAGGCCAGGGGCTCGCACTACACCCAAAGTGGCAAGCCATTCTTACGCCATTTAAGGTAACCTCTAACAAGCTAGAAAAGGTCTCTTGAACAACTAGAGCCAGAGCCATATAGCCCTCACAGCTGTACTGTATATCCCGGTTATCACTTACAGGTAAGTCCTTACGGAGAGAAACCAGAGCAACAATATAACCCCTTGCTCTAGCCCCCTTTCAACAGTAATAAAATCATCTTAATGGTTGATTGCATAATCCATTAGTCAAATTACAATATCATTGTTCATAATTAAGCACTAGCAGTAGCTACCCAAATGCACAACCCATAGGCGACAAGGAAACAAGATATCAATAGCTAAGTTATAATCTCTATGGTTGTCAAGGAAGACACATGCATATGTATGATAATTTCAGTGAATAGGACATCAAGGATGGTCCCATGTTATACTTGCCTTGATCAAAGCTTTCCTGTTGATACTGCTGGTCTGGCTCAAAATAATACTCCTGATCGTCCATATACTGCTCTCCTTCTATACTCGATCATCAATCAACAACACACATGCATCCAATCAAACATACACGAAGCAAACAAAGGGATACAATTAGAACAGTACACCAAACATAAAATTAAGATGAAAAGTTTGTAGAACAAATCTACGTCTCGCTACGAATACACAGACGCGAAAAGCACACTAATCGGAGCTACGGTTGAAAAGGTACATCTACCGAAAGATTTGCTCATAGGAGAAAATATAAAACTATTAGCTTCATGTGTTTTAATTATTTAATAACATATATAAGATATTTTATAGATACTATATATGGAATTAAGTCAAATTTAGATTCAAATTATGAAACTAAAGTAAAACAAATCATATTTTATTTACAAAACCCAGTTGCATAATTATTAATCAAGATATGATTTAAACCATAAAATTTCAGAATTAGTAATATGGTAAACACTGTCACTAACGCGTAGATCTCGTTGCTATGAATCTAACGCAACTCGAATGAGCTAAAACGGATCTAAAACGTAGAAGATATGATTTAAACAAGTTTTCCTTCAATAAAATAATAGATTAAATCTAATCACGAATTTTAAAAGTTGAAAACACATCTAACAGTAGTATAAGCATGTGGATTATGAAATTACGAACCTAACGCAAGTTGAACGGATCAAATCGGAGTTAAAACGAAGAAACGGTGAGGATCCATTATTGATTGTAAGTGGTGTATTTCTATAGTATTGTTGGATTTGTTTTTCTATAAGAAAACGGCCATATAACATATACGTGATGTCATGTGATATCATCAAGCTAATTGGAATAGCTAACTGGAGCAGGGAGCACGCACGGCGCACGACAACAACTGATGATCGTATAGGAGCTCAACAAAGCTAGCAGGGTGCAAGTCAAGAAGGGAAAACTAACCGGAGGCGTGCGGAGGTCCTCACCGATGCCAGATGAGGAACAGCGATGTCGGCGTTGAAGCAGACAGCGGCGAGATCGGGTAAGCTTCAAGCGGGGGTCACCACGGCATTGGACGGAGCTAGGGCTCGATGGCGCTGCGAATCGGGGCGAGGCGAGGGCAGCAGATGGCATTCGCGGCAGCTTCGGCAGACGGCTCGACTCCTCGACGAGATTGGTCATGTGCGGCAATGGCGACAGCTAGAGCTTTCACGTGTGGGCAGCAAGCCCTGGTGGCGTTGACAAAGAACACTCCAACTGCAGATCGACACGGCGACATGAAGCTAGGATCAAGAGGTGGCGGCAGCAACGAAAGCTATGTTAGGGCAAAGCGGCACTTCGTCCTGCTGCAGGAAAGAAAAATAGAAAAACAAGGAGATGACAAGGGCCTTTGGCATGCCATATATGTATAGTATATATATATACTAGCTGACCCTTGATCCGGCTTTGATCAAAATCGAGTTCAACTTGGCTCCCTCCCTGACGTGGAGTTCGAGTGGGACAAGGAATTGGACAGCTGATACATGTGTTGAAAACGTGCATTGGCTGGCTGCCTTCGGGCTTTGGCCACAGATGGAAACGCTCGGCTCGATGGAGTGCAGGGCCAGAAAGGATCTGAAAGCACAGAGCATAACGGACGGTGTCCGGCGAACTTGCACGTAAGATCAAGAAAAGAGGATGGTATGCACGGTGGCATCCTCACCATGTCACCGTGTGTAGAGGGCGATCAGGATGACAGAGGGGAAAAAGGAGACGGCAAGCTAGCATCCGACAAGTGCTTCACATGGTCAGACTCCTCCGTGCTCCTCTGGCCTTGAAGCGTGAATCGTGGGCAGAAAACTCTAGAAGCCTTGCACATATCTTGATGGAGAAGCTCCAGCTACATACGGAACACTTCAGGCTTCGGCGATGTCCTGGCCGTCGAACTCCACCAGCAGGGGCGACGCAAGTTGCGTACGGCGGTGGCAAGTGCTAGGGCAAAACCGATGGAGTAGATACACGCATCATAAAAGACGATGGCTTCGCTTTTTATACGGCGCACTGGCCGGCAGGACTCCGAGTCGGCAATGAACTCCGGTGCCGAAGAGACGAGAACGCCGCGACGCGGCAGCTTGACGAAAAACTCCGGGTTGCTCCAGCAAGGCTCTAAAGCGACGGACTCGAGCATGGCTTTTCCTCTTAACTTCGATGGTTTCAGCAAGATCGTGTGGAGGCCGATGATGCGGAACAGAGCGGCGGCGGCGTCATGCATCATAATGGATTGGTTTGTTTCCATAGGTTTGGAAAAGGATACGATGAGCTGAGTCTGCTATTTAAAGACATGCACACGGTAAACGGCAAAGACGGATATTGAGTCCAGGAGTCCCTACGCTCTACGCGTGCGGCATGCAGTTTAGGTGAAAATATAGTTCGGTTCCCCTTTGGTAGCAACAGAACCAAAGCACGGCCTAGTTGCTTGCTTCTTCAGATTATGTCATTACGTCAAAGCACTTGCATGCACGTATACATGTATATATGTATATTTAAGATATGGCGAGAGGTAGAGGGAGCTACGAGCGGCGGCTCGCGATAAGGGTTGTACTTCTGAAACCAGGGCGTCGAGGGCTACGCCGGCATATATATAGTCGTAGGGCTTGGAAACTTTTCGGATTTTCTTAATTTCAGGATTATTTTAATTCCGTGAATAAAATAATTCCAGAAAATCTAAAATTACCTTTTTGGCCGTGAAAAATAGTCCGGAGCTCAGAAAAATCACGGGAAAAATCCTGGAGACTCTTGGAGAGATAAGGAACTCAACTAAATGAGTTTGAGCTCATGAAAAGATTGATGAAGTGATCAAGGAAAAAGATTAAGCTCACGGAAATTGAAAATTTTAAATCCAGAAAATGCTAAAAAGTTTTCCGATGAGAAGTAAACGTCGTCCTATGATATTTTGAAAATAATAGCACTCACCAACACCAAAGACAAGCATCACACAAACACCACATTATCAATTTAATATGAAAAAGTTTAAAACCACAATTATCTATATTTAAATTAGCAGCAACTTAACTTATCTAATAAATTTATTCAAATATTGAAATCATCTATTTTATTTAGTGTTTTTCATGCACAATCCAAAATAGGAAATTTTTGGTGTGACAAAAGGACATGACTAGATATTCATAAGGACCATATCTAGTAGTGAAAGCAGTCTTTAGAATGTCCTCAGGGTGAATTTTTATTTGGTGGTAGCCAAATCGGAGATCGATCTTAAAAAATACTTTGGCTCTAGCAAGTTGATCAAAGAGTAGATCAATATGAGGAAGAGGATACTTATTTTTGATAGTCACTTCATTCAACGGACGACAATCAACACACAACCTCAAAGTTTTGTCCTTCTATTTCACAAATATAGCCGGACATCCCCATGGTGAAGAACTAGGTTGAATAAAACCTTTGTCGCGCAATTCTTGTAACTGTGTCTTGAGTTCTGCTAATTCTTTCGATGGCATTCTGTATGCTCTTCTAGATATTGGGGCAGTGCCAAGTTTCAACTCAATCACAAATTCCACATCTCTATTAGGAGGTAAACCAGGTAGATCATCTAGAAAAACATCTAGAAACTCGCAAACCACTGGGATATCACTGATCTCCTTCACAGAAGTTGCACAAACTCTTTCGATTGCCATTTTTGGTGTTTGGAGTTGGATAAGAAGTTGAGAACTACTATCAGGTAAGTTCAGTCTTATTGTTCTATTCAAAGTATCTATTATAGCTCTGCGCTGATACATCCAATTCATACCTAGGATCACATCTATATCCTGATCCTTCAGAATTATCATGGACGTGGGAAAAGTATGCCCACCCAATTCTATAGGCACCTGATGCACCATTTCCTTAGTACACAGACGACCCCCGGGTGACTGTATAAAGAAGTTTTCTTTCGTTTCCCCAATTGGAATTGCATGTTTCATGACAAATGTTCGATTGATGAATGTATGTGATGCACCCGAATCAAAAAGCATAACTGCAGGGTGATTTGCAATAGGAAACATACCCATCATGACGGGCTCTCCCTCTGGTATTGCCCCAGTCTGCATGTAGAAGACTTGTCCAGTTTTCTTCTCGGCCTTGCCCTTCTGGGCATTATGATTATTGCCCCGCTGCTAGTTCTGGTTCTGTTGTTGGGGCACAAGAGCTTTCTAAAAATTTTGATTGTATTGCCTTGGGTACGGACACTCCCTCGAGAAATGCCCTGTCTTTCCACAATTATAGCAGGGATAGTTAATGATATTGTTGCCCTGCGGGAATGGGGGACGAATGCTAGGAGCATTCGACTGATGTGGGTACGGTAGAGCTGCAACAGGATGAACAAATGCCTGTTGCCGGGCTTGTAATTGTGGTGGATGAAAAGGGGGATGGAAATGGTTCTAGGGATCGTCTTCTGGCGCTTTTGATTGCCACTAGAAGAGCCATACGGCACCTTCTTCTTCTTAGCCTCCTTATGCTTCCGATACTCCTCTTCTGACGAAAGAGCAATGTTAACGGCCTCATGATAAGTCACGTTGAGGCAACCAGTCATCATGGTTCGAATCTTTGAATTCAAACCTAGCATAAAACAAACTTGCTTTTTCCAATCTGAATTAATTTGGTCAGCAGCATACTGTGATAAATGATTGAACTAGCCCACATATTGCATCACTGACTGATCTCCCTGCTTCAACGCAAGGAACTCCTCCAACTTTCTGATCATAATGCCCTCCGGAATGAAATGAGCTCGGAAGGCCTCACAAAATTCTGCCCAGGTCACCCGGTGACCAGCTGGCTGTGCAGTAAGATGATTTCCCCACCACGCTCTGGCAGCACCCTGAAGCTGTTGGGCTGCAAACACCGGCTTCTGATATCCATTACAATCCATGAGGTCAAACTTTTGCTCCATAGTGTGGAGCCAGTCATCCGCTTCTAAAGGTTCATCGGCTCTGGTAAACACTAGGGGACGGGTATCAGTGAAATCCACGTAAGTGGTCTCATTCCGGTGGTTGTGCCGACCCCGATTGCCTGGTGGTGCATTTGATTGTGCTGAGCCATTTCCCTCAGTAACCTAGCATTCTCTGCAGTAGCATTGACAAGGGCGACCATAGCCTCTGCCAAATTTGGTGGAACCGGTGGTGGATTAGGGACACCATTCCCACCCTGTGAAGTTCTGGTACCATCACCATTATGAGCCATCTGTTGATAACAAACCAAACTTTATTCACAAACTTTTATTGAACTTTATAAAAGTTATTACAAACACACCACACAGATTTGTTTATTTATTACACAAGTCCGCACTCAAGCCAGACTTCCCAGTTCAACTAAGGCTGACAACATACACACTTCTAGCTACACATTGCACTTGACCAACTTAGTCCTCGCGATCAGAGTCCACTCCTGAAACATGACCTCCCTCATCGTCACTCTCGTCCACAAGCTCCATCTCCTCCGGATCTTCTTCTTCCTTAGACTCCTCCGTAGATTCACCACCATCAGCGAGGATAACACCAGGGTCTAGCTCAGCTGCACTAGGAGGAGGATGCAGTTGATAGAACAGCTGATGTACTTCCTCATGGAGAATCTGGTTATCTCCCTCTAGATCATTAACATAGAATTGTAGCTCCTCAGCAGGTTCCCTAGCAACATCCTCTCGGTGCCATGCCTCATTCCTTTCCACTACCAAACGACCCATCATCCGCTCGCAACTCAGATGAGCACAGTGAGCCTTCGTAACTGACTGTGTAACTCCCCGACCTGGATAGCGTCAGAAACTCTATCTCATGTAGCCTAGGCTAACACAGCGGAAAGCCTCTCTATCTCCGTCTGATGGTCAGGCCTACTGCTGCTACTAGCACCTTCATCCCTAGGAGCAAGCTGGCGATGAGGAACTCCCTTAGGTTCGGTGGACTTGCGGGGCGTCAACTTGGTACGGGCCATCCTGTAGCGGGAAAAGGTAGAATTGGTAAGGATAGCTGGGGAGGATCTGAAGGTTAGCATGAATAGGATTGATACTACTTAACCCAAACCACATTAATAGGGAAGGTAATTAACAGTTTCATTAAGCATGATGCATGATCCGACGTATGAACTAAACATCAAAGATTTCAGGAATTAAATGCACAGGAGTAACAAAACATAAAACTTTATACATAGGGCAATTTTAATATGCTATTCCACCAAAAGTCTTTAAACATGACTAAAGATCTATAAGAGGAATAGAGATAGGTAATAAGCAATTTGGACCAAGATAACCAGTTAAGTTCGTTTGACCCAAATCGTTTTGAAGTTTTGAAATGCAATACTACAATAGCCCTGACAATGATCGCTCTGATACCAGCTGTGGCAGAACCTCCTAATCACTATAGCCCACATGTACTTGTTATCGTCTTAAAGACCTCTAACCACTGTACACGTGTACCATAGAACTTAAGAAGTTTGTCGGGTGTCCTCGGGAAACTCGAATCATCCACGATCTTCTGAGCAGGATCACATTTCAAAGGCATTACAGTATTACAACAGTTTATATAATAAATTACATCAGAGTACAAAAGCGGAAGTCTTACATAACATAAGTTTACAAACTCATTGTTCCAAACTTACAAAACTTAAGTTTAGTGCTACAACCATAATAGTGGAGTAGCATTATTAACATTATTACAAACACCCAAACGTGACGCTCTGC
Source organism: Saccharum hybrid cultivar R570 (assembly GCA_038087645.1). NCBI lineage: Eukaryota > Viridiplantae > Streptophyta > Magnoliopsida > Poales > Poaceae > Saccharum > Saccharum hybrid cultivar. The sequence goes on along the minus strand of JAQSUU010000627.1, from coordinate 888,632 downwards.
CCAAGAGCCAAACATCTTACTCGTCGTCGCTCACTGCAAAGACTGTCATGCAACAGGGTCCAAAACACACCTGCTCATGAGACGCACCTGCAACAGGGGTTCAACAAACCCTGAGTACAAAAGTACTCAACAAGACTTAATCGACAAAACCAGGTGAAATGACTCAGGAATGCAGGCTCAGGGGAATCAAGGTGAGGTTCCAGCAAGAATCAAGGTTCTTTTGCATAAAAGCCACTAATAGTGAATCCTTAAGATCAAGGTTTTATTCCAGTATTATTTATCAACAGAATGTAAGTGATTCTAATCTAGATCATATAACTCATTCAATATCTTTCTGATTCTCCGACCAAAGTTCTATTTCTTAACTACGATGTTGAACATAGAATCGAGTCTCCTTAACCGAGGAGCAACGATGATTTGAATCGATTAAACCCAGCTGGGGATTCCTAACCACATGACATATGCAGGACTTTAACCTACAGATATCAACCTTCACTCGGATCCTCCAAAACATGACCGGGTCCAGCGCCACCCGAGAGTATAGTACACCTCCAATCCAGCCATAGGCTACTAGGGTACACACTACTCTCGCCATCTTTCCACTCCCAGTGTGTGGTTGGCCGTTCAAATGTTGGCATTACTGATGTCTTAGGCTTACCGGAGCATGTGATCAGTTGCAAAGTCTCGACGCACACAATTCAAACAACGGTACGGTCCTTAACTGATTCAGTCGGAGACACTACATGGGGACTCCTTTCCCGATGTAAGTCCACCGACCGGTCCTAGATTATCATCATCATTATTCATCAAGCAGTTGTCCAACAACCCTTCAAACTTTTCTTAACATTTTTAAAGTTTTCTCATTAAGCATGGCTAAGCATACTAAGCATTTTCAAATAAAAACAGTAACAAGGATGATATCGAAGTGTCAAGGATGGTAATGCAGTAATTAGGTTATCACTCAACTCCTATCACTTAGTGCAATAAAGCAGTAATATAAGTGAAGTAAACTTTTCAAAACGCAAGGAAGGGTTAAATGTAACCAGGGATTGCCTTGGTCGATGGGAAACTCGGGCTCTGGATCAGTACCGCAGATGTCAAACCCTACTTCCACGGACGGCGGCTCTTCCTCGGGAACGGAATCAACTGTGGCAACCATCTCGTTCACGGGGACTACACGTGACGACAATGCATGCTTAAGATGATGAAGTAATAAACATGATGCTCGATGGATGCATAACAAAGTTAACAACTTGAGTACAAATTTCCTTCGTGGTATAGTTGAACAACAAAAGCTTCTAACCTAACCCTAACCTAGGGTTCGATTACGTTAATTACTTCATTAAGGAATTTCGTTAAACACATGAAATAACACTAATTAAGCCTTAACAACATAATTAGGAGAGCTTAAACAATCAATTAAGAATGATAAAGGTCATTGAGGGTTAATGACCTAAAGTCAACACTCAACCATATAGTCAAACAAACCTAATCTTTGAGCCCTAATTAATTAATTAACTAATTAATTAATAAAGCATAACTTAAGAATAAAATCAACTTGGTCTAATTAAGCTCAAATTTTTATTTTAGGAAGCTTATATCAGAATTAAGTGGTAAAACAATTTTCATGATTTTTGGACAATTATTTAAACCTAGAAAAATTATGGAAAAGCCATTTAATAATTAAATGAACTAATTAATTAACTTACAAAAAGTAATCAAAATTGGTATTTAAGATTTTTCTTAAACAGTACATAGTACATAGAGGTTACTCAAAAATTTTCACTAATTTTGGAACCCTAAATAATTTACAACAAAAATAAATAAAACTAAGTACTATTTCATAATTTTGTAAAAGGAAAACAAAACTTCAACGCGGGCCACTCCTCTTCTCCCTCGGCTCGGCCCAGCAGCACGGCCTGCCCGCGCGCCCGCGCTCTCCCTCATGTGCTCGCTCGCCCCGCGCGTGCAGCCCAACCGCGCGGCCCGCCCACGCGCGCGCCTGCTCCCTCTCCCGCTCTGACTGACACGGCGGCCCCGCCTGTCATCGCCTTCCTCTCCACCGACAGCGACCAACGGTGGCCGCCGACCGCTACCTCGCCGGCGGTGGTGCTCCGGTGAGACCGCGATGGACCAGCAGCACCAGACCGATCTCGCGAACTCATTGCAACCCTCAGAGCCTAAGCTGGCACTCCGGTGACCCCTCCCCAACGGCCATGGCGGACCGGAGGTGACGGCGAGCCATGAAAACGCGCCACCGGTGAAGTAGCGACTAAAACAACGCGTGAAAAACGTTCAAGAGCTCACCGCGATTACCATGGTGCTCTCGGTGAGGACGGAGACAGACCGGAGAGGCCTGGCCACATGAGGGCGGTGGTGGCGGTGCTCTGACCGGGCATGGAGAAGACGATGGCTACACGAGCGTCTCGGGCGGTAGAGGTGGGTGCGAGTGGCCGAGGAGATGCGCCGGAGCAAGGCGGTTGCTGTGGAGTGGTTTGCGTGGCCGGAGGTGGCTCGATGGAGGCGACGATGAGCGGCAAAGCTGCGGTGGTAGCGGAAACAGAGGAAAAGAAAAAAACACGACGACGACGGTGCTCGGTATATAAAGGGCGACGAAAGTGATCTCAAGACGACATGTGGCTCGTCGCGAACTCACTGAAGCCAACACTGGCGGTCGAAGGCGCGCCAAGAAGGCATTCGAAGCTCGCCGGCGTCGGGCGGGAGGTGGCGCCCTGCGGTTGGCCGAAGTTTGAAATAATTACAGAAATGCCACTGGCAAAATTTTTCAAATTACTCTCAAATTTTCTATAGAAGTTGAAAATCTGTAAATACAAAAGTTGTTAAATTTTCAAAGTTCTACAACTTTTTCAATATGAACATTTTCCAATTCGGCCTAGATTTTGAAATTTGAATTTGAATTGAAAAGGGGACATTTTCTGGAAATCTGTAATTTCAAAATTACTTTGAATTTAATATTGAAACTTCAAAAACTCAAAATACCAAAGTTGTACATCTAGGTAAGACCTACAACTTTCTATTCAAAACATTTTCAAATTATGCCTCCATTTTGAAATTGAATAGGGGAGATGAAAAGGGGTCAAATTTGAGATTTGAATCTTTTCAAAATTACTCCAAATTTTACACTGAAACTTTGAAAACTCAAAACACCAAACTTGTAGCCCTTGAAAAGATCTACAAACTTGGTTTTACACTTTTTCTCAAATTTTTCTTAGATTTTGATTTATCCAAAAAGGGGTAAAACTAGGCTTTTGCTTTTTAGGGTTTTCGGAAAGATTTCGAATTGAAACTTGATACTCTATTAATTGGTGATTATTTAGTGATCACACCATCACCCAAGGGCATCATTGAGTCAAGCATCACATGTTTGAACAAATGTCACTCTTCATTGACCAGTTTGACTTTGAAAATTCTTTTAATAATTCCTCAAATTTGAATTCGAATTCAATTCGGAAAACTTGCAACAAGTTTTGGATTCCAAATTCTAACTCAAACTTGAAGCTTTATTTTATAAGTTGGATTTAAGCTCATACCCTACACTTGGGACTAGTGTATAACACAGTCATACACCTCAAATTACGTAGGGAATAAACTAGGTATTTGCGGTGACATTCAAAATTAGGGTTTTCGGATTCGAGTCACACAACTAGAAACACATCCAACCTAAGAAGATAAACTCATTTTAGTTGATGCATAACATAGTTAACCTAATCATAGATGATTTACAATGCAAATGATGACATGGCATGTTTTTAGTTACTATAACACCAAGGGTGTTACATGAAATGTATGCTCTAGTTGCAAGATTGGAAGCAATTAGGATCTTGTTAGCCTATGCCTGTGCCCATAACATCAAGCTCTATCAAATGGATGTCAATAGTGTATTTCTCAATGGCTACATCAATGAAGAAGTCTTTGTTGAGCAACCGCTCGGTTTTAAAGATGACAAGAAGTCCAACTATATATACAAGTTGAAGAAGGCTTTGTATGGCTTGAAGCAAGCACCTAGAGCATGGAATGAGAGGTTGAGAGATTTCTTGCTCTCTAAAGGATTCATGATGGGAAAAGTTGACACCACTCTTTTGACCAAGAAGATTAGAAATGACTTGTTCGTGTTGTAAATCTATGCTTATGACATCATATTTGGATCAACCAATCAAGATTTTTGTGAAGAGTTTGGGAAGATAATGGCTAATAAGTTTGAGATGTCCATGATCAGTGAACTTAGTTTCCTTGGTCTTCAAATCAAGCAATTGAAGAATGGTACATTTGTGAGTCAAGGCAAGTACATCAAAGACATGCTTAAGAAGTTTGGCATGAATGAAAGCAAATATATTACTACACCAATGGAAACAAATGGCAATCTAGATAGTGATGCTAGTGGCAACATGGTGGATCAAAAGTTGTATTGTTCTATGATTAGAAGGCTACTCTATGTGACCGCATCAGGACCGGATGTCATGTTTAGTGTATGCATGTGTGCAAGATTTTAAGCCTCACCAAGAGAAAGTCACTTGAAAGCTACAAAGAGAATATTGAGGTACATGAAGCATACACAAAATGTTGATTTGTGATATCCCAAAGGAGAAAAGTTTGAGTTAGTTGGTTATTCAGACTCGGATTATGCGAGATGCAAAGTTGAGAGAAGAAGCACATTGGGCACATGTCAATTGTTAGAAAGATCACTTGTATCATAGTCATCAAAGAAGCAAAATAGTGTGGCACTTTCAACCACTGAAGCCAAATACATATATGCCTGTAGTTGTTGTGCACAAATTCTTTGAATGAAGGCCACCTTGAAAGACTTTGGAATCAAGTTCAAATAAGTGCCATTGCTATATGACAATGAGAGTGCTATCAAGCTCACCAGCAACCCGGTTCAACATGTAAGAACAAAGCACATTGATGTTCGCCACCATTTCATTAGATATCATCAACAAAAAGGGGACATTTCAATTGAGAGCATGGGCACCGAAGATTAACTTGCCAATATATTCACCAAGTCACTTGATGAGAAAAGGTTTTGCAAGCTAAGTAATGAGTTAAACATATTGGATTTCTCAAATATGTGTTGATGCACCCCCACAAATATGACATGCCTCTGCTTTGAGCAATCCAAGGTAAAAGTTGATTGGCATGGAATACATCCTTTGCTAAGGACATGTTTAGTGCATCTAGTCATTCCTCATGTTCTATAGGCTCATTCATGAAAAACAAATGAATTTGATGCTTGTATGGTACCAGTATTGCTTCTATGCTTGACTTGATCTAGTGGTAACATATGACATATTTGTGGGCTTGTAAACCTAGTGTTTGATCTAGAAAATGAGCTATAAGTGTTTAACTCAACATGGTATAAGATAACCCTTGAAATGAGGTGTGAAGAAGCTTGTCCTTAGATCAAACCGAGTTAAATATCTTTGGCAAGTATTTTAGATTGAACCAAATTTGGGAAAATAATCCTCATCCTATTGATTGACTTTGATAATCTTAACTCCAACTAAAATTGGAGCTCACCTTTTGTGGTCATTGATGACAAAGGGGGAGAAGAACAAAGATATAAGTGATAGGGGGAGAGAAACAAAGATAAAAGGGGAAAATTTTGACAAAGAAAGGGGATCAATTAAAATTTAAATCACACAAGTAGGGGGAGCAAGCTCATGAACTTGGTTGATGTATTTGAATGTGCATTTACATATGCTTGCTTGCATTTATCAAGTTTAATTTTGACATCCATGCTTGTGTGGTGTATGCTAGTTGTAGGTTTGAATGATGAAATGAAAAACTAGCATACATAGGATGATAGTTAGATATGCCTTGCTTTTGTTTATACAAGCGGTACTAGAGCCTTACTTCTAATTTGATCTCACGAGGTATCTAGTGTTTGTGTTTTGCAACTGCTATCTAACAAATAATGGTGCTAAGGATGGTATATTAGTGCACTCCGATTGGTATCACGCTTCAAAGGTATCTTATACCTTAGCATCATTTGGTAGACATTGACTCCTATATTTCCCATCTAAGCATATGTGCAAGCTTCAATCCAAACTCTTAGCACATATGTAGGGGGAGCAAATGCTACCAATTCGGGTTCATGAAATTTGTCCAAATCCTTTACACATAGTAAAAATGCTTGGGCAAGCAACATGGATTCATAATGATTTTAATCCATATCTTTGTGAAAGGGTTGCCATCAATTACTAAAAAGGGAGAGATTAAAAGCTCTAGTTTGGTTTTGGTGAATTCATGAAACCCTAGGTGCTAACCTTGTTTCTCTAAGTGATCACAAGATAGGGTAGCACATTCCAAGTGGTGGAGCAAATGGTGATGATCATGATGATGGTGATGGCCATGGAGATGATCAAGTGCTCGGGCTTGAAAAGAAGAAAGAGAAAAACAAAAGTCTTAAGGCAAAGGTATAAGTGGTATGAGCCATTTTGTTTTGGTGATTGAGACACTTAGCGAGTGTGATCACATTTAGGATCGATAGTCGTACTATTAAGAGGGGTGAAACTCATATCGAAATGTGATTATCAAAGTGCCACTAGATGTTCTAACTTATTGCATATGCATTTAGATTCTAGTGGAGAGCTAACACCCTTGAAAATGTTTGTGAAAATATGCTAACTCACGCGCATAAGGTGATACACTTGGTGGTTAGCACATTTGAGCAAGGGTGGCGAAGTTGGAGTTGAGGAGGTGCTGCTCTCTGTGACCAGACGCAGGACTGGACTCTGGACCTGCGTGTCCGATCAGTGTAACAAAGATAGAGGTGCTTAGGGTTTAGCACCGGACATTGGTGGCGCACAGGATCGGACACGCAAGGCTTCCGTCCGATTAACGTTGATGTACGCTAACGGGGGCTAGCTATAGAGGCAAATGGGATTGGACTCCGTTGTGCATCCGGTCATGGGCAACCTGACACGTCCGATCACCTCTAGAACCTCTCGGTGTAGTTTTTGTCCCTAACTAGACTCAAGGCATCGGTGCATCCAGTCACTGGGGAGCACATCAGGTCATGGCATGAAGTTAGCACGAGGGTGCGTAAGCGGGTGCGGTGTCACTACGTTAGGTCAGGGCTAGCATGTCCGATCTTGGCTTAACATGTGGCATAGGTGTAGCTGACTGTTGGAGATCAGCGGCTGATGTTTGAAGGCAAGGACATGTGGTAGCTAATGCATGTCCGGTCGATCTTACCGGGGCGTCCGGTCGGTGCACAGCAGGCTGGGTGTTGAGTCTAACGGCTTTATTTCATGAGGAGGCTTATAAATAGCCCTTGGCCAGCTTGGCTCCATTTTTGGCCATTTTGCATTGCCTATACACTCTTGTGAGCTTAGCCAACACTCTCTCACTCACCTAGCTTGATTGGTTCATCACTTTGGTGAGATTGAGAGCATCCACATCTTTTCTTACGGAAGTTTGTCGAAAGGTCGAAATGGTGACTGTTGTCCTATCTATTCCACAACTCAATAAAACAGGGGTAATCCTACTAAAGCTAGTGGTACACTAAATTTGTAGACATCAAGATCATTATCAAAATCTTTACGCCAATTGCGTCCCCGGTAACGGCGCCAAAAAGCTTGTTGGTAATTGTTAATGCATACAGAAAATTCTGCAAGCGCACGAATACCGTTATAGCTTTTACCCAGGAGTATTCCAGAGTATCATATTTATCCATAGGGAAACAATGGTTAAAGAAGCTAATATTTCACCATCATGCATCTACTAACTTAATATACCAACTAGACTAAAGTAGGGGTAAATGATAAATGATAGGAGTTATGCATAATGACACACATAGGAGAATTCCATGATAAAAGAGTAGCATAGCTAAATTGAGAGGACTACTTTGGTTTGATGATAACTGAAATATAGGTAGATATAGCAATCACACAATAACACTTTGGAGCAACAGTACCTTTCTAACTCTTGAAAAGACTGGAAAGGGGTAGTCAGGGGAAGGCTGCCAAAAAGCTCTACGAACACCAATCCGAACGTGATGTGGATTACAAAGTCCTGGTCAGAGCTATCACTATAGGGCTACCACAACTATCTATGGGATTGGGCGCAATCTCAGGTAACCTATAATCTAGACACCATGTCTACACCAGCTATTACTACTCTAGTCACACGTGATAACTAACGCACTCAATACGAGCGGAGATCCCATGCAAAAGTATAACAACAATACTAACCACACATATGAAGGCATAAAAGTAAATAGAGAAGATAAATATATTAAAGCATAAGTCTTGCAAAGGTAAGAAACAAAGATATACCAGACCTCCGAAGAATTCTCTAGAACCTGAGCGTAGCCCGACTCTCCCTAACTCTCAACTAGAATTAATCTACTACATTGGAGAGTCTAGCCCTAATTCTCTGGTGTTGTGCCTTGATCTGAATGAGAGATGGCCTCCTAGAGGGGGTAGGGGCATCCTTATATAGGCCGAGGTGGAGTAGAGGCCAAGTAGCTGCCACATCATCGATCCGTGTGACCTCCCTCGACCACCATTGGATAAACTGACTTCAATTGGACGTAGATGGGACCCTTGGAGGCGTAGGAGGAACATTCCAGAAGCTCAGGGTAAGGCAGCGCAGCCAAGGGCCAGCCAACATAGGGGTGGGACTGGCCGACCCCACCTATCAGCCAATCGGGGTCTGCTTCGGTCTAGTGTCTTCTCGTGTCCTCTTGAACCTTCTAGTGCATGTGTGGTTGTGGATTGATATCTTTTTATTCTGAACTCCAAATATAGCAAGTAATATATCTGTTTCGATCATCTCAACGAGCCCTTCGCAATGGTGCACTCCAATTCATCATTTGAGATACTTTTATTCTATAAAAATTGCATATCCTACAAGATAAATGAGAGCACCAAAACCTATGGAACTTGTTAGAATCAAATCCTAGTTCTATGTGTATTCTTTCATTTGTACCATTTGTTATGTTTATTTAACTATAAAATATTGACATTATCCACCATCAACAAAGTATAAATACTTCTCCTACTCATCCAATTCAACTCTCTTGCGCATTTTTTAGCTGAGGAAACACTTTGGAGTGCAAGAAAGAGCAAGAGCCTAGTAGAGTGTTTGAGATTTGAGAATCCAAGATTAAGGACCTCATTAGTGCATAGGGAGTAGCAAGTGTGCATCCACCTTTCTCATTAGGCTTGTCATGGTCAAGTGAGATTTTATGCTTGTTACTCTTGGTGATCGCCATCACCTAGATGGCTCGGTGGTGATTGAAAACTTGGTGATCATCCGGCAGAGCTTGTGGATGACCCAAGTCATCTTGTGAGCGGTTGTGGGCGAGTCACCTCGACGGAGTGTCGAAGAATTAGCCCGTAGAGAGCACTTGATCTTTGTGCGAATCAAGGAGGAGCTACACCATTGCATGTGAAAGGATCAAGATGCCCAAGAGGGGGGTGAATTGGGCTTTTCTAAAAATTAATTGCAAGAATTAAATCCTACAAGCCAAACTTCACCCCTAGTGTCTACTAGTGTTCCTTGTGATTCTACCGATAAAAGTTTTGCACCCTAAGTTCCAATCCTAGACTAGCATGGCAATTCTAGGAAAGTAAACAAGCAATGAAAGTAATGCACGAAAGTAAATGCTTGAAAGTAAGGGTTAGGAACACGGCAATGTTTTGCCGAGGTATCGGAGAGTCGCCACTCCCCACTAGTCCTCATTGGAGCACCCGCGCAAGGGTGTAGCTCCCCCTTGATCCGCGCAAGGATCAAGTGCTCTCTACGGGTTGATTCTTCGACACTCTGTCGCGGCGAATCACCCAAAACCGCTCACAACTTGAGTTGGGTCACCTACAATCTCGTCGGATGATCACCAAACTCCCAATCACCACCAAACCGTCTAGGTGATGGTGATCACCAAGAGTAACAAGCTAGAACTCTCACTTGACCACAACAAGCCTAATGAGAAGATGGATGCACACTTGCTACACTCTTGTCACTAGTGAGGAATCTTAAACTTTGATTCTCAAATCACTATCCTCACTAGGGCTCTTGCACTCCCTTGCACTCCAAAGGTGTTTTTCAGCTGAACAAATAAGCAAGAGAGCTCTAAAAGAGGTGGAGGGGATGTATTTATACACCCCTCAGACAAATCCAACCGTTATCTGTCGAATTAGCAAAATGCACACTGACCGGACACGCCGGTCGACATGACCAGACGCGCCGGTCAAGTGTAACGGTCGGAAACCAAAAGTTAGCGCTGAGTGACCAGACGCGCCGATCTGAGATGACCGGACGCGCCGATCAGAGATGACCGGACGCGTCCGATCATGCAAGAGCCTTACTAGAAACTAATCTGACGCTCGACCGCGTCCGATCATAGATGACCGGACGTGTCAGGTCAGCTTGGGACCTTACTAGAACGTGACCGGATGCGCCGATCACTTCACAGTCGCGTCCGATTACACTGTTTACCCTCTGGAACACGTGTCAGACTGACCACCGCGTCCGGTCCTCTCAAGGACTGCGTCCAGTTAGTCAGTTAACGATGCAGTGACTTGTTAGTACTGACCGGATGCGTCCGGTCATGACCAGGACCACGTCCGGTCAAGGGTAAACTGCTCAAACGTCTTCTAAATGCGACGCAACTTGAACCAAGTTGCTTCCAACTGAACTTTGAGCTATTCTAGAGCTACCTAGTGCTAAGTTTGACAAGTGTCCACCACACCTAAACAAAAGACTCACCTAGGTCAAGCTACTCGCTCATGCCCCCCTTTATAGTACGGTCAAAGGAAGAAACAAAGATCCTAACGACTATTCCGGATGTAACTCAACACCTTGATATCCGGAACTAACCGTCCTTAATCTTGTCATTGATTCTTTGAAAACCGAAACAATTTCCATCAAGGGACATGAATACCACAGTGCCCAAAGCAGTTATCACCTCCATGACCTAACTTACCAACGTTTCTGCAAAACACATGTTAGTCATGGTAATAATGCGTTGTCATCAATTGCCGAAACCAACACCGGGGCCTAGATGCTTTCAATCTCCCCCTTTTTGGTGATTGATGACAACACTTAGATTCAGAAGATATAAGTTGAGGTTTTCGATCATGCTTGGTTCACATAAGCATAAAGCTATAAGCACAAGGGGTTAGTCATTGCTTATGTGTTCCAGGCCAACTGAGTGTACTCATAAGATAAAACATGAAGAGTTAGTACACATAAACATAGCTCATATGAAATCGGAGTAAGGCACGGAAGCACAACATTATGAGCTAAACACCATTAAGTGACATAATAATTAAGACATAGTCTCACAAACTCAAAGTCACACAATGCAGAGCGAGAAAAAAATAAACATGATGCAAGAAAGTAGCACACAAAAAACGAAACCCTCTACCAACACTCCCCCTGAATCTACGCTCTCTCTCCCCCTTTGGCATCAAACGCCAAAAAAAGAAAAACTAAGGATCGGACGGGGGAACTGAAGTTGTCGTGTCGGGTGCCGAGGAGCGTGGAGTGATCACGAACTGTGAAGTGTCCTCCTCAGACTCTAAACTGTTAGGCTGACCCTCTATAGATGGACGTGGCAGTGAAGCAGTCTGGGTCTGTAGAGTAGGTGCAGCAACTGAAGGTATAGTAGCAACTATAGGAGCAGTCACTGTCGCCTGAGCCTAAAAGACACCAAGAGTAGGAGGATCTGTCAAAGCAACTGAAGATGGCAGAGTGTCTGTAGTAGCGGCCCCTGTCACTGGAAATGCAGCAGTCTCTGAAGCTAACATGTCTGAGGTAGTCACAAAAGTAGAATACAATGGTGTCGGCTGTCCAGTCAACTCACTGTATGTGGCACTGAAATCAGGGAATGCAGTGCCTGAGAGGAGGTGAGGTCCCGGCTGAGCTGGTGGAGTGAACCCTGTCTGGATAGGAGTGTAGCTCGGAGACTGAAACATCTATGGTACCTGCTACTAGGGGGAGGTGTACTGAAAACTCGGCTGCCCCTGACTCTGAGGTCCACTGGACTGTAAGGCTGGAGTCAGGACAGATGGTGGTGGAGGTACCCCAACAGTGATAAGGTGGCGCAGGAGCTCTAGGTACTGCTGCTGAGTGGCTGCCTACTGCCTCTGCATCTCGAACTACTGTCTCTAGAACTCAAGCTGCTGCCTCTGGAGCTCGTCCTGACGAGCCTGAATCTGAGCGAACGCGGCAGCTGTGTCCTAAGCCTGTCTCTGCATCTGGACCTCCTGTCTCTCTTGGACCTGGGTCAACCTCTCAAGTATAGCCACCATGGCTGGATCTGAGCGAGAGGCTGAGCCAGAGCCACCGTCCTCATGGTCGTGAGGCCAAGGAGAGCGGTACCGGGGGATGAGCTGATAATCCTCATATGTGCTGTCAGTAGCAACATCCTTAGCTTGATCAGCTGGCTGAGCATCTAGATCTGCTAGCTCTGCCTTAGCAAGACCCTCAACGGTCTCGTCCTGCTCAGCAACTGTCTCCGGTACCTCTGGCCTTTGACGCTGTCCTAGGCCAGGTGCCTGCTCTCTGGTAACTGATGCCCACAGCTGTCAGATGTCATACTCTAGAAAGGCAGTGGTGGTATCAGAAATTTCTGCTCTAATCTCTGCAGGCAACTCACAGGCAGATCTGATGATGAAGCATATCCAGTGAGCGTACGGTAGCTGCCTGTGACCCTTGAATCCCTCTACCAAGGTGTCCTCCATCTCACAAAGCATCAGATCCCAAAGGTCAAACGGGGTCTGTGAGATGAGGTGATGTACTACCCACAGCTGCATGTGAGTCAAGCCCTCTCTATATCCAAGCCTCGAAAGTAGTGTCCTCCTCACTATAGCATCAAGGACCTTGGCTATGGGTGTTAGGCTGGTAGGTGTACGTCGAGACCCCTCGCCAAAAGGCTCACGGAAACAGGGTCAGATCATGTCTGTAGGAGGCACTGTCCCACTGTGAGGGCGTCTTGGAGGAGCAGTCTGTCCGAAACATAGCTGATGAATCTTTATCTCTAAAGTAGGGAGTCTGAGAATCTCCCGTACCCTGGTGCTGTAGAGTCTGCGGTCACGACCTCTGAAAGCAAAGTGTATGAACTGATGTGCTGGGTCAATCCACAGTGAGGAGTAAAACTCTCTGACCTAGGTCCCGCAGTATGCTCCAGTCCATCTAAGAAGATCTGATAATCTAGCTAGAAAGGACAGATACGGATGAAGCTACTCACCAACCACCTCAACTAAGGCCTCCAGTCGACAGACTCTCTGAGGTCTGAAAGCAATCCCGCTATCGACATAGGCCCTATAGAAGTCCTCGTGCAGAGTGTAGAAACCCTCTGACGCCCGGGGATCCCGCTGAGGTGGGAACCACCGAGTGACCTCAACGAACCTAAGGGCCTAGACCTGTCTGGCTGTAGCACCTCGGAGGTCAAAGTGCTCAACTAGGGGGTGACCTCGAGCCCTAGGAGGTGGACGACCTCCACGACGCTGACCCTCTGGCCTAGGAGTCACCTGAGCTCGCGTACGTCCTGAGCGACGACGCTGTGGAGTCTGAACTGTCTGCTCCTCAGTCTCCTCTGGATCCTCTATAGGCTGCTCTGCAGGGGCATCCACTGTCTCCTCTATGGCCTCTGTACCAAGTTGTCGACCTTCAAGGTGAAAGCGACTCTCGCCGATACGAATACCACTACTCTTGCCACCTCTCTCTGCTGCCTCTGTTGCATCTGCAACTGCCTGAGCTACCTCTGCCTCTGTAAGAGTTCTCTTTCTCTTCTTGGTAGCAATCTTTACTCGCTTGCCACGAGCTACCTCTATCCTCCTGGGAGGACTCTCGTCCCCGTCACTAGGTGCCCCACCAGCGTTCTTACAGCGAACCATACTAACAAACTGTTGTACTGAGAATCACTGGAAAATAGCAGAAGATGTACTGACACTCTTGAGGCTTGGCCTCAATCCGTATCCGTAGGCTTGGCCTCGGATTCACAACTGATCACCTGACACACTCAGCACTGACAGGACAAACTGAAACAATAGAATAGATGGATCTACTATAAGCAACATATATTATCTAAAAGATAAGTGAGATCCTAATAAGAGCAAGCATGTAAGGTAAGATATGAAAGGACCATGATAGCTACCTCGAAAGAGCGAAGATCTGATGAGCGGAAGACGATCTCGACGCGCTAGGGTTACCCGGAGACGGTGATCGAAACCCTAGAGTACCGAGAGATCGACGATTGAATTAGTAATTCACCGGAAAATCAATGGTAAACCCTAATCCAAGGTAAAGACATCACCTTGCGGAGACAGAGACGATCGCGGAGACGGAGATGATCGCGGAAATGAAAGCTCGCGAAAAGCCTCGGCGAATGGATTCAGGTGGCTAGGGTTAGGGTTGCTCGGTCAGTGGGCGCGGGTCCCGAAGAGGTTGCGCGCGTGCGGCAAGGAGCGGGCACGAGATGCTGGAGCTTGGGTGTGAAGCTACTCTGGTGGCTCTGGCAGCTCCGGTGGCGCGAAGAACGGTGACGCAAGGCGGCTGCGGAGGCGGCTGCGGAGGCGGCCGTGGAGGCCCGGCGTGCGCGCGCGGGCGAGGACGGCGCGGCGCGGCTGCGAGCAGGGGCGCACGGCGGCGGTGGCGCGGTGGCTCGGCGAGGAAGGCGCGGTTGCGGCGACTCGGCGATAGCGCAGTGCTCGGGATTTCGTCGAGTACGGGCGGCGGCGGATGAAAAGAAAACACGAGATCCAATCGAACGGTTAAAAGGGTGAGATCCGCTTTTTACATGATGACCGGACGCGGTGGTCGAATGACCGGACGCGGTGGAGGCAGCGTCCGGTCACATTCCAGTAAGCTCCTGGAATGATCGGACGCGTCCGATTATGCACGATCGGACGCTGACAGAGTCCGGTCACATTTTGCCCGGAAAACTAAAATGGATGACCGGACGCGGTGGTGGTTATCGGGACCGGACGCGGTGGTCGGCAGAGGCGCGTTCGATGCAGCATTCGGTCACAGATCTTGGAGAAGACCTTCGGGAATGACCGGACGCGCTGGTGAACGCTGAGACCGGACGCGGTGGTGAAGCTGAACCGCGTCCGATGCAGCGTCCGGTCCAGCGTCCGATCGTTGTAAAACGCCCTTTTTCAAACCAATTTTCGACGCGACTTCTCCCAATCAAGTTCCAATTCAAAGAGACTCAAATAAACACCAATTGGAACCTGATATGAGTGACCTTACTCAACCCCTCAAAATTTTCAAAATATTTTGCCTTAGGCTAGTATTATTTTTAAGAAAATATTCAATAAACACCCGAGGAGCAACATATGGCCATGCAATAGAGTTTATGAACCCTTGGGAGCTTCAAATGCTCTCTCTATTCATGGACGAACACAGAGGTTACTCAAAGCTAAACCAAAAAGAAACGACAAAGCAACAACCATGCATATGCAATGCAAAACAAGAAAGGAAGGCTAGGTTGCTTGTCAAGTTTGATCCATGGTTAGGCTTTTTCACTCCTCCAAAGGAGGGTTATCGTAACCATGTTAGACAAGTTCTAGATGCATTGCGGGAAATTAAACATGACATAAAATACAATGCAATGCAAGGGACAACACAAGCTCATCTTTTAAAGTTACTAGAATCAAGCACATTTAGCTCACTTCTCAACCTACAAAAAGTAGCCTCATCTAAGGGTTTAGTGAAGATATCCGCTAATTGATTTTCACTTCTTACACCTTCTAGTGATATATCATTTTTAGCAACACGATCTCTTAGAAAGTGGTGGCGGATATCAATGTGCTTGGTGTGAGAGTGTTGTACTGGATTATTAGCAATTTTAACGGCACTTTCATTGTCACATAAAAGTGGCACCTTTTCAAGAACAACTCCATAGTCTAGGAGGGTTTGTTTCATGTATAAGATTTGTGCACAACAAGCCCCCGCGGCAATGTATTCCGCATCGGTGGTGGACAAACCCACACTATTTTGCTTCTTAGAAGACCAAGATACTAAGGACCTCCCAAGCAAATGGCATCCTCCGGATGTGCTTTTTCTATCAATTTTGCAACCAGCATAATCCGAATCGGAATAGCCAACTAGTTGGAATCTAGCTCCTTTGGGGTACCAAAGTCCTATGCTTAGGGTGTACTTAAGATATCTTAAGATTCTTTTTATGGCACTTAGGTGAGGTTCTTTAGGGCACGCTTGAAAGCGAGCACACATGCACACACTAAACATAATATCGGGCCTAGATGCGGTAAGGTACAACAAGCTACCAATCATAGAACGGTAAAGAGTTTGATCGATTGGTTTACCTCCCTCATCTAGGTCGAGATGTCCATTAGTTGGCATTGGGGTCTTGATTGGCTTGCATTCTTCCATCTTGAATCTTTTGAGAAGATCCTTGGTATACTTTTCTTGAGAGATAAAAATCCCTTCTCTCATTTGCTTGACTTGAAAACCAAGGAAGAATGTTAGCTCACCAATCATTGACATCTCGAACTCTTTTGACATCAATTCACCAAATTCTTTGCAATAATCTTCATTTGTTGACCCGAAGATAATATCATCAACATAGACTTGACAAATGAAGATCTCTCTATTAAACTTCTTGGTGAATAGTGTGGTGTCAACCTTCCCAATAGTGAAGCCCTTCTCAATGAGGAAGTCCTGGAGGCGCTCATACCATGCTCTAGGGGCTTGCTTGAGCCCATATAGCGCCTTGGACAACCTATAAACATGATTAGGATATCTAGGGTCTTCAAACCCGGGAGGTTGTTCAACATAGACTAGTTCATTTATGAAGCCATTTAAAAATGCACTTTTCACATCCATTTGATATAATTTCATTTCATGATGTGATGCATATGCAAGAAGGATACGAATGGCTTTAAGTCTTGCAACGGGTGCAAAAGTCTCTCCAAAATCAAGACCTTCAACTTGAGAGAACCCTTTTGCTACTAGTCTTGCCTTGTTTCTTACTACTATGCCTTGATCATCTTACTTGTTGCGGAACACCCACTTGGTTCCAATGACTCTTGCACCTTTTGGATGCTCTTCAAGTGTCCAAACTTGATTGCGGGCGAAGTTGTTCAATTCATCATGCATGGCATTCACCCAATCTGGATCTTGAAGAGCTTCTTCTACATTTTTAGGTTCAAGACAAGAGACAAAAGAGTGATGTTCAACAAAAGAAGTAAACTTTTGAGATCGAGTCATTACACCCTTTGTAGGACTCCCTATGATGAGATCTTGTGGATGTGCTTGAAGTAGGGGTGAGTTTCTTCGATCAACCATTTGAGGAGTAGGATGGGGAGCATCAACATCTTGAGCTTGTGCCTCGGCTTGTTGATGAGAGACATGAGTATCTTCATTTTCAACTCTCTCATTATTGTCATCATCTTGAGGCACATATGATGAAGATGGTGGATTGACAATTTGTACATCGTCTTCATCATCTTTAGGCTTGATGTCTCCCATCGACATGTTCTTCATGGCCTCTCTCAATGGTTCATCACCTACATCATCACAATTCTCAATTGCTCCTTGGGAGCCGTTAGATTCATCAAATTCCACATCATATGTTTCTTCAACCAAACCGGTGGCATGGTTAAATACTCTATATGCTTTGGACTTTGATGAGTAACCAACAAGAAAACTAATATCACAACGTCTTTGGAACTTCCCTAGGTGTTGACGCTTCTTGTAGATGTAGCATTTGCAACCAAACACCCGGAAGAATGAGACGTCCGGCTTCTTCCCATTTAGCAACTCATAGGGGGTCTTTCCAAGGAACTTTTGTAGGAAGAGGCAATTTGAAGCATAGCATGCGGTGTTGATTGCCTCGACCCACAATTTTTCTAGTGTGTTGTACTCATCTAGCATTGTTCTTGCAAGAGTGATCAAGGTCCGGTTCTTTCTCTCAACTACACCATTTTATTGAGGAGTGTAGGTTGATGAAACTTCATGCTTGATTCCAGTTTCATCACAATAAGCTTCAATGTTGGTGTTGTCAAACTCTTTGCCATTGTCACTTCTAATTTTCTTTATCTTGACTTCAAATTCATTTTGAGCTCTCTTTGCAAACTTCTTGAAGCAATTTGCTACTTCGGATTTGTCATGAAGAAAGAAAGTCCAAGTGTATCTTGAGTAGTCATCCACAATCACTAGGCAATAGAGATTTCCACCCAAGCTCTTATAAGTTGTAGGACTAAACAAATCCATGTGAAGAAGTTCTAGTACTCTTGATGTTGACATATAAGCTTTGGTTGGATGAGTGTTTGCAACTTGTTTGCCGGCTTGACATGCACTACAAGGTTTGTCCTTTTCAAACTTTACATCCTTCAAACCTCTCACTAATTCTTTCTTCAATAGCTTGTTGAGAGTATTCATTCCAACATGAGCAAGCCTCCTATGCCAAAGCCATCCAAGTATAGTTTTGGTGAATAAACATGTCATCAAGTTTGCATCTTCGGAGGTGAAGTCAACAAGATAGAGATTATTGTATCTAAAGCCCTTGAAAATTACTTGCTTGTCATCTATCTTTGTAACAACCACTTCATTTGGAGTAAACAAGCATTGGTAGCCAAGGTCACAAAGTTGCCCAACGGATAGTAAGTTGAAACTCAAAGAAGCAACATAGAGCACATTTGAGAGAGAGTGATCATTTGATATTGCAATCTTGTCTATACCCTTGACTTTGCTCTTTGAATTATCCCCAAATGTGATCTTATCTTGACATACCCCATTCTCTTCAAGTGAGGTGAACATACGAGGATCATTGGTCATGTGTTGTGTGCAACTACTATCAATCACCCAATGAGATCCACCGGTCTTGTAGTTCACCTACACACAAGAGATCAAGCCTTTTGTTTAGGGACCCAAACTTGAGAGGGACCCTTAACTTTCTCAACTAGTGACTTGGCAACCCATATTTTCTTTGGCCTATTTTTATTAGGGGGACCCAAGAACATGACTTTCATCTTTCCACTTGAGTCCTTTCTAAGCATGTAATAAGCATTGAAGGCAAAGGGTCTAGCATGCTTGGGCAAGGGTTGTGGTGGTGGAGTTTTGCACTCATGAGCAAAGTGGCCTTCTCGTCCACACTCAACACATCTCTTTGGCTTGGGCTTTGACTTGTTTTGTTGTTGTTGAGCTTTAGTCTTCTTCTCTTGATTTGCCAAGTAACCAATGCCACTCCTATCCATCTTCATGACGGTGTTCATAAGTAGCTCACTTTGCAAGTGTTGGCCTCTTGTGAACTTGCTTAGGCCGGTCTTGAGATGCTCTTTTTCTTGCTTGAGCTTCTTGTTTTCTTCAATAAGTGACTCATTTGAAGCTTGCTTTTCATTAGCCATTAACTTCTTGTTCTCAATCTTAAGCATCTCATTCTTACTCTTGAGCTTGACATAGTCATCATAGTTGTTGGCCTCAACCACACTCTTGCCTTTGCCGCTAGAGCCTTGCTCAAAGTTCTCAATAATCAAATCATCACATGATGTAGCTATATCAATCTTAACAACTTGGTTAGTAGCATCATGTGTCTCAAGAGCAAACTCGTTAGCAACAATAAGACTATCATAATTGATTTTCAATGTAGTATATTCATCTTTTAGCAAGTTAATTCTAGTGATAAGTTCACCATGCTTCTTCTCAAGTTTGTCATGTTCATCTCTAAGCTTTTTGTTAGAAGTTTTGAGCTCCTTGAGAGTAGAAGACATAGTTTCATTTTGATCTTTGAGCTCATCACTAGTCTTATATGCATTTTCAAGCTTAGATGAGAGTGATTCATTTTCATGTTGAAGCTCATCATTTTCAATTCTAGTTCTTCTTATGATTTTAGAGTATTTGTTCAATAATTTTACAAGTTCATCATAAGAAGGTGCATCATATTCATCATCACTATCACTATCATCATCATCACTATCACTATTTTGTACCTTTCGATCACCCTTAGCCATGAGACATAGGTGAGAAGTAGATGATGATGGTGAAGATGGCGGTGAAGGTGGTGATGAAGACGTCGACGAAGATGATGATGGCCCAATCACAAGTGCGGCTATCTTCTCTTTTTCATTGTTGCTTTCATCGCCGGAGGACTCACATGATGATTCAATGTCGGTGAGCCAATCACCAACAATGTAAGCTTTAACTCCCTTCTTCTTGTAGAACTCTCTTTTCTTGCCATCTTTCTTTTTGTATGGCTTGTTCTTTCTTTTCTCGTCTTCTTCATCACTTGAATCATCTTTCTTGCCCTTGTACTTGTTCTTGTACTTGTCTTTTGGAGGCTTCGGGCATTGATGAGCTAGGTGGCCAAGTTCACCACAATTGAAGCAATCCATTTCGGATATTGGCTTCCTTTTGCTACTTGTGAAGAATTTCTTCTTCTTGCCATCGAACTTGATGCCACTCTTGTTGAGTTTCTTTAGCATCTTGGTGGTCTTCCTCACCATGAGTGCAAGTGACGCATCATCAATATCACTTTCACTTGAGCTTTCTTGCACCATCATGGCTTGGCCCTTCTTCTTTTTCTTTTCATGGCTAGCTTTGAAGGCCAAGTCTTTTTTCTTGGAAGATGATGAGCCCTCTTTTGGAGTAATGTGTATGTACATCTCATGTGCATTGATCTTTCCCAATACTTGAGTCGGTGTTGTGGCGGAGAGATCACTTTGGTGAAGTACGGTGACAATGTGTCCATACTTCTCAACGGGAAGAACATTCAAGATCCTCCTTGCAACATCCGATTGACTCATTTGAGTGAGTCCAAGAGCATTGAGATCTTCTACAAGAACATTCAAACGAGTGTACATTTCATTAGCACTTTCTTTGGGAAGCATCTCAAAAGAATTGATTTTCTTTAAAGCAATGTGATAGCGTTCCTCATGCTCACTCTTAGTTTTCTCATGGAGAGCACAAAGATTTTCCCACAATTCATGAGCGTTTTTGGCATTACGCACACGATTGAAGATATCTTTGCCTAGGGCCCGGTAGAGTGCATTTTTTGCCTTTGCATTCTACTGATCGTATTTCTCCTCATCACCACTAGGGTTGGCGAGATCCCTTATAGGAGGAAGCCCTTCGGTTGCGGCTCTAAGGCACCCAACATCTATGGCTTTAAGGTACGCCTCCATATGAATTTTCCAATATGGAAAATCGTCTCCCTTAAACGTGGGAGGTGGTCCTTCCCCATTAGACATCTTGCTCTAGGCGGTGAAGCCTAAATAAAGAGCAACACAGCT
Organism: Saccharum hybrid cultivar R570; assembly: GCA_038087645.1. NCBI lineage: Eukaryota > Viridiplantae > Streptophyta > Magnoliopsida > Poales > Poaceae > Saccharum > Saccharum hybrid cultivar. The sequence goes on along the minus strand of JAQSUU010000627.1, from coordinate 867,411 downwards.
CCGATACCAATTGAAAGGATCAAGATGCCCAAGAGGGGGGGTGAATTGGGCTTTTCTAAAAATTAATTGCAAGAATTAAATCCTACAAGCCAAACTTCACCCCTAGTGTCTACTAGTGTTCCTTGTGATTCTACCGATAAAAGTTTTGCACCCTAAGTTCCAATCCTAGACTAGCATGGCAATTCTAGGAAAGTAAACAAGCAATGAAAGTAATGCACGAAAGTAAATGCTTGAAAGTAAGGGTTAGGAACACGACGATGTTTTGCCGAGGTATCGGAGAGTCGCCACTCCCCACTAGTCCTCATTGGAGCACCCGCGCAAGGGTGTAGCTCCCCCTTGATCCGTGCAAGGATCAAGTGCTCTCTACGGGTTGATTCTTCGACACTCCGTCGCGGTGAATCACCCAAAACCGCTCACAACTTGAGTTGGGTCACCCACAATCTCGTCGGATGATCACCAAACTCTCAATCACCACCAAACCGTCTAGGTGATGGCGATCACCAAGAGTAACAAGCTAGAACTCTCACTTGACCACAACAAGCCTAATGAGAAGATGGATGCACACTTGCTACACTCTTGTCACTAGTGAGGAATCTCAAACTTTGATTCTCAAATCACTATCCTCACTAGGGCTCTTGCACTCCCTTGCACTCTAAAGGTGTTTCTTAGCTGAACAAATGAGCAAGAGAGCTCTAAAAGAGGTGGAGGGGATGTATTTATACACCCCTCAAACAAATCCAACCGTTATCTATCGAATCAGCAAAACGCGCACTGACCGGACACGCCGGTCGACATGACCGGACGTGCCGGTCAAGTGTAACGGTCGGAAACCGAAAGTTAGCGCTGAGTGACCGGACGCGCCGATCTAAGATGACCGGACGCGCCGATCAGAGATGACCAGACGTGTCCGATCATGCAAGAGCCTTATTGGAAACTAATCTGATGCTCGACCGCGTCCGATCATAGATGACCGAACGTGTCAGGTCAGCTTGGGACCTTACTAGAACGTGACCGGACACGCCGATCACTTCACAGTCGCGTCCGATTACACTGTTTACCCTCTGGAACACGTGTCAGACTGACCACCGCGTCTGGTCCTCTCAAGGACCACGTCCGGTCAGTCAGTTAACAACGCAGTGACTTGTTAGTACTGACCGGACGCGTCCGGTCATGACCAGGACCGCGTCCGATCAAGGGTAAACTACTCAAACGTCTTCTAAACGCGACGCAACTTGAACCAAGTTGCTTCCAACTGAACTTTGAGCTATTCTAGAGCTACCTAGTGTTAAGTTTGACAAGTGTGCACCACACCTAAACAAAAGACTCACCTATGTCAAGCTACTCGCTCATGCCCCCCTAACGACTATTCCGGATGTAACTCAACACCTTGATATCCGGAACTAACCGTCCTTAATCTTGTCGTTGATCCTTTGAAAATCGAAACGATTTCCATCAAGGGACATGAATACCACAGTGCCCAAAGCAGTTATCACCTCCATGACCTAACTTACCAACGTTTCTGCAAAACACACGTTAGTTATGGTAATACTGCGTTGTCATCAATTGTCGAAACCAACACCGGGGCCTAGATGCTTTCAGCATGGGTGCTGCAACAAGGACTAGTGGGGAGTGGCGACCCTCTGATACCTCAGAAAAACATCACCGCGTTCCTCTCCCTCTCTTTACTTTGAGCATTTACATTTGAGCAATTCAATTCATGTTTTTACATTCTAAAAATTGCCATGCTAGAGTAGGATTGGAACCTATGGTGCAAAACTTTCGTGCGGTAGAACAATAGAAACAATTGTAGGCACAAGGGGTGAAATGGGCTAAGTGTAGGGCTTAAATATTGCAACAAATTTAGAATTAGCCCAATTCACCCCCCTATTGGGCATCTTGATCCTTTCAGGTTTGTGGACTTGAGAAAATGTCTAATGATTGCTATGTGTGTTATACATGTGTTGTATTTATTTTCATAAGGACCAAGCATGCTAGAATGAAAATGTATGATGTGATGCTTTTATATTTATTCTTTGAGTGTTATATATTTTCATATGCATCACGGATTTATTTTGTCACACACACTTGCACCCCATAGATGTAATGATTTAGGGGGAGTCTCCTATGTGTTTTAATATGTGTAATTGACATTTGAGGTCATTTTGTGAATTCTATTCATATGCACATATTAAGGGGGAACCACTCATCAATCATTGAATCCAGAAGCTTAATTGTTTATATCCTTTTGTAAGCTTTAATTAAGTTGTCCTCAATCACCAAAAAGGGAGAGATTGAAAGTGCATCTAGCCCTTTAGTGGGTTTTGGAGTAAAGGCTGATGCAATTGAGATATTTAGAGCCTCTCAATTAGTGATCAATCAACTGATCGGCTTATATGAGTGCAAGGATAACACTTTAAAAATTTATTATGATCATTGTTAGGAAATACTTGATGGCTTTTCTTCTATTTCAATCAAGCATATTCCTAGATGTCAAAACCAGGAAGCAAATCGGCTCGCTCAGAGTGCTTCCGGGTATCGGCAAATTTACAAAGTTTTTAATAATGGTTTTTCATTGATGCTGATTGGAGAAAGGAAATAATTGAATATCTTAAAGAGCCATCACAGAAGGTCTCAAGAAGGTTGATGTATAAGGCTATTAAATTTGTTCTTCTTGATGATCAATTATATTATAGAACAGTTGATGGTGTACTACTTAAATGCCTTAATCAAGAGGATGTGAATGTATTGATGGGAGAAGTTTATGAAGGTGTTTGTGGTGCACATCAATCAACTCATAAGATGAAGTGGGTAATACGAAGAGCTGGTTATTTTTGGCCAACAATGCTAGAAGACTATTTCAAATATTACAAGGGCTGTCAGGATTGTCAAAAGTTTGGAAATATTCAAAAGTCTCCAGCATCGGCTATGAACCCCATTATCAAGCCATGGCTATTTAGAGGTTTGGGAATTGATTTAATCGGCCAAATTTATCCACCGTCTAGCAAGGGGCATAATTTTGTATTGGTGGCAACATATTATTTCACTAAATGGGTTGAAGCAATTCCATTGAAGGTTGTGACATCTGCCAATATGATTGAGTTTATCAAAGAGCATATCATTTATAGATTTGGCATTCCTCAAACCATAACGATAGATCAAGGGAAGATGTTTACATCCAAAGAGTTTGAAGATTTTGCTGCCAATATTGGTTTTAAATTGATAAATTCATCTCCATATTATGCCCAAGCAAATAGACAAGCAGAGACGTCTAATCAGATTTTGATAAAATTGATTAAAAAGAAGATCAGTGAAAATCTAAGAAAATGACATTTAATTCTTAATGAAACTCTATGGTCGTATCGGATGGCTTGTCATGGATCTACCAAATGTTCACCATATGAGTTAGTTTATGGATATAGTGTTGTTTTGCCTTGGCAAACTAAAATTGGATCAAGACGTATTCTGTTACAAGATAATTTGAAAGCCGATGATTATAAATGCCTTTTAATGGACAATCTTGAAGATTTACATTGTCATCGGCTAAAAGCTTTGGAAAATATTGAGGCCAATAAGTTGAGAATTGTCAAGTATTATGATAAGAAGGTCAAGTGGAACCAAGGACAGCAAGTATGGAAAATGGTCGCCGAATTGGGAAGGTCCATATAGAATTACTCGTCGTGTGCCTGGTAATGCTTACATCTATGAAACATTGGAAGGAGAGGAATTTTCCAGAGCGATTAACGACAAGTTTTTCAAGAAATATTATTTAAGCATTTGGGTGGATTCGTTATTATTGATTGTCATGAAAATCAGGCTCTAATAGCCGATACCGTGTGTATCACCTTTAGCAGAAAAAATAAAGATCAGATCAAGTTTTGATTCAAGACAAGAGCCGATGCAATATGTATCGCCTTTAGTGCAAAAATACAAAACATCACAAAAGGTTCAGATTATTTGTACAAGATTTAGATTAAAAGTTGGAAGTGTGCAAGTGTTACATCCAGGATTACAAGTTCAGAATAGATTTGATTACATTTAAAGCATTCTGGCGAATAGCATCGATCTCTACAATTTGCTGATTGTCTTCTTCACTTGTTCCTAAGATAGGTTGCTTCCTCTTGGCACGGATATCTTTGAGCTCAGCATATTTGGTAGTCATAAGAGCTCTTTGCTTACTTATTGCTGTGGGAACTCAAGCCAGATTATCTTATTCTCGCTTGATGGAGCTGTCAACCTCTTTCAATCTGGCTAAGAGTTGATCTTTTTTAGTTTTGAGATCTCAAGCTTTTTGTTGATCTGTTTAGGAGCACTTTCTAACTTGTCTATTAGATATCTGAACTCTACTAAGCTCTGTTTGTGTTGGTTCTCCTGAATGGGCAGATACTTTTGGGCTTCACGGGCAGCAAGCCTTTCCATGGCTCCAAGAATTTTTTGCTCATGACATTCAATGTATGCAATAGGTTGGAGCACTTCTCGGATTTCTAAAGGTAGTTCTTTCTTGATGGAGTTAAAGATGTCTCAAACTAGTCCTGCATCGTGCACCAGATCGGCTATATTGACATCCAAATGTGTTACCAATGCTTGAAGCTGATCTTTGGTTGATTCAAGTAGATTTGGTTCTGCAGCACTCTTGTCCACAGAGCTGACTTCTTCCCCAATGTATCCTTTAATGTCAAATGGAGTATCTGTTGAGGAAAAGTTTTGGGCCTGCATTTTTAGAGAAGGATAAGTATTTCAACAAATAAATCAGGTATAACTGCTCTTCTGCACCTTTTCTTCTGAGTTTGGAGAGGAAGAAGGAACAACCGATGTATCTGCAAATTGATGGCCTTCTAAAATTAAGGCATTGAGTAAGTAAAGTAAAACAGAGAAAAGATCTATAAAGATCATCGGCTAGAATTGTATACCCTAAAGAGTATCTTGAGGGTTACTTTGGCCTGCATTTGGGTCCTCTAGCGGTTGTTCATAATCTAGCAAAAAATAGGAAGGTTGTTAGAGGTCATTTGAATTGCAAGAGTTGTATCAAAAGGATCGTGCTGCTACCTTTTTGGGTCAGGAATGTGCTAAGGATCTTCTTCAGAACTGCTGCTGATTTCAACCTATTGATAAGAAATAAGTAAGATAGATGATTCTATCATAAGAAAGAAAATTTTAGAACTTACTTTGTCTGCAATATCAGCCAATGATTCCAAAGTGCTCTTGTCAGTTGCTTCAGCAGGAATAGCCGATGAAGAAGTATCCTAAGAATCATCTTAATGGTTAGCATGATACTCATAAGAAAAGAAAGATGACAGGATGGATAGTTACCTGAGGAGTTACTTGGGGTATTGTTTTGATCTTTTTTGTTGTGCTCTTGGAAACACTAGATCTCTTATGCTTTGGGGTGGGGGAAGATTGCACAGTAATAGCTGGTTGGTTCATAACTTTCCTCAGAGAAGGAGCATTCCAACCCAATCTTGGATTTGGACACCAGGTATTATATTTAATGGCCTTGTTGCTCCTGCTAGACATTGGTGGAGTCTTCTCAATGAGATCCTGCAAATATTATTTGTGAAGCATTGGGTGTGATAGTAAAATACAGAGATTCAGGAAATATTATACCTCAAAATCAGCCTAGAAGTCAGAGTCTAAGGTGAGGTAGTATGAAGCCACATATGAATAAAAAAGATGTTGAGCCCATTCTTGCCACCAGTTAATGAAAGAAGTTGATGAAATTGATTGGCAATTAAGTTCTGTCATAGCCACATGTGGCAGAGAATCTTCAAACTGCAGAATCCTATTGAATTCTACCCCTATGCTTATTGGTTCTTTTGGCTTTAGCTTGTCAGGAAAGAATAGCTTGGGGGCAGTTGACCAAAGCCCAATTGCCTGGCAGCTATTGAAGGGTTGTAGAATTCATAAGAAACTAGGGGCTTCACTCTGCCATGCCTGACTTCTGTGGGAAGCAACCCTGGCTTCATTATGCAATTAAGAATCTTAGATGATTCAACATCAGTACAGCCATATTCAAACCTAAAAGATGATGGGAGCTCAAACTCTGGGATATCTATGTATACAAACTAGATCAAGATATCTTCAAAAAAACCTTTGTAGAAAAGCTTGAAGAACTGGCTGATACCCCCCAATCAATTGAGATAGCCGATGTTGCTTCACCAAAGGACATGCATCGGCGAAATTTGTCCTTCTTGGCCAAAGATGTTTCTTGTTCTTCTGTATAAGTCAAGTCAGGAAAATTCAATGACTTGATGTCTTGGATTACAATCTTGTGCAAATAAAGATTGAGCCAAAGCTGAAGAAGCCACCATGGTCCATTGATTGTCAACACTGATTCATTCTTCATTAAGTGTTGAGCCACTTGGTTCATTAGGTTGTACAGAGATCCAAGTAAGAGCTTGCCCAAAAGAATCTCAGAACCTAATGCTAATTTTTCTGCCAAAGGTAGATAATTGAATGTTGGACCACAAGTTGATCCACAAAATAAATACTTGTCTAGCCACATGTTCAGGAAAGCTACGTGTTCCCTTTCATTAATACTCTTCTTGGAAGACTTGTGGATGTTGATGTAATTGGACCAACCACCAGATCTTACACTATCAAGCTTGAAAGTCGGCTTGTTCAGAAGTTTGAAGGGATCGACTGATCCTGTGATATCAAGGCCGTAAGCATGTGAACATCGGCCAAGGTAGGTGTCATTTGTCCATGACCAAAGAGAAAAGCATTATATGTGTTAGACAAAAATAAGATACAGTTTTGAGCAATGGCTCATTCTTCTTCATATTAAAGAGAGACAGAGATATGCACTGGTTCAGATTGTGGAGAACCTAGTTAGTCTGCTCTTTATTAGCAACTTTCAGATACCAATCCCTCCAGCCAGGGGTTGGATTTGGCCAAGTCCTGAGGGGCAATTTATCCCAAATTAATGGATTCATTGAAGAATTTTTGAAGAGTAAGCGGTTTGTTTCCATAATATCTAGATTACCCATGGGACCAAGAAAGAAACTATCTGGAATATCTTCGCGATGAATCAAAATTTCATTCTGGAGGTCCTAGAATAAATCAGAAAAAACAAACCTTGAGAAAAGAAAATAGGAGACCATCAGATTACTAGAGAAAAGAGAGATTCTTGTTACCTCGGGGATGTTATGATGGAAGCCATCTTCTTAGGGTTGCGCTCCGAGATGCGAGGGTTTGAGCAGATTAATGCAGGAGATGCTTTAGTTTGTCTCTCCAGCCACGATTAAGAGTTTAGAAAGAGTCGTTGGATAAGCCCTTAGGGTTTGGAGGTTGAAGGCTTGAAATGACGGTGGCTCAGTGAAGAGGGAAATGGTTAAAGCTGAATGAAGATGATGAGTGGCAGTTTGGAGAATACGTGCAAAGTTCAGCTTGCAGTAATGTTTTAAAGGCAACCATATTAAAGACAATTTTGAAATAAAATCAATTTTATCCCGAAATTGCGGGGCATGTGTTAACACCAAAATTTGGCAACAGATTTTCACTTATGGATCCATAGAAGAAAGACATGGAAATATCTGATTTTCTCTGAATCGGCTATTTGAAAGAATTGACTATGGTTGATGATGTCAGTAGCTCGTGACCATGATGGCGATAAAAGAGAAGAATATGTTAGACTCTACAAAAAGGGAATGCTTGGGGTCCAAGTTATCATTTAAATTAGGTAGTTTTTGGTTTAGGTTTTGGCAATTGTAACAAGTCTTAGATTTGGAGTCGTACCGAGCCTTGGGTATAAATATAAACCCCGACAATTATAAAACACACGTCAATCAAACACAATCTTTTGGCTCAACGCCAAACCCTAGGAGTAGGAGTAGAGTAGATTTCGGTGAGTTTCTTCAAACGGGCAGGGCTGCATCGGTTAAGTCCGATCTCCGGTTTGCTTGTAAGTACTGCCACGGTTTATATCTCATTCATAAAGCTGCATTGGTTAGGTCTAACCTCTTGTGAGCTTGTATAAGCTAGTTATTGGTTTACATCTTGTTTGTAAGGCTACATTGGTTAGGTCCAAACTCGTACAAGCTTGATCTAAACTATCGGTTTTATCTGGTCTAAACTAAGGCTACAACGGTTAGGTCCGATCTCTTCGCTAAAACTTGGTAAAACTAGTTATCGGCTCTGTTAGGCGTGGCAACCTAATAGATTCATGAAGTTATCGATATTGTTTGTTTTCATTGATTTATTTAATTATAGCAATATCACTTTGCCCGATTAAGATTGATAGATTTGGCCTTCAATCTTATTGAGATCTATCATCTTTTGAGATTAATGTGTAATTTGGCTAAGACAATTGATTTCCCGATTGTATCGGCTAACTCCTTTCAATCTTGATCGTGTCATATTGTGCGTCAAAGCTTGTGTAATCTCGATAGATCCTTGGTTGGATTAAGCTTGATTTTGCGAACATGTTGGGCGCGACTTGGTCCAGACATTATTATGGTTGTATGGAAACACCCCACTGTTAGTGATTGGATTTCAAATTCGACATGTTTAATAGATCGAGTCTTCTTTGATTAATGAGCTTATTCGTGGTCATACAAGTCTTTGCTCGTGCTTTATGGCCCTATCGGCTAAATAGCCGATGAGGTAGTGCTTCACCCGTGACGTAGTACGCATGCATCTGTTTAAATATTGATAGGTATATTGAGCATGTTGGGCGCGACTTGGTCCAGTTATTATTGTGGCTGCATGGAAACACCCCACTATTAATAATTGGATTTCAAATTCGACATGTTTAATAAATCTATTAGTTTTAATCTAGATTATTGCTTGCACGTCGAATCTATGTTCTCGTATCGACTAAACTAGATTGGCTAAACGATTTCATGCTTATCATGCGTATCAAAATAGCTTTTTTTAGCTTATTCTTTACTTTTCTTATCATTATCAAACATAGGCGTTGACTTTTTAGTTAAAGGCCTTCATCATTGGTTATTGAACCGTATATTTGGAACTGTCTGGCAACAAAGCCGACATATTTCGCCTTGTGTTATTGATCTATCGTTTCCTTGTCAATTGTAGGGTCAAATTGACTAGCACGCCAAGGTTTCAAGACCCAATTTGATCGGCGTTTGAGGCTTAGGAATCTCCAGCTCTCTGCTTCAAAGATCCTGCAAGGCCTCTAATTGTGTTGTGCATGAAGTACACTTTTTTGTGTCAACAAGATCACTCGAGTGGCACTAGATGACTGATATGCAAACAAGTTTGCTCCTTTTGATAGTACGACTATTTATCCTAAACTCGGTCATAAACTTCTCTACACATCTATAACAGGTGAAATGAAAATGCCCTATGTTATACCTTTGTCTTATGTATTCCATTCCATCTCCTCCGATGTTGATGCAACTTATGCACCAAGCATATCACCAAATGATATGATCCACTTCACATCATCACGTGACTGCATTGGTTCATCGATCTTGACTTCACTTGCTCTTCACCATTGCTTCGATCCATCGGCGTCAAGTCATCACTCAACTTGCCCTTCACACTTGCAACCGGTCCGTCAAGCCAAGTCTTGTCTCGATCTTCTCCACCTTAGTCACGTGATTCCATGTCATGTCTCATATGCAATGAGCTCCTTCATCACATGTTCACCTATGGACTAATCTCTTGTGTATCTCTCATAAACACTTATTAGTCCACCTAGGTTGTCACTCAATTATCAAAACCAAATAAGGACCTTTCACCGTCGATCTTCGTAGGCCTCGGGTTCACCGAAGATAAACATGATATCTTCGACGTTCGGGAACCCTTCTCGATCGTGGTCATCCTCCTTGCGCCACTTGTTATTGTTCATTGCCTTCTTCTTTTCTTTCTCTGCGAGCCGCCTCCTATAGGCGATGCAATCTTTGGTGTGGTGGGTCACTCGAAAGCCATGGTTCTAGCACAGATCGTTCATGATCTTGTTGATCTTTTTCTTGTTGCTCTACTTCTGCTTATTGCCGATGAACCCGCCCTTTGTGTTTGCGGCCCTTCCTCCTCAGATGAGAGGGCCCAGCCCTGTGGGAGGGGTCTCGATAGCTTGGCAAAGCCAAAAGGCGTGAGTCAGTGCTGTGTTCTCGAGCATGGTTGGGAATCTAGGTAGGACGTATTCGGGTAGTGACAGTGGATCCGTGTCACGGGTCCTGCGCGGATCTTTCTAGATCTCGAAGGCCATGTCAAGTAGGTACTCTCGACTGAACTTAGAGAAAGCTTCTTTAGCGTAGAGGTTCATGTGGTGGGCCAAAGCAATTGGCCCCGCCTCCACGACACTTTTGAGCCTAGCAAGGAACGTGCAGACGGTGGGCAGCTACTCCTCCTGTTGTGCGGGTGGTTCAAGGTCTTGCAGGCGCAAGTTCCCGAACCGGTCGGTGACGAAGCCCAGGCCACCGGAAGCGATCTTGTCGCTTGGTTGCATCTGGTCGGCATCGTCGTCGATCCTAGTGATGAGGCACATCTAAAAACATAACGACTATGCGTAAAAGTCCTCTATCTAGAGCGACAACTGTCGGAAGTATTAATTTACTCTGGCAATACGAATTAGCGTATTCGCGTACTGGAAATCAGATGGGTAGCACGCAAGGCACATGGATTATACTGGTTTAGGTACATGGTACCCTACATCTATTTTGAAGTGGATCTCTGTGTATTCATATGCTTGGTTACAGGGGTTGCTGATTGTAGCTATGCACTAGAATGTAAATGACTAATGGGGGAGGGTCCCTACCCCTTCTTATATAGCCCGGGGTAAGGTTACAATAGACCCGATCAGCTAACAGATGTGTTTCCTAGTTTGCTACATGGAAAGTATAACATATCATTCAACCATATCTTGCGGATATCAAAATGCAGGCTATCTATGCTTAACAACTTGATCTCCACGTTTACTGATATGCCCGCTGTACATGAGCCTCATTCTTTATTGTCTTCGGCCTAGTTGTCAGGCTTGAGCCAGAAAACAGGCGGTGAGGTATCCCAGTCCCATATATCCGATACCATTTGTTTCGAGCCTTAGTGGACTTAGCCGCTTAGTAAGTTTTCACTAATTGATTCCTGCTAGCTCAAACCAAAGTAGCGCCGTTATTTCAACGCTACAAATAAGCAATTTAGCGGCACTAAAACGTGATATAGCAGCAGTAGCTGCCATAGTGCCAAAATCAACAATAGCTTAGTGTAAGTTTTTCGAGCAACTAGCCAGAAGAAGATGAGGGCAAATACGACATTTCCCCATCTTCTCTCTCATACCTAGCGAAAATTGTATTTTAATGGGAACAGTGTGTTATAGCAAACAAAAATGATTTTCGAGTGTGCCGCAGCCAATATCGTAGTTAGCGGTGTGTCATAGCCAATTACATGTTTTTCAAGTGTCCCATGGCCAAATCAGCCTTATTAAAACCATGTTTAGAACGAAGCTATGCCATCAACTGAGGTACACATTTTTTTCCATGCTTAACTTTGTATGAAAAAAATCATTTGTGCTATATATTGCATCAGGGTCTGTTTAGAATGCTGGATTTTTTCTATTCATGCATTTTTCTGTGAAATCTTTCTTGAACAATGTTTAGGTTTTGATTCCTGTGAACTTCGGCGCGATTTCTGCGAAATGGTGCGTTCCTAACAGGCCCAGCTTAAAAACACTCGTTGTTAACGAATCCTGTGCGTTTGCTAGGGATCCGACAGCTAAATATGGTTCATCTAGAAGAGAGTAATTAATAATAATAATCCATGCGGGGCTTTTGTGCTATGGAGGAGGGGCAATCCCGTCCATCCTAGACCGGATTCGCGTCCATGCCCAACCAAGCGAGAGAGAGAAAATAAATAAAAACATAAGTAGGGGAGTATTAATACGGCGCCCTGGCAAAATCACAGAAAAACATGGTCTTGGTCTTCTCCTCCCACCCGCAGGCGGCGAAGTAGCACAAGGAAGGGGTCCAATAAAAAAAAAATCGCCACCGGCGGCGACGGCGAGGCGGCTGCGGCGGCATCGGCGGAGACAGCAGCGGGAGCCGCGGCAGGGAACAGGCGTTGTCGATCGATCGGCCTGGCCCGGCGCGGCCAGAGGTCAAAATCGAAAAAGAGGAGGAGCCGCCAGGAATTTCTTCGCACCGAGGCGCACGCAAGGAATCCAGCGAGTGAGGGAAGCCATGGGACGGAAGTGTTCGGGTTCTTCTAGCTGAGTCCTGGGAACTCACGCGCAGGAGCGTGGACAGGAGGGAGGAGAGGCTGACGCGGACGCGGACGCGGCGGCGCTGGTTTTGATGAGGAAAGCTGGAGCAAAAGGTATTTGCAATCCTAGATCTTAGAAATCTGAGTACACTCCGCGGCTGCTGCTTTGCCGGCCGCCGCTGCCCCGACGCCCCGATTTGGCGGGGGTTGTGGTTCGGCTGCCGCTGCCGCCGCCGCCGCCGCCACGGAGATCACCCTGGGTTCCTCTGGTTTCTTCATGTGGTGTGGATGAAGAGCAGTTTCTCGCCCGTCAGACTTCAGATCTGCTTTGTCTCAGGGGTTCTGGACCGCTGACCGCGGATTTCTCCTCAGGTCAACTAACGGGCTTGCAGCAGTTCTTCATCGTCTCTACTGGTCCGCTGGAAGGAGGTGTTCATCGGAAATTCGACCCGATTCCAGATCTACCTGCCTTACGTGGAATCAGTTGTTTCCAAAACGAGAGAAATTGGTGCTCTCTGGTGTGAAGGCCGATGGCTGACGGCAAAAGGCTGTTGACTTGATTTGGCAAGCAGCTGTTGTGTTAGTTCGTGGGTACTGGGTTCAACTCAGGCAGAAGGACATTGGTTTTGGTTTAGCCTCTGGCTTTCATTGTGTGCTGCAGGATAAGATTTGCTTGTTTGTATGCGCAACCTTGAATTTGGAACTTCTTTCTGAATTGCACTGGGAGGGTTCAAGTAGTGGCTGATGATGGGTGACCAGTGGTGGTGGCATGGCTGCGGAGGCGCCTTATAGTTTTTTTACCTCTTGCTTATGTGCATGCTATGTGGACTGATGCTATTATTCTTCAAACAGTACCATAAGCTTTGGTGGTGTGGTGCTCAATATACCAACCTTGTTGTTTTTGTTTTCCAGAGGGATCAATTGGATCCAAGGGTGCGGTTGATATGAATAGTTCACCTGTTTCCACAGCAATAGCAGGAAGACCATCGAATTTGATGGTATGCATACAATTTGTGAACACAGTGGTTTCTGTCTTCCATAGACTGTGCCTAGCAAAAAGCTTGTTTTAGACCAGTTTGCTAAAGTACCAATATTTTCTTCATTGTATTCTTCACTTTCAGCTGTTCAGGATCTTATGGTTAGCTTGGCTAATTTACAGATCAAATTTTGCACTTGCGCTGGAAGGTTATCATCTTCATCACCTCATAATCTTGAGAACACAGATATTTCAATGACCTGCAAAGGCTGTACTGGTGAATCAACAGCAGACACAGGTGGGCCATCGTGTAGCGGCAAGCTTAACAATATGGGCTTGGAGCTCCCAAGGCCTCTAGATCTTGAGGTTAGATGGAAGACTGGAAACAGAAGGCAAAGAGACACCAGGAGAGCAAGGACCTCCTTTGGCGAAGGAGCAAGCAGGGATGGAATTGGATCTTTCTATTTATTTGGCTGTGCTACAAATCAAGAGATGTCACAAGATGCTGCAGTCTCTGAATATGAGAAGGTTCTTACTTTTCTTCATTGAAATACCATGAAATAATTTAGTCAATGCATCCTTTAATGACAAAATTGCTGAATTATCATATTGTGTCTTTGCAGTTTGGAGTATCCATTCTTGGTAGACGCTTTAGTGATCCCATGGAAAATGTTCCTATAAAAAAGAGAAGACTTCATATGGATTGTTCTCCATCACCTCCACCAACTCCATTGCTAGTGGATCCATATGAGAAGATACTGGGAAGCTCTTCTAAAGCTGTCAGATCATATGAGAAGCATTGCAAGCTTAAGATTCAAGGAATTGAGTATAAGGAGGAAAACAAAGGCCGTTTTGGTGCCGATGATTTTTCTGGTATTGATATACTAGCTTCTGCTGCTTGTGAGAGTGAGATGGGTGGTGAAATATTAAATGGGGAATGCTCAAAGTTAGCTCACCCCCCAGAAGAAAGGAAGCTGGAAAATACTACTGGTAGCAGCAAATTGAGTCTATTACATGACATGGAGGATAAGTTGAATATTCCTGGTACTTCACATTGCATCTATGATAGGCCTCTCGGGTCTTCTAATTCTGCTCCAGATATTAAGTCCTTATTTGTTGCCACACCAACTATCTCAGAAAATCTTGTTGAATCGACATATGCTCCCAAGGTTAATTGTTCATCCTATTCTGCACTTAACAGTGCAGACAAAACAGAGATTGTTTCTGATGCTAAGTCTTCAAGTGTTGCAGTTGCAAACAGCGCAGACAATCCAGAAAAAACTATAGGATGCTCACAGGATACAGTTGTGCAAACCATCCATGCTAATGCGACTTGCGATTCTAGGCTGCACTGGGATCTTAATGTTGCCATGGAGGCATGGGACACTAATTGTGGTGATGTTGATGATCCTTTAGTTTCTACTGTAATTGATCATGATGATGCTAGAAATGACATGAACAAACCGGGGACATCTCATCATTTTGAGTCAAGAGATGGTAGTGTAGCTGATCACTCTGTTGACACAATTTATATGGCTGATGCACTGAAACATGTGTCTGCTAATACAAAGGATACATGTGATTGTCCTGCTGACGGTTTGTCTCACCCTTCGCAAAACTTGCAGCTATTGGAATCTGGATCTGTAGGGAACAATGCCCTTGCAGAAACAATGGATTTGCCTGACCAGCAGAATAGTAGGTTTGCTTCCGTTATGGATTCAGACAGATCTGATCCAGAACCAGCTATTATCATGGAGCATTTTGCTTCAGCTGCAAATGTGGAGAAAACCGATGGTTTACATCCCCAACCTGTTCATTCTGAAGGTTTGTCTAATATGTCTTCTATGGATGTCCATGTTGGAAGTAATTCACTCCAAACAAGTGAATTGGGCACCACATTAAAGCCTTTGGCTAGCAGATTAGTTTCTGAGGATAGCACAAACCTTCCAAAAGCCGTTATGGATTCACACATTAGATCTGATCCAGAGCCAGCTCTTATCATGGAGCATTTTGCTTCAGCTGCGAATGTGGAGAAAATTGATGGTTCATATCCCCAACCTGTTCATTCTGAAGGTTTGTCTGATATGTCTTCTATGAATGTCCACGTTGGAAGTAATTCACTACAAACAAGTGAATTGGGCACCACAGTAAAGCCTTTGGCTAGCAGATTAGTTTCTGAGGAAAGCACAAACCTTCCAACAGTAGGCACTTTCCTTAAAAAGGTTACTGACTTTGGCTGGAGTGATAATAAGCTTGAAGAAGCTTCTGAACAAAGCATATCTGAATCTAAGAACCAGGAGCTTTTGGATGTTGATTCAGGAACTAGTAAGAAGGGTGAACATGAAACTGATATATTTTGTGGCAACAAAAGAGCCAAAGATGCAGAAGATCTCACTCATCCAGAGGACAATCATGGATCTTCTGATTGTGATATGGCTCATGCACATGAAGAAGATGGTGCTGTTGCAATGATTAATTCTAAAGATTCTTTAATTACTTGTGCCAACAGTAGCACTTTAGAGACATATTGCATTTCAGGTGCGGCTCCTCAGGTTCCTGGCCCCAGTTCAGAATGCCACAAACTGGAATTTATTACTGATGCGGGCAGCACTGTGGATTCAAAAGCTGCAGCACACAGCTACCAGAATGGTTGCAAAAATGAGCTTGGGAAGGTCGTATCAAATGTTTGTTCAGATCAATGCTATGAAACTGACACATCACATATTAGCAAAAATCTAGCTGGGGTTGAAAAAGTTGATGTTGAGGAGGATGATTCTCAATATGAGGATGGGGAACTTAGAGAATCTGATGATTGTTGTTGGGTGGGTGATGGATATGAAGAAGTTAAACATGCCAATTGGCATTATCAGGTATCAGAAGATTACAAGAATGAAGAAGCCACTCCTGGCCTTGCGCCTCTCCATACTGATTCTATTGCAAAGAATGTGGTTATTCCCGTTGCTAATTACAGTGGAACACAATCTAGAAAGGAAGACGTTGCTGTTTCACCTGTCTCATCTAAGCGTTCATGGTTAACAAACTGCTTAGATGGTGGACCTATTGCTGATGGAAAGGCTCAAAGTATTCATTCGAGAGGTGATACTAAGATGTATGGGTCAAACACAGGCCGTGTAGCAGTTAGATCTGTTACAACAGTCAGCCAGTCTGAAAGGTGCAATGATGCCTTAGGTGATGATATGTTAAATATCAGAATGAAGAACACAGGTTGGGATATGATGCCTGAAGATCAAAAGCACTCTCAACATGATGCAAGGGACGTGACTGATTCGTCTAACCGGTGTGGTTTGAGCTCAGATGCAGCTAGAGATGACAAGTCGCTGCAAAAAAAGGGACTATCAAATAGGGATCTTCAACGAGTGGAGCGGCAAAAATCATTTGACAGACCCCAGAGGAATGAACTGAGCAGGTATAATTTTTTAGTAACTTTGTTTTATAGTCTTGCAGGTTTTTCAGTTCCTAATGATTTCAGTGTCTCGACACCATTGACTAATATCATGATAACCCTTATTTTATGCAGATCTGACGATGGTTATGGCTCAGGTTCAAAATCTGAAAGGACAATGGACTCTGATAGATCGCATGGCATGTATGGTGCATCATGGCATGTTCAGACAAGCGGCCGGGGGGAGTGGGTGGAAAATTCAAAACATCCTCGTCCTACTCGGCGCAAATCACCTGAATATTATAATTATGGCCCATCAGGTCCAAGGAATGCTGCAGAAGCTGCTGTCGCAAAGATGGAGAGCAGTGGCTTTGTTGTTGCACATGATGGCACTCTAGTAAGAGCTGTTGATGCTGCAAATGCTGGTCAGATGCCCAGAAGGATGAGAAATACTTTAAGTAGCTCAGGCCTCCTGATTTCTGGACGGGGTTCCCCAATTGACAGGGATGGAGCTTGCGGGATGTCCAGAGGTCCCGTGCATGCTAGGGAAGCATCTCCAGAGCGTCACTTTGGTGCAAATAGTAACCGGTCCAGTCGATATGGTCCTGAGATGGAGAAAGATCATACTACTGATGGAAATTTGAGTTCTGTCCGTTGCTCGCTGTCCAGTAGACAACGAGGCACCCCGGCGTCGAGAGCATCACTTAACCTTTCCCATGCTCACAGCAGATCTCCTTCTGGGTCCAGGTCTCGATCCCCACATGATTGGGCACCTAGGAACAGAAGCAAGATCATGGCAAATGGAGGTTCAACTTTACGGAGGCATAGTAGATCTCCACCTAATCACATGGCTAAAGGTAGAATTGTTAGAATGGCTTCACCTCAGAGACAACCTGGATATGATGATCGAGCTATGCGTTACAGTCCACTATCAAGAAACAACACTTACTCCCAGCATGCTTCAACATGGGTTGATGGAAGGAACGGTTCAGCAGTAAATATTTCTGATGATCATAATAAAAGATATTCAAGGAGAAGCCCACCTCTGAGAATTGCCTCACGGAATGACAGATTTGATATAATGGACTCCCAAGGACGACCAAGGTCTGGAGAATTCTACCGTCCGACACAAGGAAGACTTCTTTATGGTTATGATAGGGAAAATAAGCATGGCAGAAATGGTGAAGATGAAAGGGAATACACTAATAGATATGCAAATCATTCTGTCAAGCCATATGATCGGAGTGGTGCTGTAAAGCAATTCAGAAATAATACTGGAGATAAATTTCGGACTCGTATTTCTGCTCCCAGATCGCCAGAACTCCAAAGGAGGGTGAGTCCTCAGAGATTTGACAGAAGTTTTGAGAGGTAGCTGACTAGTTGGCTGTGAATTTGCCTTGTAGGACTAAAATGGAAAATAAAGATCTGTCTGGATGATTGAACCGGAAAATGTTGCAAATCCTTGATGGAGTTCAATCATAGGGATTTGATGGAAGGCTCTCTTGGCAGCACTGCTTTTTTCTGCTTCTGCTGCATATGTTCAAGGGACAGAAATACTGGAACCATGCACTTCTGTAGGGGGGGCGGGGAGGGGGGGGGGGGGGGAATTCAGATTAACTTCATAATTTTCCTGTTTCAATTTGTAAATATTTATGTTGGTAGCAGAATCACAATCACTCCTTTCAGCTTTATTATAGCTGTTCTTTTTTTTTTCCTGATACTTTCTCATGTTTATCCCTTTTGCTTTTTTTCAATGGGCATTATCCCTGTACGAGGTCCATTTAAACATGATGAATCAATTAATTTTGAGCTCAAGCACTTGTGTACTTTTTACACTTATGTTTTTCATTTGGCATTTTGTATTGTCCCATTGCCAGTGTACAGTGTTTTATGTGTTGTTGAATATACAATAATATACAATAATTTACAGCGGCCTGTGACCATGTTAAATCTGCTCAAAGTTTGGACCAACTCTGAGGTGAACAATTTTCTTCCTTCCTCTACATTTTCCTTCAATGTCATGAAACTGATAATTTTCTTCTTTCCTCTACATTTTCCTTCAATGTCATGAAACTGACTTTGATGTCTTTTTCTCAGGAGAAAGGTTGGCTTAGTGTTTTTGACCTTTTGTACATCAAAGAGGATGCCAAGGTATTTTGGCCATAATTAGTTTTGTTCCATTTTCGAGTATTTATAATAATGGCTGCTTTCTGGAGTACTGGAGGAAGTCTCTGACCATTCATATTCCTGCCGTTACAAGGATTGGCATGCCATTTTTTTTAAAAAAAAATGCATACAAGGGAATAAGGGACAGGCTCGACCTACACCTGAATTAAGGGAGTATTAGCATATTACAGCTGTTTGTTTACAACACATTACTTTACGTGATCCAATGGTTATGAATGCAGAGCTGCCACGTTTTGTTTCTTGTCAAATTGGCCAAGAAGTGATGACCTGATTGTGGCATAATATATGATGGTTTAAGATGGAACAGTAATAATTTAAGTAGACAATTGGTTAACAGAGTGAGTACAGCATGGTTGACTCTTGGCATGTATACACAATACATATTACATATATCATATATATAATATAATGGATTTAAAATTTGTACCATTTCAAAATGCACAAGTGACAATTAAATAACATTTTTTGACTGGTTATTTCTGTCAGCATGCCTGTTTTGTTAATGTGTAAATCATGTTAAGTTGGTTAATGTAACGAACCTAAGCACTGAAAGTGTGTTGTGTTTCTTGAACAGTTGAACATGTGAATCCATTTTGGTCTTACAGCTCAAAATGGATGCTATTGAATAATGACCCCATGCTGAGTAGGGTAAATATCGATTTACTAACTTGTCTTTGGATACATTTTATATGTTGTCTTCATATTATGGGCAGCATAACTAACATGGAGAAAGTTATCAATCATCATGTTATTTTTCCCCTTATTTCACCTGCACAATTGTCTGCAATCTTGTCTAATACTAGTAGTATAAAGAGTGAAATACACTCTGGGTCCCTAAACTTTTCCTGTTCTCATTTGGGTCCATAAACTCTCAAAGTGATCATATGGGTCCTTCAATTTTTCAAGTGGTTCATTCGAAGTTGTGAATTCAGGTCCATGATTAGAATGAACCAGTTGAAAAGTTGGAAGGATTGAATGACCCAGAATCCCAGATTATCACTTTGAGAGTTCATGGACCCATATGAGAATGTGGGAAAAGTTTGGACCAGTGGTGCATTTCTTTCTAGTATAATATGGTTTGTGTGGCAACCATATGCAGCGTATGTGTTTAATTGGTTCAATAGTCCATATTTTGTTATAATGTTTTGCAACATGGCTTATGTAGTGTTGATGCTAATTTATGTGAAGACAGTTATCCTGCTGATTGAAATGCCCAGCGTGATCTTTGAGGTCCTTAGTTTAATTAAGTACACGAGGATATTTCTATCCCTAAGGATTCAATCCAGCCACAGGTCCTTCTACGGCTTCCCTGACCCTAGTCGAAGACCCCATCGAGATATGCACCAATAAGACCACCAAATGTCTTTGTGGCACTAATGGTACACAGAAGTCAATGCGTGATCATTGGTCCAATGCTTCAGGCGAAACCAATTCCGGGGTGTGACAGGTAGGGTGTGTTTAGGGCCTGGGTACATACTCATTGAGGCATGCTAATCCTGTTCACTTCGGATTAGTATGTGAGCCATTTGCCCTGATGCTGCACTCCTGAATCCGTAAATCCATTACATGAAAGTGAAATGGTTGAATTTTTTTTCCCACTTATGTGCTTTGGATAGTGGCGATTTTATGGAACTTGTGACTCTTTTATGCTTCATGGCAAGATGGAGGCCCTAGTTTTGTTGTGTGCATGATAAATAACTTGAAATTCCAAGTAAGGTTCCATGCTGTCACTAGTGATTGTACACATTTGTTGCTCATGTTTGAAATGGATGTCATATTCTGCATCTCAATTGATCCCTGTGTTATCAAGGTAGCAGTATTGTGTATGCCAAATTGCGGTGGTCAAGCTAGGAAGGGTAACAAAATGGGTTAGAAATGAAAAAAATAGTGCTTGTAGTACTCATTAATCCGATTCTTCTATACTGCAGCTGTAGTGCATAGAAAAGCTATTAGAAGCTTAATAATTCTTTAGCTTTGGATGCGTTCACCACATTCTAGGCTGCTACACTAGTTTTAGGTGTCTGGGAGCCAGGGGTGACGAGTCTGGCAAGTGATAACCAGTAGCTTGGATTTTAACTGGTGTTCCCTGCAATTAGCACCAGGTGTTATCATGAAGCACGTTGGGCCATAGAAAAAAAAAATTGAGGGGAACACAGATGGTTCCACTGCAATCATCATTATCTATGGATAAAACCAGCATCCAAGATACCTGCATGGCAGCTTTGTTGTTGCTTGATTGCTTGCAACGCAAAGCCTCTGTTATCACATGGCAGTGGCGTTTCAGTTTGTTGTCCTCTCATTCTTTTTTGTTGTTTTTTTTTCTACACCCGTCTGCATAAATTTGTAGGGAGCTGATGGCAACACTTGTTCACCAGAACACAAGCTGTATTCATGGCTGTCAATAAGAGAGATTTGCTGTTTTTAAACCGACCTGTAGTTTCTGGTTTTTGATAAAAAATTCAAGTTCAGGGCCAAAAGTATTTCCCTTGATCTAGGTGTATCTCTTGTTGCTTATTAGGACAGCCAAAGACTCCAGTTTCTAAGAACACTCGACCAAATTATAAGACTCTGTGTGGGGTGTGGGAGTAGGCCTTTGCTTCTCCTTTGTATTTTCCTTTCTTCTTAATGAAATGACTGCACAACTCTCTTGCTTTGTTGGAGAGAAACAAAGGAACATTTCAGTAAATGGGTGCTAGCATATTTATTTATATACAAAGAGCAAAATTATGTCTTATGGAATAGCATGAGGTTGTAGCTGAAAACTTAGACCTTGGATCCTGTTACTTAAATATGTTGTTGAGTTAATTTGAGGTCAATTGCTGCAGCATGTGTTCCACTTACCTACATTTTGTTGAACTGTTTTTTTTTCTTTTAAAATAATATATAGAATAGACATGACTCTGAACTTACCTGTCTTTGTTGTAAGATTGATCTGATATACTTTATGGTCGTTTTGATTTGTAGCTAGTTGTTTCTGCAGGTGTTGGGAACAACCAGACACTGGCTCACAACAATCTGTGGGGCACGTCCCGCAACTCTGTTGCAGAAGCTTGGAATAAAGCTTGCACATGCCATCTTGAAGCAGGCCCCGATGAGAATCTCCTGAGCTTGTTGCAAGCATTTGCTCTCAAGCCTATTCCGGAAAATGCCGGAGGTGTGACTGTGATGCCGCTCCTGGACCATCCAGACGGTTTCATGGTGGCTAGTTGTCATCACTGAAAAGATGTTGGAAACGCGCTATTTGGTTTCAGGAATCAGGTCTCTCTGCTGTTTGCGCCCCTGGGCAAAGATTCCCAAATCTATTTGGCGTACTGCTAGGTCACGTCTGTGTGTGCAGAATATGTTTTGCCACCTTTCGTCTTCTCAAGCTGGCGGGCAGTCTGGCAAGTATTTCAAGATATTTACAACCTGTTTGCTTTTAAATTCCATGATAATGCGTCGTAACATGCGCAATAAATTATTTCCTTCATCATAAACGCTCGTGAAGGCCTTTTAAAGTAATAAGGTCAAATGTGCTTAATAAGCAATCTTTTGTTTTGGAGATGTGTGCTCAGTTGAATAGTTTTACATATCAGTTGTGAATGAACAAATAAATAAAGGAGCAACTGTCACCTGGTTGCTGTCGGAGAAATGCAAAGCTCTCGTCTTGATCAAGTCTTAGTAGCCTACGCCCCTCCCTGATTCAACAAAGCACCGACATTGTGGGACTTTTAGTCACTCAGTTTTGGACCTTTAGTAGGCCTGCAGAACAAGTCTTCCGTTCAGTTCAGTGGGAAGTGTACAACACTCTGAAGTGAAGAGAAACTGCTTGACATGTGAAGAGGTGCAGTGCATTCTATGAATTTTATAATCTCAGCCTCCAACTTTCAGTTTCAGGTGCATTCTATTCAATCAACTCACTGAAAAAGACCTTGTGGCCTTTGACCTCTATGTGGTGTCTTGGAGGTTTGTGATACATCCTACTAAGACTCTACTCTTCCCTAAGTCACACCCATCTGAAGTGACCACAATAGTTTTCTGCTACTTGTATCAAGTGGACAGTACCAATGTTCCTTATAACAGAGCATATAATGGTGCCAATGGTGATGACTGAAAGTGAACGGAATAGAATGAAGTCACACAGAAATATTTCTTTGAAGGAATGACTGACTTTACCATATACTTACACAACAGGCTTTTTTTTTTTTGCAACTGCTGATTCACATATAATCTTGTTTGCAGTGGACTT
The DNA here is from genome assembly GCA_038087645.1 of Saccharum hybrid cultivar R570. NCBI lineage: Eukaryota > Viridiplantae > Streptophyta > Magnoliopsida > Poales > Poaceae > Saccharum > Saccharum hybrid cultivar. The sequence continues at coordinate 844,458 of JAQSUU010000627.1, read as the reverse complement.
CTTCAACCTTTGTTTACAGGAACTGATGACTACCATGATTCAAATGTGAGTTGTGAATTCATCAGATAAAAAAAAAAAAGCTTGTTTCTTCTGCAGTTGTGCAGTGTGGTAACTGAATGAACTGAACCAGATATTTGCACCCCACCCACTGCATGCTTATCATGACTCTAATGAAACCCAGAAGCCCAAATGAAGGTATCAACTGAGACGCCTTTGCCATAAACAATGTGTTTCAATATTGAAGATATGCTGCCTCTTTTCACTTAGTGGCAGGACTGATTGCCACACCAGTTGTACTTAACTAATGCAGTTATCTTAACCATGCCGGTTTGCCACTTTATGCCCAAGCACTCCCCCCCAACTAACGCACCACAAACTAAGTATCAAATTTATCAAATTGGCCTCTGCTTTCCGGTCAAAAGTCGGTCAAAAACTACTTTCTTGATCGCTACCGTTGTGTAAACAAACAAATGTGACCAGCAAACAAGAAACTGCAGGTTGTTCAAAACACGGGCATTATGTTTGGTTCACAGAATTTGAACTGTTTTCTATGAAATTCACGGATAGGCTAAACAAAAGGTGAAACCTGGAACGAATAAGCGATGGGACCAACTGACCGAACAAAACTTGCGAGAAAAGGATTTTACATTGCTAGCTAGCCTTGTTAGTTGCACATTGGATTTGCCACCTCGTTATATACATATATAAATACATGCAGGGTGCTCTAGCGCAAGCTGCCACTGGCACTGGCACTGGCACTGGCAGCTGCGAACGGAACAAGGCCAGCATGGCATTGGGCGTGGTCGGCCTCGTGCTCGCATTGCCACTCTTGTTCTTGTTGACAAGGGCGGCATGGATCACTGTCTCCTGCTACTACCTCACGCCGGCGAGGATCCGGACAATCCTGGCCGGCCAGGGCGTGCACGGGCCGCCGCCACGCCTCCTCGTCGGAAACCTCCGCGACGTCTCTGCCCTCGTCGCCGAGGCCACCGCCGGTGACATGAGCTCCCTGAGCCACGACATCGTCGGCCGCCTCCTGCCCCATTATGTCCTGTGGTCCAAGATGTACGGTGAGTAGCTAGCTCACGACACGATGCATTGCCGGGCGGCCGGCGGCCGGTGCAGGTGCAGGGCGGGAGCTGACCGGAAGCTTTTGCTTGCGCCTGTCTGTGCAGGGAGGCTGTTCGTGTACTGGTACGGGAGCGAGCCCCGGGTGTGCGTGACGGACGCGGGCATGGTGCGGGAGCTGCTGTCGTCGAGGCACGCGCACGTCACTGGCAAGTCGTGGCTGCAGCGGCAGGGCGCCAAGCACTTCATCGGCCGCGGCCTGATCATGGCCAACGGCGCCACGTGGTCGCACCAGCGCCACGTGGTGGCGCCGGCGTTCATGGCCGACAGGCTCAGGGGCAGGGTGGGCCACATGGTGGAGTGCGCCCGGCAGACGGTGCGCGCGCTCCGGGAGGCGGTGGCGCGGGGCGGCAACGAGGTGGAGGTGGGCGCGCACATGGCCAGGCTCGCCGGCGACATCATCGCGCGCACTGAGTTCGACACCAGCTACGACACGGGCAAGCGCATCTTCCGCTTCATCGAGGAGCTGCAGCGGCTCACGGCGCGCTCCAGCCGCTACCTCTGGGTCCCTGGCAGCCAGTGAGCACTAGTACCTTCTTTTTTTTGAGAGCATCACTAACAAGTGGGACCAGGCCGCCGCACTGAAAGGCGTCACTGGGCCCAGCATGTCAGTGCACACACGCCTTTCACCAGTTTTTTTAATATCTATATATTTTTTATTAAATAATTCCAGGTATTTCCCAAGCAAATACAGGCGGGAAATAAAGCGGTTGAACGGGGAGCTGGAGCAGCTGCTCAAGGAGTCCATCCAACGCAGCCGCGAGATCGCCGACGAGGGCCGGACGCCGTCGTCGGCGTGCGGCATGGGGCTCCTCGGCATGCTGCTGGCCGAGATGGAGAAGAATAAGAAGAAGAGGACGACCAAGTCTGGCAACGACGACGGCGAGCTGGGGTACGACGCCCAGACGATGATCGACGAGTGCAAGACGTTCTTCTTCGCCGGGCACGAGACGTCGGCGCTGCTCCTCACCTGGGCCATCATGCTGCTCGCCACGAACCCTTCGTGGCAGGACAAGGCGCGCGCCGAGGTAGCCAGTGTCTGCGGCGACGCCCCGCCCACCGCCGACCACCTCCCCAAGCTCACCGTGGTAAGCCAAGCCATTGACTCTGATCCGGCGATCCATTACTCCGTCCACGCTTGCCAGTCACTGGCCGATTGTAACGGCTTGGTCGTGCGTGCATGCCCGCAGCTGCAGATGGTGATCAACGAGACGCTCCGGCTGTACCCGCCGGCGACGCTGCTGCCGCGGATGGCGTTCGAGGACATCACTCTCGGCTCCGGCGGCGCCGACGAGCTGCGCGTGCCCAAGGGCGCGTCGTTGTGGATCCCCGTGCTGGCCATCCACCACGACGAGGCCGTGTGGGGCCCGGACGCTCACGAGTTCAGGCCGGACCGGTTCGCACCCGGGCGGGCCCGGCCATGGGCGGCGGGGCGGTTCCTGCCGTTCGCGTCGGGCCCTCGCAACTGCGTCGGCCAGGCCTACGCCATGGTCGAGGCCAAGGTCGTGCTGGCCGTGCTGCTCGCGAGCTTCCGCTTCGGCATCTCCGACGAGTACCGCCACGCGCCCGTCAACGTGCTCACGCTCCGCCCGCGCCACGGCGTGCCCGTGCGCCTGCTGCCGTTGTTGACGCGGCAGTAGTAGACCTCGCAGTCGTTTGGGCTTGTTTGGTATTGGTGTTCTTGGTTAGTTCTTCACAATTTTGGAACGTCTGTGTTTTATTTTACGTTTGTGATTTTTTTACTACTAGTAGATGGAGAAAATTTTGTGCTTCGGTTCACTAGCGGTGGTCTGACATGTAGAAATAACATAATACAGTATTGTTTAGAGTCAACGTTTTGTTGACGGTATTTTTGTCACTGATGAGAAACAATCTTGCAAATTGTCGCTGATGGCAGATGGGATAGCAGATTCGCCGGAATTGATTTTCCATTATAGGCTCTGTTTGGATGGTACGGGCCATGGAATATTTCAAAATCGAACCAAATCAGAAAAAGTTGCATCTCATCTCTATATCAAAACACACATAGTAAATATGATTTTGATCTCCGCCGGACAAGACTGTGATGCTGACTATAATAAAAAATAAATTGCCCACTCGGGCACTTAGGCAAAAAGGTTAGCAGTGGCCTGCTATCACTATAATGCCGTACAGCTGCTGCATATATTCATCCACAAGTGGGAGCATAATCTCGAGTTCTCGACAAAGGATTATATTTTTTTTATATCAAATTAATAGGTCTAAGGATTCCATCCCCTAAATTAAGACCCTACACGGGTCACCTACTTAATTAATGGAGGTAAAAGTAAACTTTTTTTTTTGAGGAAATCAGGAGGGGCTTTGATGAGGCAGGATAGTAGGCAGTGGAAATGGCTCATCACAAGATGTAGAATACATGGTTGGGGGTGCTGCGATTCGAGACACGGACTTGCTAGCGCCCAGACGTTTGATCCCAGCGCTAGCGTCTGGACGTTGCCCGCACAGGGAGGAAACGAGCGCCTAGCGCGTCGAGCTTGTGAGGGAATGCACTAGTAGTGGTCCCACGTCGCCCCAGGCGTCGCCCATGCCACCCCGGACGTTGTCCACGCCGCTGGCTGCTTCCCACGCGCATCCCATGAGCAACATCCGATCTACTTTTGAAACATTCAGATGCAACAGTTGCAACATACAAAATAAGCTAGATGAAACACTTGAAACAAGCGTATGAAACACTTGCAAAAACGCCTGAAAAACATTTGAAAACCATTACAAACATATGCAATATCCAGATGAAACACTTGCAAACATATGTATGAAACACCTAAAAACACTTGAAACATATGCTTGCAACATGCATATATATGCAACATTTAGATCTACTTTTACAATATCCAGACAAAACACTTGCAACATTCGTCTGACAGATGAAACATTTGGAACATACAATTGAAACATATGTATATAGCCATTACAACATGTGCAACATCCTGATCTACTTTTGCAATATCGATATACAACACTTGCAACATACCTCAAAAACATCTGAAACACTTGCAATATGTGCTTTCAGCTTAGCATGTACTTGTTGCTTGGCCAAATGGAGGCTCATCGACATGGAGCTCAACGTCGGCACGAAGCTTGAAGCCACGGAGTGGCACGGAGATCATTGGTGTGGAGCTCGTTGGCGACACGAACCTCGGCAGGAGCAGGTGCACGGCCACGATGGGAGGCGCGAGTCCGGGAGCGAGCTAGCGAGCGCCTAGCGCGTCGGGCTCACCATGCACGGTGTAGGCGGGAGGCGAGGGCGTGAGCAGGGGCGGCGCGGGCAACGACGGGTCCGTCCCGCGAGCAGAGCGAGCGGGTGACGCGGGCGGGGGTGGCTTGGGCGAGTGCGGGGTTGGTCCGGACTGAGCACGCCCTATAAGGAGCGTTTCCATTCGAGATATAGAAGTAACCTAAATATCTAATATCTAATCTTTGGTGTCCTTGTCAAAGAAAAAAGACCCTAATCTTTGTGTTACATTTTGTATATTTATCTTGTCGGTGAAAAATAGTCTTGCACTATAGTTATGGCAATGTGAAGTGTTTTAGAGAAGAAATTTGGATTGCCACATTAGAATTCACACCAAATTAAAGTCATCTCCACGGAACACATATTGTGTGTGAGAGAGTGAGAGATTAGGGACGAGGGATGTGTATTTACCGTGCACAAAACACAACAGTGCTGTCGATTTTGGGTATATGTCATAATGTCAACCGGTCTCTCCCGTCTCGATCCTCGTGCTTTTGCAACTGAATACCATCAATAGAGCAAAATTCACCGCCGGTCCCTAAACTTGGCCAGCAGTGTCATCCAAGTCTCTGAACTTCTAAAGTGATATCTGTGAGTCGGGATGACACCGTCTGTCAAGTTTAGAGACCCATAGATATCACTTTACAAGTTCAGGGATGTAGATAGCACCGTCGGCAAGTTCAGGACCAGCGGTGAATTTTGCTCCCATCAATAGGTCCGACCAACACCAGCAAGCTCCCTTGCTGCAAAATGGGACCAGCTAATGTCGGACACTAGTGTTTACCTCAATATACAATCCATGCGGCCTATGTTCTCTCCAGTCAATTCCCATTTCTCCTCCAACCTCGCGACGGACTTAGTTTTCACTTTTCAGAGAAACCACCGTCACCCTCCTTGCCCGTCGCCATGTGACTCCTCTACAATTAAGGGTGTACGTTGTAGTCAAGCTTCGGTGATTGAACTCAAAATGACTCTTAGTTTCAATTGAATCGCACCCTCTGTTCATGTTTCTTGGTTTCAGAAATTCCCATCTTAGCTGCAGCACCTATCATGCTTAAATCTGCGGAGAGCATATCTGTCTCCGCTGATAAACATGGTGTTTCTTCTAGTCAATCCTACACCCTTCGAATTTGCGGGATATGAACTTATGATGATTCTTATTCTCCTTTCCAAAGCACTAAATTAGTACTTTGGACAGTTTGCTGCTGGACATGCTCGACATCCCAGCATGGTACGGGGAAGCACCAAATCCTTGTGAAACATTTAGTGAGCTGGATGAAGTTATAGCAACGGATATTGACCAGGATCTAATGGGATTAGGACAGTTTGCTCGCTATCGCCCTCACTCCCCTCCCCGATGCTGGCACCCATGCTTCCATCCACCGCAGCCAACGTCGATGCCCCAGCGAGCCTCGACATTGCAGAGATGGACGACCATATGCCATCTCGCCCCTGTTGACCCTGACACCTCGTCTGCTTGATTATGCATAAGGTAAGGAGTTGTGCAATGGGAGGTGGAGCTGCGTCTAGGTTGGAGCCCCATCTATGAGTTTGTTGTTTCTTCCTTGTCTAGGTGGTTCATGTGTGTTCAAAGGATTTTTGTGAATACATTAATACTGATGATACTGCACAATCCTTGATAGAAGGTTGGACCTATGCATCTATGTATTTAATCACTACTCCCTTTGTCCCAAAATAAAAAAATCTAGCTTCTCGAGGCTCGGGCATTTTTAAGTTTGACCAAATAATAAGTATCATTAGATTAGTAGTGACAACATATATTTTTATAATAAATTTATTTGGAGATACAAATACTAATACCATTTTCTATATACTTAGTTAAAATTTTAAAAAATTGACTCGTCGAAAACGTGACGTGCATTTTTTTATTGTGGGTCTAGAGGGAGTAGATGGTTACCGTGTTTACACTTGACAAGCCGTGATTTAATTTGTCGCCAAGTGCGGTGGTGCAGCGCCCTTTTCACTTTTAGGCTGTCAGTTGGGGAGGCCTCTATTTTTGAAGAGAAAGAAAGGCCCCCAGTTTTGCCTGATCCTACGTGCGCGCGGCACATCGAATAATATCGGTAGTTGATTGATTCGTTGATTGCAAGTGTGTGTGTGAACCTGGAACTACTCCTGCCTCCTGGTACATGCGTGACGTCACAAGGTTACCCTGCTTTGCAAGTCAAACTGGACCTGTGAGTCCTTGGAAACAAACATGAAATGTTCCGCCAAACGCTAAACGACATTGTCGTTTCATCAGTTGCCCATCCAGCAAAGAATGAAATCATAACTATAATTCATTCAAATAAAAAACAAAAATGGTACCTAAATTCTCTGAAGATAAAATCTATTTATTGGTCCTCTACTTAGAGCTATTTGATCTTATTTGTTTCTTTTTTAATGTGTTATTGCTTGTTATTATCATCATATTATTTACTTAAATTATTATTTTGTGATATTAGACCACGAGATGTACTGAAAGGAAAATGATTCGTCGAGTGCCACATAGCTAGGGATGAAAACGGAACATAAATATTCCGAATTGACCGTTTTCGTTTTCTATATTATGAACCGTTTTTTAACATGAAAAATTGTCAGTTTCAATTGGTTTTACAACCATTTTCAACCATTTTTTGTACTCTTTAATTGCTAAATGTAGAAATATCCCGAACCGACCGCTTTCGTTTTTCTATATCGTAAGTCCGTTTTCGACCGTTTCCGACCGTTTTCATCCTTACACATAGCTATAACGGATCATTTGACACTATATACTGCAGCCAAAGACTGGGCTTCACAGATGATCCGTAGCCTGCAGGGTGCTACACAGGTACACCATAGGGTGACCACTTTGGGCCTGTTTCACCGTTTGTTTCCCTGGTCTTGCCCGGCAAGGCCGATTAGCCTGGCTAAGGCCAGCTCAATCCCGGCTCGCGTGGAGTCAGACTGAGTTGAGATTGTGCTCGATAGGATGTACAAATGGATAGGATCACTTTGCATTCAGAATATGGTGCCGTTTCATCGAGCATGTGCTTGGCACCGGCTTTGACAGGGGCCGCAGTGCTAGCGAGGAGCTCTAGCGAAAGCTAAGAGAGGTGCCTTGGCGGAGAGATGGTGGCGCAGGCAGCAGGTTGGTGCCTGGGCCCGGAGCCAGCGTGCTGCACAGGTGGCAGGGCGGGTGGCGACGCCGCAGCGAGGAGCCCCTGCGGGCGGGAAATGGCCAAGTGCCAAGCTCGGCGGTAACGGCGGCGTCCACCTCGTCCCCGGCCATGGTGTCCGCCTAGCTCCGACCATCGCGCTCCCCGCCCAGCTCCGATGATGGGGAAGTCATTGTAGCATCGTCGCGAGGCGATGCGTGGCGGCAGCCATGGGAGGTTGTTCGTAGGGTGTTGAGGCAGTGCGGGGCGATGGGAAGCTGTTCGTAGGGTGTTGAGGCGGTGCGGACCGGCGGGCAACGCCGGATCTTCCCTCTGGCGCCAAAGTCGGCGTATGGGCTCACGTGGTGGAGACAGAGCGAAGGCACTGGGAAGGAAAGGAAGGGACGTGCGGTGATACACGGTAGTGGTGGGCAGGTGATAGAACCCAACACCCCCATGCCCAATCGAGCCGGGTTAAAAAAAAACAGATTCCTTTTTTCGTTCGCTTTAAGCACCGTGCGGGCCTGGCTCCTTTGGCGCAACCAGGGAAACAAACGCGACGACCGGGGCTGGCTCATGCACGCGTGCAGGGAAACAAACACGCCCTTTGTCCTCGTGGGAAGTCATTTTTTATGATCATACAAATCATAACTTTTTTTCCAATATATCTACTAACGTCACAAAAGAAACATATTTCGTTGTGATAAACATTTTGGAACTTTGATGATTATTACAATAGCACTATAGCTTTGGACACAGATACTGCACGACCCGTCGCGTGTAAGGGTAGTCAATTTTCATAGACACTACATATAGAAACTATGGTTCCAATGGATAGTTTCTATATAACAATTTTTTTTGTCCAATCACATGCATTCTCTCTCCATTCTCTGCCAACCACATCCCTTTATGTCTTCGTTCTCGTGTAGACATGGTTTCTAACTTAGACTTGATTTGTATGATTTTTGCTCTCTCTTTTTAATAACTATCTTGTCACATCAGCAAAACACTTAGATGGTAGTACAATTAATGTCCATAGAAACTATGGTTGTTTCTGCATTGGAAGTGCCCTAACGCTAGCGCGTGACCCCCGTGACCCACACATGTGCCCGCGCTCGGACAGCCCAATGCATGCGTCCGCAGGCTGCTGGTTGCCATGGTCCGAGGCGGCACCGAAAACCAGAAACAAAAATATTTTATTTAAATTATTATAACTTTTGAATGATATATCCGTTTTAAATTTTGGTTGCACTAAAATGCTCTACGTGACGAGACGAATAAAACTAGACCCCACTTGCCTATGTTTCGAAGAATTTTATTTTAGTAGTAATTTATGTATAAAAATATGCTAGAGATTTATAAAGGAGTTGCTACCATAAAATACTAAATTTGCTACTCCAAAAATATCTAAATTTTTTACTTGGTATACGCATCAATTGTTAGCATGGGAATATAATAAATTTGTTATATAGTATTTACGTAAAGATACTAACCCCTAAGAAGACAGACTAAAACAAAACAACCTGCAATCTGGAGGGGCAAATTATTAAAATAAAAATTGCATAAGCTGCCAACTAGAAAGACAAGTTATTATAAAACCTATATTATATAAGCCGGGAAATTAACCAACGTTGCATGTAGGAGCTTTTACGTTTTGAAATTAACCAACGTCGTACATGCTGCATATAACACTGCCACTAATAAAACCCCCTTCTTTCCTCAGTTATCAAGGCAAAATATTTTCCAAATTCATCTTTCTGGACGGCTAACAATTCCGGACCTAGATCTGTTTTTTGGTCTTCTGTAATGTAGGTTAAAAAGGATCTGTGCAACAACACTGTCTTCCAACTTCACGCTGGGAACACCTCCATATGGTCTGCTCCTTCGTGCCTAGGCTGGGAATCAATTCATGACCATTTACTTTTACCAGTCACCATGCTGCCCCTTCCATCAACTGCCTCCGACCTTTGGCTCCCTAACACCCAGATTTGGAATTTGCAGCTCTTGACTAACATTTTTGATGAACAAGCAGTCCAACAGATCACATCTATTCACTATGTTCCTAGCACACACAGTGATATGCTTCGGTGGAAGCCCTCCAGGAATGGTGTTTGCACAACCAAAGAAATCTACAAGCACCTTTCCCAACTCAACACCATCCAGCTGCCACAACAGGGATCAAGAAGCGTACTCCCTCAAGCACACCACATCCTCATGCGAGCATGGAAAGCAAAAACCCTCCCTCCATTAATCAAAGCATTCACATGGAGACTAATTCGACGTGCACTTGCCACTGCTGACAGAGCTGCCAGGTACTCCAATCAAAGTGACAACCTTTGCTCCGCTTGTGGAGCAGTGGAGAACGACGCACACCTCTTCTTCCAATGCAACCTTCCCCGAACGGTATGGTTTTCCTTTACCCCAACTATTAGAACTGATAACCTCCCTGATGAACATGATGGTATCCAGTTGATTCTCCAGAGCCTTATAACTGATGCCACTTCTGACACTCTCTTCACCAAAATTTTATTCACTTTGTGGTACATCTGGAAGGCAAAAAATGATCACCATTTCAATAGGAAAGCTTGGACTCCAATGTAGGTACACAATGCAGCTGCGGCGCACATCAATACTCATTCCCAAGCCCTGCTAACACCTGCCTCACCCACGGTCAACAACTGCACCATCACGTTGCATCAGGCAAATCAAGCTACATCTACCTCTCCAGGTATACCAGTTCCACTAACACAGGAACAAACGATGAACAGGCATACAACTTCAACTCCGACCCTGCTTCCTGGCAACAGATGCTACCATCCAGGCTTGCAACCGAGGACCACAGGCCTTGGTGTCTTTGTCTTGAATTTTCAGGCACACCCAACCTAGATGATCCACATCAAAGCTACACTGCAGAACTGCACATCGGTGCTCATGGCTGAGGCGGCTAGCCTAGCCCTTGCATCCTCAATTATCAAGGCCTTGAACATCGCAAACTGCAGATACTTCTCAGATTGTCAGCAGCTGGTGCAGTTCCTCAACATGCAAGACCTCTCCAACCCACCAGATTGAAGGATCAAGCCTTTTACACAGGCATTCTTCAGCCACTTAGCAGCTGGGTCTTCTCGGATTATCAAAATCAACAGGCGAATAAACACAACAGCCCACACTCTGGGGCGCCAAGCCTACAGCTCGATAACTTTAGATTTTCAGTCATTGCACCCATGTGAGCTGTGTCTCCCAGTGTCCTGTAATGCAAGCTCTACAATTAGGCCCGTTTGGTTTGGGTGTTAAATTTTAATAAATACTGTAGCACTTTCGTTTTATTTGACAAAAAGTTTTCAATCTTGGACTAATTAGGCTTAATAGATTCGTCTCATAAATTACTCCTAATCTGTGCTGAAATGCATGCAATTAGTCTACATTTAGTATTCCATGCATTTGAGGGAACATTAATGTGATGAGAGTTAAATTTTAACTCCTCCAAACCAAACGGGGCCTTGGTAGACTTGCCTGATGTAACGATTCTCGCAGATAGATGCTGTCAATAATAAATCCGTTTGTTGTAAAAAAAACGTTGCTTTTACAGAACGGCAGGCCAGGCCACCGGGCCAATGCCGCGCAGGTCACGCGCTACTCGAGTAGCGCGACCGGCAGCGCAATAACTTTTGCGTGTAGCTTCCCATTCCCTTCTCCTCGCTATGCCGTCGTTTGTGGCTGGAACAGAACCGACCAATTATACGAAATTAAGTAAAAAAACCATCCGTCGAAGCAGATAATTTAGCAAACTTAAGTCCGTATAACCCGGTAGTCCGTGAAATTATGATGGATTTCAAACCAATCAACATACAAACCAAGATCGTATAAGTTTAGCAGTCACAGTCACATATTACATAAAGTTCGCAACAACACTGAAATACATCGAAGTTTAAAGCATAAGGTTATTACAAACCAAGTTCATAATAAAGTAGCGGAAGCAAATAGTTTTAAAACCACACACACGTTTAGTTCAGATACAGTGTCAGGAGATAGTCATGTCCAACAAAAGCATCAGGTAAGACGTACGGAGCGACCATGTCCTTGTCCTAGTTGTCACCCATCGTAGGGTACAGACAGTCGATGCAATATCCATAGTATATCTGGTCATCTGCAACAATAATGGGAACAACACCCTGAGTACGAGAAAGTACTCAGCTAGACTTACCCGTCCTAAGCTAAAATAAATTGACACCAAGGAATATGTAAGACTTTCTTTTTTGAACTAGCTGACTTATTTGCTAAAAGCATAAGTTGTCATGAATAAACCATTTTAAGTAATTTGCATCATCTTTATTATAACCTATCAATCTAGGTAAGCACCTATGCTATAGCAATCACTTGATTAACCATTAACCTCCAGTTACCGACTTAGATTTAGCATTTCCAACTATAACCAACCATATTTCATCATCATTACTACGATGCCGTAGCTCGAGTCAAGTGCTCACTATCTAGGAGCGATGACGATTCGAATCGATTCCTAATCAGCTGATGATTTATTCCTCACACAAACCATACTCACCGATCAAGTGAGCTACAGATCACCAATGATACTATTTAGGTAAATGTTGCGGGATAACAATCATCGACCGCACTACCTAGAGGCCTCCCGACTGCCAGGAATCAGGACTCAGCCTGTCCTTGGGCTCACTCTTCGTGCCCCCGTCATACCCCCTTCAGCACCAGTCTGCCAGCCCGAGTTTATCTCGGTCTAAATAGTATCACGAGCTTCGCGGTCGAAAGGAACGTTATTCGGCAAGCTAAACGTGAGGCATGCGTTTAACATGACAAGAGGGACGAGCAACGATTGGTCCTTAATCGACACAAACGGAAAACAACAAGCACCTAGAACCCTGTCTGGTTGCCTCCAACTATTCCGTCCGGTCTCCAATTATACATCAACACTTGGTTATTTTCAGGATATCATCCATTCCATAGCTAAAGTATTTCAGTAACCACCTATAATTACAACTGGCTGCTACCAGTCTAAGCCGGACTAAGCAGTTATTCAATCCTAAACCTAACAGGGTATACGGATAGAACAATGTAGACAAGGATAACATTAGATGCATCAACGGTTTCACTCAACTCCTATAACTTAATGGAACAATATATAAAACTCATATATAAATAATTGTTTTTATAAAGTAGGAGACTTAGAATGCTCCGGGGCTTGCCTTGCTCGAACGAACTCGGACGGTGGTCTGGACACTCTCGAAGTTCGTCAACGACGTCCTCTTCGTCCTGCATCTCCTATGCGGGCTCTTCCTACGGGACTTCCTCGACTGATTTCCAGCTCGGCTGGTACCGGTTCCTCATGATATCCTGTTATGATGCATAGGTATAAGTGATTATGCAAGTGGTGTATCAGATGAGATGGCAATGTGATTGTCATGATTGCATGCAATGGCGATGAATACGTTTAGCTTTATTGAACATAATAGATGTAAAAACTCTTCTACTAGGTAGGAAACATCATCCAAGAACATGTACCACGAGTACATGTTATCTACTGCATTCTTTTCTACTACTAACCACCATTAGCTATCGCTAACTACCATTTAGCCTTAACACAAGTGCTACTACACTTCATCACCATAACTATACTAACATGTCAAGTCATACCAGCAAGTCAAGAATACTTCAAAGATACACCAAAATATACAAAATAAACTAATCATGCAATAAGAATCCTATTTTTATTTCACTTTAATCTAAGGCTACAGCATCAACATATATTTTTCTACTCAAAAACATCTAATAAAATTATAGTAGCTTCATCATAATCTAAGTAGCCTACCATAAAATTTTCATTGCATTTGGATAAGTAAAACAGCATACACAAAAATAACAAGCTATGATAGATAAATGAGCTTGAAAATACTTTGTACTATGAAAAGTATCAAACAACAGATTTAGTATTTTTTCCATGATCTACATAGTCTACAATCGCTGTAAAAAAAGTTTCGCATGCATGTTTTGTACACATTTTTAGTCCTAACAATATTACAAAAATTAGCATATAAATACACATAAATTAGATAGCCATATTTTTCCATAGAACATGCATGACATACATTTTTCATAGAAAGTTAATCACATGACTAGATCAACAAAACAAGTTTTACATTTTTATGACCTATATTGTATTTACTATGCATTTTCCAAGAAATCAGCATTTACAAGAATTAAATGAAACTACATATAAAAGTATCACAAATTTGACATGTAATATTTTTAACAGATAGATCTAGTCTCAAAAAGGCTAACAAAAATTATCTCACCTAATTTGGACTTATATTTTCTAAGATATGAATTTTAGAAGCCTTTTCATAATTTCTGGAAATGCCTTTTCTTTTAAAACCGAATCTAAACCGCTGGGTACACCCGGTGCATGCACCCACGCGGGCACAGGGGGACAGACAGGCCTTGTTAGTTGCACATTGGATTTGCCACCTCTTATATATATAAATACATGCAGGGTGCTCTAGCGCAAGCTGCCACTGGCACTGGCACTGGCACTGGCAGCTGCGAACGGAACAAGGCCAGCATGGCATTGGGCGTGGTCGGCCTCGTGCTCGCATTGCCACTCTTGTTCTTGTTGACAAGGGCGGCATGGATCACTGTCTCCTGCTACTACCTCACGCCGGCGAGGATCCGGACAATCCTGGCCGGCCAGGGCGTGCACGGGCCGCCGCCACGCCTCCTCGTCGGAAACCTCCGCGACGTCTCTGCCCTCGTCGCCGAGGCCACCGCCGGTGACATGAGCTCCCAGAGCCACGACATCGTCGGCCGCCTCCTGCCCCATTATGTCCTGTGGTCCAAGATGTACGGTGAGTAGCTAGCTCACGACACGATGCATTGCCGGGCGGCCGGCGGCCGGTGCAGGTGCAGGGCGGGAGATGACCGGAAGCTTTTGCTTGCGCCTGTCTGTGCAGGGAGGCTCTTCGTGTACTGGTACGGGAGCGAGCCCCGGGTGTGCGTGACGGACGCGGGCATGGTGCGGGAGCTGCTGTCGTCGAGGCACGCGCACGTCACCGGCAAGTCGTGGCTGCAGCGGCAGGGCGCCAAGCACTTCGTCGGCCGCGGCCTGATCATGGCCAACGGCGCCACGTGGTCGCACCAGCGCCACGTGGTGGCGCCGGCGTTCATGGCCGACAGGCTCAGGGGCAGGGTGGGCCACATGGTGGAGTGCGCCCGGCAGACGGTGCGCGCGCTCCGGGAGGCGGTGGCGCGGGGCGGCAACGAGGTGGAGGTGGGCGCGCACATGGCCAGGCTCGCCGGCGACATCATCGCGCGCACTGAGTTCGACACCAGCTACGACACGGGCAAGCGCATCTTCCGCTTCATCGAGGAGCTGCAGCGGCTCACGGCGCGCTCCAGCCGCTACCTCTGGGTCCCTGGCAGCCAGTGAGCACTAGTACCTTCTTTTTTTTTGAGAGCATCACTAACAAGTGGGACCAGGCCGCCGCACTGAAAAGCGTCACTGGGCCCTGCATGTCAGTGCACACACGCCTTTCACCAGTTTTTTTAATATCTATATATTTTTTATTAAATAATTCCAGGTATTTCCCAAGCAAATACAGGCGGGAAATAAAGCGGTTGAACGGGGAGCTGGAGCAGCAGCTCAAGGAGTCCATCCAACGCAGCCGCGAGATCGCCGACGAGGGCCGGACGCCGTCGTCGGCGTGCGGCATGGGGCTCCTCGGCATGCTGCTGGCCGAGATGGAGAAGAATAAGAAGAAGAGGACGACCAAGTCTGGCAACGACGACGGCGAGCTGGGGTACGACGCCCAGACGATGATCGACGAGTGCAAGACGTTCTTCTTCGCCGGGCACGAGACGTCGGCGCTGCTCCTCACCTGGGCCATCATGCTGCTCGCCACGAACCCTTCGTGGCAGGACAAGGCGCGCGCCGAGGTAGCCAGCGTCTGCGGCGACGCTCCGCCCACCGCCGACCACCTCCCCAAGCTCACCGTGGTAAGCCAAGCCATTGACTCTGATCCGGCGATCCATTACTCCGTCCACGCTTGCCAGTCACTGGCCGATTGTAACGGCTTGGTCGTGCGTGCATGCCCGCAGCTGCAGATGGTGATCAACGAGACGCTCCGGCTGTACCCGCCGGCGACGCTGCTGCCGCGGATGGCGTTCGAGGACATCACTCTCGGCTCCGGCGGCGCCGACGAGCTGCGCGTGCCCAAGGGCGCGTCGTTGTGGATCCCCGTGCTGGCCATCCACCACGACGAGGCCGTGTGGGGCCCGGACGCTCACGAGTTCAGGCCGGACCGGTTCGCACCCGGGCGGGCCCGGCCATGGGCGGCGGGGCGGTTCCTGCCGTTCGCGTCGGGCCCTCGCAACTGCGTCGGCCAGGCCTACGCCATGGTCGAGGCCAAGGTCGTGCTGGCCGTGCTGCTCGCGAGCTTCCGCTTCGGCATCTCCGACGAGTACCGCCACGCGCCCGTCAACGTGCTCACGCTCCGCCCGCGCCACGGCGTGCCCGTGCGCCTGCTGCCGTTGTTGACGCGGCAGCAGTAGACCTCGCAGTCGTTTGGGCTTGTTTGGTATTGGTGTTCTTGGTTAGTTCTTCACAATTTTGGAACGTCTGTGTTTTATTTTACGTTTGTGATTTTTTTTGACTACTAGTAGATGGAGAAAATTTTGTGCTTCGGTTCACTAGCGGTGGTCTGACATGTAGAAATAACATAATACAGTATTGTTTAGAGTCAACGTTTTGTTGACGTTGTTTTTGTCACTGATGAGAAACAATCTTGCAAATTGTCGCTGATGGCAGATGGGATAGCAGATTCGCCGGAATTGATTTTCCATTATAGGCTCTGTTTGGATGGTACGGGCCATGGAATATTTCAAAATCGAACCAAATCAGAAAAAGTTGCATCTCATCTCTATATCAAAACACACATAGTAAATATGATTTTGATCTCCGCCGGACAAGACTGTGATGCTGACTATAATAAAAAATAAATTGCCCACTCGGGCACTTAGGCAAAAAGGTTAGCAGTGGCCTGCTATCACTATAATGCCGTACAGCTGCTGCATATATTCATCCACAAGTGGGAGCTTAATCTCGAGTTCTCGACAAAGGATTATATTTTTTTATATCAAATTAATAGGTCTAAGGATTCCATCCCCTAAATTAAGACCCTACACGGGTCACCTACTTAATTAATGGAGGTAAAAGTAAACTTTTTTTTTTTGAGGAAATCAGGAGGGCTTTGATGAGGCAGGATAGTAGGCAGTGGAAATGGCTCATCACAAGATGTAGAATACATGGGCAGGGGTGCTGCGATTCGAGAAACGGACTTGCTAGCGCCCAGACGTTTGATCCCAGCGCTAGCGTCCGGACGTTGCCCGCACAGGGAGGAAACGAGCGCCTAGCGCGTCGAGCTTGTGAGGGAATGCACTAGTAGTGGTCCCACATCGCCCATGCCACCCCGGACGTTGTCCACGCCGCTGGCCGCTTCCCACGCGCATCCCATGAGCAATATCCGATCTACTTTTGAAACATTCAGATGCAACAGTTGCAACATACAAAATAAGCTAGATGAAACACTTGAAACAAGCGTATGAAACACTTGCAAAAACGCCTGAAAAACATTTGAAAACCATTACAAACATATGCAATATCCAGATGAAACACTTGCAAACATATGTATGAAACACCTAAAAACACTTGAAACATATGCTTGCAACATGCATATATATGCAACATTTAGATCTACTTTTACAACATCCAGACAAAACACTTGCAACATTCGTCTGGCAGATGAAACATTTGGAACATACAATTGAAACATATGTATATAGCCATTACAACATGTGCAACATCCTGATCTACTTTTGCAACATCGATATACAACACTTGCAACATACCTCAAAAACATCTGAAACACTTGCAATATGTGCTTTCAGTTTAGTATCTACTTGTTGCTTGGTCAAATGGAGGCTCATCGACATGGAGCTCGACGCCAGCACGAAGCTTGAAGCCACGGAGTGGCGCGGAGATCACTGGTGTGGAGCTCGTTGGCGACACGAACCTCGGCAGGAGTAGGTGCACGGCCACGATGGGAGGCGCGAGTCCGGGAGCGAGCTAGCGAGCGCCTAGCGCGTTGGGCTCACCATGCACGGTGTAGGCGGGAGGCGGGGGCGCGAGCAGGGGCGGCGCGGGCGACGACGGGTCCGTCCCGCGAGCAGAGCGAGCGGGTGACGCGGGGGGGGGTGGCTTGGGCGAGTGCGGGGTTGGTCCGGACTGAGCATGCCCTATAAGGAGCGTTTCCATTTGAGATATAGAAGTAACCTAAATATCTAATATCTAATCTTTGGTGTCCTTGTCAAAGAAAAAAGACCCTAATCTTTGCGTTACATTTTGTATATTTATCTTGTCGGTGAAAAATAGTCTTGCACTATAGTTATGGCAATGTGAAGTGAGTGTTTTAGAGAAGAAATTTGGATTGCCACATTAGAATTCACACCAAATTAAAGGCATCTCCACGGAACACATATTGTGTGTGAGAGAGTGAGAGATTAGGGACGAGGGATGTGTATTTACTGTGCACAAAACGCAACAGTGCTGTCGATTTTGGGTATATGTCATGATGTCAACCGGTCTCTCCCGTCACGATCCTCGTGCTTTTGCAACTGAATACCATCAATAGAGCAAAATTTACCGTCGGTCCCTAAACTTGGTCAGCAGTGTCATCCAAGTCTCTGAACTTCTAAAGTGATATCTATGAATCGGGATGACACCGTCTGTCAAGTTTAGAGACTCATAGATATCACTTTACAAGTTTAGGGATGTAGATAACACTGTCGGCCAAGTTCAGGACCAGCGGTGAATTTTGCTCCCATCAATAGGTCCGACCAACATCAGCAAACTCCCTTGCTGCAAAATGGGACCAGCTAATGTCGGACACTAGTGTTTACCTCAATATACAATCCATGCGGCCTATGTTCTCTCCAGTCAATTCCCATTTCTCCTCCAACCTCGCGACGGACTTAGTTTTCACTTTTCAGAGAAACCACCGTCACCCTCCTTGCCCGTCGCCATGTGACTCCTCTACAATTAAGGGTGTACGTTGTAGTCAAGCTTCGGTGATTGAACTCAAAATGACTCTTAGTTTCAATTGAATCGCACCCTCTGTTCATGTTTCTTGGTTTCAGAAATTCCCATCTTAGCTGCAGCACCTATCATGCTTAAATCTGCGGAGATCATATCTGTCTCCGCTGATAAACATGGTGTTTCTTCTAGTCAATCCTACACCCTTCGAATTTGCGGGATATGAACTTATGATGATTCTTATTCTCCTTTCCAAAGCACTAAATTAGTACTTTGGACAGTTTGCTGCTGGACATGCTCGACATCCCAGCATGGTACGGGGAAGCACCAAATCCTTGTGAAACATTTAGTGAGCTGGATGAAGTTATAGCAACGGATATTGACCAGGATCTAATGGGATTAGGACAGTTTGCTCGCTGTCGCCCTCCCTCCCCCCCCCCCCCCCCCCCCCCCCCCCCCCCCCCCCCCCCCCGATGCTGGCACCCATGCTTGCATCCACCGCAGCCAACGTCGATGCCCCAGCGAGCCTCGACATTGCAGAGATGGACGACCATATGCCATCTCGCCCCTGTTGACCCTGACACCTCGTCTGCTTGATTATGCATAAGGTAAGGAGTTGTGCAATGGGAGGTGGAGCTGCCTCTAGGTTGGAGCCCCATCTATGAGTTTGTTGTTTCTTCCTTGTCTTGGTGGTTCATGTGTGTTCAAAGGATTTTTGTGAATACATTAATACTGATGATACTGCACAATCCTTGATAGAAGGTTGGACCTATGCATCTATGTATTTAATCGCTACTCCCTTCGTCCCAAAATAAAAAATCCTAGCTTCTCGAGGACTCGGACATTTTTAAGTTTGACCAAATAATAAGTATCATTAGATTAGTAGTGACAACATATATTTTTATAATAAATTTATTTGGAGATACAAATACTAATACTATTTTATATATACTTAGTTAAAATTTTTAAAAATTGACTCGTCGTGCATTTTTTTTTTATTGTGGGTCTAGAGGGAGTAGATGGTTACCGTGTTTACACTTGACAAGCCGTGATTTAATTTGTCGCCAAGTGCGGTGGTGCAGCGCCCTTTTCACTTTTAGGCTGTCAGTTGGGGAGGCCTCTATTTTTGAAGAGAAAGAAAGGCCCCCAGTTTTGCCTGATCCTACGTGCGCGCGGCACATCGAATAATATCGGTCAGTTGTATAGTTGATTGATTCGTTGATTGCAAGTGTGTGTGTGAACCTGGAACTACTCCTGCCTCCTGGTACATGCGTGACGTCACAAGGTTACCCTGCTTTGCAAGTCAAACTGGACCTGTTGAATGCAAGTCCTTGGAAACAAACATGAAATGTTCCGCCAAACGCTAAACGACATTGTCGTTTCATCAGTTGCCCATCCAGCAAAGAATGAAATCATAACTATAATTCATTCAAATAAAAAACAAAAATGGAAAAAGTCTACTTGACCCCCCACTATGGGGTGGTCTAGTTTACCCCCTCAACTATGAAACGGTCTAATTTACCCCCTGAACTTTGCAAAACCGGCCAAATCACCCCCTCGAGCGGTTTTGGACGGTGGTTTGCTACAGTAACAACGGTTGCTACAGTAACAGTGTTTTGCCCTTTCTTTTTATTTATTCCGTCTGAACCTTTGAAAATCATAGTAAATCACAAAAAAATCATAAAATGGAAAATCCAAATTTGTTGGACTCCACATGAGTATATCTACACAATGAATATATAATATAGTATGATTTAGTACAAAGTTTTTGTTGTATGAATTATTCAAATTAATTACAGAAAAAAAATAGATCAAAATTTACAGCAAAAACTTTGTACTAAAGCATACTATATATTATATGTTCACTGTGTACATCTACTCATGTGGAGTCCAACAAAATTAGATTTTTTATTTTGTGATTTATTTGTGATTTACTATGATTTTTTAAATATTCAGACGTAATAAATAAAAAAGAAAAGGACAAAACCGCTGCTACTGTAGCAAAACCATTGTTACTGTAGCAAACCACCATCCAAAACCGCTCGCGGGGTGATTTGGCCGGTTTTGCAAAGTTCAGGGGGTAAATTAGACCGTTTCATAGTTGAGGGGGTAAACTAGACCCCCCGATAGTTGAGGATAAGTAGACTTTTTCCAAACAAAAATGATACCTAAATTCTCTGAATATAAAATCTATTTATTGGTCCTCTACTTAGAGCTATTTGATCTTATTTGTTTCTTTTTTAATGTGTTATTGCTTGTTATTATCATCATATTATTTACTTAAATTATTATTTTGTGATATTAGACCACGAGATGTACTGAAAGAAAATGATTCGTCGAGTGCCACATAGCTATAACGGATCATTTGACACTATATACTGCAGCCAAAGACTGGGCTTCACAGATGATCCGTAGCCTGCAGGGTGCTACACAGGTACACCATAGGGTGACCACTTTGGGCCTGTTTCACCGTTTGTTTCCCTGGTCTTGCCCGGCAAGGCCGATTAGCCTGGCTAAGGCCAGCTCAATCCCGGCTCGCGTGGAGTCAGACTGAGTTGAGATTGTGCTCGATAGGATGTACAAATGGATAGGATCACTTTGCATTCAGAATATGGTGCCGTTTCATCGAGCATGTGCTTGGCACCGGCTTTGACAGGGGCCGCAGTGCTAGCGAGGAGCTCTAGCGAAAGCTGAGAGAGGTGCCTTGGCGGAGAGATGGTGGCGCAGGCAGCAGGTTGGTGCCTGGGCCCGGCGCCAGCGTGCTGCACAGGTGGCTGGGCGGGTGGCGACGCCGCAGCGAGGAGCCCCTGCGGGCGGGAAATGGCCAAGTGCCAAGCTCGGCGGTAACGGCGGCGTCCACCTCGTCCCCGGCCATGGTGTCCGCCTAGCTCCGACCATCGCGCTCCCCGCCCAGCTCCGATGATGGGGAAGTCATTGTAGCATCGTCGCGAGGCGATGCGTGGCGGCAGCCACGGGAGGTTGTTCGTAGGGTGTTGAGGCGGTGCGGACCGGTGGGCAACGCCGGATCTTCCCTCTGGCGCCAAAGTCGGCGTACGGGCTCACGTGGTGGAGACGGAGGCGCGTGGTGGAGACAGACCGAAGGCGCTGGGAAGGAAAGGAAGGGACGTGCGGTGATACACGGTAGCGGTGGGCAGGTGATAGAACCCAACACCCCCATGCCCAATCGAGCCGGGTTAAAAAAAACAGATTCCTTTTTTCGTTCGCTTTAAGCACCGTGCAGGACTGGCTCCTTTGGCGCAACCAGGTAAACAAACACGATGACCGGGGCTGGCTCATGCACTAGTGCAGGGAAACAATCACGCCCTTTGTCCTCGTGGGAAGTCATTTTTTATGATCATACAAATCATAACTTTTTTTCTAATATATCTACTAACGTCACAAAAGAAACATATTTCGTTGTGATAAACATTTTGGAACTTTGATGATTATTATAATAGCACTATAGCTTCGGACACGGATACTGCACGACCCGTCGCGTGTAAGGGTGGTCCCAATGGTAGAAACTACACGTAGTTTCTATACCTATTAATTTTTATAGACAGTACATATAGAAACCATGGTTCCAATGGATAGTTTCTATACAACAATTTTTTGTCCAATCACATGCATTTTCTCTCCATTCTCTGCCAATCACATCCCTTTATGTCTTAGTTCTCGTGTAGACATGGTTTCTAACTTAGACTTGGTTTCTATGATTTTTGCTCTCTCTCTTTAATGACTATCTTGCCATATTAGCAAAATGCTTAGATGGTAGTACAATTAATGTCCATAGAAACTATGATGGTTTCTGTATTGGAAGTGCCCTTACGCTAGCGTGCGACCCCCGTGACCCACACATGTGCTCGCGCTCGGACAGCCCAATGCATGCGTAGCCTGCTGGTTGCCATGGTCCGAGGCGGCACCGAAAACAAGAAACAAAAATATTTTATTTAAATTATTATAACTTTTGAATGATATATCCGTTTTAAATTTTGGTTGCACTAAAATGTTCTATGTGACAAGACGAATAAAACTAGACCCCACTTGCCTATGTTTCGAAGAATTTTATTTTAGTAGTAATTTATGTATAAAAATATGCTAGAGATTTATAAAGGAGTTGCTACCATAAAATACTAAATTTGCTACTCCAAAAATATCTAAATTTTTTACATGGTATACGCATCAATTGTTAGCATGGGAATATAACAAATTTGTTATATAGTATTTACGTAAAGATACTAACCCCTAAGAAGACAGACTAAAACAAAACAGCCTGCAATCTGGAGAGACAAATTATTAAAATAAACATTGCATAAGCTGCCAACTAGAAAGACAAGTTATTATAAAACCTATATTATATAAGCCGGGAACTAGCTGACAATTGGATGGACAATTTGAAATTAACCAACGTTGCATGTAGGAGCTTTTACGTTTTGAAATTAACCAACGTTGTACATGCTGCATATAACATTGCCACCAATAAAACCCCCTTCTTTCCTCAGTTATCAAGGCAAAATATTTTCCAAGTTCATCTTTCTGGACGGCTAACAATTCCGGACCTAGATCTGCTTTTTGGTCTTCTGTAATGCAGGTTAAAAAGGACCTGTGCAACAACACTGTCTTCCAACTTCACGCTGGGAACACCTCCATATGGTCTGCTCCTTGGTGCCTAGGCTGGGAATCAATTCATGACCATTTACTTTTACCAGTCACCATGCTGCCCCTTCCATCAACTGCCTCTGACCTTTGGCTCCCTAACACCCAGATTTGGAATTTGCAGCTCTTGACTAACATTTTTGATGAACAAGCAGTCCAACAGATCACATCTATTCACTCTGTTCCTAGAACACACAGTGATATGCTTCGGTGGAAGCCCTCCAGGAATGGTGTTTGCACAACCAAAGAAATCTACAAGCACCTTTCCCAACTCAACACCATCCAGCTGCCACAACAGGGATCAAGAAGCGTACTCCCTCAAGCACACCACATCCTCATGCGAGCATGGAAAGCAAAAACCCTCCCTCCATTAATCAAAGCATTCACATGGAGACTAATTCGACGTGCACTTGCCACTGCTGACAGAGCTGCCAGGTACTCCAATCAAAGTGACAACCTTTGCTCCGCTTGTGGAGCAGTGGAGAACGACGCACACCTCTTCTTCCAATGCAACCTTCCCCGAACGGTATGGTTTTCCTTTACCCCAACTATTAGAACTGATAACCTCCCTGATGAACATGATGGTATCCAGTTGATTCTCCAGAGCCTTATAACTGATGCCACTTCTGACACTCTCTTCACCAAAATTTTATTCACTTTGTGGTACATCTGGAAGGCAAAAAATGATCACCATTTCAATAGGAAAGCTTGGACTCCAATGTAGGTACACAATGCAGCTGCGGCGCACATCAATACTCATTCCCAAGCCCTGCTAACACCTGCCTCACCCACGGTCAACAACTGCACCATCACGTTGCATCAGGCAAATCAAGCTACATCTACCTCTCCAGGTATACCACTTCCACTAACACAGGAACAAACGATGAACAGGCATACAACTTCAACTCCGACCCTGCTTCCTGGCAACAGATGCTACGTAGATGCTTCTACCACACCGGACCATCCAGGCTTGCAACCGAGGACCACAGGCCTTTGTGTCTTTGTCTTGAATTTTCAGGCACACCCAACCTAGATGATCCACATCAAAGCTACACTGCAGAACTGCACATCGGTGCTCATGGCTGAGGCGGCTAGCCTAGCCCTTGCATCCTCAATTATCAAGGCCTTGAACATCGCAAACTGCAGATACTTCTCATATTGTCAGCAGCTGGTGCAGTTCCTCAACATGCAAGACCTCTCCAACCCACCGGATTGAAGGATCAAGCCTTTTACACAGGCATTCTTCAGCCACTTAGCAGCTGGGTCTTCTCGGATTATCAAAATCAACAGGCGAATAAACACAACAGCCCACACTCTGGGGCGCCAAGCCTACAGCTCCATAACTTTAGATTTTCACAGTCATTGCACCCAGGGATGAAAACGGTACGGATATTTTCCGACCGTATTCGAGACCGAATCCGTTTTGAGAAGTTTTAATCCGTCCGTATCCGAGTTCGGATATTTAACATCCGATATCGTATCCGTATCCGAATATTTAAATCACATATTTATGATGTCGATATCCAATCGTATCCTATCCGTCATTTTTTATACTATCCGTATTCGAATCCGAATCCGGACATAAATACGAAAACAAATACGATATCAGTGATATCCGTCCGTATCCGATCCGTTTTCATCCCTAATTGCACCCATGTGAGCTGTGTCTCCCAGTGTCCTGTAATGCAAGCTCTACAATTAGTAGACTTGCCTGATGTAACGATTCTCGCAGATAGATGCTGCCTGTAATAAATCCGTTTGTTGTAAAAAAGCGTTGCTTTTACGGAATGGCAGGCCAGGCCACCGGGCCAATGCCGCGCAGGTCGCGCACTACTCGAGTAGCGTGACCCGCAGCGCAATAACTTTTGCGTGTAGCTTCCCATTCCCTTCTCCTCGTTATGCTGTCGTGCGTGGATGTAACAGAACCGACCAATTATACGAAATTAAGTAAGAAAATTATCCGCCAAAGCAAATAATTTAGCAAACTTAAACTCATATAACCCGGTAGTCCGTAAAACCACGACGGATTTCAAACCAACCAACATACAAACCAAGATCATACAAGTTTAGCAGCCACAGTCATATATTACATAAAGTTCGTAACAACATTGAAATACATCGAAGTTTAAAGCATAAGGTTATTACAAACCAAGTTCATAATAAAGTAGCGGAAGCAAATAGTTTTAAAACCACACACACGTTTAGTTCAGATATAGTGCTAGGAGATAGTTATGTCCAACAAAAGCATCAGGTAAGACGTACGGAGCGACCATGTCCTTGTCCTAGTTGTTACCCATCCTAGGGTACAGACAGTCGATGCAATATCCATAGTACATCCGGTCATCTGCAACAACAATGGGAACAACACCCTGAGTACGAAAAAGTACTCAGCTAGTCTTACCCGTCTTAAGCTAAAATAAATTGACACCAAGGAGTATGTAAGACTTTCTTTTTTGGACTAGCTGACTCATTTGCTAAAAGCATAACTTGTCATGAATAAACCATTTTAAGTACTTTGCATCATTTTTATTATAACCTATCAATCTAGGTAAGCACATATGCTATAGCAATCACTTGATTAACCATTAACATCCAGTTACCAACTTAGATTTAGCATTTCCAACATCATCCATATAACCAACCATGTTTCATCATCATTACTACGATGTCGTAGCTCGAGTCAAGTGCTCACTATCTAGGAGCGATGGCGATTCGAATCGATTCCTAATCAGCTGGTGATTTATTCCTTACACAAACCATACTCACCGATCAAGTGAGCTACAGATCACCAATGATACTATTTAGGTAAACGTTGCGGGATAACAATCATAGACCGCACTACCCAGAGGCCTCCCGACTGCCAGGAATCAGGACCCAGCCTGCCCTTGGACTCACTCTTCGTGCCCCCGTCATACCCCCTTCAGCACCAGTCTGCCAGCCCGAGTTTATCCCGGCCCGAATAGTATCACGAGCTTCGCGGTCGAAAGAAACATTATTCGGCAAGCTAAATGTGAGGCATGCGTTCAACATGATAAGAGGGACGAGCAACGATTGGTCCTTAATCGACATAGACGGAAAACAACAAGCACCCAAAACCCTGTCTGGTTGCCTCCAACTATTCCGTCCGGTCTCCAATTATACATTAACACTTGGTTATTTTCAGGATATCATCCATTTCATAGCTAAAGTATTCCAGTAACCACCTATAATTGCGAGTGATAGAAAATCACTGACTGCTACCAGTCTAAGCAGGACTAAACAATTATTCAATCCTAAACCTAACAGGGTATACGGATAGAACAATATAGAAAAGGATAACATTAGATGCATCAACGGTTTCACTCAACTCCTATCACTTAATGGAACAATATATAAAACTCATATATAAATGATTGCTTTTATAAAGTATGGACACTCTCGAAGTTCGTCAACGACGTCCTCTTCGTCTTGCACCTCCTATGCGGGCTCTTCCTACGGGACTTCATCGACTACTTTCGGCTCGGCTGGTACCAATTCCTCTTGTGATCCTGTTATGATGCATAGGTGTAAGTGATTATGCAAGTGGTGTATCAGATGAGATGGCAATGTGATGGTCATGATTGCATGCAGTGGAGATGAATACGTTTAGCTTTATTGAACATAATAGATGTAAAACTCTTCTACTATGTAGGAAACATCATCCAAGAACATGTACCACGAGTACATGTTATCTACTGCATTCTTTTCTACTACTAACCACCATTAGCTATCACTAACTACCATTTAGCCATAACACAAGTGCTACTACACTTCATCATCATAACTATACTAACATGCCAAGTCATACTAGCAAGTCAAGAATACTTCAAAGATACACCAAAATGTACAAAATAAACTAATCATGCAATAAAAATCCTATTTTTATTTCACTTTAATCTAAGGCTACAACATCAACATATATTTTTGGTACTTAAAAAATCTAATAAAATTACAGTAGCTTCATCTTACTCTAAGTAGCCTACCATAAAATTTTCATTGCATTTGGATAAGTAAAACAGCATACACAAAAATAACAAGCTATGATAGATAAATGAGCATGAAAATACTTTGTACTATAAAAAGTATCAAACAACAGATTTAGTATTTTTCCCATGATTTACAAAGTCTACAATCACTGTACAAAAAGTTTCTCATGCATGTTTTGTACACATTTTTAGTCCTAACAATTTTACAAAAATTAGCATATAAATACACATAAATGAGATAGCCATATTTTTCCACAAAACATGCATGACTTACATTTTTCATAAAAAGTGCATCACATGACTAGATCAACAAAACAAGTTTCATATTTTTATGACCTATATTGTATTTACTATGCATTTTCCAAGAAATCAGCATTTACAAGAATTAAATAAAGCTATATATAAAAGTATCACAAATTTTACATGTAATATTTTTAACAGATAGATCTAGTCTCAAGAAGGCTAACAAAATTTATCTCACCTAATTTGGACTTATATTTTCTAAGATATGAATTTTAGAAGTTTTTTCACAATTTCTGAAAATAATTTTTCTTTTAAAACCGAATCTAAATCGCTGGGTACATCCGGTGCATGCACCCACGCGGGCACAGGGGACAGACAAGCGGGCCCGAGGTCAACGGGGACCCCACCAGTCAGACGCACATCCCAGGGGAGGGCTTGACCGGCCGGGATCTCGTCATCAGAGAGGTCACCGGCGGTGAGGTTCTCACCCTCACACTCTACTCTGCGAGGCGGACCCACAAACACAGCCAAGGAGGCAAGT
Organism: Saccharum hybrid cultivar R570; assembly: GCA_038087645.1. NCBI lineage: Eukaryota > Viridiplantae > Streptophyta > Magnoliopsida > Poales > Poaceae > Saccharum > Saccharum hybrid cultivar. The sequence continues at coordinate 816,368 of JAQSUU010000627.1, read as the reverse complement.
GTAATAGAACCGACCAATTAAATAAAATTAAGTAAGAAAATCACTCGCCGAAGCAGATAATTTAATAAACTTAAGCCCGTATAACCCGGTAGTCCGTGAAACCACGAAGGATTTCAAACCAACCAACATACTAACCAAGATCGTACAAGTTTAGCAGCCACAGTCACATATTACATAAAGTTCGCAACGACAGTTGAATACATCGGAGTTTAGACCATAAAGTTATTACAAACCAAGTTCAAGATAAAATAGCGGAAGCCAAATATTTCATAAACCACACACACTTAGTTCAATTACAGTGCCAAGAGATAGTCATTTTCCACAAAAGTATTAGGTAAGACATACGGAGTGACCATTGCCCTTGGTCCTAGTTGTCACCCATCGTCGGATACATGCAGTTTATGCAATAGCCGTAGTACATCTGACCATCTGCAACAACAATAGGAACAACGCCCTGAGTACGAGAAAGTACTCAACTAGACTTACCCATCTTAAACCAAAATAAAGGGACACCAAGGAGAATATAAGACTTTATTTTAGTGGACTAGCTAACTCATTTGCGAAAAGCATAATCTATCATGACTAAACCATTTTAAGAAATTTGCATCATCTTTATTAGAACCTATCAAGCTAGGTAAGCACCTATGCTATAGCAATCACTTGATTAATCAATAACATCATGTTACTACTTAAATTTAACATTTCCAACATCATCCATATAACCATCAGTGTTTTATCATCATTACTACGATGTCGTAACTCAAGTCAAGTGCTCACTATCTAGGAGCGATGGTGATTCAAATTGATTCCTAACCAGCTGGTGATTTATTCCTTACACAAACCACACTTACCCGCTAAAGTGAGCTACAGATCACCAATGACACTTTTTAGGTAAACGTCGTGGGGTAACAATCAAGGACTGCACTACCTAGGGACCACCCGACTGTCAGGATGCACCTTGGGCTCACTCTTCGTGTTCTCGTCTAACCCCCTTCGACACCAGTCTACCAATCCGAGTTTATCCCGTCCTGAAAAGTGTCACTAGCTTCGCGGTCAAAAGGTATTTTATTCGGCCAACTAAATGTAAGGCACACGTTCAACATGACAAGAGGGACAAGCAACGATCAGTCCTTAACTGACACAAACGGAAAACTAATAGCACCCCAGAACCCTGTCTGGTTGCCTCTAACTTTGTCATCTGGTCTCCAACTATCCATCAACACATGGTTATTTCTAGGATATCATCAATTCCACAGCTAAAGCATACCAGTAACCACCTATCATTCTAGGTGACCGGAAATCACCGATCGCTACCGGTCTAAGCAGGGCTAAGCATAGTCCTACTCTAAGTAGCCTACCACAAAATTTTCATAGAAATTGGATAAGTAAAATAGCCTACACAAAAATGAAAAGCTATGGCATAAAAATTAGCATGAAAATACTTTGTACTATGAAAAGTATCAAACAATAGATTTACTATTTTTCCTATGATCTACATAGTAAACAAACACTATAAAAAATTTATCACATGCATGTTCTATACAAATTTCTCTCTCTAGCAAAAATAACAAAAATCAGCCCTAAATAGCACTTGAACTAGACATCACTATTTTTCTATAGAACATGCATGAAATATATTTTTCATATAAATTACATCATACAAGAAGAATAACAAACATGGAATCATAATTTTCTGAGCTTCTTATGATTTATTATGCATTTCTTAAGAAAACATCAATTTCAAGAATTAAATAAACCTCCACAGAAAAGTATCACAAAATCAACGTGCAACAAGTTTAAGCTATAGATCTAGTCATGAGGATCACAACAAAATTTATTTCACCATTTTTGAAGCCAAAATGAGCAAGTTATGATTTTTTTCCCAAAGCATTTACATCATTTCTGAAAATCATTTTCTAATTTCCTTTTAAAATTTGTCTCAAAAAATGTTGGGTGCACCCGGTGCAGTGCACCCGCTGGCGCTGGCAGCTGGGGTATGCGGGTCAACTGACCCCACCCATCAGCCAGGCCGAGACGGGGCGCCACTGACCGGCGGCCTCTTGCCGACGATGAGGTCTCCGGCCAGGCCAAGGTCACCCAGATGACCACCTTAACCCCGTGAACTCGATGGCGCACGTGCGGTGGCCAGAGGAGCTCGGGAGACCGGTCACCACCGTCCATGGCGGAGCGGTGACGTGGGTGGTCGCCGGCCGGCCATTCCCGGCCAAGAGATGGTCACGGGAAGGGTGCTCGAGCACTGGTGGGCCGAGGCAAGCAAGATGCGCGCAAAGAAAGGAGAGGAGGTGGGGCGGAGAGGAGGAGCCCACAGAGCGGAAATCTCCGGAGAGCTCGGCCATGCTTCGGCGAGCAATGCCCATCGAAGGGGGCCTTACCACAGGAAGCTTGTGCAAGCACGGGCTGCGCGAGGGAGAGGCGGAGCTCAGAGGAAGATGGAGACGCCGGTGGTGCACTGCGGTGGTCGGAACGGGCAACGCCGGCGAGCACGCGTACGGGCGGTGGCGGAGGAGAGCCGCTCGGCTTGCTATGCTGCGGCGATGGAGTGAAAGAGGAAGAAGTGGAGTGAGTGGGGTGGCAGAGCGCGGCGCTGGGCGTCTTGAGGGAGCGCGCGGGGGCCACCGGGCGGCCAGGTGCCGCCGGCGACGGCGCATGGTGGCCATGGGGTGGGCAGCCCCTACCGCGGTCGGGCACGGCGTGCTCGGCACGCGGGCACGAGCGGAGGCAGGCGCGCGGGTGCAAGCGGGCCGGCTTCGGCTGGTGGGCTGGAAGTGGAGCGCGCGGCCCGTTAAGCAAAGAAGCTTTTTTCTTTTCCAAATTAAATTCTAGATTTTTCTAACAATCTCAAATTTCAAATTTTGAAGTACAAAATGACATTTTAAAGACTTGACCCCAAAACAAAAGTTGTTCAAAATTTAATTCTCTACAACATTGGTTTAGGGCACATTTTGAAATTCCAAACATATTTTGAAATGGAGATTCAAAGCCCATTTTAAATCAAAATTCCATTTTTCTAGAATATTTTTAAAAGCAAATTTTGCGGAAATTTTGAATACCAAACTTGCTCCAAAATTTAAGCTAAACATTCCTAATTGATTTGCACTTAACACCAAACATGTTTTAAGGGCCTAACAAGCATAATCAAGGCAAAATTGTATTTAAACAAACATATGCAACATTCATGTTTCAAAGTGATGTTTCACATGTTTTAACTCAATGTTATACTTATATTGCATGTGATTATGAATGCAAGATGATGCTCATGCTTATGATTTGGAATGCTAATGCAATGCTTAACACCTAGGGTGTGACAGCCCTCCCCCTTATAAGAATCTCGTCCCGAGATTTTGAGTTACGATCCATTTGTTATAAAAATCTTTATAAGTGTTTTACAGATATTCTCCCGTTTCCCATGTCGCATCACCGTCATCATGATGACTCCACTGTATCTTATATATTCTCACCACTTTATTCTGAGTGACTCGATCCTTAGTGTCCAAAACCCAAACCGGTTGCTCACGGTATTACAAGTCTGATTTGATCTGAATGCCCTGAGGTTCTATTCTCTGTTCCGGGACATGCAAACATTTCTTCAATTGCAATACATGAAAGACTGAAAAGATTGAATGCATTGCTTCTGGTAGTTGTAACTTCTAAGCCACGGGACCCTTCTTCTCTATTATCCTATACGGTCCTACAAACCTAGCAACAAGCTTCTTCTTGATTCCAAACCATTTCTTATTCATTGGCGTAACTCTCAAATAAACATTGTCACCAACTTGAAATTCTAGCGGTCTTTTTCTTTTATCTACATAACTTTTCTGACGTGATTGCGCATCTTTCATGTTTTGTTGGATTATACGGACCTTTTTCTCAGCCTCTTCAACAAAATCAATCTCATAAAACCTTCTCTCTCCAGGCTCAACCTAATTCAACGGTGTCCTACACTTCCTGCCATATAATGCTTCAAATGGAGCCATCTTGATACTTTTTTGGTAACTATTGTTGTATGCAAATTCTGCCAATGGTACCCAAGATTCCCATGAACCCCTAGACGACAACATACAAGCTCTAAGCATATCTTCGAGAACAACATTAACTCTCTCAGTCTGTCCATCTATCTGTGGGTGGTAAGCTGTACTATGAACCAAACTAGTACCCAAGCCTTTTTGTAGATGCTCCCAAAAATGAGCTGTAAATTGTGACCCTCGATCAGACACGATTGTCTTCGGTATACCATGCAATCTAATAATTTCTACAATGTACTTCTCGGCATACTGAGGTGGTTGAAATGTCGTCTTGACTGGCAACAAGTGAGCTGATTTGGTAAGGCGATCTATAATCACCCAAATTGAATCATTTCCCTTCGGTGTGGTAGAAAGACCGGTGATAAAATCCATACTTATATCATCTCATTTCCAATCTGGTACTGACAAAGGTTGCAACAATCCCGTAAGTCTCATGTGAAGAGCTTTCACTCTACAACACGTGTCACAACGAGCAATGTACGCCGCAATCTCCTTCTTCATCTTTGTCCACCAATAACGAGGTCTCAGCTCTTGATACATTTTGCTACTACCAGGATGAATAGACAACTTAGAATGATGAGCTTCATCCATCAATCGGTTCTTGAGCTCTCAATCTTTTGGTACAATCAGACGGTCCTTGAACCATAACACTCCTTGTTCATCCACTCTGAAGTGCTTAGTTGGTTCTTTCTTCATTTTTTCCTTGATATGAAATATTCTCTTGTCTGTTTTCTGGCCTTCAATGACCTTACTCTCTAAGGTACAATTAATCTAAATATTATGCAAGATAGCTAGATGCAACAAATTGAACCCATCTTCGAATAAAGGTAGCACAGTAAGAGAATGTGACTTCCTACTTAGGGCATTGGCTATGACAATGGCCTTCCCTGGATGATAGTGTACATTTATGTTATAATCCTTAATCAACTCTAACCATCTTCTTTGTCGCATATTCAACTCATATTGTGTGAATATGTATTTGAGACTCTTATGATCCATGAAAATATTGCACACATTCCTGAGCAAGTAGTGTCTCTAAATTTTTAGAGCATGCACAATAGTAGCGAGCTCTAAATCATGAGTCGGATAGTTAACTTCATGTTTTCTCAACTGGTGAGAGGCATAGGCAATGACTCTTCCATCTTGCATAAGAACACACCCTAACCCATTCTTGGATGCATCGCAGAACACATCAAATTGCTTTTCTATATCTGGCTATGCTAGAACAGGAGCAGTGGTTAGCAATTCCCGCAAGGTACGGAAAGCTGCCTCACACTCCTCTATCCAGGTGAACTTCCTTCTATAGCAGACTTGTCATTGGTTTGGCAATCTTCAAGAAATCTTGTATGAAGCGACGATAATAACCAGCTAATCCAAGAAAACTCCGAACCTCATGAACTGTGGTTGGTGCCTTCCAATCCATAACCTATTGTACCTTACTAGGGTCTACTGAGATTCCACTTTCTGATAACACGTGACCGAGAAAAGGAACTGTCTTCAGCTAAAACTCACACTTACTAAACTTGGCATGCAACTGATGATCTCTGAGTCAGGTTAAGACAATTCTAAGATGCTCTACATGATCTTTCTCGTTCTCTGAGTATACTAGGATATCATCAATGAACACAATCATAAATCTATCTAATTTTGGCATAAAGACCAAATTTATCAGGTACATAAAGTAAGCAGGAGCATTTATCAGGCCGAAGGACATGACAAGATACTCGTACAAACCATATCTGGTGGAAAACGTGGTCTTGGGTATATCTTGTGGCCTAATCTTGATCTGATCGTACCCTGATGTCAAGTCTATCTTAGAGAATACCTTGGCTTTTGACAATTGATTAAATAAGATATCAATCCGAGGCAGAGGATACTTGTTTTTAATTGTCACCGCAATGAGTGGCCGGTAGTCCACATACATTTGTAAGGAGTTATCCTTCTTTTTCTTCACAAACACTGTGGGACATCCCCATTCAGACAAACTTGAACGAATCAAACCCTTGGTCAACAGATCCTGGAGTTGCTTCTTTAACTCTGCTAATTCATTTGGAGGCATCCTGTAAGGTCTTCTCGAGATCAGTGGTGTTCCAGGAATTAACTCAATAATGAACTCAACACCTCTATCCGGTGGAAGACCGGGTAACTCATCTGGAAACACGTCTAGAAACTCGCATACTACCGGAATCTTGGCTAGAAGAGTGGTTTGAACTACACACGTCATACTGGCCAGGTCTATTCTCCGAGGCAAGACTACTTGAAATGTGCTTTCTCCAACAGGTTCCTTAAGAGAAATACTTCTTCCTCCAACATCAATTACTACTCTCATCTTATTCATCTAATTCATTCCCATAATTACGTTCAGAACTAGCACTGGCATAACTATCAAGTTAAGCTTATACTACCTGGCTACTATATTTAGGGTTGCCCCCTAGATTATCTAATTAGTTAACAGATTAGCCTCAGCTGAACTTATCCGATAAGCACATTCCAATTTAACTATCTTTTGCTCATGCTTTCTTGCAAATGCTTGACTTATAAATGAATGAGATGATCCAGAATTAAACAAAACAATTGCAGGATGGTTGTTGATAGAAAACATACCAACTGTCATGGGCTCTCCTTCTGGGATGTCATCTATGGTGGTGTGGTGCACACGAGCTTGATATTGATTTTGCTGCTTCTTGGGAAAAGGACAAAACTTCGCAAAGTGACCCGACTGATTTCAATTGAAGCACGGTCCTCTTACTGAAGTAGCAGCTCCAGATGAACTACCTTGTTCTACCTTGGCCTATGGTATCACCATCTTGAATAGCTTTTGGTTCCTCTAAGGTTGCTGGGCATTCTGATTCTTTCTCTGTGGTGGCCTGAACCTTGCACCAGGAGCCGGTAGACGATACGCAGAACGATTGGCCATCGGGGCTCTAGGCTGGGATGGACCAGACTCAAAGGCTCTCTTGCGAGTCTTTGATGCAGCATACACATTGTTGTTCTTTTCTTATTTCAAGCGGTCACTAATGAAGTCATTAAAACCAGTCCTTGTGTTGGTCCCCACATGCTTCATCATCTTGGGATTTAGACCTTGTTGACATTGTTTTTTAGCACGTGTCAAGATGGTCAGGAAGGGCTAATCAGCAGAGGAAAGATTATTGTGTAGATTGATAGCTGATGAAAATGAGTTTGCTTATGAGTGGTAGCGGCGTATGGGTTCAAATTGAAATGTTGCCAATAGGGTTAAGGGTATTATTGCCGATGCCGATGAAAGATGGTTTGAAGGCTGCTGCCGATGGAATAGGGATTGTGCTGATGGAACAGGGATTGTGCCGATAAAAAGGAAGTCGATGAGAATACCATCGTGACTGAAGTGGACTATGGAATAAGATAGGAGTTAATTTCCTTATATATGTTTATTAGAGTCTGAGTTGTATCAAAGTCATGTGTTTCCATAGATTTGGATTTAGTGTCCTAGTCATATTTGGTTATGTTTCTGTAGATCAGGATATAAATATAGGGTGAAGGGCAATGTAAAGAATAATCAATCAATACATCAAAAACAACTTTTATTCTTATTTACATCTACTTTCGATGACTTCGTCAATTTGCATATTTTTCTTTTTTACGAGTTCTCATCGATTCAGCGAGTTGCATTGCTCCAGTGCAATCTTCGGCGATCCTTGAGTTCCGTGTGAGTACCTCTTGGCTGTGACTTTCGGGCGTATCGCTGTTGTCAGGACCAAAGTGCTCGTATCTTCATCCTTGTCGATTAACAGGTCAAATCGACTGGCACGCTTTGGATATCGAATTCGGGTATTAGCCATTTATGTTTGCAGATCTACTTTTGCATCAACACATCTTTTGGCACGCCCGGTGGGACAGATCTAGTCAAGATGCTTAATCCTGAGATCGATGCGGGGAACATCATCGCGGTAACAGAAAAAGATCTTAAGGATGATCAGAAGCAGGCTATGGAGAGAGCTATAGAAGAATACAGACAGTTCTGCTTAAAGTCATTCAGTTTGAACAAAAGTGGACAAGTCATCCAGAAGCAAGACTTGCCATTGCCTCGGCAAGTTACCTTTGATTCTGATCCGGGTAAACTTCAAGAGATGGTTAATTTGCAGTGAATCATGCTTTAATTAATCATTCCAATGTGTTGTCCAATACTGTTCATAATGCTGTGATTCGAACTTTCAAAGAAGGGCAAGCATCACCTCGTTACGTTGGACCTGCTTATCATCAACCAGAATCAGCATCTGCTATTGCTCCATCGGCTCCCCCGGCCGTTGCGGGTATAGAGATTTCTTCTCTTCCAGTATCAGCAGGTTTATCTAACGTACAGTCTACACCGATGCGTCCGGATTCAGCATTATCAGGACGAGTTCAGCTTAATACAGATCTATCAGCATCGGCTTTATCAGGTCCTGTACCACAGAATAATCAGACTCCTGCTAATTGGTGGAGATATGGTATGCCTCCAGAGCCATCTGTTTTTAACCATGGATCACCTCAAGTGTTTGATGCAACGGGAAAAGCTCCTATGCTATCGGCCGGTTCACCGATAGCTCAAGCACCCCAATATACTACAGCAACTACTGTACAACCAACTCTAGGAGGTTTCCAGGTGTCTTTGGGACAAACATCTAGTTCAAGTCCATCGGCAAATTTGTTACCGATGCAACAGAAGGCTCCAATCGTAAGTCAGCCTGGAGTCCAGGTTTTACCTCAAGTTAATTGTAATTATCCGGCAATGCCAACAAGTTACCAACCATCGGCAAATTTTGTACCAATGAACGCTAATAATTGGCCAGGGCAGTTTCCCACTCAACATTCAGTTCAGCCAAATCAGCAAACCACAGGTGTTCATCAAGGTCACATGCATGCTGTTTTTCAGAATCAAACATCGGCAGCTCAACCGATGAACCCTTTTTGGCAAGTTAATGGACCACAGATAGTAACAAATATGCCAATTGCTGGAGATCGTGAGCCACAAAGGTATGCGGAAGGGTATCAGCAAGTACCTCCAGTAGAGATTCAAATATATCGTCAACAAGATGTTGATGCTTTTTGGGCTGATAAAATAGCAGAAATTATGAAGGATCAGTTTGGGATCAAGCCCAAAGTTAATACCTATTCTTATCGGACTCCGTATCCTCTGGCATATGATTTAATTTCTCTCCCAAATCGTTACAAGGTGCTAGATTTCACTAAGTTTTCTGGGCAGGACGATACATCAACCATGGAGCATGTTAATCGTTTTATTATTCAATGTGGAGAGGCAGCTTGTAGAGATGAATTGAGAGTTCATTTGTTTTCATTATCTCTATCTGGATCAGCATTTACATGGTTTATCTCACTACTGCCAAATTCTATTATTACTTGGGCTGATCTGGAAAAGCAATTTCATAAGTATTTCTTTGCTGGAGTTCATGAAAAGAAGCTTACCGATTTGGTAAAGATGAAACAGCACAATGATGAATCGGTAGAAGGCTTTGTGCAAAGGCTACGAGATGTAAAGAACAAATGTTATAGCCTGGTGTTGGATGATCGGCAGCTTGCCGATTTGGCCTTTCAGGGATTGTTGCCACACCTTAAGGACAGATATGCTTCTTAGGAGTTCGAAAGCCTAAGTCATCTAGTGCAAAGAATTTCTGATCAAGATACTAGGGTTTTTGAACCTAAAAGGAATTGGAATAAGAAAGTTTCATTTGTCGAAGAAGTAAAAGATTTTGATTCGGATGAATAACCAGTTATCGGTTTGGCTAAGTGGGTTAAGAATAAAAAGCCGATATCTTGTCCTTTTGGTCACAAAGAGCCAGAGAAGTTTACTTTCGACGTCACCAAAGCTGATAAGATATTTGATCTTTTGCTTCAGGAGGGCCAGATTAAGTTGTCACCTAATCATGTGATCCCATCGGCAGAAGAGTTGAAGCATATGCTGTATTGCAAATGGCATAATGCAACTTCACACAGTACAAATGAGTGCAAAGTATTTAGACAACAATTACAGTTAGTTATTGAGTCTGGGAGAATAAAATTTGGCAATTCCAAAATTCAGAAGCCGATGAAAATTGATCAACATCCTTTTCCAGCAAATATGTTGAATACTGAAGGTAAAATTAAGGTGTTGACATTGGAAGCTGCTAAAAAGAATGCATCAGTAGATCCCCAACATCGGATAACTACCGATGATGCAAAAGGCAAGGGGCTATTGACAGAAGGTGGCAGTTCTAGAAAGCCTCCTCGATCTGGCATCATGATTACTCAACAAAGACAACAGGAAGGCTGGCGTCAGTGAAGGGATCGATATCGACAACAGCAAGAGGAAAGACGTCAAGAAGAGTGGAATCGGCATAAGGATCATTGGAATTGTCCGTTTTTTATTCATTGTTGGGAGGAAGGTATTAAGTTACCTACTGTTGAAGATTGCCCAGAGTGCAATGGTTATTATGGAGTTAATCGTCCTATAAGAAGATTTCAATCTGGTAATCAAGGTTTGTCCATTAATGAGCCGATCAGAAGGAGAGCATCAGTATATGATCGACTGGGGGGCAGGCTCAGTGTACATAAAAGGCTTGGTAAACACGTTGCATATTTTCCGAGAAACCAAGAGGAACTTGAAGAGATGGCAAATGCAAGAGTTCTTGATGAAGAAATATTTTACAGGGATCCTAATATACGTCATGTAGAGACAACCAGGACCTATCAGCCAGTGTGGAAAACTAAACTTCCTCAATGGTGTCCAGAGGGTTTGACAAAGACACAGAAGAGGAAATTGCAGCGAGAGCGTCAAAAAGACTTTTACCAAGAAGGAAGTCTCTCCAATAAGAAATCTGGTAATCAGCAGTGGCAGATAAGGCACAAAAATAAAAGGCACATCGACAGATGTCAATATGGTGTTTATGTTGCCGATGGAATTTTTGGCTCTATCTGATAGCGAAGAAGAAGTTTGTTTCTCTGACCAAATAGCTCAATTAACACTAGATCCAATGATGGCTATTTTTGAGAAGCCTGCCGATGATGAGAGACAACACCTCAAGGCTTTGTTTGTAAAAAGGCAGAGTTGATGGGCAGCCTGTATCTAAGATACTTATTGATGGAGGAGCTGTAATTAATATTATGCCTTATGTGATGTATCAGAAGCTTGGTAAGGGAGATCAAAACTTAACTAAGACTAATATGATGCTAAAGGACTTTGAAGGCAATGTATCACCAGCTAAAGGGGCAGTGTGTGTTGAATTGACCATCGGCAGTAAAACCTTACCGACAACTTTCTTTGTTATTAATGGCAAGGGTGCATATAATCTGCTTTTAGGAAGGGATTGGATTCATGCTAATTGTTGTGTTCCTTCTACAATGCATCAGTGTCTTATACAATGGGTTGGAGACAAAATTGAAGTTGTTCCTGGTGATTCTTCTTATATCATCGCATCGGTAGAATCAGACACTTATGAGCGGACTAGGTGCATATCAGGAGAAGCTTGGGAAAAAGAGTTCCTCAAGGTTGCCGATTATGAAATTCTACCGATCCAACGAGTCGGTTCTGAAGAAGAGTTTTAATGGATAGATTTGTCGATGATGGAAAATTAGGTCAAGGATTTACATCGGCAGATGATTTAATAGAAGTAGATATTGGTGAAGGCGATGGGCCAAGGCCCACTTTTATTAGCGCTAAGTTAAATTCCAAGTGTAAACAGCAACTAGTTGATTTGTTAAAGGAATATAAAGATTGTTTTGCTTGGGATTATACTGAAATGCCTGGGTTAGACCGATCTATAGTTGAACATCGGTTGCCTATTAAATCTGGATTTCGGCCACATCAGCAGCCAGCACGCCGCTGCAATCCAAATATACTTCCTGATATTAAGGCCGAAATAACTAAATTAATTGAGGCAAAGTTTATTCGGCAGTGTCGATATGCAGAGTGGATTTCTAATGTGGTTCCTGTATACAAGAAAAATGGGAAACTTCGTGTTTGTATTGATTTCAGGAATCTCAATAAGGCTACACCGATGGATGGTTACCCAATGCCAATTGCTGATTTGTTGATTGATGCTGCAGCAGGGCATCAGATTATCAGTTTCATGGATGGTAATGCAGGTTATAATCAAATATTCATGGCTGAAGAAGATATTTCTAAGACTGCTTTTAGATGTCCAGGACATGTGGGATTATTTGAGTGGATAGTTATAACATTTGGTTTGAAAAATGCCAGTGCTACTTATCAAAGAGCTATAAACTTTATTTTCCATGAATATATCGGCACGTTGGTGGAAATCTACATTGATGACATAGTGATTAAGTCTGGAGACATCACAAAGCATTTAACCGATCTACAGAAGATATTAGAGTGCACAAGAAAACATGGATTAAAGATGAATCATAATAAATGTGCATTTGGTGTATCGGCAGGACAATTCTTGGGTTTTATGGTGCATCAGCGGGGTATTGAAATTAGTAGAAAATCTATTGAGGCAATCAACAAGATTGTTGCTCCTGCCGATAAAACTGAATTACAATCCTTGATCGGTAAGATTAATTTCATCAGAAGATTCATATCTAATTTGTCGGGTAAGATCAAGGCTTTTAGTCCATTATTGAAATTGAAAGCCGATCAGGAATTTAAATGGGGGGATGAACAGCAATTAGCCTTAGATGAAATTAAGAGTTATTTAACAAATCCTCCAGTGTTAGTTCCACCCCAACATGGAAAACCTTTCAGATTGTATTTATCAACTGAAGATACTGTTATCGGTTCAGCTCTTATTTAAGAATTTGAAGGAAAGGAGCGTGTTATCTATTATTTGAGCAGACGGTTAATAGATGCTGAAACCAGGTATTCGGCCATTGAGAAATTATGTCTATGTTTATACTTTTCTTGTATTAAGCTGAGACATTATTTACTATCGGCTGAATGTACTGTCATATGCAAAGATGACGTGGTCAAGTATATGCTGTCAATGCCGATACTGAATGGTAGGATTGGTAAATGGATTTTAGCATTATCAGAATTTGACCTACGTTATGAATCGGCTAAGGCAGTTAAAGGACAGGTTATGGCCGATTTTGTTACCCAACATTGCAACACGGTGGATTCTCTGGAAATTGCTCCGTGGACACTTTTCTTTGATGGGTCTACTTGTGGTGAAGGGGCAGGCATTGGTATCGTATTAATTTCCCCTCAGGGGAAGAAGTATGAGTTCTCATTGCCGATTGTTGCTACATCGACAAACAATCAAGCTGAGTACCAAGCCCTGATAAAAGGGTTAGAATTGCTCGAGGAAGTACATGCTGATGCTGTTGAGATCTTTGTTGATTCTATGTTAGTTATAAATCAGTTGACTGGGATTTATGAATGCCAAAGTAAAATTCTAATTTCATATCATGAAAAGTGTTTGAGGTTATTAAAAGGGTTCAGGAGTTTTCATCTGGAACATATTTCTCGGATGCATAAAAGAGTAATTGCCGATAACAATCCTATCGGCTAGAGTCAAAACAAAGTATCAATCATTGCCGATGTGCTAATTTAACAAAGCGTGGATAGCTGATATCGCACGCAGGCGAATTTCATCGGTTTCTTTTAATTCCTTAGCATCTTCATCGGCACTTCCTTCCATAGGCTTGAGTTTCTTCTTAAGAACCAAGGCCTTGCGAGCTTGGACGTCTCGTTCTTGCTAAAGGGTCTTGATAGCGTCGGGAAGCTGATCTTCTTCTTGCTTGGCTTGAGTCAGGGCTGTTTCATCCTTTTCCAGTTCAACTAGCAGAGCTGCCCTTTTTGCCGATAGGTCTAAGATTTTCTGTTTAAGATCAGCATCGGAGGCTTGCAAGTTGCTGATACTTTTGTGCTTCTCATCGGCAGTTTGCTTCAGCTGCAGCATTTCTTCCTTAAGTTGAGCTTGAGCTGCTCTGTCGGCAATATGATGAACAGCCTTTTGATATTGAAGTTGTCTGCTCTCCAGATGTACTGCTGGGAAGATGATTTCTTCAACATCAGCAGGGACTTGGCCACGGATTGTTTTGAAGATGGTCCTTGCAGGGTCTGAATCGATCACCAGTTGAGCAGTATCTTGTTGTAGCAGATTCAGGAGAACTTCTAGTTTGCCATAGGTATCTGCCGATATTGTTTCCAATGCCAGGGAAGAACTCGCCTCTTCTCCGTCATCATCGGAGACGTCGATAGCAAAAGAAAACAAGCTATCGAGAGAATCTTGTTCCTGTGAAATAAAGAGAGTTAGGAATCCTATTTGTGGTGTCTGGGGATATTATAAACCAAACAGTTAATCGGTTTACCTGCTTCAGGGCAATTTCTTGAGCTTGGCTTGAAGGAGCGGCTTGAAAAAGATCATGCGAAGGATCGACAGAGGATGCCGATGGAATGTCTTCTACAACCTCATCAGTAGTAGGCCCTTGAGGTATAATGGCTGATGGTGTATCTTGTACAGAAGAAGCAGCTTGTTCAATTATATCAGTGGGTCGATTGACAGGTGTTAGAACGGATGAAGGGGTTGGTGTAGATTTCTGTCGCTTTTGTTGAGCTTCAGCATTGGTTAAAGCTTTGCGCTTTGTTTGGACCTCAGCGACAATTGGCTGGGGGGCATTGACATGTGTTGATTGGAGAGCTTGCATGCTTGGTGTGCTTGCCGATGTACCCGTTTGTTGCTGCAAAAACAAGTATAAGATTGGATATTTAACAGAAAAAATGTAAAAATAAGAGAATACCTCTGAAGGAGGAGTAGAGGTCGTGGTGCTTGATATTGGAAGAGTTGCTGATGACGATCCAGCTGCAGCTCTCACATCCTGATAGTTATATGTTAATATAGTGTGCATCGACAGAAAAACAAAGTAAGCAAGGTTATTACCTTAAAAACCTTGATTAGGCTTGAAGCAGCAGCCATTGGAGTGGCCTTGGATGTTGCTAGTTTTGGTCTGGAGATGATAGTTTTGGCACGAGTCCTCTGGAAGGTTAAGGCCTCTAAGGTAGGGGCGTTGTAGCCAATTATTGAGACTGGAGAAATAGGGCGGAGGTTGAAGGGTCTTCCACTTTTGCTTATTGATGAAACTGGATTATCGGCCTGTTTCAGGGAAGATTAGTTACCAATATACATATAAAAGGAAGGAGAGAGACGAAAGTTAAAAGGAACTTACTGCATCGTCAGGAACAGCGTAGTCGGGATCGATCATGTGCCGATATGTATGAACGGATGTTGAAAACAACTGTTCTTTCCACTCTCGCCACCATTGCTTATATACTCTATGATGAAAGACGCTGGTGACCAGGCGGAGAGATTAACATTTGAAATATCGACATCAGGAGCAAGTCTTACTACTCTACTCCATTCAGTTCCAGCTGTGATAATTTCTCTGGGCTTAATCACATCGGCAAAGCATAGTTTGATTGGCAGTTGCCCAAAGGCTAATTAGCGAGACACTGCCGATGGATTGTAGAATTCATAAGTGATATAGGAATTCTTCCCGCTGCCAAAAGTGTTTACTGGGATTGCTCTGGGGGTAATAATAGCCATCATAAAATCATTATCCTGGTTCAGATCACTATCGGCAAAATTGAAAAGAAGAGGGAACTTGTTATCCTCATCGATATAGGGTACCCAAGCTCTGAGATCACGAGGGTGACCATGGTAGAAATTCTGAAAAAACCTGCCAATTTGATCTTCATTGGACTCTGTTCCAGGAAGGACGATTGTGGCTTCGCCGAAGTTGAGAGGAGGGCGTGTTGCCGATTCATCATCTCCAAGGATGTAATCTTCGGCGATCTCTCGTGGGAATTCTTGGGCAAAGAAATCCCATTGTAGACGTTTATGCATATGAGCGTTTAACCACATATTGATGAACCACCACGGGCCTCCCAGATTGCCGATGGGTTCACCAAGTAGAAGCTTCTGAGACACTTGGTGGAGAAGGTGGTAGGATGAGCTCAGGAGGTATCGTCCAAGTGGGAATCTGACACCGTTGGCCAAGAGTTCCGCTGCTGGGAGGAAGGCGTTAGTTGGTCCTACCGATCGACCACAGAAGATAAACTTCTCCAGCCACATGTTCAGGAATATGGCGTGTTCCCTTTGATTGATAGTACCAGTTTTTTGATACTCTTGGATGTATCCTGTCCAGCCGCCGATGTTGTGTGTATTTACTCTATACTCAGTTTTTCTACCAAAAATATAGCCTTCATCGACAGTTGAAATATCCAAGCCGGTGAGCATATATACATCGACAAGAGTAGGGGCACATGGGCCATGACCGAACATGAAGGTATTTGTGGTATCTGACCAAAAATAAGCGGCAGCTATCATCATGGATTCATTCCTTTGCATATCAGCGATGGATAGCCTGATACATTGATCTATCTTCCATTTTGCCCAGAACACTTGCATTGATCTGTTGACTCTCAAGTACCAGTTTTTCCACCCTTTGGTAGGTTTGGGCCAAGATCGAAATGTATCTTTCCATAGATTCAAAGAGAAATTTTGAGCTTTGAAGGGAATACGATTAGCCTCTGCGTTGATCAGGTCGGTTGGATCTGGATCACCCATTGGACCTAGGCAATGGAGGGAAGGTTGGTTGGTTGAAATAACCAGTGTGTTGCGGAGTTCCTGAGTTTGGAAGATCAAAAGAATGGAAGAAGTAAAAAAAAATACCAACTGTAAGAATTCGCAAGGGGCTAGAAGGGTTGAAGTAAAAGTAATAAAAACGAACCACAGGGACGTTGAAGTTGACCGCCATTGCTTCGAGAAGGATGAGGGCACGAGCTGGAGATTGGAAAATAACGATGGAAGGAGCTCTGGTGGGTTGAGGATGCGCAGTTAGGGTTGCCGCCGGAGAGAGAATGCCAAAGGTTGCAATTTGAAGGTAGAAGATGAGCAGTTCGGAGAAATCTATTTATAGGCCATTTGGGGTAGGGGTATTCTTGACTTATCTCTATGCCGTACGCGGATGGATCAAGGAGGTTCAGATAGATATGGTAACTGTTCGCACGACAATCAAGGGATTGTACAGAAGATTTGATGGCATGGCAAGTAGTCATGACTTGAAGGATATTTTGATACAGGATCTTTCAGTTTTAAAATGGTGATGTTACTGTGATAAGATCTTGCCGATGGATTGTTATTTTGGTATCTAAACCGTAATTGAGGCAAAAAAACAGTTGGAAAATATGCGATATTTACTGAGATACATGGATTAGATCTAGATTTGATTAAATCTGGTAACATATCATGTTATGCTTGGAGAATGGGTTGAAAAATAGGTAATAGCAGGCATTATCTGGAGTAAATTTCAGAGCATCAATATCTTATACTCCGAAATTGGGGGGCATGTGTTGACATCGTTTTTTAGCACGTGTCAAGATGGTCAGGAAGGGCTAATCAGCAGAGGAAAGATTATTGTGTAGATTGATAGCTGATGAAAATGAGTTTGCTTATGAGTGGTAGCGGCGTATGGGTTCAAATTGAAATATTGCCAATAGGGTTAAGGGTATTATTGCCGATGCCGATGAAAGATGGTTTGAAGGCTTCTGCCGATGGAACAGGGATTGTGCTGATGGAACAGGGATTGTGCCGATAAAAAGGAAGTCAATGAGAATACCATCGTGACTGAAGCGAACTATGGAATAAGATAGGAGTTAATTTCCTTATATACGTTTATTAGAGTCTGAGTTGTATCAAAGTCATGTGTTTCCATAGATTTGGATTTAGTGTCCTAGTCGTATTTGGTTACGTTTCTGTAGATCAGGATATAAATATAGGGTGAAGGGCAATATAAAGAATAATCAATCAATACATCAAAAACAACTTTTATTCTTATTTATATCTACTTTCGACGACTTCGTCAATTTGCATATTTTTCTTTTTTACGAGTTCTCATCGATTCGGCAAGTTGCATTGCTCCAGTGCAATCTTCGGCGATCCTCGAGTTCCATGTGAGTACCTCTTGGCCGTGACTTACGGGCGTATCGCTGTTGTCAGGACCAAAGTGCTCGTATCTTCATCCTTGTCGATTAACAGGTCAAATCGACTGGCACGCTTTGGATATCGAATTCGGGTATTAGCCCTTTGTGTTTGCAGATCTACTTTTGCATCAACAGACCTCTCTTGAAAATCACGATCTTCTTGGCATCGGTATTCACCATGTCAGAGGCATAGCGACTGAGATTGTTGAATGCATGTAAGTACTGAGTCACTGTCTTGGTACCTTGATTCAGTGCTAGAAATTCTCTAAGCTTCATTTCTATCAGACCCGGTGGAATGTAAACCCCACGAAAAGCCTCAGTGAATTCCCTCCAAGTAATGTGGGCATTGGGGGGAAATGTGGTGCGATGATACTTCCACCACATTCCAGTAGGGCCTTGTAGTTGATGAGTTGCATACTCCGTCTTCAATACCTCCGTCATTCTCAGTACATGAAACTTATCCTCCAAGATGTTGATCCATTCTTCGGCATCTAGCGGCTCTGCCGCTTCCTTGAAAATCGATGGCCTGGTGTCCATGAAGTCCTTGAAACTGCTATACTGATTTGCCTCATGTCCACCCTGATTTAACCCACGACAGGTGTTGTCCACAATATTACGCAAGACAGCTTCCATATTTTGCTGCATACCCTCCATGTTTCGCTGACTTCCCAGGAACTGTGCAAAGAACTGTTCTGCGTTGTACGGTGGAGGAGGGGGTGGTGGATCACGGGTCTCATTCCCAAAGGCACTGCCACCTGCCTCAGTGGTGTCAAACATGGTACGACGAGTGTTCGCCGGCATCTGCATATTTCAGCAACAATAATTATTTGGTGATGTTGTATAAATTGCAGGTGAATGAAAAATTATACCGTACTGAACTCACTGGAGAGAATAAATTCATACAATAAAATAGGGGCACAATAAGTCATTTCAATTAACACCACATCACTAATTAGATTACTTAAGCGCAACACATCACGTCCAAAACATCCAAATTGCCAGCATACATACACTGGACTTTTGACATTCAGATACCGCCACCAACACATCCAAGTTTTCTAATATTACATCAAGGTCTTAGTCTTTCTACTTATTATTACATGCCAGATATGCCAATCATGCAAAAGATCATCGTGAACAAAACCCTAGTAGCTAGCGCAACAACTACTAGCCTACTCGTCGGGGTCGTCGTCAGGGTCAGAGACGTCACCATCGCCACCAGGTGAAGCTGCAGGCTCGTCCTCATCGTCATCGTCAATGTCCATGCCAGCGGTGTCTAGAGGAGCATATGGGCCAACCCCATTGTAGAGCGCGTGAAACTCCTCGTGCAAGTTGATGTTGTACTCCTCTAGCTCATCAACCCTCTGCCTCAGAAGGTCCCTCTCGTCCCAGGCTTCATTCCTCTCCTGAACCAACTGCTCCATCATGCGGTCCGTATTGTTGTTGGCCTGAGTCAACGTATGCACCAGCTGTATAGCACCATCACCTCTCTCCATAGCCTGGTCCTATTGTAAGGTCATATCAGCCAACTGCTCTTGCAAATTTGCTATCGCACATGCCTGCTTCTTCTTCTGCTTCTTTGCATTGAGCTTATCATCACCTTGCAGGTCAGTCAATGTCTAGTAAGTGCACTCAAGACCTTCATAAGCTCTGATAGCTGCAAACATAGCACTCATAGCATGGTTATCACTTGCCTGTCCCTCATCTAGACCTCTGACTAAGGCACTTCTCTAAGGCTGAACCCAAATAGCATCACGAGGATCATCCCTAGGAAAGGTGCTAGCTAGCGCTGCTGCAAGCTCATTAGAAAACCTGCTCATGATGTCCCTGATGACACGAAAAGCCGCTCCCTCTGCACCCTCAAAAGGAGCGCGTCCCTCAAACTCCAAGTGCCAGCCATCCCAATCTGGAGCATCACCAAGAGCAGGAACTGTGATCTCCACCACTGCAATCCCATCCTCTGCCAACTGTCTCTTAGTCCAAGAGTACACCAGCTCTTGACCCTCCAGGTACCCCACATCATGGAGCACTCTCCAAAGTAAGATCGGCATGACAAACTCGCTCAGGAAGGTATCCGTGTTGTGGTGCTCCCTCAGGGCTAACTAGTGTCGAGGTGCTCTTCCTCCAGTGGACTTACGGGCAGTTTGCTTCGTGCGTGCCATCTATAGCAAAATTTTTATTACTCACGTGAGAACAATATTATGTTGTCATTTTTATCAAAATGAGATAATCAACTTATAAGGGAAGGAGCAATGCCAAGAATGATATGTAACAACATGATGCATGCATGTTCCATACGTTCTCACAAAATTAGAAAAAAATAACAATTACTAGCGGTATAGACGGTGTCATACAATGGTCTCCCGTAAACGTAACTAATACGTACTACACGATCACGCTGTTATGTACCAGCAGAAGATTCACTTCAGCCCAAACCCTCACAGTATGAATAATATGCATGAAAGCAGTAAAGTAATCTACTCGCTCTACACGCATCCCCAAATACGCGTACAACGGTAGCAACTACCCGAACCATCGTCCTATTGATGGCATCGTCACCACAGGATGGAATTACCCACACATAGGATACCTTCATATAAACATGTGTATAACATGTAAATAATTCGGCATCATATAAGCACTTTCCTAGATCGGGAGTGTATCCGATCATGCTCTCACAACTCCCACTTAGCGAGGCGTAGAGGCAATTGATCCACAAATTATCACTCAAGTGAATGGTACTCATACAATAGCACGCTGTATGAGCAATGAAATAGAAATATGATGCAACGACCCCCCAGTCAGTACTTAAATAAGTCACCTAGAGTCCTTAAATGGGCATAAAGGATATGACCACAGGCACACTATTAAGTTGTAAATCTCAGGTTTAAACACTGTTTTGTTTTAAATACACATGTGAACAGTATCTGCTAAACCTTGTTCCGATACTAGCTGTAACAGAACCGACCAATTATACAAAATTAAGTAAGAAAATCACCCGCCGAAGCAGATAATTTAACAAAATTAAGCCCGTATAACCTGGTAGTCCGTGAAACCACGAAGGATTTCAAACCAACCAATATACAAACCAAGATCGTATAAGTTTAGCAGCCACAGTCACATATTACATAAAGTTCGCAACGATAATTGAATACATCAGAGTTTAGAATATAAAGTTATTACAAACCAAGTTCAAGATAAAATAGCGGAAGCCAAATATTTTATAAACCACACACACTTAGTTCAATTACAGTGCTAGGAGATAGTCATTTCCCACAAAAGCATTAGGTAAGACATACGGCGTGACCATTGCCCTTGGTCCTAGTTGTCGCCCATCGCCGTATACTGGCAGTTTATGCAATAGCCGTAGTACATCTGATCATCTGCAATAACAATAGGAACAACGTCCTGAGTACGAGAAAGTACTTAGCTAGACTTACCCGTCTTAAACCAAAATAAAGTAACACCAAGGAGGATACAAGGCTTTCTTTTAGTGGACTAGCTGACTCATTTGCGAAAAGCATAATCTATCATGACTAAACCATTTTAAATAATTTGCATCATCTTTATTAGAACCTATCAAGCTAGGTAAGCACCTATGCTATAGCAATCACTTAATTAACCAATATCAACCATATAACCATCAGTGTTCCATCATCATTACTACGATGTCGTAACTCAAGTCAAGTGCTCACTATCCAGGAGCGATGGTGATTCAAATTAATTCCTAACCAGCTGGTGATTTATTTCTTACACAAACCACACTCACCCGCTAAAGTGAGCTACAGATCACCAATGACACTTTCCAGGTAAACATCGTGGGGTAACAATCATGGACCGCACTACCCAGGGACCGCCTGACTCCCAGGACGCACCTTGGGCTCACTCTTCGTGTCCCCGTCTAACCCCCTTCGACACCAGTCTACCAATCCGAGTTTATCCCGGCCCGAAAAGTGTCACTAGCTTCGTGGTCGAAAGGTACTTTTTTCGGCCAGCTAAATGTGAGGCATGTGTTCAATATGACAAGAGGGACAAGCAACGATCGGTCCTTAACCGACATAGACAGAAAACTAATAGCACCCCAGAACCCTGTCTAGTTGCCTCCAACTTTATTGTCTGGTCTCTAACTATCCATTAACACATGGTTATTTCCAGGATATCATCCATTCCACAGCTAAAGCATACCAGTAACCACCTATCATTCTAGGTGATCGAAAATCACCGATCGCTACCGGTCTAAGCAGGGCTAAGCAGTATTCGATCCTAAATCTATCCAGGTAAGAATATCATCAGGTAGGCAAGAATAGTAATAAATGCATCAACGGTTTCATCCAACTCTTATAACTTAATGCAACAATATATATATATATATAAAGTAGGAGACTTAAAATACTTCGGGGCTTGTCTCGTTCGAAGGAACTGGGTTGGTGGTCCACACACTTAGGTAGATCCTCTTCTTGCTTGTCTACCTCGGACACCTCCTGTGCCTAAGCTTCTTGTCGATCGGACCCGGTCTGCTCCTCTTAAACTGCTACTGGCAACTCCTCATGGGATCCTGTATGATGCAATTACATACATAAATATGCAAACAATGCATCAGATACGATGGTATGCGTTGATCATGATGACATGATATGCAGATGAACACATTGAGACTTATAGTATAGACTAGAGACAAAACCTTTCTACAAGGTAGTCAACATCTTCCAATCAGTTACTACGAATACATGTCATCTACTGCATTCTCTTCTATTATACTCCCTGTTACTTTTACACTTACATACAACCCTAATACAAGTGCTACTACACTTTATTAGCACAACCACATTAACTTGTCAAGTAACATCAGCAAGCGATTTGATGCTTCAAAGATACAACAAAGCTTCATTATTAAACCCAATATGCATAAAGAATATTATTTCATATTTCATTTAAACTAGGGTTACAACAGAAATCTATATTTCTATTGCATAGAAAAATCTACAAAAATTATAGTAGCATAGTACTACTCTAAGTAGCCTACCACAAAATTTTCATAGAAATTGGATAAGTAAAATAGCCTACACAAAAATGAAAAGCTATGACATAAAAATTAGCATGAAAATACTTTGTACTATGAAAAGTATCAAACAACAGATTTACTATTTTTCCTATGATCTACACAGTAAACTAACACTATAAAAAATTTATCACATGCATGTTTTATACAAATTTCTCTCTCTAGCAAAAATAACAATAATCAGCCCTAAATAGCACTTGAACTAGACATCACTATTTTTCTATAGAACATGCATGACATATATTTTTCATATAAATTACATCACACAAGAAGAATAACAAACTTGGAATCATAATTTTCTGAGCTTCTTATGATTTATTATGCATTTCTTAAGAAAATAACAATTTCAAGAATTAAATAAAGCTCCACAGAAAAGTATCACAAAATCAACATGCAAAAATTTTAAGCTATAGATATATTCATGAGGATCACAAAAAAAATTTATTTCACCATTTTTGGAGCCAAAATGAGCAAGTTATGATTTTTTCCAAAGCATTTACATCATTTCTGAAAATCATTTTCTAATTTTCTTTTAAAATCTACTGTGGAAAATGCTGGGTGCACCCGGTGCAGTGCATCCGCTGGCGCTGGCGGCAGGGGTATGCGGGTCAACCGACCCCACCCGTCAGCCAGGCCGAGACGGGGCGGCGCTGACCGGCGGCCTCTCACCGACGGCGAGGTCTCCAGCCAGGCCAAGGTCACCCAGATGACCACCTTAACCCTGCGAACTCGATGACGCACGCGCGGTGGCCAGAGGAGCTCGGGAGACCAGTCACCGCCGTCCATGGCGGAGCGGTGGCGCGGGTGGTCGCCGGCCAGCCATTCTTGGCCAAGAGATGGTCACGGGAAGGATGCTCGAGCACCGGTGAGCTAAGGCGAGCAAGATACGTGCAAAGAAAGAAGAGGAGGTGGGGCGGAGAGGAGGAGCCCACAGAGCAGAAATCTCCGGCGTGCTCAGCCATGCTCCGGCGAGCAATGCCCGTCGAAGGGGGCCTTACCACGGGAAGCTTGTGCGAGCACGGGCTGCGCGAGGGAGAGGCGGAGCTCGGAGGAAGATGGTGGCACCGGTGGTGCACTGTGGTGGCCAGAACGGGCAACGCCGGCGAGCGCGCGTGCAGGCGGTGGCGGAGGAGAGCCGCTCGGCTTGCTCTGCTATGGCGGTGGAGTGAAAGAGGAAGAAGTGGAGTGGGTGGGGAGGCAGAGCGCGACGTTAGGCGTCTTAAGGGAGCACGTGGGGGCCACCGGGCGGCCAGGTGCCGCCAGCGACGGGACATGGCGGCCACGGGGCAGGCAGCCCCTGCGGCGGTCGGGCGCGGCGTGCAGGCGCAAGAGGAGGCAAGCGCACGGGTGCGAGTGGGCCAGCTTCAGCTGGTGGGCCGGAAGTGGAGCGCGCGGCCCGTTAAGCAAAGAAGCCTTTTTCTTTTCCAAATGAAATTCTAGATTTTTCCAACGGTCTCAAATTTCAAATTTTGAAGTACAAAATGGCATTTTCAAGACTTGCCTCGAAAAAAGTTGTTCAAAATTTAATTATCTACAATATTGCTTTAGGGCACATTTTGAAATTCCAAACAGATTTTGAAATGGAGATTCAAAGCCCATTTTAAATCAAGATTCCATTTTTCTAGAATATTTTTAAAAGCAAATTTTGAGGAAATTTTGAATACCAAACTTGCTCCAAAATTTAAGCTAAATATTCCTAAATGATTTGCACTTAACACCAAACATGTTTTAATGGCCTAACAAGCATAATCAGGGCAAAATTGTATTTAAACAAACATATGCAACATTTATGTTTCAAAGTGATGTTTCACATGTTTCAACTCAATGTTATACTTATATTGCATGTGATTATGAATGCAAGATGATGCTCATGCTCATGATTTGGAATGCTAATGCAATGCTTAACACCTAGTGTGTTACAACAAGGGAGCGAGCTCGCCGTTGCCAATGGCGGAACGGCAGCGTGGCTCAACGACGGCCATCTCCGGCCAAGAGACGGCACGGGGAGTGGCGCACGAGCACCGGGAAACCGAGACAAACGAGATGCGTGCAAAGAGGAGAGAAAAGGTGGAGAGGAGAGGGGGAGTCCACAGAGTGGAGCTCCCCGGTGAGCTCGGTCGTGCTCCAGCGAGCGATTCCCACGGACGGGTGCCTTACCATGGCAAGCCGAGGCAAGCGCGGGATGCACGAGGTGGAGGAGGTGCTCGGGGCGAGATGCAGTGGCCGGCGGTGAGCGGTGGTGGCTGGGACGGCCAACTCCGGAGAGGGCGCGCACGGTGCGGTGGCGAAGGCGAGCCCGCACGTGCTCTGCTGCTGCTGGCGAGAGGATGGACTGGAGGAATGGGCGAGTGAGGCAGGACGAGCTGGGGCGTGGGTGAAGGCGAGAGCGGGCTGCAGGGGGCCATGGCGTGCCACCAGGCGGTCGACGCCAGCGACGGTCCGCCACGCGGCGGGCGCATGCTGCGGCCGGTCGGAACGCGGGTGCACGCGCGCGGGCGGGGAGGCGAGCGCGCGGGTGAGCAAGCCGGGCCGGCTTGGCCAGCTGGGCCAGAAAGGAGGGCGCGTCCCATTTACAAAAAGAAAATGTTTTTTCTTTACTTTTTCAAATAAACAGCCCCAAAATTTTCTTTTTGAGCAAGAAAAGCTCATTTTCACAAGTTGACCCAAAAATAAAAGTTGTCCAAAATTTTATTCTCTACAACATTGGTTTAGGGTATATTTTGAAATTCTAACTAGATTTTGAAATAGGGATTTAAAATCTATTTTAAATCAAAACTCCATTATTCTAGATTATTTTTAAAAGCAAAATTTGAGAAATTTTGAATATAACCCTTGCTCCAAATTGTTTGCTAAACATTTCTAAGTTGTTTATTTACTAAAACAAGCACATATAAGGCATGACAAGCATCAACATGACATTAAATCTACTGAAACAAAACATTACAACATGCATGTTTCATTAACATGTTTCAAGCCTATATTTCATGTTATGCTTAACGATGAATGATTATGCTTATGCACCTGATTAACAATGTCTAATGCATGCTTAACACCTAGGGTGTTATAGTGGCTTGACCCTCTGTCTGCACCCCTGGCTCTGTGACTTTAATGGTGCCAACACTAACTATCATTCTGCTTATATGTGATCCCTGTAATTAAGTTGCCTCTTAGTTTATTCGTTATAGTTTGTAGAGGCTAACCTTCACATGAGGAAAATCTAAAGTATAATATGTTTTTGAGGGCATTCTCTAGCCTCTACCTCCACCATGCTCCCACATGCAACGTTGGTTAATTTCAAATCAAGTAAATTAATATTATGCCCAAAAGATGTTAATGTACACTTAAATAAATTGCAGTAGGGGTCCTCTTAGTAGGCAAAAAAATCTTCTTTGTGTTCTACAATTGAGACCAAATCACTGCCATATTAAAATATTTATCTTGGCACCATTCATAAAGTTTTTTCTGTCTTTTGTCTTGGGAAGAGCTAGCGCCCAGATGTCCAGCCGTAGGACTCATTCGGACACTGCTCCGGCACCTGCGCCTGTATCGCATCCCACGCGCTCGCGCCCCGCATCCCATCCCATGCCAGCGCCTACGTACGAACGCAACACCCCGGACAACCCCTACCCCAATGCCAACGCCAACGCTGAGGCGAGATGGAGGGAAGGGAAGGGAGGGGAGGGAGACGAAAGGAGAGGGTTAGGCGCACCACGCGAGGTAGGAGCCAAAGCCCTGCGGCAGACCGCTGTCCGACAACCATCGGCGGCATTGCAACATGCGCCTGAAACACTTGCAAAAGCACCTGAAAACGCATGAAAAGCCATTGCAAAACATATGCAACATCCAGATAAAACACTTGCAACATATGTGTGAAACATATTTAACATCCAAATAAACACACTTGCAACATATGCCTGAAAAAGACAGATGAAACATTTGGAACATACACTTACAACATACATGTATAGCTATTGCAACATGTGTAGCATTCCAATCTACTTTTGCAACATCCAAATGAAAACATATAAAATAATTAAAACATACACTTGCAACATGCACTTTCAGTGCAATGTCACCTTACAGCTTGATGGAATGGAGGCTCATCGTTGCGGAGCTCGATGCCAGCACGGAGGTCGGCGGTGGCGCATGGAGCTCGTTGGTGCGGCAGTGGCACCGGCAACTCGCCATCGGGGCAGCGTCACACGAAGCTCCTCCATCGGCTTGGGAACGGCGGTGTTGGTAGTACCTCGATGCGACAAGGGACGAGACACGCACGCGGTGCGACGTGGGATGGGGGCGCCGCGTGGTGGCGAGGCGGCAGGCGGACGGCGCGGTGAGCCGCGACGAGCGAAGCAAGTCGGGAGTTGGGGATTTCTCAGTTGTCGCTGTGTAGAGATGCAGATAGCGTAGATGGAGCAGTCCTATTGGCAGTTGGGCCCGGTCGCTACGTAGGCCTGAGAACGGAGCATTTGGACGGACGCCCTCACCAGAGTATTAGCGAAATATTGTTATGGTACTTGAGATTCCTTCGTGCACATGAAGAGCATAATAAATATTAGATAGATTCCCTGTCACTTAAATATCATGTCGAGGATTGAGAACTTCTAAGATGAAGTTTGGATCTCCTAAGAAAAGTAAGAATACGATAGAAAATGAAAATAAGATTAAAACACTCGAATCTAGAGTCTATCTATCTATCTATCCAAATCCTGCTATTTTGATATTCTGACTAAGCAAAGACAACACTCACTATCAAAATAAGATCTGGACACTCCTTATTTTTTTAATCTAGAATCTAGATTCTACATCATTAAATCCTAATTTAAGACTCTTAAGAAAAGAGACTCGAGTGGACGACACGAGAGGTAATATATAAAAATAGAAAATAATGTCTTTTGTAGATATAGACAAAGAAAAGTTGTTACGAATGGGGAAGTCACCTATTCTAGGCTAATGCTAGATTGCAAGCTAGGGTTCAGGTTTCCAATCATGAAAATCATGAAGACCGTGAAAAACTGAAGGTGCATGGTCATATTAGAGAATGTAGCGAGGTCCACTATAGTTTGGCCAAAGGGGATTAAAATCAATGAATCATACTCAAAGCGATACTTTTCTTGAGATTGATTTGGTTAGTCATGGCAAGAAAGAAATACTTGTGACTAAAATTTTGCCTCAACTAACTGAAATGACGACCAAACATACTTGAATTTTTATTTCAAGCAAAACCAATGACTTGCAGTCTTCCCAGATGATTATTAGTATATATCACTTTCCAACGTATAGTCATTTTTTTTATTAAGAATGGATCAGTGACAAGAGGTTGCCAACAGTCAAGATGATTACCAACAAGATCGTAGGCACACTGAAAGAGTCCTTACATAGAACGAGTCTACATACACATTTAATAAAATCAGTACCGCACATTAGCCGCACTAATAATCATCGTCAAATATTTTACACCTTACCAAAAAAAAACGGTATTTCCATACATCGAAGCTATAAAATTTAGCCAAACTCTATATGATGCATTATTATTTTTTTGCTCTCGCAAACCTATATTGGAGTTTGGAACTTGGAACACTTAATAAATAACTTTATGTACGAACTGTTATTGTCCATGTCAACTTTTTCTCTTCTACATGATAAGAAAGTTTGATAGAAGAGAATGCATTTATGCTATCTATACTGAGGTCACACTACTAAAAATTGATTTTAGGAGACAACTGTTAGTATTTCTTAACGCATACAGAAATAATCCGCAAGCGCACGGAATTACCGTTGTAGCATTTCACCTGAAAGTATTCAGGGTATCATATTTCCACAGGGAACGGATGTGTAGTAGTCTCTTATCTAGTTTACCTAAGGTAACAAGAAGAAATATAGCTCGGGTAGCGATGTTTTCTAGGGATAGAGATCCTAACCTAAGATAGCTTTGCCACTATACTTACTTCGGGCACCAGCTTATACTTGGTCTGCCAAGTACCTCCGGCTTCCAGCTCTACGTCGTACCCTAGATGTCAGGGATTACGAGGGACGGACAGGGTTGTCACCACCTGTCGTCTACCCCTCAACCTTTGGACACGAGGCAAACGAAGGTAGCCTCTAGCCCAGACACCACGTCTATGCTATCAACTACTACTCTAGCGCTGTACAGGGTGGTCCGTCTTTATCGAGAGCCCTCTCCTAGAGTATCCGCCACAGGGACAGACGACGAACCCGCAAGCAAATAGTAAACAAGACTAACTTAAAGTAACAACTCACCACCGTAGAAGAAAATGAACCTTTGAAATCCAAATAGTACTAGATTCACTGAGGTACAAGTGAAGAGGGAGCCGACATTCCCGACATTCCTTCCGCTATGTGTACAAGGGGCCCCAAGTACACTAATGGAGGTAGCCGACAATTCCGGTATTTCTCCATCTCTTTCTCTTCCTCACTCCCTAAACTAAAGAGCTAGCTAGAGAGCTAAGATATGAATGGAGCTCTTCTCTCTTCTTGCTACATTGTGTCTCCTTGTGTTGATGAATGATCAAATGAGGGAGGAGAGGTCCTCCTTTTATAGGTGGAGAAGAGGGGTGTATTCCTTGGATCCCCTCAAATGGAAGGAGCAAACTGCCCTTCTCCGCATTGATTGCACCGCCAATACCCCTGTCACCATCATTGGAGAGGCGGCATGAGATGAACCACCAAAGATGGGCCCGAGGCACGGCCGCACCCAACTGGGCCCAAATGGCCCCATCTTCGGTGGGTTGCCTTCATTGGGCCTCTAGATGGGTCCTACAAAGTTTGGCGCCATTTGGAGTTGATTTGATATGAGTTTTGGCCTTTTTTTCTCCACCTAACTAGGTCCTGCTTTGCTTGGTAACTGGGCCTTCTCCTCTTGGGCTCATGACGGATGATGTTACGCCTTGTCTTATTGCGCATTTCGAGCGTGTTATCCTTGTTTTTCAAGCATGTGCCCTTCAAAACATGTAAACACCAAAACTTGTGGAACTTGTTAGTTATAAGCCCTAATTCTAAGTTTTGTGTCTATATTAGTTTATTTTATGTGATAGTTGGTAGTTAATAATAGGAGTTTAAGGACCGCCAACAACAACCCTTTTTATTTGCAGAGATGGTCAAAATTTATCTTTGACTCTAAAAATGCCTACATATTTTTAGAGACGGCCGCTCCATTTATGGAGGCGGCCAAGCAAAAAAACCACCTCCTAGAATCAATTAACAGAGATGAGCTTCTTAATAGATCCGGCTCTAGAAATAAGCCAAGGTCTAGCCAACCCACTAAGCCACTTCACGTATATATACTCAGCCTAGCCCCTGCCTAACCCTAGTCAACAAAAACTTCTCTCTCCTGTTGATCATCCACAACGTGGCACCCCCCTCCTCTCTGGCCTTTCTCAATCATCTTGACATCGACAACCAAGGACACCTCTACCGAAACATTTTATCGGCCACCACCCCTTCCTCTTCCAAATCTGGTAGCTCCACCCCTTCCTCTACCCATGTTGGTCGCATCCCCGTTCCTCTCCCCACCCAGATCTGGTGGGGCAAGACGGACTGGGGGAGAGTAGCCCAATGACGAGAAGCTGTAACCACTGTCTTGGAGCTCTATAAATGTGTCTTGGATCCATATCCCAACTGGCAGCAACAGATTCGGCCGGTACTAGCGAAGAGGGTGGGTGCTCAATGAATGGGCGACCAGTGCTCTTCCGTGTGGGTGGCGATGGATCCTGCCGGTCCTAGCAAATGGGAAGCCCATGTCGGAGTAGGCATCGCCATGGTGGATAGCTTGGTCAGATGCGGCAACAGGGAGCTCCCTTGGTTCTAGGTTGGTACATGTCCAGATCCCCTTAGGTTTCACCTTAGTCGTCCTCACATATATATTGCCCCTCTCTCTTTTTAGGTCGACTATGGGATAGTGAGATATAAGGCCAGTGGAGGCTCCACAAACCAGGAACCAGCATGATGGGATCGACGGTGCGCTTAGGAGCAGGCTCAGGAGCCGGGCTCAGTGGTGGGCTTGTGGTCTTTTTGGTTTTTAATCTATTTGTAGAGGCAAATAATTATAACTAGCTTGTAGTGAGCATAGCTTCACCGTGATTCTTCTTGCCATTGATTTAATTAATTTTCAGCTATATCCATATTCCTATATATCCCACTTATCTTAATAACCTACCTCTACGATTGAGAAAAGTTATCCATATAAATTTCACAGATAACCATATATTTATGCTCCTTATAGTTGCGTTTTTGGCATTAACAGAATGCGATCGATCCCTAATACCACTTTTATTCCGGGATACATATATGCATTGAGCAATAGCCAAAGTCGGCATACTGATTCTTTTCATATTTTTCATGACACCGTACAGGGTACACCTTTTGGAGTGCACGAGTGGGTGATATAGTGGGCAGGCCACTAATAACGAACTCATCAAGAATTCAAGATGCTTCGCGCACTTTGCTTGGTTTTGTCCTCACGCGTAGCCCTCCACTAACAATCTGGTTAACTGATTAGTTCCTTTGAAAACAGAGGAATAATTCGGTTGCAGAATTCATCAAACTTATGTACACTAGTTAAGTCTTTTAACTCTTTTTTTTTAGACTTAAGTCTTTTAACTCTTCGTCAGAATTTCAAATAGAGTAGAGTGCATAAGCAGTCGTCTAATTTGTTCCATCGTCGTGTCATCCAGATACCTATATACACTTTCAAGATACATAATATAATCTCGAGTCAATTTCTATTTGGGTCTCATTTGTTACCCAGAGTTTATACTGTACCTGCATCGCCCTCTATGTGAGTGGCAGTGGTAGAAGAGGTGCAAGAGCCACGAGCTGCCTTTGGTTTGAGGACAAAGGTTAATAGGATATGGTTATTCATAGATTTCAGAATGAGCTTATCCATATTACTTGTTTAGCTAAATGGATGGGACAAGTTATTTTTCTGTTTGGTTGGATGGATAGGAAGAAAAATATTAAATAATTATCTATAAATTATTTAAAAATAGTGACAACTAAGTATACACTAATAAATATGCACTAATTTTGTCATGATAATCACTAATTTAAAATAAAATATGTTAATTGGCAGTCAATGAATGTCATGGAAGTCTACGAAGATTTTGAGATAATCTTCGCTAAGCAACACCTGCTTTGGGATGCATACGATGAATGAGTGGAGACCTGCAGCTTTTGTCGCTTCCATGTATCAACCATGGAACCTCCTATTTCCCATGGCTCCTCAAAGAAGTCACCCAAAGGCAACATGAACTTGCGATGCTCATAGTTTTGCGGGCAATCATTGGTAATGATCCAACCGTGGGTGATGATAGTCTCCTCTTTTGAGACTTGCCAGTCAGAAACTCGGCTAATATGTCCTCACATGTTGGACTGGCCTGATTGTTAGAATGGTACGTTCTTGTGTGCTTTTGGACCGCTCGCGTTATCCCCTTATGGTCGGTTGGGAGTTGTTGTGGCTTCAGGATCTTTCACCGACAGGGGAGTGGTTCGCTCTTCAGTTGTACTTGCTTTTAGCAATGTAGTGTACTCTTGTGGAGATACTTCAGCTTCTAGGAATCACTACTATAGAAACTTCATCATCGCCGGTTCTAACCCCCCCCCCCCCCCCCTCTCTGCCGGTTATGGCCGTCTTTGGTGATAGCCTTGGTTATCACCGCCGGTTCAAAACTAGTGGTGGTATTAGCCATCATCACCGGATCAGCTTTCAATACGGCGGTGTTGTGGTCACCATCACTGCTTATGATTTGTAAGTAGAGCATTGTAGGTTAGCTCTCTCGACCCTTGCTAATAATAGATATATTGAGAAGCAATCATGACTTTGCTTATGATTTTTTTTTCTTTTTATTTTGTATCCTTTCTCTCTTTTTTTTCAAATCATTAGCTAAAAACTTGTTTATGTCTTCACAAAAAAAATGTTTATGTCACCATCACTGCTTATGATTTATTCTAGGATTTAACGGTGCTATTTTTTCAATGGTAGGCAGCGTGTCCGTCGACAGCGAGACACTTGTGGTGACTTCGTCAATCTCGAGATTTACCGGTCCAACTCAGTTCTTCAGAGGTGCTCATAGGGGTAGGGTGTGCGTGCGTTCGTTCACAGGGGTGAGTGTGCGCTCGTGTTGTGAGCGTCTGCGTCTGTAACTGGGTCTCGCAAAAAAAACCGCGGCTTCCTACAGGAGATGTGATTCGCTTTCTAACCAAGTTGAAGTCAATTGACACGTCTTTCTTTTTTCGTATGAAATCAATCTCTATCTCATGCTTGCTGCTTGGTACATAATTTCGGCCGCCTACTAAAACAAGGACAAATATTTTGGTTGCATGACAGCCACAACACGCATCCGGATCAGCATGACCGGCCACTACCTGCAGCCATATCGTAGATTTTGATCCAAGTCAATATTTTCTTCATAAAGGTAAAGCTGCTTCTACCCATCTATTGGCAGCCAGAGAGAAACGTGGCAATTTTTAAAGTAAGCCAGTATACAGTAGTACGGTAGGTCGCACCACGATTTTATGCACGAATAGTGTTTTCTTACTTGAGCACATGCATTATCTCAAAAGTTCCGGACTGCTTTTACTTGAAAATCTAAAGTAGCATAGTCTCGGCCTCACGGGTGTCGTCCATCATGCAGTCCTGAAAATAGTGATTGGGTTAGTATTCTCAAATTGCTTCCCCAGAGTGACCGATGAGTCATCAGAATTCACACAACGCCGCCGGCGGCGGGGGCGGCGGTGGGGCGACCAGGCGGCCGTGTCATCGCCGTTCAACATGAGCTGCAGAAAGCAAATGATTGCAGTTTAATTGGAAACTACCGAAGGTGTGTTTTAGCATACTTTTGAGGCCCCCGCATCACCCTTGGCGATAGCTCGGGCGGCAAACAAGAATGCAAGTTCAAACTAGTTTTTCACCTTTCTTAAACTACGAAAATAGTCATTGTAGTTTAAGAAAGGAGGAAAAACGATCTAGAATGAATTTGACCGTAATTAGTTAGGTGATTAAAAAACGTTATGAGCTATACACTTGCATCCCTAGCGGCAAATCACAGGCATAGCTAGCCATTCCTCATCTCCTTTCTCCCTCCTCTCGCTGCGATCTGAGCCACCAGCCGGTAAACCTAAGCAACGACAATGATACAAAACTCTTTTACATGCAATGGTCTGAGATACAAAAGGAGCTTGTTTTGGAGGCTTGCCGCAAGATGGAGAATGTGGTTATGCGTTTTTTCGCATCCTATGGATGGTCTTTCGCTTTTAGGATTGAGTTTTGAGTCCTCTCGATATTGTAAACTCAGACGGTCATCTAGTGTCATTTTGTAATACCTTGGTCTGATTCCTCTTTTTTAGAGGATGAAGCCCGAATTTCTTTCCATTATCTAAAAAAAGCCACGACAATGAAGATGGTGGCGGGATCTTTTCTTCTTCTTTGTTCGGCGTGGATGGTGTCGGTTGGTTGAATTTGGCCAGTCCTAGTTCCTCTTTGTCAAATGGAGCTTCCTTCCCACCGGTCGGATCGAACCGCTTCCCCAACAGATCTTGTCTCTCCCCACTGGATCTTGTCTCCTCACCCATTTTGGTCAAGGCGGTATGACAATCACAGGTCATACAGAGGCGATGTCCATATAGACCATTGGTAGGACGTGTTGGTGGCTAGCTCTGATAGGCATTGGTAGGGCATATCGAGGTTGAACATATCGTGATAAGTTTTGCTAGGCCATAGACCATTGGTAGGGCATTGGTAGGGCATATCGCACGCCGCCGGGGGGCGAGGACACGCGAGACCACGGGCATATGGCCTAGCAAGGAAGGAGCAGAAAGCGACAGATTGAGTAGCAGATGAACCGTGAGATCATTGGATCAATCCGGGATTAACTATGCTTATGCTTACCAGAGTCAGCAATCACGGTGGAGCGCGCACATTTGTGCGGGCCCGGCCGCGAGCTAGTACGTAGGGCGGCGGCCGACGGATGGAACCAACCCGGCGGCTCGGTGTTGCGTCTCCGACGTGAACCTACCGTCGCCGCCATTCGTCGGCATGCACACGGGGATTCTTTGGCTTTGCGTAGCATAACCGCGAGCAGGCACCAGAGGTGGTGGCTCTCTGGACGGACGTGGGCACCGACACCACCGGCAACATGAACCAACACCTCTACTCCCTCCCTCGCCTGAAAATTGGCGCAACTTGAGCTAGTGTTTATTCTTCAAAAAATATTCAACGCTGATGGACTCATCATCATAATAT
Source organism: Saccharum hybrid cultivar R570 (assembly GCA_038087645.1). Lineage (NCBI taxonomy): Eukaryota > Viridiplantae > Streptophyta > Magnoliopsida > Poales > Poaceae > Saccharum > Saccharum hybrid cultivar. The sequence continues at coordinate 781,050 of JAQSUU010000627.1, read as the reverse complement.
AAGTTTTATAAAGGCACGGGGCCCTTACCCATCAGATTAATCCTCTTCATCTTTGCAGATTTTGATTGGGCCATTTGGAATATAACGGGAACAAGATGGCAATTGAACACAAGTTTCCAAAGGCCCCGCCTGACATCATATATGCTACTTTATCCTTCCTGCAGAAGTGGAGTTTAATTGCTTCTCGAGGAGGAAGATCGCCAACGATTTCTGCATGTGAAGGACGAAATCCTGCGCTGGATGAAAAATTTCAGGCCTAGTGTGCTGATGTCTACTGATATCTGTGAAATTTAGCTCTTGTACTAGGCTATTGTGTTGTCTTTTGCATTCCTGAGAAACTGGCTTCCCCAGTATTGTACCAAACTTTGCTTTATTAAAAGCTAAGGTAAAACTCTCGTTAATTTTTTTATAAATTTATACTCACAACCTTTACATATAATATTTTGTGAAATAAAACTTATCAACATAATATCTTAGAAAGTTGCAAAATTATACGCATAACTTTTATATATAATATTTTACGGAACAAGACTTAAGTTATACTCATAGCTTTTATGTATAACATTCTGCGAAACATAAACTTATCAGTACAATTTCTAAGAAAGTTGCAAAATTGTGAGCATAACTTTTATATATAACATTCTGCGCGAAACAAAAGTTATCACCATAGTTTTTATGATAACTTTTTTAATATAGTTTTTACGTAACTGTATAGATAACTTATCATGATAAGTTTGTCAACATGACCTATATACCCAACTTGTTCATAACTATTAGCGAACAAACTTATCACAAAATTTTCTTTCAACATGGATTTTATGGCACAGTTTTATATAGAAATTTTACAAATAATATAACTTATACACATAAGTTTCTGTTATCTAACAACTTCTCTATGTTACTTATTCTAGACAAACGTCTAAATCAAAAAAAATAAGTAACATCGCCTCTGTATGACCTGTGATTGTCATCGCCTCCGGGCGCTAGCAAGCCCCGGGAAGAAAGATAGCGTGCATCGCAGTTGAAGGAAGAACAAAGTAAAAGTATTGTCGAAGCGGTCACAATGCGTCATCTGAAACGAACCATTTTTTCATACGCCTGGCCCAATTAATCATGTGATCCGGAGGAGGAGGACTGGGTGAGTAGCTAAACCGTACAACAATTTGTTCTGAACAAAGCAATGGCAGCTTCAAAGCCCATCCGCGATCCCGTCCCTAAACGCCACGGCCCGCACAGCGTTCTCTCCAAACCATAGACGTGGGCTGGGCGCTTTTCCAGCGCGCCGAAAGATGAACCGGTCCACGAGCTGAGAGAGAGAGAGAGAGGACCGTCGACCCGTGGTGGTTCCTCATCGGCCGGGAAAGGAAAAACGCTAGCGGCCCGCTGTCGCTGCCGCAGGGACGGCCCGGAGCGCCGCCGTTGCCCACGGAGGCCTCGTTTTCTGACGCACGGCGCTCGTGCCTGTGTTGCCTGGTGGGTTGTCCGTAGTTACCCCCGGTGCTGGTGGAGTACCCGCCTTGCCGACTACATCCACGACACGAACACGATGCTGCCGGGCACGCACGCACCAAGATCAGACCATCTTGCCTCGGTGGAGGTTAGAGCAGCCTGCCACAGCATCTGCCGGTCTCGGGCACGTACGACGTGGCTCCTAGCCACCCAACTGCACACACCGCGCGCTGGATCCCCGACGCGACGTGCCCGGCCAACCGGCCACCAGTACGACGGAGTACCCGCCTGGCCGACTAGGGTCTGTTTATCCGGCTTATAATCCGTACTTTCAATTTGTTTTTTCAATCAAAACCATGTTTTTCTCTCACAGCAAATCAGCCAACATATTTTTTCAGCCGACTTATCAGCACAGCCAAAGGAAACCTCCTTCCACGACACGAACACGATGCTGCCGGGCACGCACGCACCAAGATCAGACCAGCATTTGTATATTATTGTCGTCATAAGTTAATTCGGCTGGGAACTGACCTGCCGGTCGGTCGGTGGATGACTGGCCTACCGCGCGCGCGTCCATCCAACAGCGCGCGCACGCACCGAATCGGCCGGTGTGCTCGCTCGTCGCCGCAGTACTCCAGCACGCCCTGACCGTACGTGCCAGGGCAGCAGGTAGGCAGGCAAGCAGGCGGGGGCGGATCGGAGGCCGGCCGGCGTCTACCGCTACCGGCCGGTCAGCTAGCCACGGCCAGGACAAGCGGGGACACGACTGGCCTGTCGCGACGGATCGGGCAGCAGGAGCCGTTCGGGCAAGGCAGAATTGGTGGAGTTGCCTACGATTTCTCCCCCCCACCTGATGTGCCCCACTTCTTGCTCTCCCAGCGGCAGTCACGGGCTAGATGCCACGGCCCCGTGACCGGCGGCCGTGTCCGCATCGATCCGCCTCTGCTCTGCCTCGTCATCACTCGCCTCGCTAGTAAACTACTGCTCTCCAACCTGAAGAGGACAAGACACGGAAAGGACACAACAACACTATGCCGTGCTAAATTGGTATTAATGCTAATCATAGCAGATCGAGCTGTTGTCACCTCTGCGTCGGCGTTACGTACACTACCCGTGCGTGCGAGCTGCAGCTGGAGCGCGCTGGATGCACGGCCCGAGCATGGATCCAATCATCGATAGACCTCGACCAATGAGGTCTCCATAGGGCCCTATACAGTACGGAGTAACAGTTACAGGTACTAGGTAAGTAGGTAGCTGTTTATTCCGTTAGCCACAAACATATAATGACGTTTTTAAACCAAAATACACTTGTAAACCTTAAAAAGCTTGAACCATCAATAGTACTCAAAGTATTTATCTAGGAAACTATAACGGAGAGGACTCGATTTTTTTCTTAAAAAAACAAGCAATTTTCAAAGTTGTTCATATAAAAAAATAAAAACAAAAATAGGATGAAAATAGAAGGAAGAAGGAAGAAAAAAGATCCATTGAAGGCAAACCTAATTTTGGCGACCATCTTCTACACCGGTTAGCACCTTCTTCTCTAGCCACCTTCACCAACTCCAACGAGCTCTGGTTAGGATAAGTTTTATGAGGTTAGAGTTAAGGGGGTTTCCAGGTAGGTCAAGGAATTTGAGGCTTTCGGATTTAGAGAGATGCTAGGGGTGGCGGCAGGTAGGACGATGAGGCGGCTAGGGCACTGTGGTGGAGGAATACAACCAGTGAATGGTGCAAGTGGCAACGGCAGTGATCATAGTCGTTGTTGTTCCTGTTGAGGGATTAGAGTTGATCGTGGTAGTGGGCAATGACTCAGCCAGAGGCAGCGCTGCTAGATCTTGGAGACAATGCATGGCGACAGGGAGATTACCTAGGGCTAGTTATGGTCGTGAGTGGCAGCATCTCGCTGGAGCCAAGAGGGAGACACTGGTGGTGAGGGCGTTGATGGTAATTGTCTTGCAACGCCAACAATGGATTAGGGTCGGGCGTGGTCATGAGCGGCGACGGCAGTGCCATATTCGTGCGGGGACACTTGCAACTCTCAAGATCCAATCACACGATGAGCGTTGATACTAGTGATGGGATAACTGGGTGGGGGCTAGCTCTTGACCATTGGGAGAGAGCTCTCTCTCTAGTCACGTCCAATAAAAAAATGCTTCAGTATTTGGCCAAATTTCAAGAAAATTTGGTCCAACATATTGATCGTCAATATAATTCCAAATATGTAGTTTCGAAATATAACCACGTATTTGTTCATTTTCCATGAAAGATGCTTTCATAATCTTGTTAGTAGTACATATTAGACATTTAAACTACACTATAGTAAGAAATAATTGTGGTCTAAGTTCAAAAAAGACAACATCAGTAAGTATGTACTTATTACCTCCTAACAAAATATTTGTGACATTAAATTTGATTTTGCACTATACGATGCATATCTTTGACTAGTAGTGACATATACTCTGCCTCACTCCAAAAATCTAAAACGTATTTCACTAGGCAAAATTTGAATTTTACCAATTTTGAGCAACCGTTAGTCAAATTGCATGCAAGCTCAGGACATAAAACTTGCAACATATATATAATACATTTGTATCCAAAGTACCTCTAAGATGCATGGTACAGTATTGATTATATTTGTAATTTTCAGAATGACGTACGAAAATAAATCAAAGGGCTGAAATCTATTTGTGTATTAATTTCTTCAATCAAGATATATACGACTTAGTTACATTCCTAGACTAAGGGACTAAAATTAGAATATGTTCATAAAACCCTTAAAACTGTGAATGTGTTTAAATATAAATTTATCGATATATCTTGCATGTATGAAGAATAAAAGATATTTTAAAACGCTGATATAGTGATTTTTAAGTTTTTTTTAACCCAGCCTTGTATATGCTTCCGTGACTAATTAATAAATCGTGTCCTAAATAATTGACGTGGTTTTGTTAGCGAGTGAAGGGAGTATAAATGTAGCACTATTTGCTGGAGAGAGTAAAGATTGCAAGATCAGTATTAGTTGATCGGGCAATCGGCACCTACGGTATTAAATACGGACGTATGTGCAGGCCCAGACGGCCACTTGGCCAATTGATCGTGCTGTATGTACGTATGATGCTGTAGGTACGTCAGCTGTGACTCGAATGGATCGGTTCCGTATCCATGGACATGCTGCCAGCGTGTCCATCGCACGGTTCCCAGATCCGCGCTGAATGTGCACTGTAGTGTAGGTAGTGGTTGAAATCGGGATTAGTCAGCGCTATACGATCGAGTTTCTGGAGACGGATATCAGCTAGCACAAGGCCACTTGATCGGCGAGTCGATCTGGACTTGATATGCTGACGCAGTCGTCGTATGTACAGTTTGGTGTGCGAGGAGACAGCACTGGCCACAAAACAAGGCCCGCCGGGAGGTTGCAGCCTTGCAGGCAGCTTCGACTTGCTGCCTTTCACATGCGCACCGTCATACACAGTATGAATAGCAAACCTCTAAGCTGAATCTTACTGGCTAGCATGTAGCAACAAACTCCACGCGACGGGGAAAACAGAGTGGTGGTATGGCGACGAAGCTCCCGTGACGGATTATTGTACGTACGCGTTGTGTGGCACTACGAGTCATGGTCCGCTAACATCCACGAGTGAAGCTTCTAATGACCGGGCGTTTTCGCGGCCAGGACAATGCAAGCCCAGCACAGCCTCCCGATACATGGATCTCGCCGTCGACCGACCGACGCCATGGCGAACCGAAAGCGACGCCGCGCGCGCGGGCACACCAGCGGCCAACGAACTCGCTCACCCGCGATTGTTTTTCCCTCTTCTGTCCCATCCGTGTCGGCCTGGAGACGCCACCCTGCCTGCTGTGCCCGCTCTAGAAGGTCACATGGCCGATAAGATCGCCCTTGGGTCCGCACATGGCCTTGCAAAATTTTGGTCCGAGACACTGTTTGCCCCCACTGTTCATCGACCGCGAACGCAATAATTTGATGCAATGCAATCCCCACGTTGGAACATGCCACGCTACCCAATGACACCAATCGCTGCATTACTCTTACTATACTACACAACCTCAAACCTGTATACTATGTACGTAGCTAGTTGTAGTTAAGGAGGGATTTGCAACTTGCAAGCAATTAAAAGGATTGACTTGCTCGTCACATGGTCACTCACATCACATGCGGCCGGTCTTTATATCTCTCCGCTGCCTCCTCGCCCCACACCTTCCTTCCTTCGCCAACCAATCTACGTGCAGGCATTTCAGTGACACCACTTCCAGAGAGCAGAGAGGTAGCTAGCTAGGTGCCTAGCTCGATCATAGACAGACCATGGGCAACTCCATTGGCGGGAAGCGGCGGAGGGCGGCGCGGGTGATGACGGTGGACGGCGCCACGTACAAGTACCGCCCCCCGGCCGCGGCCGGGGACGCGCTGCGCGACCACCCGGGGCACCACCACCTGCTGGAGTCGGAGGAGGTGCGGCGCCTGGGCGTGCGCGCGCGCCCGCTCGACCCGGACGCGCCGCTCAAGCCCGGGAAGCTCTACTTCCTCGTCGACCTGCCCAGCCTGTCCTCCTCGTTTTCGGCGCGCCGCCGCCCGCCGCCCCAGCGGACGTGGTCCGGCGCGCTCCACTCCGGCGCCGGGGAGCGGCTGGAGAGCCTGATGCTGGCGCGGCGGTCGGCGTCCGACGTGGCGGCGTCGCTGATGGCGTCCCCCGCGTCGTCCGTCGAGGCCGTCGGCGGCGACGGCGGCGGCACCGTGCGCCTGCGGGTGCGGCTACCCAAGGCCGACGTGCAGCGGCTCGTCAAGGAGAGCCGCGACGCCGCCGACGCCGCCGAGAAGATCATGCAGCTCTGCGTCGCTCGGGACCAGCAGCAGCGACACCACCGGTCCGCGCCCGCCACGCCCCTCGTCGTGCCCGTGGCGCCGCCGCTGCCGCCGGCGATCACCTCGTCGTCGATGAGGATGAGCTTGCGCAAGGATTTCGATAACAACAGCAAGCCCGCGGCGACCGGCAAGAAAGAGGTGCGTCGTCCGTCCACTACCATGCCTTTCATAGTTCCTCACATCGACTACGGCAGAATTTGTAGCACTGAACGTAGTACGTTGAGCAACATTTGGCATCTTCAAACCATTTCGCACTATTTCAAGAGTCATCTTTTCAATCTTCGTATAGGAGTACAAATTAATTAACGGAAAAATACCACTAGTCCATTACTGTCGACTAGGACTCTAGGAGTATGCAGGTAGATTAGGATCCAACTATCCAAGTACCATGTCAGGCTAATTTAATTAAAATTAGTTAACTGTCTCTGCCTGTCTGATGCTGCCACGTAGTAGTACGTAACAAATACTCCTACTATGCATTGGTACTCTACGCTGGCATCTAGCGGCACCGTGGGGGTGGCGGCGCGCGGGGCGAGGAAATAAATACTCGCCACGGTCCATAAAAAAATATAATTCTTATATTTTGAGAAGTCAAACATTTTTAATTTTAATTAAAATTATATGAAAATATACTAACACTCATGAGACAAAATAAGTATCATTAGATTAGTGATAGAATATATTTTTATAATAAATTTATTTTGAAATATAAATGCTAATACTATTTATTATAAACTTAGTTAAAATTAAGCTAGTTTGACTGACACGTTTCCCGTAATTGCATTTCCGTGGAACAGAGGGAGGAAATGATGCGTGTGGCGTGTGTGCATGGTACAGTGGTCCAGTAGTAGAAACAGAAGGGTTTGGTGGATGGATGTGAGCGTGCATGTGATGACGGGGACAGGTACCAGTACCATAGACAGAGAGCGGTCACTCAGTCTACCTGTTAGGTGCGCTGCTGATGCTGTACTGTGCTTCATGGTGGCTGTCTAATTGATTAATTACGAGCTGTTAACTGTGTCTGATCGGGCTAACAGATCAGCATGCAAGTCAAATGCATTCATGACAAATTGTTTAGGATGGAGCAAATGCAGCTATATATATATATATATATATATATATATATATATATATATATATATATATATATATATATATATATATATATATATATATATATATATATATATATATATATATATATATATATATATATATATATATATTGTCATGTTTGGTAAGCTGACCTTGTACGTAGGGTCGTAGGGTTGTTAAATACGTACTTCATATATACTCCCTCAAGGTTGTCAAACAAAGTTGTTTGAGACAAGGTTTGGATCAAATATTGAAAATATAAATTATGAATAACTTTTAAGTTATTAAGTTTAAAAATGTGAAACCCACATGAATAGATTTATCTTAAAAAATACTTTCATAAAAATATACATATATCATTTTTTAATAAATATTTTTATAAAAAATAAGAAGTCAAAGTTATGCTTTAGAGACCGTGTCATTATCAAAACGACTTCTTTTATCAACCTGGTAGCAGTACCCATTAACCAAGCATGCAAACTGAAGGTCAACGAGTAAGGTACGTCGATCGTCGTACGTACTAATGTACTCCTAGTGATCCGCTGCCGCGCATGCATGCATGTGGTAAGATTCTGAAACGAACGCGGTTGTACCTGCTAGTTAAGGTACAGATCGATCAAGATATATATTCATATTGTAGTATGTAATAGTTGGACTTTGAAAATAGAGAAAGAACCTTTCAAACAGAGAGAGAAAGTACATTTATTGAGGACATTTAGGGCCTGTTTTGTTAAAGTTTAACTCCTATCGCATCAATGTTCCCTCAAATGCATGGAGTACTAAATGTAGACTAATTGCATGCATGTCGACACAGATTAGGAGTAATTTACGAGACGAATCTATTAAGCCTAATTAGTCCAAAATTGAAAACTTTTTGTCAAATAAGACGAAAATACTATAGTATTTGTTAAACTTTAACTCTTCAAACCAAACACCGTAGGACGGAGAATTTCCCGGCCAGAGCAGGGGGCTGGTCATGTGCCCTGTCGAGATCTGACACGACACTTCAAAGCCGGCCGGCCACTAACGGAGTCCACGTAGCTTAACACGCAACGCAATTCCTCTGGCTCTTATTCCGTCCACATCTTCTTCTTCTTCTTCTACTACTACTACCGTGTAACATTTCAGTGAACGGTTCTTGTAGAATCAACAGCTAGCCGGTTGCCGCTGTCGGTTAGGCCGTTGTTGATCGATGAAAATGCTGTTAATGCTCGCTCAGTCAGTCAGTTAGTCAGTCAGCACGGTAGGCGGCAGGCCGGACAATCATGCATGCAACCCTTTCCCTTTCGGTGGAAAGGAGAAAAAAAAATCAGTGGGAACGAGCACCTCACCACCGAGAACACTGCTAGCTGCTATACTACTGGCTTTCACTTGAAGCAACTCACTCATCACGCAGCAAGACCTGCTGCTGCTGCAGCCGCACAGTAGTGTGCAGTGTGCTAAGGCACCGTTTAGATGTCAAAAATTTTACCAAAATTTTCAGATTCCCCGTCACATCGAATCTTTGAACGCATGCATGAAGCATTAAATATAGATAACAAATAAAACTAATTACACAGTTTAGACGAAATGGACGAGACAAATCTTTTAAGCCTAATTAGACTATGATTGGACAATATTTGCCAAATAATAACGAAAGTGCTATATTAGCGTTTCGCCAAAAATTTTGCCAACTAAACAGCCTCTCAAGCCGGCTGGCCGGATAGAGGAGTCAACACCGCACAAATGCAAATTTGCAACAGCGCCGCAACCTTTTTTTTCGCCTTCTCGATCTTTTCCAAAAGCTTATACGGATCTAATAAAGCGATATGAAACCGTCGTCGCTATTATTATTAGCTGACAGTGTAAGCAACTAACAACTTCCTTTTTTTCCTTTTTCCTTTTCCTGTTGCATGCATGGTTCCTTTCAGAAACGGGCGAGGTTCGTGACGGTGCCGGACGAGATCATCGGCTTCTGAATTCTCATCGCCGGCCGGCCGATCAATATGATGCTGGGACGACGACGACTGGGATCATCCCACTCCGATCCTCGCAGCCATCAGTCTCTCTCCGAAGCCTCGAATTCGATCGGAGGAGTCTGCAGCAGCATAATGATGCGTGCCTCGGTGCCTGAAGATAGCAAAAGAAAGCTGTGTGCAAATTAATCGGTCAGGCTGGGAACATGAGAAGCTGCATGTGAATCAGATCAATGCCTTCCTGTCTCCCGGCTTCACATTCTGTCTGTACTCTCTAGTGTGCGTGTGCGTGTGGTCTCGCCGTGCACTCGCTTGACTCATGGTGTACATACAGCATATTGGTATTGCTTGATGCGTGGTGCGATCATGAAATCCCCCTTTTTCTGTCTCTTTTTCCCACTGCGCATCGTCCTCTGCCTTTCATCTTCATAACAGCTTCGACCCGGCGGTGTTGTGTAACATGAATAAAGCAAACTGAAGTGTGGAATCTGAAACGCTTTGCTGATCACTGTACAGTGATACTTGGCGCGGCAAAGTGGCGTCATGAATGACATATGAATGGGAGATTCTGATAGCGTTTGCCCCTCCTTACAGTTTTCAGGGCAGAAAAAAAATTTGTATTACCAACTATCCTAAATATGTTTGTGGAATTTTTTATTGGTTCAGATACCACGTATAGTTAAGAGCATCAACCCATGATATATAAAATGTACTTGCGGTTGCAAAGTTTGAGTTGTTTAATTTATGAGTAAGGGTCTGTTTGGTTACCTACATAACTCCTTATCCAGACTCTCGCAACGCAGTTCGTCCCTGTTTGGTATATATATATATATATATATATATATATATATATATATATATATATATATATATATATATATATATATATATATATATATATATATATATATTATACCCAGTACCCGAGTCCAAATTACCGATCCCGTCCGATTCAACCACTTTCGCTCCCAGCGCCGGGTTCCCGTTTCCCTCTCTCGCAGACGAGCGCCGGATCTCCCACTTCCCAGTTCCCTCCTCTCACCCGAGCGCCGGTTATCCCTCTCCCAGCTTTCGTATTCAGTTCCCAGCTCGCTTCATCTGCCTCGCCTCCGCAGCCTCAGGCGGTTAGCGACTCCGACGCCTCCGAAGCCGCCGAATCCAGATCGCCGCCGCACTACTCAGCGCGCCGCCGGAGGACTCAGTGCCGCCGTGCCTCCCCCAGCGCCGTGCGGCTGCAGACGCACCGCGCCGCACGGCCGGACCTTGTCGGACGGCGTTCCCCAGCGGCCCGCCCCGCCCTGTCGGTTTCTCGCCCGGTTTGCCCCTGCCTCCGCACCCGCCGCGCCGCTCCCAGCGCTGTGTTCACAGACGCATCACGCCGCCCGTCGATTGCCGAGCACCAACGTTGATTGCCGAGCTTGCTCCATTTTGGGATGGAGCCAACCGGTCCCTCAGGTTTCCTTTACATTCTTATTCACGTATATCGCTTTGATTTGATGTCCTATTAAGGTTGTGTTCAATTGGTTTCAGTATTAGATTCCCTGATATGTGTACTCTTTGTTAAAAAAGAATGGTCACCGTGTTTCCTCTTCATTTTATATGTTTCCTTTATTTTTGCTCTTGATAATATTTTGTGCTCATATAATGGTTCAAAATCAAACATTGGTTTCTTACAACCAAAGACATTGATTCAGCTTTTGTGTTTTTTCTTGTTTCAGATCATACACGTATTATTTTCTTATGCTGTGATGATAGTTTAATAAAGCAATTCTATTTATTCTCAATTTGCAGAGGATGTCCATGATGGAAAAGGTCCTGGTTCGGCAACTAAAAGGTTCTTTTGTTTCATATTCCCATTATGTTATATTTATTTTTTTAATACACTCATATTGACTCAGCAGTTGCTACTACATTGTTCTGTGGAGTGAGCTTGTAAATTTAAGCTGTACAGTATACGAAAGCAGTATTCTAAATTTATTATGAATCATTGACTTCAGAATCCGGTTGGAGCTAGTTGATAAGATGCCTGATAACCCAAAAACACTTGTATTTGAGAGCACTCAACAGCGGTCAGTACATGTTTTTTTTAAAAAAAATTTAGCGGCCTTTTTTCATGAGATGTACATGCTTTTCTCTCAGTTGATGTGATTATTGCCCATTTAGGTATGAGGTCCCTCTGCGACGAGATGAGAGGTTACCCTCCTCACCTGGTAAGGGGAATGCCTGTTCTATAATGTTAATCTGTTACATTATGGAGTTAGTATTTTACAAATGACTAGACAAAATTACATACATTCATTTACAGCGTATCTAATCTTGTTTATGATTCTTTTTTAAATTTATATTTCTATGATCTGATGCATGGACACAGAAGTAGAGAACAATTTAATATTCATGGACTGTAAATTTTGCTATCCTAAACTACCAGTCTTCTTTGTTTGCACTTTGGCTTGTCCTTTTGTCAATTAAAACTTTTCTTCCTGCTCTGAAAGCTTACAAGATTTTTGATTCTTTAAAATCATGTATCATTGTCACATTCCATCTTTGTTGTTTATTATTTTCCCTGTTTGGTCCTTTTGGTATACAGATGCACGGCGTCCCCCTTCTAAGCCCCCTGCGGTAGCACCTACTTCCCTGGACCACCCACACAGAAGGTACTGTTTTTGCGCAATGTTGCTTATCAAATTTCCCCCAATCACAATCATCTGAGACATATCAGTGTGCTCTTCTAATTTGTATATTCTGTACAAACATGTTGTACACAAATATGCTTCTTCTATCCCCTATGTAACCATACCCCTGTTTTATGTGCTCCCCAAAAGTTCATGCATCATTATTTCCTATTCCTTTGTAGGACTCATGCTGCTCACCGTACTGTGGATAGGGTGCCGTGCAACCTGAAGAGGGTGGTTTTTGAGAGCTCGCAGGAGAGGTACTTAAGTGTTTCAATTTCTACTAATTTGATTCATGTTCGTCAATCTCTGTTTATTTTTAATTATTATTTTGTTGACATAGTTTATCTGTTTGTGGCCTTTTTTAGGTTTGAGCATCACATTCGACTAGAGCATGTGTTGCCTTCTGCAGCTGGTCACGACAGCGATGATGATGACTTCATGCCTTTTCCCAATGCCCGTTCATCCTCACTCATCGACAAATCTAAGGATGTTGGTCCGAGGAAGACTAGGCAAACACGAGCAGGATTGTCGACCGGTGCATGTACAGAGGTGTATACCATTTATTTACTTCTGCATTTTCATTTCACAAGAGTATCCATTCTAAAGCTTCTCTTCGTATGGATCACTAGTTTGTTTTTTCCTTCAATATAGCACAAATTTACTCTTACGTCTTTGTTGCCAAATATTTACTTTACTATATCTCTCTTAGTTTTTTACTACCCCTGCATTTTTTTTCAACTACACTACCCCTGCACTAGCTTATTATTTCTACATCCCTTTCCCCAATTATTAGTTTATATTTAAAATCTATCTTTTTCTTGACTACCCATGCATCAGCTTATCATTTATACAGCGTTTCCCAGTTTTCTGAGCGTCTCTTCCTTTTTATCCATTCATAACCTTATTATTTCTAAAATTCTTGTTTTTTCTAACAGGCAACACAAAGAAAAAAGAGACCTTCCAGCCGTTCCTCTGTTGTAAATGTTCGGTGCAATCCCAGAGAGGTTATAATCACCACTAATTTGTTGAACCCATAGCAATATGCTGCTATCGAAGCTGATGGTTTTGGTCACTTGCTGAGAATGAAGATTGATTCTGTACAGAATAAGATTCTTCTAATCTGGCTATTGGACCACACCGACCCTGATCAAATGCTAATTAAGATTGGTGCAGGCAAGGTCCTTCCGATCACCCCACAAATAATTAGCATGGTTCTTGGTTTGCCTATAGGTGGTGAAAACTTCAAGCAATACTCATGGAAGGAAGGTATCATATTTCGCCAGCAGCTTATCTCTGATCTAAACCAAGGTATCGCTGAAGATTGTGACATACATATATCAAACTTGCAACAAGAGATCTTAAAGGGAAATGTGAACCCTCTCATGAAGAGATGCTTCTTCATGATACTATGCAACAGGCTACTACTTCCCAGCAGCAGTAACTTCATTGGTTCAGTTGACATCAAGAGGACAATGGATCACCAGTTGTTCGGAGTTGTTGATTGGTCGCAGGCTGTATTCAATGATCTCCAGATTGCTGTTCGCAGCTGGCATGATCGGGACAAAAACCAACTTACTCAAAACATATATGGCTGTGCCATTTTCCTGCTTGTAATTTTCTTTTCATCCACTACTCTTTTTATTTTTTTTCAGCTTTTACTACTATCTAACAATCTTTTGCAGTTCCAATTTTTTCACCTCTTATTTTTCATCAACAGGTATACTATCTCGACAACATTGACCACCCCGGCTCGTTGGTGGACCGGACTTCGACTCCACGCCTCACCTTTTATGATAAAGATCTGATAGATCGCTTAACAGATGCTGATACAACTATAACCATCGACGGTACACTTACTTTTGGTGTCCTACCTGTGAGTCACCTATCTTATTTGTTCTTTTCTTATTCACTATTTGAGTGACCGTGCGTTGCTACGGGAATTCATAGAATCATCGGTTATAATCCCTAGAACAGGAGCTTCCGTTTAAGCTCCACCGGCAACAGATAATTTTGACCCCCTACTGCCCTAGATAATTGCAATTGAATATTGTCAGTGGGTTAAGGCTCTGGAGTTGTTCACTTCAGATTGGTTCGTGCCCTGGATATGTTTGCGTGCTAGGTTGTTCGTATATGAGTTGCTCCAAACCTTCAATCCACTCTTCTAGTGCCTGTTAACTCAGGAGATAATATATGTTAGATGAATTTTCCAGATTAAAGTTTTCGAAAAAATTCAGTTTGTGCTATTTATCATCTGAAAATTATGGTTTATGGTTTCTGACATAAACCTTTCAATAGCTTATTTGCTCAGGCTAAAGCAGCACCATACTTTCTTAAAAAATTCAAACCGATGCTTATCTGCTTAGGCTGAAGAAGCATCATAGGTGGATGCTTCTTCATAATGCTAATTGCGTAGGACTGAATGAAGATGTGGTCAAAAGAACCTTGCAACTAATGTTAATGCTAATTGCCAGGATATCTTTCACTTGCAACTAATGTTTATCCATAAGACAATCATCAGTTTCATTTATCCGTGGCCAATCTATTGAGCTTTACTCATTTATAGTTTCAGTCTCAGTATATTTTTACGCATTAACATGTTTAGTTTATCAAACAATTCTTCAGTTTTTGCCATCAAACAATTGTTCAGTTTAGCCATCACATAATCTTCAGTTTGGCCATTTATTTATACGTATTATTCAATTTGATGTTTCAAAGTTTTAGACTTTTCAAAATGTTTTGCATCAGGATATGCATTTTCCTTGACTGAAAACAGTAAATTTCCCAATCTGAAAACTATACAAGCATGCCTAGTATTTTCTTTTTGTTAAACTGAAACACTATACATTATTTGCCTAGATACAAACAATATTTTGCCTGGTTGGCAACAATAGTTTCTCAGATGGCAAATTTATTCCTCCATAGCGATCAAAAACCTTGGTTCATTAACCTCAAGTCTCAGGACACTTAACTTTCTCACAGATGCAGATACACCCATTCAAACAAGCATTTTTACGGAAAAAAGAGATGTTCATTCACCCATTCAAACATGTATTCAGACAGCATATTACGTTTTCCCAAGGGATGCACTTCCTGTGCAATGGTTCTTATACTAATATTTGCAATTATCACTTTGATATCCTACATTCAGCTTTGCTAGACAAGATTAATTTCCAAACTAATAACAGGGGAAATGCAAGCAAGTGTGAGCAATGACATAGGCATCAAGTTACCAGATGAGACTGGCTGCTATATAGGAAGTGTAGACTCTAGCGCATGTTAGTTACAAAAAAGCTTCCGAGTTAATCAACAGCCAGCACAATCATGACAGCATCAAACATGTTGTGATGCACAAAAACAGTTGAACAGGGACTGCTAGGTGAAGGTAAGCACATCTGTCTGAGGTCGACGGCGTGTGTGCGACTAGTGCCTTTGTGGCAGGGATGGAGAGGAGGTGGCAGCGTGGAGATGGAGAGGATTTTTTGACGTTTTTTTTTCGGCTGGGATATATTTTTGTAGGTTTTTTCCATGTGGTGAAACATTAGTGTGGGGGTCATTAGCGCGGGCCGGAGGTCATTAGAGAGACGAAAATGAAATCATCCAGATCTTTTTAGTTGTAGAGATTTTTACAACCATATTAATAACAACCCTGTTTCCTTGACTTCAATGCTATCTCTTACAGTTCAAGCCATGGAGTACCACCTGCTACGCTGATGCAGATGTCCGTGGTGTTCCCTGCCAAAACTTAAACGTTCGTATGGAAGGAATACCCAATTTAGACATCCCACGCCTCCAGGATTTGTTATCTGAGCTGATAGATGGTCTCACTGGCCCATATAGAGAGAGAGTATTGGGTTTCTTTTCTGAATTTGATCAGACACTCTCTCATAACAAAACGTCCATTGAGAATTCTATTGGAAACATTGTGAGAGCCCAGTTACGGCTAGCTGAACAATGTCGTCCATTCTTTCATGAACTTGTGGCATCACAATCCCGGGACACCAACATTCCAGGTGACACTTCCAGGACAATGCATACACTCAGCGATCATGATACCCGTGACTCAGGCCATTGTACCTCGACATCAATGCCAGCCAAACTCTTGTTTTTTTTTGCTAAATACGTTATCTCACCCTGTGTCTTCCTGCTAATTATCAAATATAGTGACACTTTTTTTCCATTTATGCCCAGGTCATCATATTTATTCTCATGGTACATTTGTTTCTGCTGGTACTTTACTTCGGAGCCAGATTGATGAACAATCACCCATTTGCAACACTCCTGGTATTGTCTACTTCCCCGCTTGCATGTTTTTAATATCCATTCTGTGCTATTTCTTTTTTGTCTTCCTATGTCATTCTCGTTATGTTTCATGACTTGTACATTTGTAGGTCCTAGTTCATTTAACCCCACATCATCGATAGGCCCATTTGGCTCCCCTGTTCATTGTGTAGTTTCACCACCTCACATTTCTGAGGAATTACCTGGTCCATCGACCGCACCGATGCCCACCTCTTCACAACATGAATCTGGTGCACCCCTCATAGTTTGTTTTTCTTTATATTTTCGACTATTGTTCCATTTTTCTAACTGCATCACTTTTTATTATCCTCTATCATGTTTTCTTTTACTGATACTTCAGTTTTCTATCATGCTCCTAACACATTTCTCACCCCAGGTATGTGCATGGCCTTTTTTTCATATTTACATTTCAGTTCTTATAGCAGACTGAAACCATATTTTTGATTTCCAATATGTCCACACAGGTTCATTCATTGTCACAAATGCCCCTACTGTTCTCCCTAAAAGTCCAGTTCAGACTCCGATTATGGCTCCAGTACAAAGCACCACCTCGGAAGACGGCAGCCCAACACCTTATCCACACGGTTACCATGTGTTTCTTTTTGCTCCATTGTTTTTAACTCTATTTTATTTCTGTTTTTTTTCATCCTCTGTACTTCCAGTTTATGGGTTCGATTATTCCCCATTTGTTCCGTCAACAATGGACCAATCAGGCCAGTGACAATCATCATCTCCTGTCAACAGCCGTACAGATGGTCGTCCGTCTAAGGTTCTCCCAAAACTCATTTCACCTTTCTTTTCAGACTAACAACTAAATTACATTGATAAGGCATCTATCTTTTCCTTAGTTCTAATATTCCTGAGGTGGCATCCGCTATTAGTTTCCTGATTTTGCTCTTTTTGTTAGACTGAGTTGGCACAAAAGGATCCTCTTTTACATACAGGCCGAATTATTTATGTAAGTGCACCTAGCTGTTCATTCAATCACTCTAGTTTTCTATATATGCTTGTGTTTTTGGTACCATCCTGTATGCTGCTACATAACATTTTACTGCCCCAAGTCACTACTTTTCTCATTCAACAGAAATGGGATACCTTTTGTCTTTTTTCTACTGCACAGTGCTTTTCATTGACATGTCTGAATATCGACAACACCTTTTATTTGATCTTAAGCATGTAAACCAATTTATTTATACTATTCTACTGTTTTTATTTGAACATTCAATTATTTGGAGTACCATACTTATTTTCATTTTCCTAATTGTTATTCACTTTTGTCATGTACGTCTGCATGCCAATTTCAATGTTAGGTCCTCTTTTGATTTTTAACACGCACACTATTATTTCATTGATATTCTACTCACTTAGTTTCTTGTTCTCTCAATAAATCAATAGTCTTCAAGTTTGAGCTTTAAATTATGTTGCTCATGCATCTTATCCTTACCTTTTTATTTTTTTTTAGACACAAGGCTACTCTGATGTAGCAGCTAACCCTGCTTCATCTGCCTCACACCATTCCTGTTTTGAGGGTAACTCCCCTTATGCTCCCAAACTTTCTGAAGAAGGCAGTCACAAAACAACCGGAAAAGGCACCACTTCTGCATTAAAGTGGCCGATTCTAGATGATCTGCCTATGTTCAAGTTTCCTGGAAAAAGACTAACTAAGAAGCCATCCAAGTTTTATTCACCCTTCAAGCCTGGCATTCTGTCTCGTCCTCCACCCAATTTAGAGTTTTCATTGCGTATGCATGCTTTCCTTTGTGCAGATGACTCTCCATTGAAAAGGTTCTTTCTAATTTCATCTTGAACCCTTGATAGTATTCCTTCCATGTTCCACAATGCTTATTCAATTCCATTCAGGAAAACTTTGATGCACTTTGGGACAGACCCATTAACTGGCCGACATATTGCATTGTCCTTTGGTGTTGGGAACTTCATTGACCCTTGTGTTCATGGATGCATTTGTCAAATGCATAGCTGAAGATGACTTTAATGTTCGTCCTGAATGCCATGGGTTCAGAATATTTCTACAACCTCTTGTCTCGGTACGTCGCCCTCATTTTTCAAACTAATCATCTCAAATTTTCGTTTCTTATAACATTCCTTTCATACTGTACAGGATATTCTTAAGTCGGATACCTTCAATATTGACAACACTCAGCCCCAGTGCAGCCAGGATGTTGTAGTACAAGCTATCAAGAGATGCCTCCCCCCCACTGACTTACAAAAGGCAAAGATGGTATGCGTATCACTTGTACATTTTTTTCTTCCTAGCTTTCATCCCAGTAGTTTACCACTAAAACCTCAGTTTTTTCGTATACACGTCTTGCAGATATTCCTTCCAGTCTTACATCTTCATCACTGGTCTGTATATTGTATTAATCTTGGCCAAGCCCGTGTCGATGTCCTAGACTCAATGGATTATAGAAGTAGCAATGAGGCCACATGGGATACACATCATTCTCCAATGGGCCACAAACTCATGGAACGCCTTAGTGCTGCACTCTCTTTAGCCGCACCCCGCAAATTCCCCCAATTTGCAAACTGGAGACGTGTACCCATTCGGCTTCCATTTCAAAAAAAATTCTGTGACTCTGGCATATTCTCCATGAAGTTTATTGAGTTCTATGACGGTGAGGGCCATGGTTCTTTGCAAACTACTTTAGATGCGGTATGAATTCTTTTCTTTGTTAATATATTCCTCAATTTATTTCTCTTTTATCTAACCCTTTTTCCTTGTAGGATCGATCAGTGGAGATGAGGGCAGAAATGCTACAATATCTTGCCTTCCATACTGCCAACAGAGTTCATGCTCCTCCTGAGCTTCTTCAGTTCCGCCTTGGACAGTCCCATCCTTCCTTCCATCCCCTGTTTTATTAGTGCAAGGCAACCTTATTCCTGAAGGTGGTTTACAACCTAAGCTCATCCTCAACAAGCTCCAAGAGCCTTGTAGGGCAGCAGTAGCTAAGGATATCAAGAAGACCAAGATGGCATGTGAAGAAGCAACAGGAAACTCTAAGAATGAGGCCAAGTCATTTTATATGCATCTAAATTAGCTGTTCACACTTTTGGACACTGAATTACACTATATAGCTTTTGAACAAGGCATTTAGTAGTTTTTGTCCTGCCTTTTTGTGCATATAAACATCTCTGTAAAGTTATAAGCATCAAAACAATATAGATCATGCTATGCTGTGTTTATCAGATTTGAGGCATCAAAACTCTGCATGGGTTTTACGAAGATTGGTACAATTAAGATGCAAGAACTTCTCTCGTGCCTACGCTGATGTGACAAATCTTATGTTCTAATTTGTTCTCTAATTCCTGCTAACAAATTAAGCTGATGGGACAAATCACAGGTTCTAATTTTTCAGTGTCATTGGCCTCCTTCTCTTTTAAATGAAACGTAGTCGAGCATGGTTTGAAAAGATGCAAGCAGCATCAGCATATGGGACTTCTACACTCTGCAAGGAAGAAAAAGAAGATATGGCTGCAAGGTTTCCGACCAAAGAGGACCTGTACGATGAGAAGCATTGGTACAATCGGGCTCGGGATGATGTATGGGATGAACATGTGTGGGGTTTGTGCATGATATGCGGATTTCAACACCATGATCCAAAAAATGGTCCATCTCCATTCAAGATGCGGAAGGACATAGAATGAATGTTGGATGACAAGTGGAAATAAGCGTGTCATTGTGTTGCTTTTAATTTAGTTGCATAAATAAACGAGATCAAGTGCAAGGTTGTTGATGCCTTTCTTTCTTTTCTAATGAAAATTCATATTATGAAATCCTTGCTCAGTTGACCTCCTGGTACTACTCCCGTGTTTAGGCGGCTCAATCTGTAAATACATGACACATGCAGTGGTCATGCGGATTTTTTTTCCTTTCAGTCGTTGAGTGGGGAGTGCAGAGGGCACAGGTTGTGCACGATCATGGATTCAATCTTTGTTATGTACTCGCTGCACTTATCGGCACAAAAAAAAAGGACATGATAAAATGAATGGTTCCATGCACTGTTACATTGGGATCACCTTAGGTCCATCAAACCTTAAGGAAAGACTAAATTCAGGTGCTCCTCTTTACAAACAAACCAATAAAATGATCTATTGCCCAAGACAAGAAAGATATCATTTCATGCTAGTGTGGATCCAAATTGTTCATGCTAAACAAACAAACAAAAAACAACTAAGCCAATGTAAGGTTGTCCATACATTTTTCTAAAAAGTAGAAAAACTTCCAATCTTTATATGTGGACTTCACTTTTCTAATCTTAATTTTTCTAAGAAAATCATTGCTGTCACTCCTCAAAAAGAAAATGTCGCTGTTTCATACTTCTCTTTTCTAATCTTAAATTTTGTACAATCATTGATAAGCCATATCACCAGTTCATACTTGATTACATCGCACAACCCCTTCTTATAGCCTTTTGCTCTGATGGATTCCTCCTCCAGACAGTCTCTTTGTACTACTCACTCCCCGCTTCCTCTTCATTCTCTCCCTCGCTGTCACTACCCCTATAATTATAGGTGTTTTCTGCGACTACTTTTTGTCGTGTCTTCACTCTATTGTCCTCCTCATCGCCATCATTTACCTCCTTCCAACTAACCTTTTCATTTTTAGCGCCTGGTGGCCTCCCTCTCTTTTTGTTCCTCATTGCCTCTAGCCTGACTCTATTATGCTCCAAGCTGAGGCACGTTCTTGCATTATGTGTAGCATACTGCCCACAAGCCTTGCACCTTCTCGTGCCCAATTTCTCGCCCGATGCCCCAATTGTTATTGCTGCCTTATCTGCTTCCGTCTTGTTCCTGCCCTTAGGCTTCGCTTTTTCAGGAGGCACCAGGCTTATCAATGTCGTTACATCCTACGGACACAAAATAAGGTTTCTCAGTCTTTTAGAATATAAGTTTCAGCTTAAGAACAAATGCACAAATCAACTTTTTCCCAACGTCTATTGATTTCAATGCTTGCTCATCTACCTGTCCATGTTGTGATACTTCTTCGCTTGTTGCTGACACTGCCTTTTTTTTTCCCATTGTCTTTATTGCATTCTAGCACATGGCTAGCCTCAACTCTACATGTGGTCCCAGATTCCTGCCACATGGTTTACATTTATCAGTCCATAGAATCAATAAAAAACAAAATCAGCCTTTGGTTATTGACTCGACAGCCTATATTCATGTCTATGCTTGTTTCTTAATGCTAATTGCATACCACTGAATGAAGATGTGGTCAAAAGAAATAGTTACAATTATGAAACCAGATTATAAGGGCTAGCAGCCAGGTCCAGCGGCTGCCTTCAGCAGGCAGCAGCCAGGATATATTTCACTTGCAACTAATGTTTATCCATAAGACAATCTTCAGTTTCATTTATCCGTGGCCAATCTATTGAGCTTTTGTCATTTATAGTTTCAGTCTCAGTATATTTTTACGCATTAACATGTTTAGTTTATCAAACAATTCTTCAGTTTTTGCCATCAAACAATTGTTCAGTTTAGCCATCACATAATCTGCAGTTTGACCAAATCTTCAATCCACTCTTCTAGTGCCTGCTGACTCAGGAGATAATATATGTTACATGAATTTTCCAGATCAAAGTTATTGAAAAAAATTCAGTTTGTGCTATTCATCATCTGAAAATTATGGTTTATGGTTTCTGACATATACCTTTCAATAGCTATTTTGCTAAGGCTAAAGAAGCACCATACTTTCTCAAAAAATTCAAACCGGTGCTTATCTGCTCAGCCTAAAGAAGCATCATAGGTGGATGCTTGTTTCTTAATCCTAATTGCGTAGCACTAAATGAAGATGTGGTCAAAAGAAACAGTTAAAATTATGAAACCAGATTCTAAGGGCTAACAGCCAGGTCCAGCGGCTGCCTTCAGCAGGCAGCAGCCAGGATATCTTTCACTTGCAACTAATGTTTATCCATAAGACAATCTTTAGTTTCATTTATCCGTGGCCAATCTATTGAGCTTTAGTCATTTATAGTTTCAGTCTAAGGATCTAATATGTTTCCTATCAAAATTAATATAGGATCTAATCTAGCATTTCAAATAAACCAAAATCCACATCTACATTTCACTTATACCTTTCCTACTGCTGCCTTCAACTGGTTTGAACAATATCCATTAAGTTCTTGGTTCGTAGCTGGTAAATTTTTCTGTCCACAATTCCAAATATATAGTTTATAATTAGAATATATGATTCATTTAGGTTCACCCCACTTGTTTCATTATTTAATGAAAAAGATCATACCCTTATTATCCTTGTCTCGTCACATCTTCCTTCTTCAATGCTATCGTCGCTGCTGCTATCTCCACAAGTGTCCTACATGCCATATATAATTTAGAGACATTGTTAATTACCCAATGTACACTAAAAAACTTCCTGTTTTACTAACATGTTTTTACCTCTGTCCTTGTTTGAGCTTGTCCCTTCCTCACTGTTGCGCCAATGTCTAGGGGGATATTGTCTATTTCTTTCGTGACATCTTCTAAAACTTCAAGCAATCTTCTGTAAGCAGCGTTAGACATGCTCCCTGATCTGACCGCCTTCATAGCTTTTGGTATTAGAGTCTTTGTTCTATAGCTTTGTGTGTTGCCATCCTCCCCAGTGAGCAGCTTGTCGCTTGTATCAAAGTCCACCTCCCCCCTAGCGAACCTTGTATAGCGCTTAAAATGTATTTACTTGGAATCTTCTCAACTTGGACATGAATGAAGGCACGCAAAAGGTGCACGCAAAGTAGTCCTGCATCCACAACAACATTCAGTAACTTTAAATGCAGACCGTCATACTTTCATGAATCCTTTTAGATACCGGCGGCTTTCCACAATACCTGTGTGCTCCCACTCCCTGCACTCGCAACTATATGATCCGTTGACTTTATCTGCCTTCACTTTGAACTTGTGTTGTCCCCAGCTTATCACTTCTGACCTTTTTGTGTGACAAACCCTGTACCAATGCTCGCCTAGCTCTGGATCAGCCTCAATGCTGTACGCGGTGCAATTGACCATTTTTTTTCAAAGTTTCTGAACACTGCTCGTGTATAGATCCTTCCCAGTTGAACCTCAAATGGCCATTTGTTCTTAGTAAGTGTCTTCCTCTGCATCAACAAACAACACAATCGAAATATAAGTCTTTGTATAGTGTATTACCATTTCAATCACAGTACATTCAGTGTTTAAATTCGCATTACCGTTGCAAGGTATGTTTTAGCTCCCTCCTTCATTTTCCGTGTCTGCATGAAATCTAATGTACGCTTTGCAAACTTGTGCAAACATGTCTGCTTACCCACAAAATTTTTCTTAATTGCAGAGTTACTGCTCTCACTACGTTGTGTTGAAGTCATCATCCCACAGTAATCATCTTTAAAGAAAGCTGGGATATACCTAGCTCGTTGCCGGAATAAGCTCTCCATAGTGGCATTTCCTTGCAAATCAAACTCTGTTATCAGTTCTTCCCATGCTCTCTCAAATTCTTCGGGTGTCAGTGGGTGGTTCAGCACCGACCTAAATTTTTCCTTGAAGTGTTGCTTCTTATAAAGGCTGAATATCTCATTCAGGTTGGGCATATGCTTGTTAACCACATGCCAACGACAAATCCTGTGGATAACACCAGGGAATTCCAGTCCTATGGCCACTTCCATTGCCTGATCCTGATCTGCCACACATATGAGCATGAGGATTGTTAATAATACAACCAAAACAGCTTGAAAATGTTTTCATTTTATCTAAAAGTTGCTTGTCACTTTTTAATATACATGAACATTACCTGTGAGAATACACCTAGTCCTATGTCCTCCCATGCTTTTCTTGAATGCTTGAAATACCCACTGGAATGTTTCTATTGTCTCATCACCTAACAGTGCACATCCAAAATAGGTGTTCTGTAGGTGATGGTTTGCACCCACAAATAGAGCTAGTGGCTTATCATATATATTTGTCTTGTGCGTGGTGTCGAATGTCATCACATCTCCAAAATCAATATATTCTGCCTGCATGCTAGCGTGACTCCAGAATAAGCTATGAATCATCCCTTCTTTATCGAGCTTGACATACCAACAAAATTGTGGGTTCTGCGCCTTGCAGTCTTCAAAGAATTCTAGAAGCTTCGCAATGTCATTGGCATGTTCTTCCCTCACATTAGCCGCCTTCCTGCAAAATTTGTTACTATTACAAAGATGCAATCGACAGTACATATTTTTTGGATTGAATTTGAGTTGCCACACACTGACCTGTTCTCAAGATCCCTCTTTGTCATCGGCATGTTTTCACCTCCCCCATGCATGTCTCTAACAATGTTCTGTATACTATGATGTGGGACATCCGCCGCTTGGAGGCCATCAACAAACTCAAGAAATACCGGATCCTTTTCCTTGTGTGATCTTATATTTACTTTTTCTTCTTTCTTTTTAAACAATGGATGGTTATGCATTAGATCCACTTGCTCAATCACCACTGATACTTCATTCTTGTTTTCATCATAAATCCTTTTTAGCTTCATCTTTGACATGCAGTGTGTCTTTCTTGAGGTATTGTTCCTAACACGCAGCTCCTCATCTTTCTTAAAGTAAGTATGAACCCCCTCATTGCTGCAGTGTATAATATATGAGTATGGTTTACTGTTTCCATAGCTCAAACCGAATCCAACCTTCTCGGCGTACGCTGCATAGAAAGCCCTGGCCTCATCTCGGTCTCTGAATGACATTCCAGGCCTAGGGATGAGGGCAGGATCAATGTCTTCTTTCTGCATACAACATATGCAATTAGTTATTTCCATTTTCCACATAGAGTTAACACCACATAGTTTTTATGTCTGAATACAATACATCATGAAGAGATCTCAGCCGGTACACATAAAAAAACCAAGAGGCAATGCAAAATTGCTCGAATTTTAATCTTATACAAAATATAATGCAGTGATTTTCAGCATATACAAGACCTGAACATGACTGGTTCCTCAATCTAAATATTATAACCATGCCTATTGCAGCATATGTCAAGTTTGAACATTTTTTAAATTATTATTTCTCACGTCTGAATACTTCTTAATTCTATTTTCTGAATCCCATCATCACAACTTTGATCATTTTTCTAATTCTGAAAACTAATTTTATTTCATATTCACATAGCACAATCTTCCAACTCCTTATTAAAATGTCACAAAGAAGTTACTCACATGGGTGTACTTTTTTTCGTCATCTGGCGTAGCGTTCTCGCTTGCTGTAACTGTTGCCATTGGTGAGAACATGCCTTGGCTGGATGATGTTCCGGCTTCTGAAATGCCAGCCACAACATATTTGTTACGGTCTGGTGTGCACGATGATGCTCCAGCTTCGGAAAAACCTGCGCGTAAGCCATCGTGACCTTGTCCTGTTCTGCCATCTGACACAGCCAAATTAGTTGTGTGCATTGTCTGCGATGCTGACGATTCAGGCACAGTCCCTTTACAATTGTTTTCCACGCCAAACAGCTGCTTCCGAATACCCATTCTGATACAATGATTTTACTGACCAGCGGTGGAGCTTCGATTCATTCAAATAACCATTAATCTGACAAACATCACGGAAACTATTCACGTGGATAGCCATAAAGAAGTGCCATGTGAAACATAAAACAAGCACACGTTATTATTTCTGATATAATCCTGTAGAAGTTAAGACATCACCCGCAGAAGCATTGCTCCAGAAGCTAAAATTCATCTTGTTCTCTCAGATTTTTAAATGAGATGAGAAAATGAGAATGGAATATATGGGAGATTCTTATAATCCAACCATAAGGTTTTAAAAATCCAACTAGTCACGTCCATCCTACTATTTGGAGATAATAGGTGTGAAGACCGCATATAATGTGTCTAGAATTCAAGGATCCAAACAGACCTTTTTTAAATAATCTATAATCCAGATTCTTGAATTACTCTAGATTGAATTCTTCAGGAGATCAAACAGGACCTAAACTTATATTCTGCATCGGGAAACTGAGGGCAACATGCTTTTCTATCTCCCAGCAAAAAGAACAAGGGCGAACTCCTAATCTCATGTGGTCACGCAAGTATCAAATCAACTATGATTTAATGAAGCATGGCATTCCTGCTGTTAACCGATAAACACTTAATCATGTTGGTTAACACCACAATTTTTGTCAATTACAACTCAATTGATTAATGGGGCACACCAATTCTTGTCAAATCTGAACCCAATTGGAAACTTTTTCTCCCACCAAGATCTTTATACATCAAAAAATTGAACAGATAAATTAGGAGTTGAGTACAAGAAGAATCAAGTATAAGAATAGAATACTAACAATATCTTTTCATCTACCAACAAACTAAACTCACCGGCCTTTTCTTCTATTCTTGAAGGGGAATCCGCCAGGAGGTGCTGCTGAGAACTCTATCGGAACAGGGGTTCCGTCCTCAAATAAGAAGAAGAAGAACAGGGGCTTCCGGCCACGTGCGCGCCTGTCAGCCTCGCCGAAACTCGCGTCGCTGCCGCCGCCGCCGCCGCTCGCCTCTCTTGAGCATGCGCGATTCACGCGCCTCCGCCAGTCCGCGAGGATGAAGATGGGTGCCGGCCTCAACGAAGAAGAAGAAGAACAGGGGCTCTCCGGCAGGTCCGCGGCTCCGAGTTGCTCCCCACCCCCAATAGCAGTCTCGTTGGTGGCGCGGCGCGATTTCGCCGGTGTACGGCGCGGTCTCTCCCGGAGCACGCTGCTCAGCGACGGTTTTCTTGCCTTTTTTTTATAAGTCGGTTTTCTTGCCTGGGAACGTGGGCAGGGAGGAACTCACGCGCCGCAAGCTTGCCTGGCTCGTACTCTCGGCCGCGCGCGGGTCGTCGCGGTGGACTCGGGTACTAAATAATATTCAGTACCCAGGGTACTGTTTAGCACAGTCCTATATATATATATATATATATATATATATATATATATATATATATATATATATATATATATATATATATATATATATATATATATATGTACTATCTAATTCATATTTTCTGGAGTATTTGTACATTTTAATATTTAATGACAACTGCCTTGTTGTTCATTCCTGTTTTCCTTCTTCGATTGAATCATCTGATACAAAAGGAAATTATGTGCTGATGCCATGGTCCTCATTTTGCACAACTTGAAAAAAATCATTTACAGTAGTCTCAAGCAAAAGACTCTTGTCTGAGAGGGACTGGTACTCTTCCCAGATTCCAAATACTCTTACTAGCTTGTTTGGATGCACTCGAATTTACACTAATACATGTGGATTGAGATAGGTACGAGTGCATCCAAATAAGACCTAAGTTGGTTACTGCATAGTCATCGAGAACCTTAGTACCCCAGCACGCACCGCCCAATCTGTGAGGACGATCGTCTTCACCAATCACCACAGTATACATACAGAAAACAGAATCATGTTTGGGCTACCAAATCCCGAAACTTGTGGAGTTCCTGTGGCAGTCATGATGGCTTCCATCATGGGAGCCAGCATGCACCCCCCCCCCCCCCACCCACCCCACCAGCCAATGCAGATAACCATCGCTCTCCCCCTTGCTTGCATGATTGGGAACAAGACCACAGCAGCTAATCTTGCAAGAAATTGTAACAATGGTGCGGTTTGGCATAGCATTAATGCTGAAGCTTTTAATTTGGTGGAGCAATGCAAGCAATCACGCGTCAAATTTTGGTTGCTCGGCGGAGGACGTCTTCGTTTTTAGAGCACTGAAGTGAAGACTGAACTGAGGTTGGTACCAAGTCTATTTCGATTTTCTTGGAGGGAAACGCCCGGAAAGGGCAGCGCGAGCAGACTGCAGAGCAAGCCCTTCTCAGCCGTCGGATTGGAGAGCCTTCATTCGAGTTGCTGTCCCATGGACTATAGTTGCAAATGAGCGAGCTCTGTGCCGGCCCTAACGGGAGGGCATGGGGTGTGATGGCCGAGGGCCCAGGTGGGGGAGGGGCCCAAGCCCAGGTACACAAACCCGAAGGCCCTGTAGTCCAATAAGGCATTAGCAAACTAATAAGAAGAGAGACAGAGAACTGGCCAGCCGGCCCAAGAAGATTGTCGGGGCTTTCTTTTGAGGTTTTCACCAATCACCAGGGCCCTCAGGCAGAGAGGATGTGAGGAGCCGCGCCACACTCGATCGCGACTCCCGAGTTCGCATCACGCGTCGACGCCCGGCGCCTGATTGTGACTCACCGCCGCAGAGAGCTGGAGCCTGGACTGCCGGAGAAACACGACGGCGGCGACCAGACAGTCCTCTACCACTCCATGTCTTGCCTTCTTGCGAATTGAGATCACCAATCAGTTGTTTTCTTCATGTCCAGGCCCTAGGTATTTTTTCCATGTTTTATTTTTTAATCCAAATTAATTATTTGTATAGTGTTCCACTAGTACTTTGTACTCATATAGTCATGTTTTCTTCTAATTTAGGTGTTAGAATTTTAGAATGTTACCTAAGAAAATTAGCGTCTATATATTATAAGATTTTATACATGGTCCAGAGGGGTCGTCACGATGAGTTGGCCAGAGGGCCCTTAAAATCCTAGGACTGGCGCTGGCGAGCTCCATGCATGGTTTACCTATTATTAGCACAAAAACATATATGTAGAAGTCTCTTGGCCCATTAATTGGAAGCCAACTATGGGACATAGTCCCCGGATACCCCGCAAGGAAAGGCTAATGCCTAGTCTGACTGGGACTCTCTGTATGTAATTCTAGTAGCATTACCATCTTGTAATTCTATTAGGACTCCTCTATTGTAACCGACCAGGAGACTTACCTCCTGGGCTATATAAAGGAGAGCAGGGCTCCCTAGATCGGCCATGACAAGAGACTCAACAGTATGAACTCCAAGCGCAGGGCGCAATATACTTTCCACCCAAACTGGATATAGAGACGCTATTCCAGCTTATTGTCTCTGCGTTTACCATCGACTTTTGCATATGCCGAAGCCCTTCGAACATTCATCCCAGGTAACCTCGTGATGAGTTGCCGGTCAGTAAACACCGACACCAGCGAAAGAGAACCTCAGAAACAAATGCAAATGCAACCTTGAAAAACATGGCCATTGGTCGGCCCATCACAAAAGATGTCCACAAGACCACAATCCATGTAAGGTGTTTTTATTTATTTTAGGGACAAGCAAAGGCGTTGCTATCATGCTGAGTGGGCTGAAACTTATATATTAGCTCTAATCAGACAAATCCTTTACAGAATCTCCGAGGGCGTGGGCTGTGTTGTTTTCATCTTTTGTTTACTCATCAGGTGGGCCGAGGAACCATGACGACAGAGCGGACCTTGCAAGAAAATTTAGGGTGTTTCTGAAATTTATTAGGCACCGATCGGTTGGGCGTTCTAGGCCGTTTCAGGACCGGGACATTTCTAAGCCAGTACAAATTATCGAACAGTTCCAGACCAGGAACAGTTCCAGACCGTTCCAGCCTACAAATGAATGAAGCCTTAGGCTACGTTCGGTAAGCAGGTTTTCATGGCTTGGAATCGTTCTAACCGGAATTCCTTCTTTAATTTATATAGCTAGCGTCACCCGGAACAGTTCCAGTCCAGAACGGGCCCTCAGGGTATATTTGGTTTTCATCTTTTTTTCCAAGAGGAGTGTCAAATTCAGTGCAGAATGAACTGTTAACAGAAAGTGAGAGCTTGGCTGTCTCCAAATACATGCAACATAGTACTACTGTATAACTGAAATCACTATCAAACCCTTGACATATCAACTGCAAACTGCTCTGGTTTAATTAGGTAGCTCTCGCTTGCCTTCCAATCGACAGCAGGTGCGAGCTGGAGCCTGGAGACATCGATCCGGAGGTCAGTGAGGTACGGCGGCGGCTTGTAGCACTGGCGGCGAGGCATGGCCATGGCCATCATCGACCAGTTGGCGCATCATCCCAACATATATACCTTGATGATTCCCAACGAGAGATGAACGGGGACTGGCCAGCCAGGATACGCTGCAGGTGTATGCAGGCTGATTTGTTAGGAATATAAACCACGCCATAGGTGTTGGCGCGGTGGCGTAACTCGTGAGCGCTTGTGCATGCTGGCTAGCTGCGGCAGTATTTCTGGGTCGGGCTCGAGTCGTGTGTGCCTCCTGGAGTCCAGTTCAAGCGCGTTGCATGCTGGCATGCAATGGTCAAGACTAAGTTTAGGGTGTGTTCACTTCGCGAAAAGTAGTTGAAAAGTTACTGTAGCATCTTTCGTTGTTATTTGGCAAAATTTGTCCAATCATGGACTAACTAGGCTCAAAAGATTCGTCCCGACATTTACAGACAAACTATGTAATTAGTTATCTTTTTTACCTACATTTAATGCTCCATGCATACGTCGAAAGATTTGATGTGATGGGTGGAAGAGGAAATATTTTGGGTTGGGATGGGAAGTGAACAAGGCCTTAGTTTCGTAGCACTAGTGCAGGATTGAGTAGCAGTCCTGGTCGAAAACCCCTTCTAGTGCTGGTTTTCTAATAGAGACTGTCAATCCGAGACTAAGGCCCATCCTTTAGTTCCGGGTCTGCCAATCGGGATTGAATGGGGGTCATTTAGTCCCAGTTGCTTATACTAATCGGGATTGAAAGAGCCTCCAGGACGAGCTCGAGGACGGACACCTCCAGTACCAGTTGGTATAACCAACGGGAATTAAATATTACTCTTTTTGTTATCTATTTTTCCTTTTCTTTTACAGTTTCTTTCCATTCAATTTGTTTTCGTTTCAAATAGTTTTCGTACACGTATTATATGCTATACTCTTATACGTCATCCATAAATAAGAACGAAACTAATCAAGTAAGAGCTTATATATTACAATAATTTAAAACAAGTCATTACAAACTTGTTGTCCAACTTAAAATATTCCATACTAGATGTCAAGTACACCCCAAAGTTCATGCAAACATAAGTAGCTAGAAATGCCTTTGACTTTCTCGTATTCTCAACTCGGTGAAGTGTAGATCGCCGATGTGGTATCCACAAATGTTATTGATGTAATTCAAGGCATTAAATATTACACTCTCCTTTGCTTCAAAAGTACGAGCACAGGGTCTACTAACGACGATTAGCAATGGCTAAAAAGTCGGTGGGTCAGATGATCCCCTCTTAGTCGCAAGCAGCTTTTTCTAAAATCTTGCCATAGTGCGTGTGTTAGCCATTCATCGGTATATTTTCAATCATAACCCAATGCATACATTGTTTGGTTTAGAATGGCTTCAAAGTTGCAACCTGCGTAGGTTAAGTCATAATCCTCAACCTGTAATTAAGTGTTGGCAGAAAAAATAGATATGAGAACCAAGCTTTCCAATAACAACAAATCTAGATACAAGCTATGAGTTCAACTTCGACTTACCACATCATTCCGGTTATTTTGAGCCATTCTCGCACAAAAGCCTGCAACATCATGATAAGAGTCCGCATCCATAGCTTGTATCGACACGAAGGAATAAGTAGGTAGGGTGTACCCAATATTCGCAAGCTTTATTTACATATGTTAGGACAACATATTTTTGTGCAACAGCCTTATCAGGTGCCTTTACTCCCACATCCAAGATTTGTACAACACTTCTACCCCTCCTAACGGCGATGGAAAAGCCAACTCGACATTAAATGAATCGACCATTATCTACCTCAAAGCTCTCAACATCCACAACCTCAACCCAAAATTCGAGAGTGTCTCTTTAAGCCAAATAATTGGGTTAATTACCCATGATACATTTAAGAAACACATATATACATATTAAAATAATATATTGTGTACAAGCGTAATTAAAACATATTGATTTATTGAAAACATATATCGTTGCTTACTATGCTAGGATGATTGAACAGTACATTCGACAACACTGGATCGAATCCACGAATAATTGTATAGCCCCAACCTGAGACAATTGGTTCAGGGAGACGTCCAGTCATCTCTTCTCACTAA
Source organism: Saccharum hybrid cultivar R570 (assembly GCA_038087645.1). NCBI lineage: Eukaryota > Viridiplantae > Streptophyta > Magnoliopsida > Poales > Poaceae > Saccharum > Saccharum hybrid cultivar. The sequence continues at coordinate 748,773 of JAQSUU010000627.1, read as the reverse complement.
AGTTAATATATCAAAATTCATATCAGTAGATTCAATATATGAATTCATACATCAAAATTCATATATATCATTGATGTCAAAAATTTTCATATACCAAAATATCAGGCACTAAAGTCTATATATCAAAATTCACATCTATAAACCCTATATATCAAAATTCATATAATCAGACCCTATGTACATACACAATGCATGCATATCATATATATACAATATATAACACTAAAGTCAATATATCAAAATTCATATATATCACTAAAGTCAATTTTTTTCATATACCAAAATGCATATCACTAAAGTCTATATATCAAAATTCACATTTGTAAATCCTATATATCAAAATTCATTTAATTGGACCCTATATACATAGCAAATGCATATTATATATATACAATATATCACACTAAAGTCTATATATCAAAATAAATCATAAAGCAAATACAAATCAAATAGAAATAGTTAGCCAATTAGCGTAAGTTAGGGGTGACGGATCCGTCGCTTGAAAGGAGAAAGAAGAAGAGAAGACACGAGTATATGTAGGGTTGGCACCCTTTAGTCCTGGGTTGGGCCACCAACCGGGACTTTGGTGGCCCAATCCAGGACTAAAGTCAAATTTTGGCGCGCGGCGAAACTGCTGCCTACCCGGCACTATCGTTTCCGTCCCATGCAACAGTTTTTTAACATTTCCTTTAACATAAATAGGCTGAAAATTGGAAAGTGCGTAGTAAAAAAATATAGCTCAAAAAATTTAATACAAAATTGCTTTCATATATAATTTATAATGCTTTTGTTTCGTTACATGTTTAATAACATACGGTATAAATTATAATTACATTTTAAAAATTTAAATTTCAAATTTGAGAAATTCAGACATGGTTTTCTTGACAAGATGGTTTCAAATAAAAAAGTTGTCAACTACAAAGTTGCAAAACTTTTCGCGATCTACAACTTTCGTACTGGTTATTTCTCCATTTAAGGTCATTTTAAAAATTCAAATTTCAAATTTGAGAAATTCAAACATAGTTTTTCTTAACAAGATGACTTCAAATAAAAAATTATCAACTACAAAGTTGTTTAACTTTTCAAGATCTAGAACTTTCATTCTTGTCATTTCTTCATTTAAGGACATTTTAAAATTTTAAATTTCAAATTTAAGAAATTCAAACATAAATTTCCTTGATAAAATGATTTTAAATCAAAAAGTTGTCAACCACAAAGTTGTATAACTTTTTGAGATCTATAACTTTTATTTTGGATATTTCTCTATCCTATAAAGTGGTAGTAAACATTGTTTAAATTTTACATCTCTCTCATATAGTCATAAATTATATGACAGAGATGTAAATGTTGAACAATGTTTACAACCACATTGTCGGATGAAGACATGACCAAAATAAAGTTGTAGATCTTGATTAGTTTTATAACTTTTATGTTTATAAATTTTCCAGCTGAATTCATTTACTGCTTCAAAATATTGTTTGAAGTTACTATTTTTTTAGAATCAAATTTTGAATTAATAAAACAAATTCACATGAAAAGATGACCAAAATGAAAGCTTTAAGAACACAATAAATTTATATAGCATGATTTTAGAAAATTTTAGGAAAAAATTATCATATTTGAAGTTAGTACGACGGAGAAAGACCAGTTACAAGTTTTAACCAGAGATTAAAAAGAGAAATCAAACTTCTTTAAAAATTTAATTTCAAACAGAATTTCAAAATAGTAGATGATTTCAAATGAAAAAGTTATTAACTACTAAATTGCATAATTTTTCGAGATCTATAACTTTTGTATTGGTTGTTTCTGCATTTAAGGTCATTTTTAAAATTTAAATTTCAAATTTAAGAATTCAAACATAGTTTTTCTTGACAAGATGACTTCAAATGAAAAAATTGTCAACTACAAAGTTGTTTAACTTTTTGAGATCTAAAATTTTTATTTTGGATATTTCTCCATCCAAAGTCATTTATGAGACGCAGGCGACATCGAAAAGAATAATAAAGATCTTAGAGAACCTTAGAATAAATATTTAGGGTACATAAAAATTACATATACGATCATAAAGACCTAACACTAAAACTACATATATCAAAAACAATATTTGTTTGTGTTTATTATTCCGACAAAAATTGTTCGTGTTTATTTCTCTGTTTTTTTATTTGCATATGCATTTCAATCCTACATGAGTTATATTTCAATACATAAAAACATAATTATGATGTCCATACAAATAAACCTAATAAAACACAATTAACTTGCATACAAACATAATTAAAATTTTCATACAAAATATTGTCTGAAGTTGCTATTTTTTTAGAATCAAATTTTGAATTAATAAAACAAATTCACATGAAAAGATGACCAAAATAAAAGCTTTAAGAACACAATAAATTTATATAGCATGATTTTAGAAAATTTTAGGAAAAAATTATCAAATTTGAAGTTAGTACGACGGAGAAAGACTAGTTACAAGTTTTAGCCAGAGATTAAAAAGAGAAATCAAACTTCTTTAAAAATTTAATTTCAAACAGAATTTCAAAATAGTAGATAATTTCAAATGAAAAAGTTGTTACTACTAAATTGCATAACTTTTCGAAATCTATAACTTTTGTATTGGTTGTTTCTGCATTTAAGGTCATTTTTAAAATTTAAATTTCAAATTTAAGAATTCAAACATAGTTTTTCTTGACAAGATGACTTCAAATGAAAAAATTGTCAACTACAAAGTTGTTTAACTTTTTGAGATCTACAATTTTTATTTTGGATATTTTTCAATCCAAAGTCATTTATGAGACGCAGGCGACATCGAAAAGAATAATAAAGATCTTAGAGAACCTTAGAATAAATATTTAGGGTACATAAAAATTACATATACGATCATAAAGACCTAACAATAAAACTACATATATCAAAAACAATATTTGTTTGTGTTTATTATTCCGACAAAAATTGTTCGTGTTTATTTCTCTGTTTTTTTATTTGCATATGCATTTCAATCCTACATGAGTTATATTTCAATGCATACAAACATAATTATGATGTCCATACAAATAAACCTAATAAAACACAATTAACTTGCATACAAACATAATTAAAATATTCATACAAATAAACCTAATTAAAGTACATAACCGCTCGAATAACCTAATTAAATATAACAATACGAATAAACCTAATTAACACATGAATCCTACCAATCGGCTGCAGCCCTAGCCTGTTTTCACTACCAGTAGTGTATGTCTCAGATACAGTAACCACAGTCATTGTCTATGTAATACAAGGCCCGCACTAAAACACTCTGTCTTGCCTCACAACGCCGAAGACATGGTATCCTATAGATGTAGCCTACTGAGGGACTATCGATGGCTTGATTCTGTCTAAATCTCAAGTAATAATGGACACCAGTTGTTGTCCTTTGGCCTAGCACTTTTACGTAGTCCTAGGCGTACTCCAGTCGTTAAATAGCTTACGTGAGAATGAGGTGCATGCCACTTGCAACATAGGTGTAATCATGGAGCAAATTCTGCAAGCGGACAAACAAAAAATATCAAGAAGCGCTCGTATAATAATAAGAATAAATAAATATTACTCTCATATCATACACGATGACGCACCACATCCATTTAGTTGAATGTCGTATGCCTCTCGCTTACTCGCGGCACATACAGACTATGCTCACGTAAAGGTTCTATCTTCAAGGATGAGAAATTATACATATGGTAGTCAATTCGCTCAATTGTCTGCAAAGAAAGTAGCACGACATCGATCTGGACGCCTGTCTTAGTCGACATCTGTTGTCCAGTCTGCACGATGTCTTAACGCACCTCATTATTGTAACTAATGAGGATATCAAAAGCGATACTACACGTCCATAACTTGCTTCCTTTATCATTCATGACTGCACTTGCTGTCATCTCAAAGATGTCTCACACCTCAAGCAGCCATAGTAGTGTTGATTTCAGCCACTTGACCGGTTTTATAGTTTGTGACATATACAACAATCATATTATGAATGAATGTATATATAAAAAAATTATATTAACACGCAAAACTAAAAATATTATATATTATTGATGGGCCTGGGTGATGTGGAACAACCCTATCTGGCGATGGCGCGAATGGAAGATCGCTAGGGTGGAAACCTGGCTCCTGTGGCTGGGGAAGTCCGCCGCCATTCATCGTAACTAAAAAAACTAAAAAACCATCCCAATAAATATGGAACCCCTATATAAATATACCATGCAACAATATATATTAGAGAAACAAATAAAAAAATCATCAATATATATATATATATATATATATATATATATATATATATATATATATATATATATATATATATATATATATATATATATATATATATATATATATATATATATAATTTTTTTAACAATTATTAACTCTCATCAAGAAATAATGTTGCTAACAAAGATTTAGAAAACTACAAATGTTTAAGGTTATGTAGAAATGATGTATAAATAAAAATAAAATCCATCATTATTATTCCTAATCTAAAAAACCACATATTTCTATACTTATTACTAAACCATGGAATGATCTACATTACTAGCAATGAAAGATTAGAAGATGAAATTGATAACCTTTGGAAGATTAAAGATGAAGCCGGTGGCCGAGAGCAAGAACTTGCTCTCCCAAGCAAGAACACGGATGAGACCTGTGTCACGGGGACAGTGGAAGCAGGTATATATATTGGGACCTTTTGTCCCGGTTGGTGGAGCCAACCGGGACTAAAGGATCAAACTCTAGTCCCGATTGGAGTTAAAACCCGGGATAAAAGGCCAACGGGACCTTTGATCCCGATTAGTGGTTCTAACCGAGATTGAAAGGCTACCTTTAGTCCCGGTTGGTGATTCCAACCGAGATTAATTCTTTTATTAGTCCCGGGCCCAATCCCAACCGGGACTAAACGCAGAAAATCAAAAGTTTATTCTCTACTAGTGTAGGGAGCTAGGTGCTGGTTTGACAAGGTCCGACGGAGTGGTGTGCATGGTTATGGTTCGTATGGACAAGCCGTGACGCCTGAAGGATCGTGAGGCTCTCAGATGTTGCTAAGCACTATGCAGATCATGGCATGAAGGCTCTGGACGTGGAGGTTAGCTCTTGGCAAGTTCGTGCCCTATATTTAGCCCCTGTGCTCCTCTGTATTTAGTCGCTAAGTCCAGTGAATAAAGTATCCAAAGGGAAATTTGTCATCATGGCATTCGTCGCTAGAAAATAGTGTGTCTATGTTGCTTCTTCTACCTCTTGCCAAGAGCTTTGGCGTGTGTGTTTTAGTGGCTCCTGGGCGAAGCCAACAAGATTGAGCCGATTAAGCTAAATAGACATTGCATGCACTCCTACATAGGCCCGCTAGGCAAGCGGGTGTGCGCAAGCGCGGACAAAGGACTTTTTGTAGGTCGAATCTAGCACATTGTAGGCAGACCTGCACCCATTTGCATCCCTAGGTTTAGATGCATGTAGGCGAGGAACATGTGTATTGTCTCATTTTGTGTCCTGAAGTAATACCTGGAAATCTTCTGGTCTGAGCACTCGGACCGGTGTCACGCACCTAGCAATGCTAGCCACCACTACACAGGACGAAAAGTCTCCATGCGAGCCCAATGGTCTTCGAGCAAGCCCATTAGCTTTTCTCTCTCTCCCTCATCTTCATCTCTAGTGACTTTAGAAGGGGCTCGGGGGAGGCATGCTAGCCCGGCGGTGAAGTGGGGGCAGCGTCACCGCTGCCGGAAGAGGCAGCAGAGGAGGCCACCAAGCGGGGGCAACCATGGCCATGGCGGCGGTAGGGGAGGGGAAGGAGGAGGGCGCGGGCGTGGTCCACAACCGTGGTTCACGACCATGGAGCTCCGGTGAAACCCTACCACGCGCTGCGGCGGGGCAGTCGGGATGGGCAACGGCGGTGCTATAAGGTCGAGATGGCGGACTAGAGGGGGGTGAATAGTCCTTTCTAAAACTTAAACACGTCAGCTAACCGAAATAAGTACAGAATTAAATCTATCGGTCTAGCCAAGACTACACCCCTCTATCTATAACTCTAGCACCTTACAAAAGATCCTAAGCAAGCAAATAAGGTGTCTTCCTAACAAGAGCTCACCTAAACAACTCTAGCTTGCAAGGTCATACAAACCTATGCAACTAGTACTTCAAGCACCGGGGGAGCTCCTACACAATCCTAGTAAGCAAAAGCACAAAGCTCCTAAGCTCACTAGCAATGCTCAATAACAAGGAAACCAATGCCAAATTAGAGAGCACAAATTACATAGCTACACAAACTAAGTAATGTGACTAACAAGGTTACACAAACCAAATTAGCCACGTAAAGGGATACTTCTAGCTACACAAGCGAGAAGATATCTAGCTAGCTACACAAGCACAACTAGAAGCAAGAGCAACTACACAAGCAAGGTGAGCTTGTGTTTCGGAGATTACAAACCAACAGGATGAACATGGTTGACACGATGATTTTTATTCCGAGGTTCACGTGTTTGCCAACACGCTAGTCCCCGTTGAGATAAGCTCCAAGGTTGTCGCTGGTCCTCTTGCTCTTCTCGTTGTGGCGATGCACCTACTTGTTAGATCGCGAGCTAATTGAGTATCAAGAGTCAAACCATCAGCGGGTGCCGCTCATTCACTCACAAGATGGGGATCCTCGAAGCCACGAGCTCTAGCACTTAACCCAACCGGACCACTTGTCGCCCTTCGTGTCTCGCTTTACTAGAGTTGCTCTTCGCGGCTCCCGTGGGGCGAGCACAATGCACCTTACAAAGCTTCTCCAGAGCCTCGCACAATCTTCTTGCAAGCTTCGACAGAGTCCCAAGCCACCAAGTCATCTAGGAGGTGGCAACCTCCAAGAGTAACAAGCATCACCGGCTTGCAACTCGAACACCTAGTGCCACTCGATGCAATCCTCACGATGCAACGCACTAGAATCGCTCTCTCACTTGATCTGATGAACACTATCAAGCTCAAGTGAGTTAGAGGGCTCCCAAGCACACCAACACAAGCCACCAAGGTTCAAGGGTGCTCAGCCAATGCCAAGGCCGGCCACCACTTCTATTTATAAGCCCATAAACGAATATAGCTATTAGCAATTCACTGGGCTGAAAAACGCAAGCGACAGACATGAGGATACCCACCAACAGACGTGGCACCCCAGCGTCTGACGCACTGCTCGCCGCCACGTGTCCTGCTCAACCAAAAAACCAACAGTCGAATTTCCAGCGTCATATGCCTCCGACGCTCCGCGCCCTCAGCGTCCGTCGCACGATAGACGCGGCACAGAGAGCTCCCGCGATGTGCTCAGCCGTGACAGACGCGTCTATCGATCGATCAACAGACGCGGCTCAGCGTCTGTCGCTGCCGAGGCTCGCAACCCTGCTGACGCCACGAACTCTCGAACCAACCGACGGACGTGTCACACGCAAGCAAGCCCACGCATCCGTCGCACCGTCAGACGCGGTCCAGAAAGGGTAAAACCGCGTGGAGCTACGACAGACGGGGCTCAGCATCAGTCGCTCCTGCACACCGAAGCCACCCTCGCAAACTGATCGACAGACGCTGACGTCAGTGTCCGTCGCTCGAGCACCGCAGCGTCTGTCGCCTCCTTCGATCCAGGCCGTGCCTAGGGTAAGACGACAGACGCCAGGGCAGCGTCTGTCACCACTTCTTCCGACCTTCAGCGTAAAGGAAATTTAGCATTTCATCTCCTCGAAAATGCCTGAATCCCGCCTCGTAAACTCGGCGGGAGGGAGAGAGGACCCAAACCCCTCTCTACCCCTCAAACTCCATTGCCTTTGTAAATGTGCCAACACCACCATGTGAACATCACCATATGCACGTGTGTTAGCATTTTCACAATTATTTTCTTCGAAGGAATTAACCACTCAACTTGTCATGCCACTCGATCCTAATACGTATGCAAAGTTAGATCTCTCAAGTGGCACTAGATGACCGATATGCAAACAAGTTTGTCCCTCTTGATAGTACAGCCATCTATCCTAAATCCAGTCATCAACTTCTCTACACACCTATGACCGGTGAAATGAAAAATGTCCTATGGTTATACCTCTGTGTTGCGCATTTCATTCCAACTCCTCCGACGTTGATGCAACAGATGCACCAACCGATCACCAAATGATATGATCCACTTCATATCATCACGTGACTGTATTGGTTCATCGATCTTGACCTCACTTGCTCTTCACCGTTGCCTCGGTCCATCGGCGTCAAGTCTTGCCCAAGCTTCACCGTCACATGCGGTCCCTCGCTTCAAAGCCTCCAACTTGCCCTTCACACTTGCAACCGGTCCATCGAGTCAAGCCTCATCTCGATCTTCTTCACCTTGGTCACATGACTCCATGTTATGTCTCATATGCAATAAGCTCCTTCATGACGCAATCACATGTGGACTAATCTCCTGTGTATCTCACATAACCATATATTAGTCCACCTAAGTTGTCACTCAATTACCAAAACCAAACAAGGAATTTTCAGGTGCATGGCAAAAAAAATGTTGGTGGATTACTATGGTCCGAATATAACAAGCCCCGGTAATTCCCTGACTCATAGGAGCAACTAGGAGTATATCCTTTGCTTTATACAATATTGGATCTTGTAAAAAGAAGGGGGGTAATCTCTTTGGGTTACTTTGGAAACTCAAATCCCCTTGGGATCTGTGACTTTTTTTAAGGTGAGAAATCCATGCATATATCATTTGAATAACCTATTTAGTTCTTCAGAGCGTCTTTAAGAGTTCCCAATAAACCTCCCAATCTAGGATTTTTGGCAAGAATAGAAAAAAATCCATCTCCAAGAGTTCACAATCCCACCTTCCAATATTGTGGCACTTATTAAAAAAATCACCGAACATGCGGATATATGTGTGTGTTTTTCAGGCGCGTATCTGTCTGCCGATCAAAGGTGGAAGGGCGTGGAAAGAATAAAGAGTAGGAAAAGTTTTCTAATGCAAATGTACAGGAAAGAAAGAATATATAAGATAATTTATACATAGTCCCAATACTTTTTAGCGAGTTGAAAAACTCTATGGTTTTGAGAATAAATTCTTGGAGATGCTCTCATAGAGGGTTTTCATATTTCTTTTGTTCTTTTGTGAATGAGGATTTTCCATACCTACTAGGTGCTACTCGTCCTAGTAGACTACCGGACTACTGCGGGGAGCTGAGGACTCGGACTCGGACTCGGACTCAGCCTGGCATGCCGATTCGATCTACAAAGGCAGGCACCCAACAGGATTTTCTCAGCGAAGCCCAACGATAGCAGTGGCAATTTCCAATTTTCTCACAGATCTCCAGCCACATCCATGCATCTCCAAGCCAAGGTGCAGTGTCCGGCGATCGACCGCGAGATGGACGTGATGGCCGCCTCCTCCTCCACGGACAACAGCGAGCTCTTGCCGGCGTCGCGCGAGACGACGCAGGCCGTCGCCGGTGCCCGCGTCGTCAAGTGCGAGGGCGTGGTGTTCACGGTGACGGAGGGCAACGAGGTGGCCCAGGCGGCGCGGGGCGGCGCAGCGGCGGCGCGCGTGCTGGGCAGCGAGAGCTTCTTCGACGCGGCCACGTGCACGAGGCGCCACTTTGTGGACGTGCAGGGGAAGGCCGAGGCGATGCTGTTCTTGGTGTCCGTGCGCGCAGCGACGAAGCCAGGAATCGACGAAGCCAGGGCTGGCTTCCTCTTCTTCTTCCTCCAGCCCCTCCTTGCCTTCTTCTTCCTCATGGCGGTAGCCCGGGCTAAGCCCGGGCTCCATGTAAATCATGGCCGTAGGGGGGGGCTGGAGCACGGGTAGCCCCCCGCTGGCTTCGTCGCTGCGTGCGCGAGGACCAGCGCTGCATCGTCGACGTCCAGAGGTTTTCTTAGGGTTTAACTAGCAATTAGAGTATGTGCGATGCGAATTTGATGTTCCAACGTACGGCAACTCTAGGGATTCATTTATTTTGGCACGGAGTGAGTATTAAAAGAAAAAAGAGAAAAGAGTTACAGTTAGGAAGACAACTACAAATTTCAGTAACACGCATGTTCGACCATCTGGAGAATGTGATGGTGTACAAAAAATCAGGAATTCGGTTCATGCCGCAAGGATTACCAACAGTTTCCCATCCCTCCTCCCCATCCTTCATTTTTTAGCAAATTGACAAAAAAACACTCTCCAACAGTTTCCTATCTCTCCTCCCCATCTTTGGCAACTTCGGAAAAAAGCCTCCCCGGCGCGGATATATGCGCGCGGTCTTCGACTGCGCATCGCAATCCATATCATCGGCGCGTACACGGTGATGCTGTACGAGCAGTCGCCATCGATCTTGTAGGTGACCAGCACGTCGAGGTAGACCACCGATGAGATCTCGCGCGCCGCCGCCATGGAGTCTCGCGAGGCCGCCGCTCCGGAGCTGCCTCGCTTGCGCGGCGCGATGTCGACGGCAGGTCCGCAGCTTGCGTCCGGCGATGTTCCGCCCGATTCGCTGCGTCCGCGAGTCTGCAGCCTGGCTCCACGCAGGTCGCCGCATCTGCCCTATCTCTCTCGCGGCCGCCCCGGAACCAGCGCTGATCGCAGTTCGCTACCGCCCGGTGCCGCCAGGATTGCCGTGCCCGCTCGCGGTGTGGTGCCCGCCGTGATTGCCGTCGCTCGCAGTGCTATGCTCGCTCGCGGTGCTGGGATTGCCGTCGGTCGCGATGAACTCTGACGATAGTTCCTCCCGTGTATATGTGTATTGAAGTAATGCTCTTGGCCGGTTACTCTACTGCTTGCATGGTACTGTTTGCTGGAGCACGGTCAAGCAGTAACTGGCCGCGTGGTGAACCTGCTTGCCTGATAGCCGGCTGCATGCAACTGTGCTGATGGCCGGGAAGCTGGCCGTCGCCGCCTGAGACGTGCAAGGGATCGGCACGAGCATGATCAACGCAGCACAAACCTGGGACGGTGAAGGCCGGCGGGAGGAGAAGGCCAGCAACGACGTGCTGGTGCCGGTCCTGGTTCCACGTGCTGCTGGCTCCGATGTGCAACCCGGTCGTGGTGGTGAAGGCCGTCGAGAGGACAAGGGGTTGGCTACGATCCAGACGCCGTGAAGGAGCTGCTCGAGGGAAGGAATGAAGTGGCAAAAAATCTAGATGTGGGACCAAGTTTTGATTTTGGCAAGTGAAATATGGCAAACTCTTGGAGATGAGTTGTTTTTTTCCTCCCCATATCATTTTGGGAGTTACCAAACAATAAGATATGGGAAACAAAAAATAAGAAACTGTTGGACTTGCTCTAAATCATTATCAATGGTTGAAGGCAACTATATGCAACGATGGTGAAGTATCCAAACTAATACAGCTCGAAGTTCTTGGTCCCCTGTAACTTGCGGCGGTTCTGTGGCTGGCTATCCTATTGTCCTATTGTAAAAATAGTGCTTCCCACGCTCTGAGCATTCACAGCTTCGTACCCCAAGATCGCCAATCGATTGCCCAAGGATTATCCAGCCTGCAATGCAATAATTCAGAGTGGAGTTCTTGGTCCCTCCCATTTCAGGGTCTTGTCTCATAGAGTTACCAAGGCGACTTGGTACGATGATGAGTAATAGATGCAGTCTGTAGTGCAGATTTCAGAAGGGCCGTGTATAATCTCTCAGTTCATGGAGATCGTGATGCAGTACCATCATGCACTCACAGGCTGAAACAACAAAATTGGTTTGGGGGACAGAGAAAAATGCAATGCAAATACAGTTCTTTCTGTTGAATATAAAGTAGTGGCATGAAAATGATCCATGAGACCACGATACATTCATACATCCAAATTGTAGCAAAAAAAGAGAGAGAGAGAGTACTTGTTATCACTAAATCGAACATTACTCCAAATTCCATGCATCAATGTATGCTAAGCAGCTTTAGAAGCAGCCATCTCAGTTTTTTTTTGAAAGAACAGGAGGGGTTTTTAGCCCCTACTGAAGCAGCCATCTCAAGTAGCTCTGTTTACCAAAATTGACATCACTCCAGGTCTTGAGCAGCATCCAATGTAAACAATATGGGAGTTGCTCTATTTCAAGTGCCTGAATTTTCAGCCAACAATTTTAGATAACCAAATAGTATAATTAAAAGAACAGCTCACAAGAGACAATTCACAATGTTTTTCTCTAGTCAAACAATGACTAAATTACATGTTGCTTGAACAAAAAAAAATGAAATATAGGAGAAGTGAAAGATACAAGTTACTGACATGGCACTGAATAGAATGGATGAAGTGAACCACAAGCTCACCACTCCGAAGGGTTTTCTTTTGTTTGTTTGTCTGATCTCTAAAAATTGCTTTGTACAGGCAAGAATGCTACAAAACCAAAATTTAAGTTCAGGTCTATCCATTGGTGCTGATTCATTGAATCCTCATAGTGGTATGAATATAAGAAAACCATATTGGTAGAATCAGTAGATAGGAGAATTATTGAATGTGAACCTAAATGGCTAGATGCAAAGAATCCTTTTTCTGGTCAATGTGAAGGGTGGAAGCAGACAAATGGTATGTCAAACACAGAAATTCCACCATGGTATTTTGGATGAATCTGAAGACTGCGACGAATGTCTTAGCTTCAACACTAGTTGCTAGAGACCTGCATGGACATTAAGCACATAAAAAGAAACCCAATGGACTTAAAAAATGAAGATTCAAGATTGGAATAAAGTGAACTCAAAGTCAATCGTCATAATATGTGGCTCATTGCCCAACTTGCTTTTTTGTTTGTCAATTGTTATAGTCCCTAGGGGAGCTATTGAAATCATCTGGAAAGAATATCTCTGGATCGAAATCCAGTAAGTCATATGTCTATACTGTCTTTATTATCTCTGAATGTATCAACGCAAGCATTCCGGAACGCCATGAATTATACAACCAAATGACACTGTGAATCATAGCATATTAGTTTACAAGGCAGAGAAGATAGATCATGGCATACAGACTTACTGAGTGAATCGACACTCCATTTGTTTGTCAAAATCCCTGAATGCAAGATCCTACCGATACTTGTAACATCAAATGACTGCTGAAATGACTTCAGATTGCAATTGTTCGTATGTAGCCATCCCAAACTGGCAGCAACAGGATCAGAATAACTCAGGCACAGTTAGTTATTTACCGTATGTATGGATAGATAGCGATCAAGGTAATACAAGAACAACTTGAGCAACCATCCGATGGCGGTAAGCTCCTGCAGTCCTGCAGGTGCAGAAGCCTGTGGAAGTCATTGAGTTGCGCGATGAAGGCACCAACAGGGAGCAGTATTAAGGAGGCGGAGATGAGTTGTCCTTGGCGGCAACACAGAGTGCAGCACAGGTCAGGGTCTGATGGTGATGCTGATCCCCTTGTTCACCCGGGTGAGCCACCCCCACTTGTGCTTCCACCGGCAGTGGCCACCCCCGCAGCATCACAAACACACTCCATTTATATGCTGAACACTGTAAACACATTTCAAGCTCACTGCACTATTATTGTCTATTCCAGGATAGCAGGTCTAACTTTCGTGACCACCTGCCAACCGGGAGCCGTGCATGCTCCAACCCCACATCACAGTTCAGACAAGAAACCTGGAACAACATACTACTCCACCGATGGTCCAGGTATGCACCTCTACCATTTTGCAGCCTGCAGGTATAACCACATGACCTGCAGGTTTACACCATTCCCAGATGCCACCCAGACAGCACAAGAAGAGGATGGCATTCAAACCACCACAGTAAGACATGAACTTCTATGATATCTTGCAGTCTACAATCACAAGAACAAGGCATATTTGGAACGTTAAGAAAAAATGGCACTTCAACAACAGTAAGCAGACAGTAGTAAGACATGAACCAACATTATACCATTGCTGATATCCAGACAGCAAACAATCTGATACTTATGTAGGATGAACACAAGGAAATCGCAAGCACACCATCCACCAAATCAAAACACACGACCCACCACCCGTACTAGCAATTAGAGTATTTGCCTTTTGCATGTGACAGGCGTTTGGTCGTGTCACGCTTCTGATGATCGATTATATAGTACTATAACAGTATTTGCCTTTTGCATGTGACGGGCCTGTTTGGTGTCCGCGTACGTACACCACGCCGCAAGTGCGGCGTGTTAGAAATTAGTCTCCCACAGCGACAAGCTCCTTGCTAATCTCCACGCGCAGAAACGTCGATTGAATCTACCGAGACGAACATGCAAGATCACAGATGACACCAACAAACGACACCAGAGGCACGCTATTTGTTTACGAGGTTCAGCCAAAGCCTAGTCCCTGGGGCACGATTACGGGCGTTCCTCCCCAATACCAGCAACACCGGCCGCTCCAGGGTCCCGGCAAAGTGTCTGCCCTCCTGCGAACCTGTCGCTATGTCGTCATGGTTACAATAGCAGCCCTCCTCTCATATTTATGAGGAGACCGGGTTACAGAGTGCAACACCAACTCTATCCTATACTGCCAAATACAACTCAGAGTTCTAGCGTAATTAAACTCGTACATAATATTCGACACATATTCTAACATGGCGGACGATTCATGTGCCACACATTTGGCGTCCCGTGGTAGCAAGCCTTCGGCAGCTAAACATTGACTCAGACGTGTCGCGGAACCCACGGCGCGGTGCGAGGACTTCTGGCTGCAAACTAAGAGCAAGTTCAATACTAGAGACAAGTTAAGCTATTAGCCAAATTGTAAGAGCCAAGCTATACAATAGTGATATTTTATTTGTCTATAAGAAACTTTTTTATTGTTAGTTTTACCCATGCCCCACTTTCTCTATCCTAATCTTCCTCACATTCACTTAGTGTATGGGCCCACCACTAACATATACATCCGTGTCCAGCTTGTTGCTTGCATGAGAGTCAAGCTCTCCTCCCTTTTCTCTTCCTCATCAGTATTTGTTTGGCTATAAGCTAATTATTGTACCTTGTCGATGCCATACCCTGGGTATCCCGACTTCCGTATTTGCCGACTACCGACTCCGAAGCAGAGAAGACCCGAAGGCCTACGACGACCCTATTCAAGGAAGGATATCCTCGGATTGCGCCAAGACTCCGACTAGGGCACGACTCCTTAGCTTGTAGGGCAAGTTGATCCCAGATATAAATAGTTAGCAGTACCCCTTGTTGTCATCCAATATCCAATCTCACATAGGCATAGTCATCTTGTACTCGCAATCTCGCCAAATACATAATACAAGAGTAGCAACTGGACGTAAGGCTTTTACTCGCTTCCCGAGAGGCCGAACCAGTATAAATCTCGTCTCCCAACTGTGATTGTTCTTCGCACCAAGCGGGATTCCCTACGAACCAAATATCTGCAGGTAAAAAATACCGACATATCTGCTCTAAACATATCCTAAGTGTGCAATTAAGTAAAACTGCAAACACCATATATGGGTTTTCGAACCTAATAGGTGGTCTTGAATGGGCCATCCTCTCCTTACATGCCAGTTTCAATAAGGTTCTACGTGGATTTTATAGGCATTAAATAAGCTATCAACTTAGGCTTTGTTTGGTTGCACACAAATCTATCCTAATCCACATGGTTTGGGAGGGATTGAGATAAATTCCACCTCAATCCCTCCCAAACCACATGAATTGGGGTGGATTTTGTGTACAGCCAAACAAGCCCTTAGAGTAGTAAATATGCTGATATGACATAACATTAATAAAAAGATATGATCAAAGTTTTATAAAGTGAAATTGTACTACGTAAAAGTAGTTAATGAAAAACATCAGATTCTACCCATTAGTTAGCGTTCTATTTTTTTAATAGCAGAAATATTTTCAGAAGTTAAACCAAATATAGCCTAATATACTTTGATCTTTCAGGCATACTGCACGCTAGGTGGGCCACGAGACCTTTTGTGCGTGGGCTGTGTGTTTGCGATAATCTATCCGTTGCACTACTGCAGTGCAAACGCCTTTCCGAGCAGAGCCCAATGCGATATTGACCACTTGGTACATCTTCTCCCTGTGGATTATATGTACAAGCCCAATTGTATAGTTCCATTCTTACAATGTAAGGCCCACTAGTTTCCAGTGCAGGCGTTGGTTTTTTGTTTTTTTGTTGCGTTTTCCTTCAACTATTTCATGTTGTCATTCGTTGTTCGTTGTTTCGTTAGATCGGGTTGGAATAACAGTAGGAAGTGGTCGAAACCGATTTACAGTAGGTGCACGAGATCTAAAACAACTACTACCACGACTTCTAGTAAGAGGAAAAAGGGAACAGTGGAACAGAGAGAAGTAGGAATCGCAGACCATCGAGAGCCGGAGTCGTAGCAGTGGGGTTGGAAGTCTCGTTCGCCGGCGGTGCCATCTGCGCGCCGGCAGCGACGGTCGGTGGAGATGAGAGTCGACGCAGTGACGATGGTGGCGCAGTGAAGACGGTGGCGGCTTCCCGTCACTGGCTGCGCCCCTTCTCAGATCGGGATCGGGAATATCGGTGGGGAGTGGCGGCTCAGGTGAACCTCGTGTCTAGAGCCAGCCGGCCCCACCTCTATATATAGCGCAGTGTGACGGGGGCCCACCAACCATGTAGGGTTGGGCGCCCCCGATCAGGGCGCGAGAAGCAAGGCCCAAAAGGCCGTTGGGCCTAATGGTAGGAGATCAAAACCCAACATTCTCCCCCTTGATCTCTCATCATTTTCTTCGTTCTTTAATTTCATACTCAAACTTTCGATTCATATTTTTCTTGTTTCTATCCTATTCCATCGCAGATTAGTGTATTGAACTGTTTCATCGTCACAGCAATTAGTGCCGTTAGACTAACAGCCACAACACATTTCTCTGTTTGGAATGAAGTTTCTTCTGGGCCCTTCGTATGTTCGGGAATCATAGGCTTTCCCTTAAACCCATGCCGGCTACGTGTTCTCTGAACACGTTGGGTGGTAAGCCCTTTGTGAGCGGATCCGCGAGCATTTTCTCTGTACTTATATGCTCAAGATTTATAATATGATCCCGAACTTTATCTTTTACAACATAGTACTTTATGTCAATGTGTTTGGCAGCACCACTTGACCTATTGTTGTAAGCATATTGTACTGCTGGGTTGTTATCACAATACAACCTCATTGGTTCATTTATATCATCAATCACTTTCAATCCGGGTATGAATTTCTTTAGCCAATTCACCTGCCCCGTTGCCTCATAGCATGCTACAAACTCGGCATACATTGTCGATGATGTAGTTACGGTTTGTTTGGAGCTTTTCCACGATATAGCCCCTCCTGCGAGAGTAAATATATATCCTGACGTGGATTTTCTTTCTTCTCCCGCATAATCGGAATCTGAATACCCCTCTATCTTCAGGGAATCAGATCTTCTATATGTTAGCATGAGGCCTTTCGTACCCTGCAAATAACGCAGGACTTTCTTCACCAATTTCCAATGTTCTATTCCTGGATTCTTTTGATATCTGCCAAGTAACCCGGTGACAAAAGCTAAGTCAGGGCGTGTACACACTTGAGCATATTGTAAACTTCCAACTGCTGAAGCATACGGTACCGCTTTCATTCGGTTAATCTCATATTCATTCTTGGGACTTTGATGTTCCCCATATCTATCGCCCTTGACAATAGGAGCAGGTGAAGAACTGCACGCATGCATACTAAATTTCTTCAGAACCTTTTCTATGTATGCCTTCTACGACAGTCCCAGTACCCCCTTTCTTCTATCTCGGTGAATCTCTATTCCCAAAACAAACGAGGCCTCACCGAGATCTTTCATATCGAAGTTTGAGGACAAGAATTTCTTCGTTTTCATTAGTAGACTGACATCACTGCTAGCAAGCAGGATATCATCCACATACAGAATTAGGAATATATACTTTCCATTCTTGAATTTTGCGTAAACGCAATTGTCCTCAACATTTTCCTTAAACCCAAAACCTTTTATCGTTCTATCAAATTTCAAATACCACTGTCTTGAGGCTTGTTTCAATCCGTAGATTGATTTCTTTAGACGGCATCCTATATTTTCTTTTCCTTTTACAACAAAACCTTTCGGTTGTGCCATATAAACATTTTCTTCCAAATCCCCATTAAGGAACGCCGTTCTTACATCCATTTGATGTAACTCCAAATCATAGTGGGCCACAAGTGCCATTATAATTCTGAAGGAATCTTTACATGAGACTGGAGAAAACGTCTCATTGTAATCAATCCCTTCTCTTTGCGTAAAGCCTTTCGCCACAAGTCGCGCTTTAAATCTTTCTATGTTCCCTTGGGAGTCATATTTTGTTTTGTAGATCCATTTACAACCTACTGTTTTGGCTCCCTTAGGAATAATTTCCAAGTCCCAAACTTTGTTGGTACTCATTGATTTCATTTCATCTTCCATGGCCTTAAGCCACTTTGATGAGTGGTCGCTTCTCATGGCTTCTTCAAATGAGGTGGGATCATCCCCCATCTGAAATTCTTCTGTTTCATAAACTTCATAGTCATTAGAAATATCTGACCTTCTTGTTCTTTGAGACCTTTTAGGGGCCTCTGGCACTTGTTCCACATTGGGCTGTTGTTGTTCTTCCTCATGTGCGACGTTTGGTTCTATGGGGTCCTCAAGGACAGCCTCCTCAAGGACAGGTTCCTCATGTTCATTTATTATCGCCACGGGAGAACTTGCAACAGGTGTTGGCTCTACAGTGTCCTGCACTGTCGGCTCAACAGCAACAGGTAGCGTAAAGAATGGTTCTTCAACCATCGGAGTGGGTACATGTACCCGTTTCTCCTGCAGGCTTATTTCTCGTGCTACCATGCTCCCCCTGATCATGTTATCCTCCAAGAACACAGCGTGTCTTGTTTCTACAATCTTCGTATGTCTGTCAGGACAATAAAATCGATATCCTTTCGACCTTTCTGGATAGCCAATAAAATGGCAGCTGACTGTCTTGGAGTCTAACTTTCCTATGTTTGGGTTAAACACTTTTGCCTCAGCTGGACAGCCCCACACACGCAAATGGTTAAGTGAGGGTTCCCTTCCTGTCCATAATTCATACAGTGTTTTAGGCACCGATTTGCTTGGTACCCGATTAAGTATGTGAATGGCGGTTTTCAGTGCCTCCATCCATAAACTAATCGGTAAAGTGGAGTGACTTATCATGCTTCTTACCATATCCATTAGGGTACGGTTACGTCTTTCAGCCACTCCATTCTGCTGAGGCTCCCCCGGTGTGGAGTACTGAGCGACTATGCCATTTTCATGTAGAAACTTTGCAAACGGTCCAGGAATTTGGCCATATGGGGTATGTCGCACATAGTACTCTCCACCTCGGTCTGATCGTACTATCTTTATTTTCTTATCATGCTGATTTTCAACCTCAGCTTTAAATATTTTGAATTTATCCAATGCTTCCGATCTTTCTTTAATTGGATAAATATAGCCATAACGAGAGTAGTCGTCTGTGAATGTTATAAATGAATCATAACCATCCACGCTTTTCACAGGAAATGGACCACATATATCAGTGTGGATTATTTCTAAAGTTCCTGTGCTTCGTTTGACATTTTTCTTAATTTTCTTGACATACTTTCCTTTGATGCAATCAACGCATTGTTCTAAATCTGAAAATTCTAAGTGCGGAAGAATTGATTCTTTAATCAGCCGTTCCATTCTCCCCCTCGAAATATGGCCTAAGCGACAGTGCCATAATTTCGAAGAGGCATCATCAATTCGCTTCCGCTTCTTAGTTACATTCGCAGATGGGGAATCATTCATATTCTCATCGCATACATTGTTCGTATTTTCATCAAGAGATAATAAATAAAGCTTGTCTTGTCGGAAGGCAAGACCAACACATTCATTATTAACAAGTATCTTACATTTGCCATTACCAAAATGGTAATCAATTCCGTCATCATCAAGTTTCGAAACACTTATTAAATTTCTACGCAAAGAGGGAACATAAAGTACTTCTTTAAGTCTAAGTACAAAGCCATTATTCAATTCTAAAGATAAATCTCCAATAGCTTCAACATTGGCTTGCACTCCATTTGCAACTTTAATCGTTCTTTCTCCTCTTTGCAAGGTTCTCGTCCCATTTAACCCGTGTAAGGAATTTGCAACATGAGTAGTTGCTCCTGAATCAACCCACCAAGTGGATTTAGCATAACATAAATACAGGGATTCATCTACAAATGTAATAAATTCATCACCTCTTTTCAGTAGAGATTTCAGGAAGTCTGGACAGTCTCTCTTGTAGTGTCCCTTCTTAAAGTAGTGCTTGCATTGATCCTTTTCAGCTCCACCATAGGAGTTGCTCTGCTCATTTTCAGGTTCCTGGGGTTTCTTTCCCTGTGAGTTTGAGGAAGAGGCCTTGTCCCACTTGGGTTTCCCCTGTGGTTTAGAATTCTTGCTATTAAAGTTCTTTCTTTTATTATCCTTCACAAAATGAGCGGACTCACTCTGTGAGGATTTTATCCTCTCCTCTTCTTGAGCACACATTGAGATAAGTCTTTCTATGCCCCATCTTTCAGGCTGCATATTATAGTTCACAATGAAAGTATCATATTCTTTTGGCAAGAAAGCAAAAATCAAATGAATCAGGAAATCATCTTCCTTCAAATTCATTTCTTTCAGCTTAGATGCCGTGGTGTTCATCTTCAAAATGTGCTCTCTGATGCTACCACCAGTATATTTTTCATTCACAAGTTTCTTTATCAGTGAACTTGCTGTGGCCTTGGTAGACCCAGTAAACTGACTCTTGATTTTATCAAGATATTCTGTGGCAGTAGCACATTCAGGGATTGAGCCCCTTATCTGTTCTTCTATGGTGGCCTTGGCTACCAACAGGCACTTGCGGTTGGAGAGAGTCCATTGCCTATGTTCAAGATCATATTTCATTCTTATCTCAGCATGATCACGCTTTCGAGCAGTGAAATCAGCGTCAGATTCATTGTCTTCTCTCACCGGATCCACAGGTTCAGTGGGACACGGTGAGATGATGGCATAATCGACCTCTCCCAATGCAAGTTCAAGTTCATATTTCTCCCGCCACACACGGTAATTTGTCCCGTTGAGTGTCGGGATGTTCGAGATGTTCACAATGCATTTGCCTCCTGAAACCACATCAGAGTAGGTGAGAAATATTTATATATGAAATCATATGCTTTAACTCAACGTTGGTCAAATTGAAACATATAATTCATCTATGCAATAATTTTACATCACCGTTGGGCAGAAATAAAATTAATACACAATTTTCATGAATCAAAATTATAATATTGTTATTAACAACGTTGGTCAGAAAATAACAATACTACAATTCATCTTCAATTATTATTCATTTTCCAAAACCAAATTCTCCCGTTGGTTCGAATTTGATAATGAAAATAACTATATCAAGTACGCAGCGGAAACAATAATAAAATTCTCATAATGTTATTTTTCAGAAGCACTAAAAAAAAATTTCATTATTTCTGAGCAAAATGTCGTTGGACAAATTTGCACGAAAATTCTTGTCAAAAATTCCAGTCAAATTCATCAAATTCATGTCAAAACTGCTTCTGAAAAAATAAAACGAAACTTCTTTCTTCTTTAATTTTGGCCCGCAGGCCTTTCTTAGACGCCACAGCCCACGCGCAGATTCGTCCGGCGCGTAGATTCATCTGGGCGGCCCGTCAGCGAGCATGCTGCCCACGCGAGGCCCGGCCTGGTTGCAGCGCGCGGCCTGGCCAGCAGCCCCAGCGCCGCGCTCGGCCCGGCGGGTGGCGCTCGGCCCCATCGCGGCCTGGTGGCGCTCGGCCCAGCGGGGTTGCGCGGCCCATCGCGGCCTGGTCAGAGGGGATGCCGCGCCCAGGCCGCAACCTGGGCCTGGGCCGGCAATCCGGCCTCCTGACTCGCCCCGCCTGGGCTGGTTTGAGCCCAGTCCTGCGCCGGTTCATCCAAGCCGTTCGTTTTGATCCGATGGCCACGAGCGAAAATCGGGCCATCAAAACCCTTGACGCCGGCGGCCGGCCTCCCAAACCCTAGGTTCGATTTCTTTCTTTCCCATTTCTCTCGACCGCACGTGAGAGGAGAGTCGGCGGCTTCCCATGTCCTGTGGCGGCCGGAGGGAAGGAGACGGTGGTGCCGCCGCCGGGCCCCTCGCTGGCGCGCGAGCTCGCCCTAGGCAGAGCTCGTCGCCGTCGAGCGACCCCGCGTGCGGTGCCCAAAGCCGTCGAGCGGCCTCGGCGGCCCTTCCCCACGATTTCTTCCCCAGCGCCGGTGACCGGGCCCGGCCCCCGCAAGCCGGTTCGGTGATGCGTGCAGGGGCTAAAAAGCCGCACCAGGCGCTGGCGTATCCCCTTTCCTTTTTTTTATTAGGGTTAGGGTTCCGTTGAACCTTTCTTTGCCCGATCTGGAATCGGGTTGCTTTTGTTTCTTTGTTTCTTCCCCGATTTAGAGTCTGTTTACCCGATCTAGGGTTCTTCGTTCATATACCGTGGCTCCGGTACCATTGTTGTCATTCGTTGTTCGTTGGTTCGTTAGATCGGGTTGGAATAACAGTAGGAAGTGGTCGAAACCGATTTACAGTAGGTGCACGAGATCTAAAACAACTACTACCACGACTTCTAGTAAGAGGAAAAAGGGAACAGTGGAACAGAGAGAAGTAGGAATCGCAGACCATCGAGAGCCGGAGTCGTAGCAGTGGGGTTGGAAGTCTCGTTCGCCGGCGGTGCCATCTGCGCGCCGGCAGCGACGGTCGGTGGAGATGAGAGTCGACGCAGTGACGATGGTGGCGCAGTGAAGACGGTGGCGGCTTCCCGTCACTGGCTGCGCCCCTTCTCAGATCGGGATCGGGAATATCGGTGGGGAGTGGCGGCTCAGGTGAACCTCGTGTCTAGAGCCAGCCGGCCCCACCTCTATATATAGCGCAGTGTGACGGGGGCCCACCAACCATGTAGGGTTGGGCGCCCCCGATCAGGGCGCGAGAAGCCAGGCCCAAAAGGCCGTTGGGCCTAATGGTAGGAGATCAAAACCCAACATTTCAAACTTCCAGAGTTTTAGTACAATAAGGCAAAAACACAATCAAAGCATGTAGTGAACATATGCTATTGGTTTATCATATATATCTTCAGTTCTTTGATTTGAATAAAATGATACAACGCTAGTTCAGAATTTATGATCCCTCCACAGAAAAATAGTGTATACACCAAATACATTTTCTTTTCCAGTTTCAGAGATTGTACAAGGCCAACAACCTGTTGCTACTCTCCCTGCAAAGTTAGCTTGTTAGCTAGCTCGTACATGAACAGAGCTGCTCTGAAGCAACTGCAACGCTGCACACGGTTCACAAGAAAGCTCCTTTCCAAGATTCCAAGTAACCTTACAAAAGAACAAACAACGTCCATGCTTTACTAAATCTGAAGGCTCAAGTGTCTTAAGGAACCTTAGCGACCATCAAACCTAGGATTAACACGTACTCAATCAAAGCACTGAAATAACCCAGTTCATGATTGGATCATCAAGCAGGATAAGCTAATCGATGCAGCAATTATACCTCATTCTTTTCCCTGCAGATCCTTCGAGGCTTTCCTACCGCTTTTCCAGGCACCATTGGAACCATCCATTCCAACCTTGTTGCGTGGCCTTTCCAAATCACATGTCATCGCACAATGAGAAAGATTCCTCTCCATCATTGGTGATAACTTGTAGGTCTCCAGTCCAACTAAGTTTCTTCAGATAGCGATTTTTATCGCATTCGCCAGAAGGAAACTGAACATCTCTTTCTTGCTTCTTGACAACATGAAACCCCTAATCTGACTGACCCACAACTTTGACAAGGGCTGAAAAAGGTGACCCAGCCACTGTTGTCTGCCGACTTCTTTCAGAGTCACTTTCCATTTCTCAGAGTCTTTTAGTTCTATACACGCCGATCGTTCTTGGTTCTACAATACTAACAAGTGCGTACAGTATAGTGTTTCAGTGTGAAGTTTATCATGATGTTAAGTATTATGATCCTTAACATTACACAGGATGACAACAAGACCCAAAGCTTGTTTCTGGTGTGATAGCTTGCTTTGCTTGTGATGTGACAAAGATCTAACTCTTCCTGAGAAAAGGTGAGACCGACCAGGACACTGTTGATCCATTGTTTATGCACATTGAAAATTTATGTCATCTTGTTGTTTTGTTAAAAGCTAGCAGGTGGGGTGATGTACTGATGTCTCCTCTGGATTTTTGGCCCGAGCATATCTGAATGGCTATCTAGCCTTTTGTTCAGTGCCCTCTTGCTCTTGGCATTTTGTTTCTTGTTCAAATCTGCATCAGTGTTCTCAAGATGATAACATTATATTCTCAGAGACAATACGTGTACCTAACTTACGCTTGTCTCAAAACTTATTCATGACGTTTTCAAAACAGAGGATAGCTAGCTATAGCTAGTATGTCAGGCGGTAGAGACTGATTGCGACATGTGGGATTTTTATCTGCAAATTGAGATGCAAAGATAAACATTGCTCATTTCATTTTTCAAATGATTCGATCAGCTGACATGTAGTTTTCTTTGTTCACCACATTTCTCACATGGCTCTGATAATCTCTTTGCATTTCCATAATCTTTCCTTCGAACTAACTAACTACTCTTGTTTAACCCTTCAAATAAACTACTTTATCTTTCAGACCGAATGATTAATTAAACTTCAACTATTTCCACCTGATGTCCGGATTTTTTATGTGCTAGCCTGCATTTTCAATCTGAAAATCTACTGAACCAACTGTTGAGAGATTCATATCCTGTGCCAACTTGTTGTGGTACTGCTAGTAGCAGATCAAATCCAGACTTCTTTATTTGATGCCCTTACACACATGCCAAATCCTGTGCTGGTACCCTCAAACACTATTCTAGTGTACATTATTCAATCCCTACTGAAATGAAAAGGCAGCACCTGCCATTGCCCTAAAAAACACACACACACTATTCTAGCACTGCAAATTGAAGAATACCATTACTTCAGATTCGAACCACATGCATCAGCTTGCTACAAAACTGCATGCGCGGCCGACCACATAGATGTAGTCACATTTTCGATGCCTGCACGTGGATGGAAAATCACCAAAGGAATTTTGAAAATGACAAACCAAAGAGTTATCCATGTCTAATCCTGAAACTATCCCTAATATACAATTCAACGGATGCCCAGTTGCAGTTGGTGACCCTGACTTCCACAACTGGGGCAAGCTGGCAGGAAACATAAGGCCCCAGACGATCCTGACGACGGAGGCAACCTGACCAAAATTTTGGTTCAGATAATCCGGTCTGTAACCCTACACCTAGGGCACAAGTGAATATCAACAGCGTTGAGCACTAACCATGATCCAATCCAACAGCACTGGCCATCCACGTATAGCTCTCAAACAATTCCTATCATGAAAATTGCTCCTGACAAATGGCTGTCAAGCCATAAATGGCTCAAGTTCAGTGTATGGTTCTATTTGGTTTCCTGCAGCTCATGAAACACGTAGCAGCAACTTGGACAGTGACAACCCAATCCATTTGTTATTTCTTGGAACAAATAGCTAATCCATTTGAATATATGCCATGGAAAAGCTCACTTCCATGGCCATGGGATGGCGTTGATTTGTGACTTGACCAGAAGGCTTTTGCGGGGTCCTCATATTGGGGGCAAGGATCCGGATTTTATTAAGGGCTCGTTTAGATCGAGGAAGTTAGAAAAATTTAGAACCGTAGTATTTTGTTTGTATTTGACAATTATTGTTCAATCATGAATTAACTAGGCTTAAAAGATTCGTCTCGTGATTTACAATCAAATTGTGCAATTAGTTATTTTTTTATCTATATTTACTGCTCCATACATACGTCCAAAAATTGATGTGATGGAGAGAGAGAAAAAATTCTAACTTTTGGAGGTAATCTAAACGGCCTTATTTACATCACCGACTCGGTGGTGGCCGATTCGGCACAGTGCCACCCCGAGCACGGTAGCACTTTTGTTTTTTTTTAATAATTGTCCAAATCTTGATTAATTAGACTCTAAATGTTCGTCTCGCAAAGTACAGTAAAACTGTGCAATTAGTTTTTTATTTCATCTACATTTAGTACTCCATATATGTGCCGATATTTTGATGTGATGGATAATCTTCTTTTTCATAGTAAAATTTAAGAGTGAATTCTGGAATCTAAACAAGGCCCAGGCCTAAATCTGACAGGAATCAGGGGTCCGATCAAGAGCTGACATGGACCCAGCTTGACACTGCCTGAACTGTTTGGAGATGGCAGACTGTGAATGTGAAACGATCATGTCCCCCATGTGAGTTCAATGGGTGAGCTGACTAGACTGTGCCCAGTCCCATGCAGACTGTCTTAGGAATGCAGAAGGAAAGCAAGCAATAAATGAGTCCTTGTTTAGGCCTTGTTTAGGCCCTTTTAGTTCCCTCAATTTTCCCCAAATTCCACTATGCAAAAAGAAGATTCTTCATCACATCAAAATGTCGGCAAATGTATAGAGTACTAAATGTTGATAAAATCAAAAACTAATTGCACAGTTTTATTGTACTTTGCGAGACGAACATTTTAAGCCTAGTTAGTTAAAATTTGGATAATTTTTACCAAATACAAACGAAATGCTACAGGAATTCTGATACAGTGTTTTTCTTCCCAATTCTCTCATCTAAACGAGGCCTAGATCAGAGCCCAATTCTGCATAGTAAGGGTCACGTCATACTGTAGCAATTTTGTTTTTATTTGGTAATAATTGTCCAAATCTTGATTAATTAGGCTCTAAATGTTCGTCTCGCAAAGTACAATAAAACTGTGTAATTAGTTTTTTATTTTATCTATATTTAGTACTCCATATATGTGTCGGCATTTTGATGTGACGGGAAATATGAATTCTGCATAGTGAATTTGGGAGGCAAACTTTGGAATCTAAACAAGGCCTTAGTAGAAAGCATCAGCAAGCAAAAATAGTTGTTTGTTATCCTCCTTTCCTCTAAATTTGACTCTATTATTGGAACGTCCATGTTAGAGCAACCACAATATATATGGGCTAAGTAGTCCATATGGACAGCTTTTGTGTCAGTGGACTATAGCTATTGTTGTCTCTACAATGTTTCAGTCAACAAGTAGTCCATAAGGTGGGTCCCATATGAGATAAAAAATTATTTCTCTTTATAATCCTGTGCAAAACCAAGAAAGAGAGAGAGGAGTGAGAAAAAGTAATATTTTTTATTCCTTATGGGTAGTCCATAAGCTTATGGGTACCTTTTGCTATGGACTACCCTATAGACTGGTCTCACAATGTTCCAGCTAACTGGTAGCAAATATTTTAATCCTATAGACTGCCTTATGGCAAACATTGCGGTTGCTCTTAACCAACGTCACCACACCTGAAGTTACAACCACGCATCGGATTCCATCTTAATCTTGGTTCAAATATTAGACTTAAATATATTTTAACTAGTGCTCCCTCCATTTTGAATATGACGTTTGGAACAACATAATTAGTTTGTTTTTAAATTATTTATCTTATCCTAAATGTCATGTATTTAGAAAATTAACGGAGGGAGCTAGAGGTTTGTAGACTACACACCTTTCCGTGCATGGACTGAAAGATTTTAGCATCAAGTCACCAATGGCTAGAATTTCTGTGCATTCGGTAGTATGGCATCTCAATATGCCAGTGTGCGTTGAGCATCTCATTGCTCAGGATTGTAATTTAAACTTTTCTGAGTAATATACGGCTCTTTTTTCCTCGCAGAAAAAAAAACTAATCAAACTTGATTGTTTTTACTCTCTATCCATTTCCTAACACGATGCACATTTTCATACTTATAATCTAACATCCAGTTTTGATAAATGATAAATTTACCAATTACTCTATGTTCATCGTTGCATTGGTCATCAATGAGTAGTACGCATTTAGCTAAACTATAGCTTAAGTTATATCAACTATTGTTGTATTTTTTGGGGACATCATGAATAAATATTTTGGTTTCAACTTTTGATCTTAGTAGTTGCAATTTAGATGTAAGTTTAAGAGTTACTTTATGTATTATGTAAAAGACAAGCTGAAAAGTACTGTTAGCTGATTTGTTGTGAAAGAAAAACAATGTCCCTTCGCTGAAAAAGTACAGCTGAAAAGATAAACAAACACGGCCACAGAATAGATCCAATTGCTACTATTGGTGATAATGATTATAGTTTATTAAAACGATGCAAGATTCATAAGAAATCATTAGTAAAACTACAGGGCCTTGCTGTTTGCTTATGTATATGAGTCGAATAATATAAGTTACACTTCAGAAACTATTCCAACATGATTTGACTAAAAAAACGAAGATTCAGACAAACAAGATTCCATGAATTTGGAGGTGTGTCGCGTGCGCGAGCCCTTTCGGTGCGGCCACCCTGTGCTGCTGGCGTACGTGTACGTCGATGAATGATGATGGATGGATGGGCGTGCACCACCCGCAGGCCGCAGCAACGAAAGCTGCCGAACGGCCACCGCAACGTGGGGCCTGGATGCTGCACGGAATTGCGCTTTCCACGAAAGCAAACCTGTCCGCTTCCACCGGCCGCCGCCTGATGCATTGCCATCGACCCCCAGCAGCAGCAGCCTGCCTTCCCATCATCGTCCATGCTAGTGTGCTACGCTTCCCCATTTTTTTTTCCCTTTCCATAGCTGCAATCTGTGTTCCTAGCTAGTTCTTTCGGTCCTCTATGTTACATGGATAAAATTAGTATGCACAACTAATAAAAAAATATTGTCTTGTTACTCTTTGTACTCTATAATCTCTATCCGGTTGTGATAAATTTGCAATTTACTGTGTTTATTCTTTGCATTGCATTGTTGGTTTTTAATATGTATTTACTTAAAACCTTAGCTAAGTTACATCACTTATCGTTGCATCACTCTTTGTGATATCATAAATATATATTTTGCCTTTCACTTTTTAATCTTATTAGTTGCTGTAATTTTTTATCCACATGTTAAGTTTAAACTCCAGTGTTTATTATATCTTTTATTCAATTGTTTTCTTTTATATTTATTAACCAATGGATTTTAGTCCTAACTCCACTCTTACTTAATACAATGGTATAAAGAATCATTTTAGTTTGCACCACGCCACTTAAGATGTTGAATTTCTCCATCAAATAATTTTATGTGTAATAATATTATTTTTATATAAAAATAAAGTGCTTAAAATCAAACTACCAATGTTAATTTATATGCCATAATGTTTTGGCCAAAAAGTATAAACCAATCTAAAGTAACTACTTACAAATTTATTACCATACAATTTTAATATAATCTAAAATAAATTATTAGTGTCGTTTGTATGTGGTTGTTAAGAAAACATTTTTCACAACCGATAAACTATTAAAATATATAATTATATATCACAATTCTTGTGTCTATATTTTGTTCTTGAGAGTTTGTTTTTGGCCTTCCTTTTGGACTTCGTCTCAAAACACCGATCTCGTATTCTTGCTAATTTGCTCCTCATTTACATTTATAACAGGAAGCACTTTGACTTGGGCTACATCTCTAGTTCCTGCAAGCACAGCCTGCCGAATCGACTCAGGGGTAAGAGCGGAGACTAATCCCTAACAAGTTTTGCATGAATCATCACTACAACTTTTGTATTTTAAAAGAAAATATATGTCATAGGATGAAAGGGTGTTAATTGCTTTATAAAACTTGTGTGTTGAGAAAAAAAACAAAAAATGCATGCTACAATTGTTTACAATGATATGTATATTTTAACGCCCATACACACCGTATGATAATACCTGCATGTCTTGCTCTTCTAGCAATAGTTAAGGATTAGCTTCTCATGATTGAGTGTTAGCCACAGCACATGATTAGAGTTTAGCTTCTTTGTACGAATTATTGTTTGTTTTCCTCTTTTAATTCATTATTATTAGTAGGGGCGGGTCCTCCTGATCCTTAAAAAAATATGTATGAATCACATCTCAAAACTCCCTTTGCTGATCTCCTCTTGGATAAATGTTCTTTTGAAGGTATCTTTCTCACGAACAACCATGCGGCTGATGCATGCCAAAAAGCCTACGGTTTCACATGCTCGTTAGTTAGGTCTTTGGTGTTGCTTATATATACCTAATCTTCAACCAACTGTCTCTTAAAGAGAGCTAATTTATTATTTTGTTATGAACTGGTGGTATTTTTTATGCTCATGGTCATTGCCGCAGCACTGTAGCTTGCAGCACATTGCACATGACTGAACAACAGATTCATTATTTATTATGAAATAAATATATTAATGAAAACTTCTTGCCCATTAGTGATGACGTGCACACACGAGTGGTTCCTTTATCCAATATCCGATAAGACAACAAAATGGACTAGTTAAATATATTTGCCGTCAAAGGACTACTAGTTTATGTAATTTGGACACGTTCAATATTTAATTGTTCGATTAATTCACCAAATTTGTTTCAAGTGGATATATAAAAGTATTTATTTTCTTTTTGAAATGAGAAAAATATTTTTATGCCTACCAACTTAGCTAAACAAGCAACAGCTAGTGATCTAGAGCTGACATGGCTTCGTGCATGAATGACACAACTTCGAATAAAGTTTGAATAAACATATCTTTGTTGTGGAAGAAGAACCAATTATTTGTGTCTGATTTGGTGCGTCGCATTGTTGACCAACTGTTTCACATTTCTTTCAGGTGGACCAAAAATAATAATATTTTTATAGTGGTATAAGCAACAGCTAGCAAGGCAGAACTGACATGGCTTCATGCATGCAGGACACAGCTTCTAATCTAGTTTGACCAGAACTAGGACAAAATGAGTTTTAAAATATTTGGTAGCATGTAATGTGGCTTACGAGGTCATCAAATGTGCTACCTGTTGTGCATAGGTGCCCCAAGCACCTTGCAGGAGCCAATTTGAAAAGGCCTTGAGAGAAAATTAATAAAGAATGAAGATTGGGGAATGTGCTATCTTTTTCATTTATGTCTTATAGTCCAAGTTAAAGCCAGCAAATAGAAAATTGTCTGTTCCTAAGTAACGTGAATACGAATACAAATCCAAATAGATCTATCCCGGGTAACACGAATACGAATTCTAATCAAATAGAAAAGAATAAAAATAAACTTCAGTCCTTCCCACTCCACAACGGAACTCCTGGCGTCCGAATGTTCGATTGGATATTGATGTGTCGGACGGTACCGTGGACCGGGCTGATTCTTTTCCCTGGCACGCACCTGCACTCCGTGCCCCCTGCCTGTGCCTACTTTTCACGTGCCCACCTAGGGTCTAGGCCCATGGGGACCGCGGGTGACCTCCGCCCGCCGCTCCTCGCGTCCGGATGGACGGCCGCACAGTCTGCCCCCGTTCGCCTCGTCCCCGTCTCACACGCGCATCATGTCCCCGTCGCCGCGCCCCGCTCCTTCCCTCGGACCCCTCCTCTCTCTCCGCGTTGGCGGGACTCGAGAGCTAGCCCTCAACTCGCTATCACGGCCCCATCCCCCCGGTGCCTGGGCCATGCGCCCATCACTCACTGTGCCCCTGTGAAACATTTGCAACATGAAACACTTGGATGCAACATACGTTGGACATAGATGAAATATTTAAAATATACTGTTGCAACATATGTCTAGAACATATGCAACATCCAGATAAAACACTTGCAACACATGTGTGAAACATATGCAACACCCAGATAAAACACTTGCAACATGTGTGTGAAACATATGCAACATCTAGATAAAACACTTGTTGCAGCATATGTCTGAATTTTTTTTCAAAATGTTTGCAACATAACATTGAAAACACTTGCAAAAATATGCAACATGTGCAGCATCTCGATCTACTTTTGCAATATCTATATGTAACAGTTGCAATATACCTATAAAACATCTAAAACACTTGAAACATACATTTGCAACATAGGGGAGAAGAAGGCTGGGGCCGGTTGATTCCGGTCATCGGGGTGGGATCCGGCGCCGCGCGAGCACCACCACCATCCGGCACCAGCATCACCGGCCTTGGCTCAGCCTAGCAGGTGGCGCGCGCACGGCCGAAGCGAGGAGCGAGGTGCGGGTGGGGCGCGCGACGGGCGAGGGAGAGGAGCGAGGAGTGAGCAGCGCAAGTGGGGCGTGCGACGACGCGGGAGCGAGGAGCGAGCGAGCGAGCAGTGCAGGGTCGGGGGCAGGTTAGGAGAACGTCGCAGCAGCAAGCGGAGTGAGGCGCGGCGTCCGGATTAGAATAAGAGACATGAAAATGAGCAGGTAATAAAAAAAGGCAAAGTGTGGTGCACGCCAGGCCACGCGTCCATCTGGAGAGTGTCGCTGGCGTCGGATATCCTGTTTGGAGCATTACCGATTCCACGAACTCATGTTTGTTCCACGCAAACTTCAGTCCGTTCTGTGTTCAGATTCAGCTCAGGACTTTTGTTTCAAGTATCTCCACTCCGATTTTGATTTTATTTCCTTTTTAATTTCCTCGATTTCAAATTCTTCTTCTTTTTTTTGTTTCTGGTTGATTTTTCTTTAATTTTTTTCATCGGTTAAGTGTTCTCGGGATCTTCCGTCCATTGGGTCCGTTTTATATTTTCTATACTTCTGTACTGATTTCTTTATAGCAAATAAATGTAACATTATAAGTATTTCAATAGTTGACTCTTTCATTCGAAATAAATTTTATAACGACTAAGTTGTTGATATAATTTTGATTAGGAATGGAAAATCTGGATCCACCAATGGTTCAACTAATTAATCTGTAAATTATTGAGTAGTTTGTTATCCAATCCAGTTTGAATAAACATGGCTACGAGTTATACGCATGTTCCACTGCGATCTTTGTCAAGGGCTAGCATGTAGAAAATTGAGAGAGCTCTTCCCGTAATCATCAGGGGCCATATCAGTCCATGGCCTTGTTTAGATCCTAAATTCTCTTCCTAAATTCAACTATGCAAAAAGGAGATTTCCCATCACATCAAAATACCGGCAAATGCATGGAGTACTAAATGTAGATGAAATCAAAAACTAATTGCACAATTTTGTTGTACTTTACGAGACGAATATTTTAAGTCTAATTAATTAATTTTTGAACAATTTTTTACACTAAAAACAAAAGTTGTTACAGTGTTCCGACACGGGCACTGTACCTACAGTGCCCGAATCGGTGCCTGAATTTGGGAAGTGAACACGGGCCATCCTAGTGATAATATAATAAGAGCAGAGAATAAGCGTGAGCGAATCGTCCGTACGACCCAGATAATGAACCAACCCACTGCTACCAATCCTGATCCGTACTGCTCGCGTGGATTCAATCCACGGATGCAGGTGCAGGACACGATGCGATGGACCAACACAACACAGAGTGCTTTAGGGGTGTTTGGTTGTTGGAGTTAAAGTTTAACAAACACTGTAGTATTTTCGTCTTATTTGACAAAAAGTTTCTAATCTTAGACTAATTAGGCTTAATAGATTCGTCTCATAAATTACTGCTAATCTATGCCGACATGCATATAATTAGTTTACATTTAGTACTTTATGCATTTAAGGAAACATTAATATGATGGAAGTTAAACTTTAACATTGTGAGCGGGGCCTTATATTCGCAGCACGGGTTCCATGGATCATGGATGAAAAAAGATGCAACGCAACCATCTGAATTCTGAAGCCCATGATGATGGAGGACGACTGACACGCAGGCTGCCCACCCCGCGCATCATCTTAGCGGTATTTGGTTCGAGGAGTTAAAGTTTAATCAATACTGTAGCACTTTCGTCTTAGTTGACAAAAAGTTTCCAATTTAAGACTAATTAGGCTTAATAGATTCGTCTCGTAAATTACTTCTAATCTGTGCCGACATACATGCAATTAGTCTATATTTAGTATTACATGCATTTAAGAAAACATTAATATGATGGGAGTTAAACTTTAACGAGTTGAAACCAAACAGACCCTCAGTCTCCGCTACTGGCTTACTGCTCACATGCCCGGCTGCTACCTCGCTGGCGTCAAATCACACTTTGTCCCTACGTTAAACTCAGCTACAGTAAAGAAGGGTAGGCGCTCTTGGATTAACCATGCACTAATAACACACGCATTAACTAAAAACGGTGTTGTTCGGCCGATAGTTCTTGCGACTCATAAACTAGCTAATATTGTTTTCTTGGAAAAGAAAAACGATGTACCATGACTGATAAGTTCAAGCAAACAGGCTCTTCTACAGGATAAATTAAACGGTAATGCTACGCGTCTTACGTTCGATATGAGCAAATCGTCGGACACTCCCACAGGCCCAAAACCTCGTTATTTGCGCTTTTACCCCATCGCTTGCTCCGCCCGTGAGTTTATTAAAAAAAATTACCCATCCTTATCCGGTTATCCCTTCCACTTCCTCCTCCACTGTTGCAGCGCCTTGCGGCTGCCCCATCCTGGACGCAGTCACATAGACGCACACTCCCCTTGTTGCTGTCGTGCACCCCATCCGCCACCACTCACTCGTGCCCTGTCGTGCGCGCCTCTCGCCCCCTCCCGTCGCGCACACCGCCCGCCCCCTCCCGTTGCATGCGCCGCCACTCGCCACCGGCTCCTACCCCGATGGCCGGAATTGACCGGCACAGGCACTCCACCTCCTCTATATTGCAAATATATGTTTCAAGTGTTTCAAAAGTTTCAGAGGTATGTTGCAGTTGTTTCATATGGATATTGCAAAAGTAGATCGGGGAATGTTGCACATGTTGCATTTGCTGCAGGTGTTTTACAGACATGTTGCAAGAGTTTGTTCAAAACGTTTCATCTATTCCATACGTATGTTGCAAGCGTTTTGATCTGGATGTTACATATGTTTCACACATATGTTGCAATAGTATGTTCTAAATATTTCATCTGTTCCAGTCTTTCATTGCAGCAAGTGTTTTCATATTGCAAGTTACAAGTGTTCTATTTTGATGTTGCATATGTTTTCACACATATATTGCAAGTGTATGTTTTAGATGTTTCATCTATTTCAGACGTATGTTGTATTCAAGTGTTTCATGTTGCACGTGTTTCATGTTGTTCTGAGAGTCAGGGGCACGGGGGAGTGATGGTGGCACGACACGGACGACGGGGTGCCTAGGGTTGGAGGTCGGGGGCACAACGGGGCGGGGTTTGCTTGCGGAGCCGGGTGAACTTATGGGGGTGGGGTGTGCAGATGGGGGCGTGTCGAATTGAGGCGGACGAGGCAGATTGCGAGCGAGTCGTAGGGACACGGCGACGGCGCGATGCGCATGCAGGCAGAGCGAATTAGAGGAGAGGGGGGACGCAGGCTGTGTAGGCGCGCACAGGAAACAGCCCTCCGACAAAATCCTAACCCGTGGGACGTTCAGACGCCAGTACGTCCCTAAATTAAAGTGTATGCTTCGATGTTAATTTCCCTGCATAGCATTTTTGCATTTTTTTTAAATAGATAAATTGTATTTTATCCTCTGTATGAGTCTTGCACATAACCATCCATTATTACAACGATGTTGCTTTTATCTAGAAAGGCTGAACTAACAAAAAGCAATAAAACGTTGGAAACAAAAGAGACAATTCAAAAGGCCAACTAAGCCTTAAGCCTATTAGAAGACATTCACCCATGCTTGGCAAAGGTCTCCAAAATAGTTGTTCAAAAAAAAAAACGGCAAGCAAACTTAATGCACGGTCGCCTGTTTTTTTATTTTAAATGGCTGTGGAGATTTTTATTTTATTTTTCTTTGAAGAGTTTTTCTTATTGGACACCTTATGCCATTCACCTCTAACGTGATCCACATCCTCGTCCAGATTCTCTTCAATAATGCCACTACATATAAGTGAGTTAAATACTTATCTCATTGTCCTCATCCTCGTAATATTCCTAACATTTTAGTTATGACATGTTGCTTTCGATTTCTAGCCACGAGCCTATCTAACTCTCCAAATTTAATTTCCGACACTACTACAGGAATTTTTACCCAGGTGAGCAAAACAGATTAACCGAGGCGGGCATCACAACCGCCTCAGTGGAAAGGTAACGGTAAATAGATCTTTCCCGAGGCGGTTGAAATGGCCGCCTCGGTTAATCAAAGAAAAAAAGAAAAAAATCCATGGACAGGCCCGCCGAGCCCATCCACGGCTGCAGCATCCGCCCGTTCGCGCCGCCGCTCATCGGGACCACCCTCCACTAGATCCACCGCCGGAGAGGGCCCGTCGCCGATAGGTGGTGCAGGTCGCTGGATCTGGAGCTCAAGGTGGCGGAGCTCGCCGAATCCGCCACCCGTCCGCCAGATCTGGAGCTCGAGGTGGTGGAGCTCACCGGATCCACGCTGTCAGGCTGGAGGGAGCTCGTCGAAGGGACAGAGGAGAGAGGGCGCGCCGGAGATGATGCAGAGCTGAGGTGGAGGAGGAGCGCCGCATCGCCGGCCGATGCCGATGGAGGATCACCGCCACCTCGCTCGCGCCTGCCGGATCCGGACTGCCC
This sequence comes from Saccharum hybrid cultivar R570, assembly GCA_038087645.1. Classification (NCBI taxonomy): domain Eukaryota; kingdom Viridiplantae; phylum Streptophyta; class Magnoliopsida; order Poales; family Poaceae; genus Saccharum; species Saccharum hybrid cultivar. Next base: position 712,345 of record JAQSUU010000627.1, on the reverse strand, counting down.
CACGCCGGATCTGAGCTGCTCCTCACCGGGGCACGCCAGATCCACCGCCAAAGCAGACCTCCGCCACCGGGAGACGCACCGCCGGAGCAGACCTCCGCCCCACTCGCCGGCTGCTGCCTCCATCCAGAGAGAGAGAGAGGGGTGTGAGAGAGGCTCGGTGAGGAGAGGGAGAGGGAGACGGCCGCTACTAGAGGGAGAGGAGTGAGAGGGGCGTTCGGTGAGGAGAGGGAGAGGGAGATGGGCGCTCGCGTAGTCGCGCTCGGTGTGCGGCTCGGGATGAGGGGCGCTTGGTGTGCGGCTGAGAGAGGGAGGAAAGGTTGAGTGAAGTGAAACCCTAAGTCGTGTATATATACTCAGAGCGATTTATCGGGCAAAGATGGGCTTTTCTAATTCAAAGTGGGCTTGGCCACATTAACGGAGGTGGGCCTCCTCCATTAATACATTTTAGGAGGCGGTTAATTGTGACCGCTTCGGTTAATAAAAAAACGACTGCCTCAGTTAATCCTAGACATTAACCGAGGCGGTTGAAATTCCTGCCCGCCTCCGACATCATTTTCAAAACGTCTCGCATAATGTTTTCTGTAGTAGTGCGACACACCCTTGAAAATATCGTTTGAATTAATGAAGCCCATAGAATTACCAAAATTCTGAATATTGGACCAAGAATCAGAAAACTGATATAAAATAGAATTGCCAAAAGACATACACACATACCATCGTTCAGGTACGTTCTTCCAAATTCCTGATGGCGACTAAATGCTCAGCCCTCTCCAGAGAATCTTCATTCTTAGTAGCTTCCCTACGCTTGCTCCAGCGATTAGGAGCCTGTGGTAGAGTACGCTTGGAATATGTGCGTAGCATTTTCGCATGCATGCATGATGGTCGCATCAACGTGCTATGCAGGGTTTACAACGCAAGTGTTTGCCTGGCCTTGGCCCTTGGACGCCACACGCGCATCTATATTCATGGATGAGAAGATGAACCAGCCGTGGCGTTCATGGCATGCACGTATCACCACGGATCGATGGGCGATGAGCGATATGATGCTTCCATTTGCGCGTACGTGATGAGAGGGGGTCGGCTAGCCGATCGGCCGACCAATCGCGCCCGGCCGGCGGCGGGGCTGGGGCGACCGCGGCGCGCGTGCCTTGTCTCCAATGGGCGTACCAGTACCACCACTTGATGACATAGCCTTCTTGGCCTTGGTGTGTGCAGTGCAGTGACAGTGAGATCAGTCAGCGACTCAGCGGTCAGCGCTCACCATGGAAACTTGTGGATGCCGGAGGTGTAATACAGTGATAATATACTACTGGCCTACACTGCACGGCAGGTTAAATATCGGTACCTAGCTAGTGTGATGTGTAGCAAATCTGAGACGTACCACTCCGGCACGACCACTATTTATTAATTGCCAAATAAAAAAAGCACTGGGGCCATATGGCTTCACAGAAATCTTTTTCAAGAAGTGCTTGCCAACAATTAAATCCGACGTCATATATAGCCGCAGTCAATAGCTTCCACAACATCTGCTGTGCTGACCTCAACCTTGTCAACTTGGCAAATATCGTGCTCATCCCAAAGAAGGATGGTGCTGAAAGCATCCTACACTTCAGGCCAATTAGCTTGATCCAGTTGCAAAAATCAGAACAAAAAATACGAGGAAAAACACCAGCCTTGCTTATGAAGCTGGACAGCTCGAAAGCATGTGATTCGGTACATACGCCGGGACTATTTCATCGCCCTACTCCAACACAGAGACTCACCACGCTGGAGAGAATGGATTGTAGCAATACTTCATCATGCTCTAAAATTCTTCTCGATGGGATCCCACTTAGGCTGATCCAACATGGATGAGGACTGAGGTAAGGCGACCCTCCACCGTTGTTTTTCATTTTGGCAATAGATCCTCAGCAAAACCTTTTCTCTTGTGCAATCGGATTGGGCTTGCTCAGCAAAACAGGCGGGAGAATGCTGAGATTCCATGCTTCCATGTACGCATATGATGCGGCAATCTTCATCAGGCCGACAAAAAAGATGTAGACAACACAACAAGACTACTGCACCTCTTCAGAGAGGCCACATGCCTCAAAATAAGTTTGCAAAAAACAAGTGTGGTAGCCATCAACTGCAACGTACAACATCAACCTGGAGGATGTCATGGCTGATCTGTCAGTCTCTCGGAGCGGTTTTCCAATGACTTACCTCGGATTACCCCTCATGATCAGATGATTGCGGAGAATAGATTTCCAATTGTTAATAGATAAAGCACCCAAGAAACTCTTAGGCTAGCAAGGGTGAAATGTCACTCAAGCGGGTCGCAACAGTTTTACAAAATTAGTTTTAACATCACAGCCAATTTATCTCCTAACAGCCATCGAAACAACAAAAGATTTGTTGCAAGACCTAGAAAAGTTGAGGAAACAATTCTTGTGGGCCAATGATGATGAGCTACCAGACGGCAAGTGTAAAGTGAACTGGACAAAGAGCTTCCTCTCCAAAGAAAATAGCGGCCTTGGCATTCTCAACCTTGAAAATTTTGTGAGGGCATTACGCCTCAGATGGCTCTAGCAGGAATGATCATCATCGGAAAAGGCACGGTTAGGAATTGAGACCATGCGATGAAATTGACTGCCTTCTCTTCATTGCATGCACCACGATCACTTTAGGAGATGGGAAAAAGATGAGCTTCTGGCACTCAGGGTGAATTCAGAGCTGTCGACCAAAAGACATAGCCTCTAATCTCTTTGCGATCTCAAGGGTCAAAAAATGATAACGCTCTAAACAACAACAAGTGGATTCGAGATCTAAACATCAGCGCTCATCTAGATGGATTTATATATTTATGGAACCTTATCCAGGAAATAAGACTGCAAAGCAATCAGCAAGACACAATTGCATGGAAGTTGAGCACAAGTGGGGAATACTCGGTTGCCTTGGCGTACAGGGCACAATTCATCGGATGTATCAAGGCCTCTCATATCCACTCCATCTGGAAAACCTTGGCGCCGCAAAACATAATTTTTTTGCCTGGCTCATCATTCAAAATAGAGTATGGACTTCAGACAGACTAGCACGCCGAGGCTGGACGCACTGCCCGATATGCCCACTGTGTAGACAAGCTGCTGAGATAGCACACCACATGCTTGTGGACTGCAGATACACCAAGAGGATCTGGAGCCTCTGCGTGGAATGGATTGTGTCGGAGTTGTTCTAAATTCACTCCAGGATATAGGCCGGGCTTCTGACGGAGCGAAGCGGAGGCCCGCAGAAGCCGAAGGCTGGGCCGGAGCGTAGCGGAGTCTGAAGCCGGCCCATCAGGGCACGCCCGTGCACACATGGATGAGGACTGAGGCAAGGCCCCCCCGCGGTACGGTACATATACCCTTGCTAGGGTTTCATGGAGAGTTGATTCTCTTGTAAGCCGCCACAGGCGTGTAACCCAAAACTCTTGAGATAGTGAGATTGTTGCTGGCCGGTGCCCGTGGTTTTTCCCCTTCGTATTGGAGGGGTTTTCCACGTTAAATCGTGTGTCTCCGCTGTGATTGATTTCGTTTTACTTCATATTCCATACGTCGTTTATAACAGATTGGTCAACCGAGCCTGCGACCAGAAAACTGGCAGAGAAGCGCAGTGAAAGAATGGTGGACAAACATCACAACGGAGCAAAACACGCCTCCAAAAGCGATCAAAAGTCTCATTCTCCTCATCACTTGGGAAATTTGGAAGGAAAGAAATGCTAGGGTAAGCCTCGACGATATACCTTATGAATATCATTAAAAATGAAGCGACAACTTAGGTCACAGCAGGGACGAAACAGTTAGCGATTCTTTTAGCATAAGAATAGCTTCTCTTATCTTTCCTCCCCTTTAAATTAAGGGGGAGTGTAAACTCTCTTCTATATCTCAATGAAATAGGCACAATCCCGTGCCCTTTTGTTAAAGCAATCCGATATGTACTACGTAAAGGTTTACAAAAATCAAGGAAAATAAAACCCCTGCTTTCGATCGGACAGTTAGGTACTACTAACTCCATTCTAAAAAGTTATTATATTTCTATGTTTGGATTGACTTTTTAAAGCTCGATCAAATTTACAGAAAACATATATGAATATTATGTCTCCAAATATGTATGCTATATTTTGAAAATATATTTCACGATTATTTGTAACAATTGTTCTTATAACTATTTTTTTCCTGTGACGTTTCCACATATATATGCCGTCTACGTCTTTTAAGCAACCAAATTAAACCGTCGATGGTACGTAAACCAGCTCAGTCTAGTGTGTGTACTACCTCTCAGGCTGACAGGACTAACAACTGCTACTGGCTGTATGCAGGGAGTATCTTGACCTGCCAAGATTACTTGAAATGTTATTGTTATGCTAGCACTGCCAAGGCTGCCGACAGCATTGCTAACTAACGCTGATTGTGATAGGAGTATGCATATATGCATATGCATAATATGCTTCTTGTTTGACTGGATCGTCGTCTATCCTGTATTTGGTGAATAAAAATTAAGTCACTTTTACAATTGCTTGTCTAGCTAAGTACTTTGTTAAAAGCATTTCTATATTTTAAAAGACTTAGAGCTGTATTTGTATTTCCATGTTTAACAAGTTTTAGAGTTAGATCCTAATAGTTGGAGAGAGAGAGAGTTTCTCCTGATTTCGGGTAGGAATACTAATAAAAAGTAAATTGGTGTTCGGCAAAGGTTTCATTCAGAAAAAAGAAAAGTAGCAGTATATTCATGCTGATGATGTTAAAAACTCCCCAATTTTATTCAAAAAATTGCATACGACCATGCTAACCCTAATGTTGACAACCAAAAATGTCTATTTTGTGAAGTTTTCAAAATGTGTAATGGACTTCACCATTGCGTTCCTCTCGTCGAGATGGTCAAAAAAACATATATGGAACGTCCAATTTAGGGTCCGGATGAGAGAGTTATGCCTTCGAGAAAATGTATGAACTACCGGTGATACCGGTCTGATCATCGGTACTACCGGTCTGTAAACTACCGGTAGTACCGGTCCGAGACCGGTACTACCGATGGATGGCGGAAGAAAGCGCAGTTTTGCGTGAATATGAACTACCGGTACTACCAGTCCGAGGCCGGTACTACCGGTGAAGATCGGTACTACCGGTAGAGCCTGACCGGTACTACCAATGGATGACGGAAGGAGGCGTAGTTTTGCGAGAATATGAATTACCGGTACTACCGGTAGAGCCTGACCGGTACTACCAGTAGGGTCTGTTCCGAATCTAACTCTCAGATTTTGAACCGATTTGTTTGTAGATCGGTTTTTAATAAGTTTTGGACGTGGAAAACTTGAAGATTAATTCTTGGAGAGATTTTCTACTGGGATAAGACCACCCCTCTGTAAGGTCCAAATAGGCTAGAGGGGGGGTGAATAGCCTAATTAAAACTTCTACAAGAATTACTTAACCACACGTTAGTATGAAAGGTGGCGAAGCAAATGTACTAGCTCTAACTAATTAAGCAAGCCACCTACACAAGTCTATAACAAAGCTATTCACTAAACACAACAACAACTACAAGGTAGAAACAAGAAGTAATACAAGAGAAGAGCTTTGAGTGATTATACCGCCGTGTAGAGATGAGAAGTACCAATCAATCAATCGCACAAGAGAAATCCTCGGGAAGAGAATGACACAAGAATTTATCCCGAGGTTCACTTGCTTCCCGGCAAGCTACTCCCCGTTGTGGCGATACACCCACTTGTCGGTTCGCGAGCTAATCGACTATCAAGAGTCAAGCCCTCGGCGGGCGCCGCACAACCACACACAAGATGGGGATCCTTCAAGCCACGAGCTTCACTAGAGTATCCAATTTGTGAACTCCCACGGGGAAGGATCAAGAACCCCTTACAACACTTGGTGAAGGCTCCAACAATCTCCAATTGTGAGCTCAATCACCTCCGCTGCTCCAAGCCGTCTACCGTGTCGGGAAACACGGAAGAGTAACAAGAAATCCGCAGCAACTCGAAGATCAAGTGCCTCTAGAATGCAACTCTCAAGCAATGCACTTGAATCTCACTCAATCTCACTCAAGATGTGCAACTATGCAAAGAGATGAGTGGAGGGGTTGTTCTCTAGCTCAAAGTATGTCTCTAGGTCTCAAAATGTGCAAGAGTTACCCTCAAACCCCGGCCAACGTCTATTTATAACGAAGGGGTACGCAGCTAGCCGTTAGAAACTCAAACAGCCGAAATCGCGCTGACCGGACGCGCCGGTCACACTGACCGGACGCGCCGGTCGCGCAACGGCTAATTCCCGAAACACTGACCGGACGCGCTGGTCAAACTGACCGGACGCGCCGGTCACGCAACGGCTAAATTCCAAAGCACTGACCGGACGCGCTGGTTGTGACCGGACGCGCTGGTCCCGCAACTGACCGGACGCGCTGGTCAAGCCTGAGTGGCGCACAACGAAACAATGACCGGACGCGCTGAAGAACTGACCGGACGCCACAGTGCCAGCGTCCGATTAGAGTCCAGTAAGCTCCCTGGATGACCGGACGCGTCCGGTCATCAGTGACCGGACGCGCTGCGCGTCCGATCATCAAACTGAAAACCGCGCAGACGCTGAACACTGACCGGACACGTCCGGTCATACCGTGACCGCGTCCGGTGCAGCGTCCGGTCACCACAGTGACCTCCGTTCGCCTCCGTTTCTTTTCCGACTTCTGGCGCAGTAGAAAATAGGCGCTTCACTTCTCCAAAAAGCGCCGAATCCCGCCTCGCAAGCTCGGCGGGAGGGAGAGAGGAACACAAACCCCTCTCTACCGCTTAAACTCCACCGCCTTCGCAAGTGTGCTAACACCACCAAGTGTACACCACCATGTGCATGTGTGTTAGCATTTCACAATCATTTCTCAAGGCGTTATGTTAGCTCTTTTACTAGATCCTAATGCATATGCTCAAGACAATGATCTAGTGGCACTTGATTCCCGAGCTAACCGTGATTGCCCCTCTTGATAGTCGGCTATGTATCCTAAACCCGGTCAATCACTTCTCTACTCATCTTAGACCGGCAAAAGGAAAACCCCTATGGTTATACCTTTGCCTTGCGCTCTTAGATCCTTCTCCTACACTTGATCATCATGTCATTCATATTATGTGCATCTCCACCATGATCATCATTTTATGTCCATGCACCATCTCTTTGTGATCTTGTGGCCACCACTCCTTGCCACATACACCTTCATCACATGTGTTGCTTATGCCTAACTCAAAACACTTAACACATGGCATTAGCAACTTGGTGTCATTAATTACCAAAACCAAACTTGGGCTTTAACCCTCTATATATATGAGAGGATCATGGCCGATTGAGTTCCTATCTATCCAATCGACAAAACAACAACCAAAACTCTCATCTTACCCTAGTTTTCTCCTCTCAACCCTCTACCCTGCTGTTCGGCAAGCCTCTCCACGAGATTTGTCAGCATCCTAGGCGGCCTTGCTGGTCCTAGAAGATCATCCACGTGCTTCTCCCGATGGATCCTTCCGAGAGTGGTACGGGAGCCGTTTTGGCCGAGAACGAGCTCTACATCGATCCTATCGATCCCGATGATGAGGACATCGCCACGCTGGACACACCGACGCTATGGTCTTCCCCAAGTTGCAATTTGTCCCCAACTCAGCTGCTACGTCACCCTCGGATTCAGCAGACATGTCGTCACTGTTTCGGTCATAACTTTCTCATACGACATCGAAACAGGACGTTCTTGGATGCGTTGGAAAGGGGACGATGATGCCGTCATTTTGGATCTGGTCCCAGCTCCAGAAGGTCCATGGATCATTCTGTGTGACCACGGTAAGATATTGTGTCACCTATTTGGGCCAACTTGTCCATGTATCGTGTCGGGCCCGACGCTATGGTCTTCCCTAAGTTGCAATTCGTCCCCAACTCAGCTGCCACGTCACCCTCGGATTCAGCAGACACGTCGTCACTGTTTCGGTCATAACTTTCTCATACGACATCGAAACGGGACGTTCTTGGATGCGTTGGAAAGGGGACGACGACGCCATCGTTTTGGATCTGGTCCCAGCTCCAGAAGGTCCATGGATCATTCTGTGTGACCACGGTAAGGTGCTGTGTCACCTATTTGGGCCAACTTGTCCATGTATCGTGTCGGGCCCGACGCTATGGTCTTTCCCAAGTTGCAATTCATCCCCAACTCAGCTGCCACGTCACCCTCAGATTCAGCAGACACGCCATCACTGTTTTGGTCATAACTTTCTCATACGACATCGAAACGGGGCATTCTTGGATACGTTGGAAAGGGGACGACGACGCCGTCGTTTTGGATCTGGTCCTAGCTCCAGAAGGTCTGTGGATCATTTTGTGTGACCACGGCAAGCTGTTGCGTCACCTATTTGGGCCAACTTGGCCATGTATCATGTCGGGCCTTAAGTCCAAGTTGTGGGCGCCCAACCCCTGGCCGTTTCCAACCCTAGGTCAAGTCTTAGACTATAAACACAGTCGCCGCCACTGCTAGACGATTGGGTTTTGTTTAGAGTTTAGTTTTCCATCGAGAAACTGAATCGTTCATTGTAATTGTGGTGATAAATACTTTTACAGTGATCTAGGGTCCCTGTTCTTGATCTCCTCCATTGTGTCGATTAGTCCTTTGGAACCAAGTTCTCGAACCCTCTATTGATATTCGCATTATTCATATTTGCAATTTCAGATTGCGTGTTTTACCTTCTTGCTTGTGCTCTTCGATTCGCTTGCAGGAAAAGCCTTCTTGGCGAGGTCAATCAAGTTGTGCTTGGTTGATAACCAACGGAGCAGTGGTGTAACGGTTGCAGGGTTCGAATCGTGACTGATTTGAAGCCGGATCGCCAACGTTGAGATCTCCACAAATCGAACTTACCAGCTACCTCTCGGAAGATCGGGCCTGTACTCATCAATTGATATCAGAGAGCTTTTAGGTTTACCACATGGTATATTCTCATTTGCCTTATATTCATATTTGTTCATTACCTAGAGTCCACAAAAAGCCCAAAAATATTTCAATTTCCGCTGTCCTATCACCCTTTGTGCCTTTGCAATTTCGTTTCAGATTCGCATTGTTGAGTTTGTGTCCGTGGTCGAGTCTGGTTGCTGGTTTAGGATTGTGTTCGTGGTCGTAGTTCAATCGCCCATTGCTATGATTTTTGTTTTCCGCTGCTATCCCATCCACCGTTCTCAAACAACAAGTCGAAGCCACCACATTACTCGACTTGCCTCGCTAGCCGCCTTGTTTAACTTCTCGCCGCCGCGCAAACCCTAGATAGGTTGCTAACCGCACTTATTTTGCTTGCATCGCAGCCCTCCTTATATTATCAGGCGAATACCTACTACTGTTAGTCACAGAGACGATCTTGTGATCGGTGTTGGAGTTTAGGGACGCTTTTCCCGAACTGTCGCTGTCGTGTTATGCCTTCTGGAAAACATAACTTGAGATACCTTCGGTAAAACAGGCATAACTTTTCGCTCGTTTATCAGAAAAATCTGAAATTTTTATAGTAACTTCTTGACACCATTTGGAGCCGACCCAAACTCGGCTTTGCCCTGTTTGGTTTCATCAAAATTGCCAAAAAAATTCGGGAAAATAAAAAAAAATTGTTAAAGTTTTTGCATGCTTTTCAGAGCACGTGCTGTATTTCTGTAGACCACATCCCACCTCAGTTGTAGGTACTAATTTTTGTGGTTGCATTTTTTTATCCTTGTTCAGAGAAAAATATAAAAAAAATAGTGAAAAAATAAAAAAGTTTGATTCCTACTATTGCCTTTTGGAAAATTTCGGAAAATATTCAGGAAAAAGAAAAAATCTGGGTTATTTGCTTGTTCTATGAGTTTTTCCATCGTCCTTTGTTTTCACCTTGTTGCGCTACGTCTCGACACGTCTTAGCCAGCACATGTGATTTGTACTTTGGATTCGGATTGAACAATCGCTAATCTGTATTCGTTAATTGCTAATCCTTACTATCATATTGTGTGTCTATCCATAGCTCCACATATTCTTCTGTCAGCATAGGTTTCATCTTGCAACTGTTACCCACGCTCAACAACAGATTACTTCGCCACTTTGGTTTTGCTCCTGTTTGGCGTTGGTAAGAATACAGGCAAGACAATGGTAAGCCGCTTGTGATTTTGCATTCTACTTTCACCACCACCACCACCACTTGTTTCCTTTTAGTTGATAGGGATAATACTTTGGTGTTGTTTTTTTTCTATCTTTTAACCATGGCAGGATCTCCAACGGATTTCAATGAGTGCGTGTCCAAGGGCGAGCTTACAACGTTCTTGACTGAACAACGCAATCTTATGACCGAGCTGACGCGCAATGTGAACAATCTGGTCACCCGCATTGAACAACTCGAGCAACGTCCTCCACCTTATCGTGCTGATGATGAAGATGCGGATGATTTTGGTGATGAAGATGCGGATGCTGACGGTTATGCCCGTCGCCACCTCAACTTCAACCGTCGCGGTATGAGAGGTAATAATCATGGTAATAATGATCCTTTTGCTAAAATTAAATTTAGCCTTCCTTCTTTTGCTGGTAATGTTGATCCAAAGACTTCTTTAGATTGGGAACTTGCTGTTCAACAAAAATTTGATTCTCATAATATTCCTGTTGAGCATAGAGTTAGACTTGCTACTAGTGAGTTTACTAATTTTGCTTTGTTCTGGTGGAGTGATATTTGCAATGCTAATAATGTTGCTGCTGTGCCTCAAACTTGGAATGCTTTAAAGCAACGTATGAAATCTCGTTTTGTTCCTCCTTATTACCAACGTGATTTACGTTTCAAACTACAAACTTTAAAACAAGGTGATAAAGGAGTAGAAGCATACTATCAAGAATTGCTTATTGGTTTAGCCCGCTGTGGTATAAATGAAGATGATAATGATGCTAGTGCTAGATTTTTTGGTGGTTTAAACCATGATATACAGAACATACTTGATTACAAAAAATGACGCACTTTTTCCCAATTGTATCATCTTGCTATTAAGGCAGAACGTGAAGTATAGGTCCACAAACAACACCAGCCTTTCAGGTCTAACAATGGAAGGAATTTTCAGCAGCGTTCTGAGCCGGAGACGCCCAAACTTTCTGTTGCACCACAGCCATCTACACCTCCATTTTTTTTGGGGTAAATAAATTGTCTAATGTGTAGAAGAAAGGTGCCACTCCGGGTGCTTCTACTAGCTCCTCCTCGTCCAGCTCTAAAATCATTTGCCACTGATGCAAAGGCATGTGACATGTCATGAAGGATTGCCCCAATCGTCGTGCTTTCATTGCTACTGAGGATGGATATGTAAGTGCTAGTGATGTTGAAGATGATTTAGCCCTTGCTGCTAACATTGATGCAGATTTCATCGAGGGCGATCATGACAAGGAGGCCATCATTATTGACTCTGTGGCTGCTGCCGCAGACTACCCTAGCCTTCTTGTGCAGCGTGTGTTGAGTACACATGTTGGCATTGTGCTTATTTTCCCTAGTGGTGCTGAATTTGAGATGTCAAGCCAGTTGGATTTCTATTGCACTAATAATCAAATCGAATATCAAGCTCTATTATTCGGATTGATTATGTTGCGCTCCATGGGAGTAAAGCATGTTGAAGCCTATGGTGATTCCTTACTAGTGGTGTAGCAAGTTGCTGGAGAATTTCAATGTTTAGAAGGATCACTACGAGCTTGTCTCGATGCTTGCCTTGACATCATTGGTTCATTTGCCAAATTTCAAATTTGGCATGTTCCGATGCATGAAAATCAAAAGGCCAACATGTTAGCTCAGCAAGCATCTGGCTATGATGTTGGTGGGCATAATTTTCATATTAAGAACAGCCGATGTATGAAGATTTATATTTTTGCCGTGTAAGTGCGGAAGAATCGGCTAAGCCAACTGCCCTAGCCGGTCTAGCCGACCTCGATTCTCTAGCAAGCCAGTCAGCTTGGCCGACTTTACCAGTCGGCCTAGTCGACTCCCCTATGGCCAACCCGGTCTCAAATCGGCCTAGCAAAACTTCTAGTGATGTTGGGGCCGATTTACATGATTGGAGGACTCCCTTATTGGCATATCTACGAGATCCAAGTGCCAAAGTTGATAAAAGTGTTCGATGAAGTGCTTTCAAACATGTGTTGCACGATGATGAGCTTTACCGAAGAACCGCCGAAGACTTGCTATTGAAGTGCTTAGGAATTGATCAAGTAAGAATAGCTATGGGAGAAGTCCATGAAGGTATTTGTGGTATGCATCAATCAGCCTCGAAAATAAAGTGGTTACTGCGTAGAGCCAGTTTCTATTGGCCTACTATGATGATCGATTGCTTTCGCTACTACAAAGGATGCGAAGAGTGCCAAAGGTTTGGAAATATTCAGCTAGTGCCTGCTGCTATGTTTCATCCTATAATCAAATCATGGCCTTTTCGTGGTTGGAGGCTAGACTTCATTGGCCAAATTCATCCCCCATCTTTCAAGGGACATCGCTTTGTGTTGGTTGCTACAGATTATTTCACTAAGTGGATCAAAGCAGTTCCTTTGAAAAATATGACATACAAGGAGGTGATTGAGTTTATCACTGAGCATATCATTCATATATTCGGCATACCACAAACATTAACTACAGATCAAGGGACATTATTTATGTCCAAGTAAGTGAGGGACTTTGCCGAATTATATAAGATCAAGTTGCTCAAATCATCTCCATATTATGCTTAAGCTAGTAGCCAAGCTAAGTCTAGTAATAAGACTTAGATCAAGCTTATTAAGAAAAAGATTGAGGAGAATAAAAGGAGGTGGCATGAAGTTTTGTCTGAAGAGGTGGCATGAAGTTTTGTCTGAAGCTCTATGGGCACATCGCATTTCAAGGCATGGGCTACAAAAGTTACTTCTTTTGAGTTGGTATATGGTCAAGAGGTCGTGTTGCCTGTCGAGGTAAATTTAGATGCATATAGGCTTGCTAAACAAAATGATCTATCAGCCATTATGTATCATGATTTGATGATGGATAACATCGATGAGGTAACTGATGTAAGGTTAAAGGCTCTCAAGAAGATAGAGAAAGACAAAGCTCGAGTTGCTAGGGCATACAATAAAAAGGTCAAGAGCAAATCTTTTCAAGTAGAAGAATTAGTGTGGAAAACCATACTACCTATTGGATCGAAGAGCAGTCAGTTTGGAAAATTGTCACCTAACTAGGAGGGTCCTTATAAAGTGATCAAAGTCATACACGGTAATTCCTATTTCCTAGAGACATTGCAAGGTGAACGTCTCAAAGTAGCATTCAATGGGAGATACTTGAAAAAGTATTTTTCAAGTGTTTGGCAAGAAGCCTAAGTGCTCTCCAAACAATAGCCGATACATGTATTGCCTTTAGAATAAAATGGCCGATGTATACATCGCCCTTAGTCACCATGCAGCCGATGAGATGGGTATCGTTGCTGTTTGGTTTAATTATGTTTGTTTGATCAAGTGTTTTCAGGTTCATACATCATAAACTTGAAAACAGGGGGCATATGTTGACAACTAAAAATGTCTATTTTGTGAAGTTGTCAAAATGTGTAACGGACTTCACTATTGCGTTTCTCTCGTCGAGATAGTCAAAAACATATATGGAACGTCCAATTTGAGGTCCGGATGAGAGTTATGCTTTCGACAAAATGTATGAACTACCAGTACTACCGGTCTGATCATCGGTACTACCGGTCCGTAAACTACCGGTACTACCGATGGATGGCGGCGTAGTTTTGCGTGAATATGAACTACCGGTACTACCGGTCCGAGACCGATACTACTGGTGGAGACCGGTACTACCGGTAGAGCCTGACCGGTACTACTGATGGATGGCGGAAGGAGGCGTAGTTTGCGAGAATATGAATTACCAGTACTACCGGTCGGAGACCGGTACTACCGATAGAGCCTGACCGGTACTATTGGTAGGGTCTGTTCCGAATCTAACTCTCAGATTCCGAACCGATTTGTTTGTAGATCGGTTTTTGGTAAGTTTTGGATGTAGAAAACTTGAAGATTAATTCTTGGAGAGGTTTTCTACTTGGATAAGACCACCCCCTCTATATATATATGAGAGGATCATGGCCGATTGAGTTCACATCTATTCAATCGACAAAACAACAACCAAAACTCCTATCTTACCCTAGTTTTCTCTTCTCAACCTTCTACCCTGTTATTCGGCAAGCCTCTCCACGAGATTTGTCAGCATCCTAGGCGGCCTTACTGGTCCTAGGAGATCCTCCACGTGCTTCTCCCTGACGGATCCTTCCGGGAGTGGTTCGGGAACCGTTTCGGCCGAGAACGAGCTCTACATCGGCCCTATCGATCCCTAGATTGGTTACGCCGGTTACGCTTTGTTTCTTGCTGCGTTGCAGGTCTTGTAAGACCTCTTAAACGTTCAAGGCCCTCACTAGTGTGTTGGCTTGGAGCAATCTTCAACATCGACACCTAATATGAGATGCAAGCCACGTATGAGAATGAGATTGATATGGTTGTCCATCTATCCGACCATGACACAGTGCATCCACTTTCGGTTTTTTGAATATTCTAGTGGATCCTAAATTTCCGTTCTACGGCTCAATATAACTCGTTTATTCTGACACCGACCTGTGGGACGCAGGGCTCACAGATATCAAAGACTACTGGAGTAGAGGGGCTGTGACGCTGTGTATGTTGCCAATTTTGATGGTTGAATTTGCTCCTACCACGTATGTATAGTAAAAAAAAGCTCCTTTTTAAGGTGTCTATCACTCTCATCCAAGAGGTTACTTTAGGTGGAACCGCCCCAACTTTTGAGGGCTTGCCAGCAACGCCTCTAGGAAACAGCCATGTGTAAATGTTTAGCAAATTGTTTGGGCAAAACAACGATTGATAATTAGATCGATCAAAAAGGACAAATAAAAACCTTTGTTATCCTTTTTTATTTATTGGTGTTGTATGGTAGCATAGATTTTGGTTAGCAACCATGTAATACTGTCATGCTCTAAAGAAAATTTTGGCATAATTCCTTCCATAGAAATGGCTACATAATTACGGTTTATTTGGATCCACTAGGATTATATAATTAAGTACTATAATCTAATTACGACCCAAATAGACTAGATTATGAGGTGGATTATTATAATCAAAATATTATATTACAATAATCCCATAATCCACCTTGGATCTGTTTTTTTTGTGATTATTACTATTTTCACTTGAACTAAGAATAATCCACCATAATAATAGAGGAATCTGATTACTGTAGTTCATAATCTAGATTATAATAATTCTATGTACTCCACCATCCTAAAATACAGCACATTATGACTTCCAAAATTTATACTGAAAAAGTTATTCTATATGCTGCCAATACTTAGGTTTAGCTAAGTTTGTTAGGAAGGAAAACATAATTTGAGGAGAAACGCCTTAAATGGGTTTAATCCATGAGTATATGTATCAAGTCTTTCCTTAAGTTGTCTTTAAATTTTTAGACTATATTATATTACAGGACGAGAGTATATAATACAGGTTACAATGGCCCTGTTCATCTGGCTTATAATCCGTCTTATTCAGCTTGTTTTTTCAGTCGGAACAGTATTTTTCTCTCATAAAAAATCAGCCAACAGTGTTTTTCAGCCGGCTTATAATTCCAGCCGAACGGCCCCTATAATTTAACCGTGATCCGAGCAAGCCTTTATTCTACAAAAATGCGTGTAATACACAATAGTTTATTTATTGTATAAATGCTAAGATGATCTACCTATTTTGGACCAAGGGACTAAAAAGTACTCAAAACATAAAAGAAGAATATATTTCATATCATTGGGTTCCTTTTTTTACTTAATGCCTATATCTTCGAACTTTATAAATCATCAATTACCACCAAAACAAAATCTTTAGACATTACTCACCCCGTATAAATTAAATTACTCCTATGATGCATCATATCCATACAGTATTTATTAATATTAAATTAATTAATTAATATAATCCCATTCCGATTTGGTTGCCCATTGTTTTTGTCCGAGGGGGTGTTCACTTCGCGAAAAGTAGGTGAAAAGTTACTGTAGCATCTTTTGTTGTTATTTGGCAAAATTTATCCAATTATAGACTAACTAGGCTCAAAAGATTCGTCATGACATTTACAGACAAACTATGCAATTAGTTATCTTTTTTACCTATATTTAATGCTCCATGCATGCGTCGAAAGATTCGATGTGATGAGTGAAAGAGAAAATATTTTTGGTTGGCATGAGAAGTGAACAAGGGGCCTGTTTAGATCCCAAATTTCATCCTCAAATTCCACTATGCAAAAAGAAGATTCTCATCACATCAAAATACCGGCACATGCATGGAGTACTAAATGTAGATGAAATCAAAAACTAATTGCACAGTTTAGTTGTACTTTGCGAGACGAATCTTTTGAGCCTAATTAGTCAATGTTTGGACAAAAATTTATAAATACAAACGAAATACTACAGTACACGAACCTATACTGTGCAGATTTTGTTGCCGCCAAATTAGCGCAAACACGGCCAAGGCCCGAAAGATACTGCTCCTCCATCACCGGCATTCTCCACAATTACCCCCCCCCCCACACCCCCCCCCCCCCCCTCCACTCTTTTCTTTCCTCCTCAAATCCGCCCGCCATTGCTTTCGCCGACGCCGCTCGTCGCTCGCTCACTGGCGCTTCCTTCCTTCCACCAGCCATTTCGTCTCCGTCGGCCATGCTCTCCTCCTCCCCCGCGGCCGCCAGAACCGCTGTGAGCCCGCGAACCGACGTATAGCGCCGCCGTGCTGCACCGCGACGGCCCACCGGCGAGGAGCCGCCGACCTATGCCCCTCGACCAGTCCGGCATTGGCTGACCCCCAAATGCCTCCCGCCGCTAACTAGCCGCAGCCTGTACATACACAGACAGACAGACAGTCATACACACTGTGCCGGAGGTTGAAGCGAGAAAATCTATCCCGGACGCTTCGCCGCCGCCGTCTCGTCGCCGCCGGAGAGGAGTTTTAGCCTCAAAGGCGTGATTTTTTTGCCTTGTTATTTTGTAGTTTTTTTTTTCTTTCGTGATTTTCGGATCGTGTTCTCGCGTCGTGCCGGAGACATGGGAGTTGTGGACTTCTCGGTCCTGGGCGCTCTGCAGAAGGTCAGATCCTTCGTCGCCGGCGCCGCGCCGGCTGAAGCCGCTGACGGCCGCCCGCCCGCCACGCCGAGGTCGCGCAGCGGGGACCCCTCCCCAGAGAACTCGCCGCCGCCCGCGGCGACGAGATCCGGAGGCAGGCGCGCCATCGCCCTGCGCCGGCAGATCTCCTCGCCGCAGCTGCTCCACTGCCGCGCTGTCAGGTACTGTGTGCTACTCCTCCGTTTCCGTCGCTTTGGAAAAGTTGTACATACAGTACTTACGTTTCAAGTTTCCATTTTGACTTGCTATAGAGGAAAAGGGAAAGGTGTTTTTTCTTTTTTTTTCAATCTGAAGTGAACGGATTGGTTAAGATTGCGTGGCGCCACCTGCTACGATCAAGCAATTATTAAGTTAGCTAAAAGTCTCTGCCTTTTTTATTTGAGGTAGAACTTGGTCTTGAATAAGACAGAATGAAAACTTGTGACCGGCAATTAAGTGGTTGCGGGAGCAAGTAATTCTTACGGAAGTTTGGGATTTTCATCTTATTTTTACATTTAGTCAACTATTGAGCTGAGTTTTCCTTGAATTGGTTTGTATAAATGCAGGCGAGCAGATGATGAGGACGATGATGAGCCCGGTGTTCAGTTTTTCACCCCTGGGAATGACTTCATACATGACTTTTCAGATATAGATTCTGTTAGTGTTAGTACCCCTAATGAGATAAACCGGTCCCTGACCCCAAGCCCCTTGGAGAGCCCAACTTGGACGGTGAAGCAGAACGACAGCTCACCGATATCCAGGAAGAATGACTGTTACAGCCTGGATTCTCCAGGATATGGTACAAAGGCGAGTTTAGGATCTGATGGTTCACAGCAACAGATGAATGGTAGCCTCACTGACAGTGGTGGAGAAGGAAGCAAAACTCAATATCCTGTTGATTTCAGTGCCAATATTTGGTCCCCACCACCACCAGAAGATGAGGGGGATGATATCGAATCAAGGTTATTTGGATTCGATGATGACGATGATGAGGTTGGGGATTCAAGCAGGCTTCTTGTTTCTGGTAGCTTTAGTGCTAACAAAATAGCTGGTATTGACGAAGTTACAAACATTGCTCAGAAAGAGGGTCTGAAGACTGCAGTGCTCAGTCATTTCCGAGCTCTTGTGGCTCAATTACTGAAGGCAGAAGGCATCGATATGGGAAACGATGATGGGTCCAAAAATTGGCTTGATATTGTGTCATCCTTAACTTGGCAAGCCGCAAGCTATGTGAGGCCAGATACCAAGAAAGGAGGCAGCATGGATCCTACTGATTATGTGAAGGTCAAATGTATAGCATCAGGGGATCCAAGAGATAGGTTTGTTTTTTTTCAATAGTATTTTAGTTGACTAAAATTTACATGGATGTTCTCACCATCATGTGGAACTGATGAGTAATTTCTTTTGTACAGTAATTTTGTTCAAGGAGTTGTTTGCTCCAAGAATGTAAAACACAAACGCATGGTCTCTGAGCACAGGAATGCAAAATTGCTCATTTTAGGGGGCGCACTTGAGTACCACAAGGTTCCTAATAAACTAGCGTCTATTAACAGGATACTTGAACAGGTCTGTGCCTAGCATACTCTTGCTGTACATTTGTTTGTCCAATTTATGCTTTTACTGAAGAAATGCCCTTAATACAGGAGAAGGAGCGCATGAAAATGATTGTTGGAAAGATCGAGTCCCGGCAACCTAATGTTGTGCTAGTTGAGAAAAGTGTCTCATCTTCTGCTCAGGAGCTCTTCTCGAAAGATATCTCGTTAGTTCTGAATGTTAAGAGGACACTTTTGGACAGGATATCAAGGTGCACAGGGGCACAAATTGCATCAGTTGACAGTATTGCTTCAGCACGGCTAGGTCAATGTGAAGTGTTCAAGGTGCAAAAAGTTACAGAATTTCCATCAGCTAAACAGACAGATAGGAGATCAAGCAAGACACTGATGTTCTTTGAAGGCTGCCCTTGGCGTTTGGGTTGCACGGTAATAATCCCTTTGCTTTGCTATGAGCACCTGATTGGAATGAACAGCTCATGTCATCAGCTAAGGCCCGGTTTAGATGCAATTTTTTTTTTTGCAAAATGGGCACTGTAGCGTTTTCGTTGTTATTTGGTAAATATTGTCCAATCATGGTCTAATTAGGCTTAAAAGATTCGTCTCGTCCATTTCGTCTAAACTGTGTAATTAGTTTTATTTTTTATCTATATTTAATGCTTCATGCATGTGTCCAAAGATTCGATGTGACGGGGAATCTGAAAAATTTTGCAAAATTTTTTGGGAACTAAACAGGGCCTCATTAAATACTGTAGATATTGAATCTGTTATGAAGAGTATTAGCACTATATTTAGCTGATATCCAATTTCTAGTTTTAGTTTTCCAACTCAATTATAACTGTGTCAATTTATGTAGGTTCTACTGAGAGGGTCATGTCGGGAGGAGCTTAAGAGGATTAAGCGTGCTGTACAACTTGCAGTCTTTGCTGCTTATCACCTTTCTCTTGAAACATCATTCTTTGCAGATGAAGGTGCAACACTTCCTAAATTTCCCTTGAGACATGTGGTAGTTGAGCCAGGTATAAGAAACTGCACAAATAACAATTCCGCTGCATCGGCCACTGTTGGTATGCCTCATGGACGTACATCAGAACAGGACAAACTCTCACAGACTGCTATGGTCAACATGATGTTTGAATATACCTCTGTATCACCTAGTTCATTACCATTGAATGAGGAAGGCCATGGGTTTGTGGGTGCATGTGAGCATAAAGAAACTGAATATTCTGTTGATCATAAGAACCCTTGTGAACATTGTGTATCCTGTGCAACTGGTTCATGCAATGGGCATGAAACATCGTTATGTTCACTGGATCATGACTCAAGGATGCAGAATCAGAATTTGCAGAACTCTGCAAAGCTTACATCAAATGCTCACCAAGATGAGCCTCTGGCAAAGAAATGTCAACAAGTAGATCACTGGAATAAAAAATCACATGATGATCACTCAGCAGACCAGCATGACCTGAATGAATTTTCTGGTGAATACTTTCCTGGTACTGACAATCATCAGAGCATCTTAGTTTCGCTGTCCAGTACTTGTATCCCAAAAGGCTTGGTGTGTGAGCGTTCCCATCTGTTCCGCATCAAGTTTTATGGTAGCTTTGATAAGCCACTTGGGAGATACCTCCGGGAAGACTTATTTGATCAGGTACATCCCATTTTCATCTTGAGTATGTACTGTCATGTTGGACCTTCTCATAATAGTTTTCTAAACCTAATGGTTAACACTTCGTATATTCATCAGGCATATTGCTGTCAGTCATGCAAAGAGCCATCAGAATCACATATCAGGTGTTATACTCACCAGCATGGTAGCTTAACAATTAGTGTTCACAGACTTCGATCTCGAAAGTTGCCTGGTGAGCGTGATGGAAGGATATGGATGTG
The DNA here is from genome assembly GCA_038087645.1 of Saccharum hybrid cultivar R570. Taxonomy (NCBI): domain Eukaryota; kingdom Viridiplantae; phylum Streptophyta; class Magnoliopsida; order Poales; family Poaceae; genus Saccharum; species Saccharum hybrid cultivar. Next base: position 691,731 of record JAQSUU010000627.1, on the reverse strand, counting down.
GCACAGGTGCCTCAAGTGCAAACCTAAGGATGGTGTTCCACCTGCCACACGAAGGATAATCATGTCTGATGCTGCCTGGGGTCTGTCGTTTGGGAAATTCCTAGAGCTAAGTTTCTCAAACCATGCTACTGCCAACCGAGTTGCAAACTGTGGGCATTCACTCCAGAGGGACTGCCTTCGTTTTTATGGGTATGTGTCTGCTATATTCTTTGCAATATCATATTGTTCCGTGCTCCAGTGAGATTTCAACAGTTCAAATAAAATTCCAGGTATGGAAATATGGTGGCATTCTTCAGATATTCCCCTGTTGACATCCTCTCAGTTAACCTTCCTCCATCAGTACTGGACTTCAACTATCGTAGTCCACAGGAGTGGCTAAAAAGGGTGGCAGTTGAGGTGTGCTCTTTTATTAAATTTGAAACTATGTTCATCCTCTGCATCCTACACATCAGTTTTAGCATGAACAACATGTGCTCTTGTATTTGTTTCTATAGATATTTGGCAAAATGGAAGCCTTGCATGTGGAGGTGTCTGAATTTCTTCACCGTACTGAAAAGAACATTGTAACTGAGGATGAACCTGTGAAGGAATGTGTTCAAAGGCAGATTATCGAGATGAAGGATTTGCTTAAAATGGAAAGAAATGAATATGAGGTGGCACAATCAGACTTTCCTGCCATATCGTTAACTTTTATCAAGAGTTACAGTGATTTTATGTTGATTTATTGCCCCTTTTCTTGCAGATATTGCTTTTACCAGTCATGAGGGAAAGCAATCACCCCATACAGACATCAATTGATATTCTGGAGCTCAACCGCTTGAGGCGTGGTCTTCTTCTTGATGCCTACATTTGGGATCGGAGGCTATGTCATGTAGACTCAGTTCTTAAAACACATGGCCATGCTTCAAAAACCAATCCAGACAACCTTGATGTTCTCTTATACACCAGATTGAAGGAATGGAAAGCTGATTTGCTTTCTGGGGATACTGAGATTGGAAAATCTTTAGGAAGTCCAAGGAAATCTTTGTTATCCAGAGAGGGCCATTTGAATGATAATGAATACAGTGTTGCTGATACAAATTTAGAGATTTGTTTGGAGGGTCATCATGTGGATGATGCAGAGGATCTTGACAAAGTCTATAACAAATTCAATGGAGAAAAAAAGTGGCCTATTGCCGAATCTACTGATGGTTTGGAACCTGTTGAGAGGTTACCCTCACTTGCATCGATTTTTTCTGATAAAATCGATTTGGCATGGACTGGGTCTTGTGATTTGCATTATGATCTTCCACAAGCTTTCACCAAAATTGATGACAATGTATCCTTTAATTTGGACAGTCCAAACTACAACAATATAGTAACCCCTGTTAGAATTCACTCGTTTAATTCTACACTGGGGTTGTGGCTGAGAGAAAGAACTGGATTAGCTCCAGCTTCTTTGCATCTACCATCATTCAAATCGGCTGAGTACTTTGGGGGTATGACAAGCATCCTGAAGGACCCAATGCCAAATATACGAAGGGCCTGTTCTCAAAGGTCTCCTGGGGTGATAGAGAAATTAAATGTTGTTCTTGCACGCACACCCACATATATCTCATCTGCTTCAAATATGATCGATGATGGGGCACGGCTACTATTACCCCAAATTGGATATGAAGATGTTGTCGTGGCAGTATATGATGATGAGCCCACCAGTATTATATCATATGCCATGACATCAGAAGAATACGTACAACAAGTAGCACACAGACTGAATTCCAGTTTGAGTTTTTCTCGTCTGCCAAATACTACTGAGGTCAGCAGCCATGGACTTGAGGTGTCCTCACCCTCTCAACAAGACCATTTGCATTCGAAAGGAACTCATTTTAAGTTTTCCTTTGATGATGACTCACCGATTTCTCCAGATAAAACAAAGTTCTCTGTGATCTGCTATTTTGAAAAGCATTTTGCTGCGCTTAGAAAGAAATGCTGCCCCAAAGATATTGATTACATACGTTCTCTAAGTCGCTGCAAGAGATGGAATGCGCAGGGTGGAAAAAGCAATGTTTACTTTGCAAAGACGATGGATGAAAGGTTCATAATCAAACAAGTCACGAGAACAGAGCTGGAGTCTTTTGTAGAATTTGCTCCTCAGTACTTCAAGTATTTAATGGAATCCTTGACTTCTGGTAGCCCAACTTGCCTGGCCAAAATAGTAGGGTTATATCAGGTTTGTTTTTGTTCACTCGTTGCATCATGTTTTATACAACTGTAGAGTGTAAAAGTAAAACATCACCCTGAATTCTATTTTCCCCTTTTCACTTGAGTTCAGGTTAGTGTTAAGAGCATGAAAGCTGGGAAGGAAGTGAGGATGGATCTGATGGTGATGGAGAATATTTTCTTTGAAAGGAAGATATCTCGGGTGTATGACCTAAAGGGTTCATTGCGCTCACGCTACACAGCCGGGGACAGCAAAGTCCTCCAGGATTCAAACCTCATAGAGGCATTGCATACTAAGCCTATATTTTTGGGGAGCAAGGCAAAACGAAGATTGGAAAGAGCTGTCTGGAATGATACTTCATTTCTTGCGGTATGCAACTACATCTTAGTGCTTACTGTTTAACCAATATATTTGAATACTTAATCAATTTGCCAAGCTACTACATAAGAACTAAACTATGGACTATAATTTATTTATAGGTTATTATTGTTACATAATTGTTTCGGGGATATTGCCAGATGCTAACTCTTTTTCCATGTTTTACCTGGTATTTGTCACCCACGAAATGGGTGCCCTGCATTTAGTTTGGAGTCATGTTATGAGTACCACTTCCATCATGTTATAGGTTTCCAGATTGCCACAACAATGTATTTTGCAATATGTTATATCTTGCATGTGTTTCCCCCCAGTTCTGTTGAAGTAGTTCACCCTGAGTGACTATGTTAATGTATCTCATTCCTCACCTCCACGTATACCTATTTCAGATGGAATTTGCACTATTGATATACTTTTCGGCAGTGATTGCCCTACAGAGCATTTTATTTTAAAACTAAAGTGGCATTTAGTATCCATTGAATTGAATAGGGGCCCTGTCCCTGCAATGGATGTGAAAACCCGGAGTTGTAATTCTGTCTGCTATGCTTTGCAGTTGGCGGATGTCATGGATTACTCTCTCCTTGTTGGAATCGACGAGGAGAAGAAAGAGCTCGTCATTGGCATCATCGACTACTTGCGCCAATACACCTGGGACAAGCAGCTGGAGACCTGGGTGAAGGCCTCGGGCATTCTTGGGGGGCCCAAGAACGAATCCCCTACCGTCATATCTCCAATGCAGTACAAGAAGAGATTCAGGAAAGCAATGTCCAAGTACTTCCTCACTGTCCCTGACTAGTGGTCCTCTTGACGACTGACTAACATGCTCTATCGATCATCCGCCATAACCAGAATCGTTGCCGTGCCATAGACCATAGTACATGTCCATTATTCTTTCTGTGCCTAGAGTGAGAGAAATAGTCAATTCATTTTGTGTCCACCTGTGCCATCTGTAGTAGCCATAGACATACGGGAGGGATCATCCTTCAGCTGGATGCCAAGCATGGTCGCTGCAGTGTCCAGCTGCAGATAGAGGCTTGGTCCATGACTCCATCTCCATGTACATTACGGCCAGCATATATAGCTGAAAAAGAAAAAAAAATGTCGATGAAATGCAGACAATTCTTTTGATGCCCCTGTGGCATGTATGCAGACTGTTGCTACTTTGTATAGAAGAGACATGCAACTTGAAAAACTTGTCTTTCCAAGCTGTCGCTTGCAGACCTGGACCTGAATGAAATGGGCTCCGAAAAAAGAGGTGAGGGACTTCTTGGAACTACCCATACTGATGTACAAGTATTGAAGTCGCTGTATTGAGCCACCCAGGACGAAACTCTTCAATAGTAGTGAAGTACGTATATACCAGTGCACCAGCACTGGACCATCTTTCTTCGATTCGGTTGTGGCATTCATGGGAGATCCTATGCGTTCGCTTTCTGATCTTGACGGTTCTTGTCAAATGCTCCTAGCTAGTTGCACACAACAGTTAGACATCTTCTGGACAAAGACATCGTCGTCGTAGTAGTTGTGAGTTGTGACGCCAGGTCTGCTCTTTGGCATGTTAACGTAGTGCTGCCACAATTAATTAAACTAAACACACACAAGGACGTACACTCGCTAGGGCCTAGGGGACTAGGGGTCACAGGCCGGCGTCGGCGTGAGACTGTAATAGGGAGGGGTTGGTGCTATCTGCAACGGCAAGCTCCGACCCGAACGTGAAGTGGAGTGGTCAGCTACTAACCACGTGTGTCAGAGCCCGGCAAGCTGCACCCACAAGTCTAACCTAACCAGCCGGCGACCTTAGCTACTTCCAATACATCGCCTACAAATATGCATCAAAAGCAGCAGGATGTCTAGCAGCTTGGAGCCAGCCTGCCCTTGGTCCTTGGACGTCTTCACTCTTGAGGTAACAATGTCTGACGTCTTCAGAGCATCGATTCATGCTTGTAAAATGCATGTTGTAAGATCGATCTATTGCTTGTTTTGTCGCACTAGCGTAGCTTTGCAACAAGACAAGTAGACACACACACACACACAATCTCTCTCTTTATTTGTGTTTCATGTATTCACAGGGCTCATGCGTGCTCCGTGCTGGGCTCTTTGTCAGGTAAACAGTCCTTGGATTTGGGCCTCCAGTTCGTTGTCTGTTCGACCTCGCATTAATTCACTTGAACCCACTGCAAAATCCGAATATACTAGGAAACTTGGGGCGCGGCGTTGCCGCGCCATGTTTGATCTGCTGTGTTGATTTTATGGTGGCTGTACAGTTTTATGATTTACCAATGAGAAAATTGATAATCACCGAAAATTAGAAAAAAGGATTTGAATATGTGGGATTTTATTTTAGATTTGTTTTTGTGGAAGAATTATGGGATTCAAAGTTAGGATGGATGAGATGTAATTTTTGTAAGATTTGAATATGTATGATTTTATTTTAGATTATTTTTGGTGGTAGAATTATGGGATTCGGAGTAAGGATGAATTTGGAAATTATTTTGCATTTTTGGATGATGAAGAAGGGGTATCACCAAAAATTAGAATTTTTTTTGAATATGTAGGGTTTTATTTTAGAAGATTTTTTGTTAAAGAATTATGGGATTCAGAGTTAGGTTGGATGCAATATAAACTTCCTAAGTTTTTCGGCAGAATGGGAATGAGAGAAATTTGAAATTATTTTTGATTTTTGGATGATGAAGAAGGGTTGAAAAATTAGGGAAAAGGATTTGGATATGTGTGGTTTTTATTTTAGAAGATTTTTGGTGGAAGAATTACGTGATTTGGAGTTAGGATGGATGACATAAACTTTTTAAGTTTATCGATAAAACGCGAATGAGAGGAATTTTAAAATTATTTTGGATTTTTTTAGATGACGAAGAAGAGGGGGGAATATTTGGGTAGGTTTTAGAGTGGTTTTAGTTTATTTAGGGGTTTTCTAGAAATTTTTTGGAAAGGAAAAGGGTTTACTTTAATTTTCTAGGTACGTTTCTCATGTACGCGTAGCAATTTCTAGTGTGAACGTTGTAAACAGTGCTCAGATAGCGACCTTTGGAGTGGCTTGAGCCGTCCGTTCGAGATCCGATGACCGAGGAATTGCCGCCGACGTGGCGAGAGAAGGAGGCCCGAGCGATGGGGCAGATTTCGACAGTAGAAGATATGGTTGGAACCACATGAGACATTCTGAAAAACCTTATTTTGCGATGAATTCTCACGTACAACAATTTCACATCTACCTTCTGTAGCATGCGCTGCTTTACACTGTACGTCACTGTTATATACTATTCAGCTACTGTTATTTTCCGCTATTTGTGAACAGGCGTAGCGGAGCGCGCCCAGTTGTGTTAGTATATATAATGAAGATATTATTGTAGATCTAACTCGAAATTTTTTGTATGCATAATATAATGCGCATAGCTTCCACTTTTCTGTGGTTGTAGGGAGTAGTTTGTGCGGTCATTGGTCATAAATTTGCTTCCAGATAGATATATGTATAGAGAGAGAGAAAGGATCATCCTCTTGAAGTTGGATAAAATAAAGTACCCACAACATCTATATACACAATATAAGAAGGATCATTTGTGTCTCGAAATTGACTTGTCTAATGTCACACCCATTTTTAAGGACAAAAATAGGATGCATAAAAGACTCATGTGCGCCCCAGGAAACAGTCGCACACATAAGTTGACAAATTACAAAGTATCATCACAGTGCTTATTACATAACGAATAAGTATTTAAGACATAGTCTTGAACGATAGGTAATAATAACTAATAGTAATTCTTCAGCGGAAACTCCACACAGGGACACGGTTGACTGGTTGACACCAAGACTAGTACTCATTTCGATAATCTTCCTCTATATCTTCATCTGTTATGGTGGAAATAGCAAGAGTGAGTCCATGTCGAACTCAACAAATATAACACAGGGTTCATGAGGCTCAAAAAGGCTAGACATTGTTTAACTGCGTTTAGCTTTTAATCATATATTAGCAATTGAGTAGCATCAAGATAAACCACTTCCCATTAAAGAACCAATGATCAATTGTAATAAGGATAATGAATAGCATTAACATGAGAAAATAATAATCAACAATAATTTAGCATGATATAACAGTTATACCAGTTTTTAACTCTGCACAGAGGTGTACACTTTCACTGTGAGTTATGATTTCCAAATGAGTGGGGAGATCAAGCCCAAACACCCGAGAACCATATAAAGCCACTCAAAAGTTCTTCTAACAAGTTAGGGCCATTAGATTCACTCGGCAGGCAGATGTAGAACCCCCCTTCCCTGTGGCACAACAACCGCAGCCTATACACACTAGGCCAGGGGCTCGCACTACACCCAACGTGGCAAGCCATTCTTACGCCATTTAAGGTAACCTCTAACAAGCTAGAAAAGGTCTCTTGAACAACTAAAGCCAGAGCCATATAGCCCTCACAGCTGTACTGTATATCCCGGTTATCACTTACAGATAAGTCCTTATGGAGAGAAACCAGAGCATCAAAATAATACACATGCTCTAGCCCCCTTTTAACAGTAATAAAATCATCTTAATAGTTGATTGCTTAATCCATTAATCAAATTACAAGATCATTGTTCTTAGTTTAAGCACTAGCAGTAGCTACCCATATGCATTCCCAAGGTTGACAAGGAATCAAGATAACAATCACTAAGTTATAATCTCTAAGGTTGTCAAGGTAAGCACATGCATATGTATGATAATTCAATGTATAGGTAACAAGGATAGTCCTGTGTTATACTTGCCTTGATCAAAGCTTTCCAAGTGATACTGCTGATTTGGTTGAAGCTTTGTGTAACTTCACCTCATCGATTTCGGGTAAGATATCAAGGATTCGAGATTCGATTCGGTTGAAGCTTTGTGTTCGTGTCCGTCCCGGTTACGACGAAGGTAGAAGATGCGGCTGCCACCTGGGGCCCACCCGTCAATGGCTGAAGGAGGATGAGGCGCGCTGCTTTGGCTTCCTAGGCCAGCCCACCGATGCGAGAGAGGGAGCACCAGCGGCCCGCTTCCGCAGCCCAGCGCGGGGAGAGAAGAAACAGGCCGGCCGGTTAACCGGGCCACCAGCAGGTAAGTATTTTCTTTCTTTTTTTCTATTCGTTTTTCAAAACCTTTTTCAAAGAGAATTTCTAATCCAAATCAAATAAAATAAATTTCACATCACAAAATAAAATAAATGCAACAGCATGAATGCAACACCAAATATTTCTTTTAAAATTTTAATTCCCTTTCTCTAAATTATTTAAAATTTATTACTCCTAAAATTTGGGTGTTACATCTAACTTCTTTTTGATCTCACCTCTCTTTTGCATCAGAGAGACAATATTGTGCGTAGTTACTCAGCTAGCTTAAGCAAGGTTCCTAAAACCCTAGCTATAGATGCCACTATCTCCGGCTATAGCTATTTGAGGATGATCCAGCTATTTGCTTCAGTGTACAATTTAGCATCTATAGCCCGATTTAGCCGATCGTTTAGCTGTTTCAGGAGGTAGATCACTAAATGCTTTAGTCGGCGATTTAAAACACTAAGTTTTAGCCTTGCCATGCCTAGTGTCCAATATAAGTATTACGAGTTAGTTACACAAGTATATCTTGGAACGGAGGGAGTACTACTAGAGAGAAACACTAGCTTTAAGCATAAATGGAAGATACGTCAAATAAAAAAACCAATAGCAGTTTTAGAACTCCCCGCAATATAATATATTGACCATTTACCTGTGTGCTTGTAGAAATGGATACATATCGATTTATCTACTTTGTTTTATTTGTAAAAGAGTACAAAATGCGAAAGGTAAGATATAAAGATTATTTTTTATCTCAAGAAAATAAAATAAAAACATATTACCCTAATATTTAGTATACATTATTCCCAATAATAAGAGGTCAAATAGTCAGTGAACTTGAGCGCCACAACAAAGAACTTGTACGAGAGAAATACATATGCGTTTGCATTTCTACAGTAGGAAAGCGAATTGAAGAGCGTGTTATAAGTTGCAAAATAGAAATATAGAATGATGATCTATAGAATCAATTTCCATCTTCCATCTAATGAATTTATGATAAGCTTATATATAAACTCTGAAAAGTGGTGGAATGTCAAATTCAAAGCCAGATAGCCTAATTTATTAAGTAAATTTTAATTCCACCGAATAAAAGGATCCAAACGACACCTAAGCCTATTTTGTGCCGCATCAACACCAAAGTGAATGGAGCCACGCCAAAGAACTAATCTGAACGTGGAATAGAATAGCCGATGCTCTTTAGGCACCAGGAGGTGAAGGCACGATTCGATGCTCCGGCGCAGGAGTCGTACCAAACATGGCTTAGATTTTAACAACTTTCTATGAAAGTTTATTTTTGAAGATACAAGAAAAAGGGGCTTTATTTTTAAAAACAATGTTTTCCTGTGGTTGTCAGGAAAGTACGAAGCCAGGTTTGAAGCGCAATCACCATGGAAAAAAACCTACAAAATTTAATTTATTATTAGCTTTCTTCACTTTTTATATCTGACAAAAAATAATCATCGCCCCTACAATACAGTGCAATTCAATGCCCTGGTGGCTGCACAGTGGGGCCGTGGGGCAGCGTGGCGAAGCTGGCCAAAACCAAAAGCAAGCACTCCTATACTGTACTCTACGGTACAGCTATAGGGGACCGGTCCGGCAACCGAGGTGGGAGGAGTGGATCGGGGTGCCGGGCCGCCGGGGACGGGGAGCTCGTAAAAGCAGGACCCCGCCGGAGTGAAGCGCGCAGCCGGCTGCCGGAAGCCGCATGCCGCCTGGACAGACTCTGTTTCCTCCGATTTTCCTCGCTGACGAGTGGACCAGCGTGTCAGCGTGAGGTCTGTGAGATCCCTCTTGCACTGCCGCGTGTGGTTGGTTGGTCGCTGAGCGTGGATGACGGAGCGCGCCGTCGTAGCATCGGCGGTGAGCTGGCCAGCTGGGCTGCTGGGGTGTGGGGATAGGGGAACACAACAGGTGGCGTTTGGCCTTTGGCGTAGGTCGCATCGGTAGTTGTACCGGAGGTCGTGGCGGATCTGTGTACTCCCCTTCGTCCCGAAACAAAGTGCACATCTCACTTATCGAGAAGTAAAATTCTTTGAAAATATATTCCACGACCAATCTAATAATACTTATTATGGATCGTAAATATTTAATATATATATATATATATATATATATATATATATATATATATATATATATATATATATAGTTAAAATTTGAAAAGTTTGATTCCTCGATAAATGAGATATGCATTTATTTTGGAATGGAGGAAGTACACAGCAACAAACTTTAATCAATATATTTAACCAATTTGCCAAGCTACTACATGCATAACAACTAAACTATGAACTATAATTTATTTAGCCCCCCTTTGGATGGAAGGATAGAAAAATATAGGGATAGGAAAAACATAGGAATTGGTGCGTCATGTTTCCTTAATCCTATAGGATCAACAAACGCAGAAAAATAAATGAGAAGCTCTTTGGTAGCACCATAGGAAAAACAAACGAATTTTGTACAACAGTTTGGATTTGAACAGCTGAATACAACTTGGATTTGAACAACTATGAAAGTCACTAGTCAGTCCGTCCACCAAGCTCGCCAACAGAGCCTGAACTGCAGTGCTGTAGCCTCGTCAGGCCACGCCCGGGGATGGCGACAGGCCCGACAGCGACCACGCCCAACCCCAAGGTGTTATTTTTGTTACATAATTGCTTTGGGGATAATTGCTTTGGGGATATTGCCTCCCATGATGTTATAGGTTTCAAGATTGCCACAACAATGTGTTTTGCAGTATGTGTTATATCTAGCATATGTTTCCCCCCAATTCTGTTGAAGTAGTTCACCCTAACTCCCTGAGTGGCTGTCTATGTTAATCTACCTCATTCCTCATCTCCATGTATACCTATTTCAGTTGGAATTTGCACTATTATTTATATACTTTTCGGCGGTGATTGCCCTACAGAGCATTTTATTTTAAAACTAAAGTGGCATTTAGTATCCATTAAATTGAATAGGGGTCGTGTCCTTGCAATGGATGTGAAAACTTGGAGTTGTATGTAATTCAGTCTGTATGTACTTCCTCACCATCCCCACCAGTGGTCTACTTAACACTAATTAAGGGTGCGTTTGGTTTGTATTGTCAACTCACCACACATGAAGTGCGGCTCGCCCAAGGTCGGGCGGCAAAATTGCTCGCCACACATTTGGCGCAAGAAGCTACAGAAGGGGCGCTGAAGCGGAAATTGCGGCAAGCCAATTATGCGGCAACATGCGGCCATGAACCAAACGTTCTCTGAATATGCGGCGTGGTGCGGCAAGATGGGGCTGCAAACCAAACAGGCCCTAACATGCTCTATCGATTATCCGCCATAGCCAGAAGCGTTGTCGTGCCATAGTATATGTCCATTATTCTTTCTATGCCTAGAGTGAGAGAAATAGTCAATTCATTTTGTGTCCACTTGTACCATCTGTAGTAGACATAGATGGATGGGATAATTAGATCTGTGCCATTATAATTTTACTGTTTTTGAAGCACACCATTACTATTTAATAAACTATGCCATTGCCATTAGAACTCTATAGATGTTTGAGATACACCATTATATATGTCTGGAGACGACTTGGGCCCATTGTCAGGCATATGGAGGGGTACCGTATATCCGTATGGATAAGATTGCCCTCTTCCTCTTCTCTCTCACACTCACTGACACATGGGCCCACTAATCTGCCTTCTTCCGCATTCCTCTGTCTTCTCACCATCTTCGGCACCAAATGAGCGAGCGCGCAGGCGGGCTGCCACGCCGAGCCAGCCGCTCCATCACTAGACAAGCGCGCAGGTAGGGCAGCCCGGTGTTGGTATCAATTAACGCACACAGATAAAATCCGTAAGCGCACGGATGCCGCTGTAGCTTTCACCCGGAGGTATTACAAGTATTGTATCCATAGGGAAACATGTGAGACTAACTACGGTCTAACTTAACAAGGGATAGTAACTGGATTAAGGTTTAACTTAACTAAGAGAAGCAACAAGGTTAGGATAAATATGAGCATAGAGAGAATAACTGAGGTTCTCTAATTCTAATCTTAGGTAAGCTATGTCATCTACTGTTCAACTAGGGACATTACTAAGGAGAGACACCAACAAAGATGTTTTCCTTCGTAACCGGGTTCTACTTGGCCTACAAACAGGAGATGGACTACAGAGGATTCAACGAGGCTATAAAGTCACCCTCGCGAGCTACCACCGATCCAGAATGCAGGGTGCATCCACGATTAACCTAAGTCTAAGCACCACACTTACACTTACAATTAATACTTTAACCTAAAGCGTCCTATAGATTAAAGCACTCAAAAGAGAGTCATGATCCTGATGAACAATATAAACAATTACTTACTTGAATTAGAAGTTGATTACCAGAGTAATCTCAGAAGTAAGCTCAAGTAGAACTTGGATCCGCCAAAGTACAAGCCGTAGAGAGAACACCGACAGGCCAGCACCTCCTCCAAACTCTTCCCTCACTCTCTATCTCGCTATTTCTATTCATAAGACTAGATCGTATGGAGGTCTAATCTTCTCTTGATAGCTGGCTCTGATCCTCATAAGAAAAATATGAATTAGGGTTTTAGGATCTGCTGAGGGAGAGGGGCAGGGGCTGGTATATATAGGGGAGATAGAGTAGTGGGCAAGAAATTGCCACTTCATCGATCCGCGTCACCTCCCTCGACCACCGTTGGATAAACCGACCTAAAATCGCTTTAGAATCAACAGTGTAGATTGTAGGAAGGAGTACGAGGCAGCGGAGGACGAACGGGCTCTAGGCCAGGCCGGGCGACCTCCTTAGTGGGTCGGTCGGCCCACTATGGTGAGCTTTTGGCCCACGCTTCGGCGTGGTGCCTTCTGGAACCTTCTAGAGCTGTCTTTCGTAGTTTTCGCGGCTTAACTCACTTGTTGCTGTCGGTTTGCTTATTTGGAGTGTATGATAGTGGTCCCGGGGCTATTTTCTGGATAAATCCTCCTGCATATAAATATTCACCAAAGCTCGTGAAATTCATTAGTTTAAACCTCTATACCTATGTTTGGTGATGGAATTAAGTATAAATGTAGGTTATGTTGATGGTTTATAATTGCTATTAGTGACCGTCAACAAGCTCCCCTAGGCTTAACCTTTGCCAGTCACTGAGCAAAGCTAAACTCAGTAATGGATCAGGAGTTGCTATAATGTTTTCACGCCTTAAAAGTACACATGCGTTCAATTAAAAATTCTTCTCCGAATTACAATAAAATGGTCTGACTTTCAAACTTACTCATATTACCTTCAACCATGGGGCTCTGTCAAACCCGGTTTTAAGGATAAAACCAGACATACACTATATGTGAAATAAAGAAGTCAAATCTCACATATAACCACAGATAAGTGTAATATCAAGAGACAAATGCTTATTTAACATAACACAATAGTATAAAAATATACCTTAGAGAACAACACAGCGGAAAGATAACTCCAAACACCGGGTGTAAACTTCACTCCAGGAACAAACTGACTGGTTGATCATAAGCCTAACAATTCTAGAATCTTGCAGTCTAGTACCCTTCCTGAGATGGGGGAAATAGCAAGAGTGAGTCTATATCGAAATCAACAAATATAACACGGGGTTCATGAGGCTCAAAAGGATAGACACTAGTTCGACTGTATTTAGCTTTTAATTGTCACAATTTTATTATATGAGTAGCATCAAATTTGCATTAATCCCACAATAAACATATGATCAATGTAAATATGAATAACGAATAGCAAAAACATATTCATTATTAATGATCAACTATTTCATAAGGGTCTAAGGCCACTCGTGACCGTGAGCACGACTGTTATAACAGTTTTACACTCTGCAGAGGTTGTACACTTTCACTGTGAGTCATGTTTACCCATATGCCCAGGATCGCAACTCCCAAAATACTTTCAAGGTGAGCAGGCAGGGAAACACTATGAAGTCTTTTAAAGGTTCGTCTAACAAGTTACGGCCGCTAGGTTTCCAAAGTCAGTCTGTGTGATTCACCACGCAGGGATCCACAGTCTGCTCTACCCCATTTACGCCACAAGGGTAACCTCTAACAAGCTAGAAAAGGTCCTCATACTGAGCTAAAGCCAGAGCCATTATAGCCCTCACAGTTGTACTGTAAGTCCCGAATTTTCGCTTATAGATAAGTCCTTATGGAGAGTAATAAGAGCACCAAAGTAACCCCATGCTCTAGTACCCTTTAACAGTAATAAAAATCATTTTTTATTGTTTATTGCATATTTCATTAGTCAAATTATATGATCATAGTTCATGTTGAGCACTAGCAATACTAATCCATGCAATATAATAGATATCAAGGAATAAGATCAACTCTAAGTCATCCTTAACAAGGAATATATGCATAATGATATTATTTGCTTATTATGAATAGGACAATATGGATAATCCCATGCTATACTTGCCTTAAATCAAGATCCTTCTTCTGATCCAAATATTCAATTAATAGCTTCTTGAATTTCCACGTGAATCTCACCGACTGGACTTGATCAATAAATCATCACACACACATCGAGCAATCATACACGAAGCAAACAATGAATAATAATTAGAACAGTACACCAAACATATGAAACAATATGTGAAAAGGTTTTAAAGATGTTCTACGTATTGCTACGAACACACCGGAGCGAAAAAAACACGCTAATCGGAGCTACAGTGAAAGAAATACATACACCAAAAGATTTTATTGTATAAAACGGAAAATTATAGGTTTCATTTGTTTTAACTATATAAAATCATATATATAGGATAAAATACTTTTTATAGATATTCAAAAGTGACTTAGGCTAAATTACATTTAAATTTAGAAAACTAAAGGAGAAATCAATAATATTTCATTTAAAAATCTAGTTGCACAGTTATTAATCAAGTTAGATCTAAACTATGAAATTCCAGAGATTTTGATAAAGAAAACATTAATAATATTACGTAGTTCATATTGTTATAAATCCATTGCAATTTAAACGGACTAATTCGGAATTAAAACAAAATTATGTATTAAACGAGATTTTCTTTAGTAAAGTAATAGATTAAATCTAACATCGAATCTTAAAGATAGAAAACCTAACCAACAGTAGCACTAACAGTATAAAAAGTTTGTAAAACTCTTCTACATGTTACTATGATCACATAGACGTAAAGATCACGAAATTTGGATTTAAAACATGAAAGTTATGAGTTTTCTAGGATTTCCTATAGATAAATAATTACTTTAATATAAACTCAAAAATAAATTGTCACTAACCTACTTTACAGTTCTATCATCATGTAGAGCTCGCAAATATGAATCTAACGTAATTTGAATGGATCAAATCAGAGTTAAAACGGAGATTCTACGATTAAAACAAGATCAGTGGCAAAACTGTAAATATCAGAAAACGTATTTTTCATTTACCGAGACGAAATACGCTTCCAACAGATCAAAGCGGATTCGGGACTTTACGTTTTGGACTGTGGGTTCTAAACTAGAAAAGAGCAGGGTCTCTTTAGCAAAATTACAACCGAACCGGTATCTTCTAATCTAGATCGTGGGATTCAAATCGTACGATCCAGATTGGATCGGGGTGAAGCCGGCGGCGCTCCGGCTGGATTCCGGCCCGACGGTGGACTCCCGCGGCGGCGCCATGGCCGGGATACGCCAGAACTCGACTCCGGGCACCAATCGACGAAGGGGAAACACCGGGAGAAAGAGCAGCTCACGGCGAACTCACCAAAGACAAGAACTAGGGCGCGGGATGGATGGATACGACGGTGAGCTCGGGATGGCGGCGGTGGAGGCAGAGCTTCGACCGATGCCTTCTCGGGTCGTCGAGGCTAGGGTTTTGTGGCCTAATGTGGAGCGAGGAGACGCGGGGGTTCCGTTTTTATAGCCCGAAGGCATCGCTAAGTATGGAAGGGGGAGGATACGGAGAGGGATTCGACGTCGGCAAGAAAGGAAGGAGAAGCCGACGTTCGGCGTGGGGAAGAAGATGAAGGTGAAGCCGCAGACGCGTGGGCCCCGTTTGTCAGCGTCACGCCGGGAAAGGAAGGCGCGCGCGCGTCGAGTTGGGCCAACGGCCGTGACTTGGGCTCGGCCCAAGCGGGAGCGGGGCGCGGGAGAGGGGAAGGTGGGCCGCACGCTGGCAGGCCGAGGCGGACGCGGGGAAAAGCGGCGAGCCACGTGCGCTGGGCTGCGGAAGAAGCGGCCGAATTCTGAATGAAACTGATTTCCCTTTTCTTTTTCTTTTTCCAGTTTTTCAAAACCATTTTCCAAAAGATTTTGAAATCCATTTCGAATTTGATTCAAACCACTCAATATAAAATTTCAAATGCAGCAGCATGAATGCTCAATCATATTTCTACCCTTATATTTGATTTTAAATTTATAAAAAATTATTATCATTCTAAATTTGCATGCTCACAAAAAAATATATAAAAATCATATTTCTCCTATTTTTCTTCTTTTCAAAATTTCAGGGTGTTACAGGCTTCTTGGCCTTCACTAGCAATTGAAAGACAGAATGATCAAGTCAAGCACTATGTCTCAAGTTTTTTTGTTTCACCATTGTTCTAGAGTTTTTGTAAGTTTTCAAAATAAAACTTAGAGATTCCATTGTATGATATTATCAAGTCTCTTATGTGGTATTTGTGGATCCTCACCAAGGCAATAACGGTATTATGCCTTTTTCTCTTCCTACTACTAAGGCTTATGTGGAGTTCATAGGTAGGGAGAAAGTTAGAGCATACTTGCAATGCATATATTGTAAAGTCAAACAATGGATCAAAAAAGAGTTAAGTCATACAATCAAATTAAGATATGCATATGTGTGGATGTATGGTAGATATATATGGTGGCTAATCCTAATTCTACTTTGCTACTTGAAAACATATCTCTCTTTTTGAAATTTGAAAACATTTGCTAGAGAATAGGGGCTATCTTATTCATCTTCTTCTCTTTTTTAGGTGGGCATCTAAGTACACATTGTTTTAGATATCTCGAACGCTTGTCCATATTTTTTCAACTCTTTTTTCTTTCTTTTCTCTCTTTTTATGAATAACTTTTGCATAGCCCCATGTCTCTTTTCAGTAACAAAACTTTGAGAGAAATATCAACAAGAACTTAGATCATTTATTTGGTGGATGAAAAACCTAACATGTTTTTATGTTCACCCCAGTGTAGGAGTAGAACATTTTTGGGTGGATCTAGATGGAAGACATGTTTTTGCGTCTACCCCCAATGTAGGAGTAGTGCATATGTGGGTGTTGTGTATGTGATCTTGATTTTAAGAGAATGACAAACCTCTTATAAGGGTCAATAAAGCTTGACTAAACTCAATGCAAAGCAAGCAACATACATGTGAAAGTTTTCCTAGCCTAAATAACATGTATGGCCCTGGTGGAAATTCAAGCTTTGTCATACAGGAACTCATCATGTAATATTTTTGTGTTTTTAAAAGGTAAATCTCCAGATCTTTAGTGTCACTTGAAACAAGATAAACAACAACTCAAACCTTCTCATATCATAACCGTCAATTACCTAGACTTAGATCAAGCATATGCTACCCACAAGTTTCAAGTTCAGAGCAAATCCTTATATCAAAACAATCTTATCCAAAACTCGAAAGAATTCAAGGCTGAAAGCTAGGTACTTGAAAGAAATTACAATAGAACAACTATTCATCATTTCTATTTAAAAAATTACAAGTCCTCTTTATTTTATTCAGCTCTTAAAAACAAATTAAAGCAAACTAGACACACCTTCTATTTTATTCTTAATTTTACTAGATCACGCATTATTACTATATATATATATATATATATATATATATATATATATATATTATGAGGACAACTTTTTATTTTGTTTTAAGTATTATATTTTTTTAACCATTGAAAAGAAACTAAAATTAAAACAAAAGGGAAAATGATACTTACCTGGATACATAAAAGTGCTTCTCCCCCAAGCTAGCTCTTTCGGTGAGGGTTCGGTGTTGTAAGTCCTTCAAACCGGACTTCTCCTTGTGAAGTTCATTAATCAAGTACCTCGGTTTGTTCTTGAAGACGAAGATTCTTGTGATTACACATCTCATGGTGAGGCCAACTTCTTCCGCCAAACCTGTCTTGGTTTTTAAATTTGATTTTGGGTTGACAGGTTCAGGACCTTCACTTATAGAAATGTGAAGAATCAACTAACTCTTCCATTCTTTGCTTGAAGTGTGTCATTCTTATAAAGACAAGGTAGAGATCAAGTGCATGGGCTTCGTTGGTGGGAAAACACCAACAGAACCAAAACTTTATTTACTCTTCTCTAACCTTGGGCACATGGAACAAAATGAAGTTGATGTTATGTGCTTTGTTCAATTATATCATGGGTGATAAGATCAAAATAATGAGTATGAATGTAGCATTTAAATTTATTTGGTAGAAAAGATTGAGTTGCTTAACCTATGGAAGGATTGTCCATATGGTATTAACCTTTACATGATTATGAATACCATCTTCCAGAGATAGGATGTGCACATTTTAACCCATTTGGTTAAGACTTATGAGATCAAGGAAGTGGTGCTAGGAACAAACTTGAAAGACTAAACATGTTGAGTTAATCAGATTGGATTAAGTGAAACTGTAACTCGAACATGTTTGTGTCTTCATTTATATGCATACCAAGATCAAGAGAAAAATGATGACCACTTACCTTAAGATGTTACCTTCATTATTGGAGCGTGATGATACCATGTGATGAAGGGTAGATGACTTGTGGTGGTCTTCTCTTCCTGCTTGAAGCTTTCCTTGCTTGAGCTGTTCATGAGCATTTTGTCTCCTATGTTGCACTCCTTCTTTCTCATTCTTTTGTCATGCCATCTTTTTGCTCTTTGATCTTTTGACACCTTGTTAGACCTTTTGCCTCACTCATTATTTTATGCCTGCAAAGGATCAGTGGACAACACATACCCGAAGGAATATACAATTTTGAAACACGGGTTATTTGTCCAAAAAATTTTAGTTTTCCTCTATGCTAATAAAAAGATGGTGTTGGGATTACTTTAATATAGAGATCATGTTTTATACAAGCATGGTTCAAGAAAACAGGAACTTGCAGCAAAAGATAAAGTGAATGAACTTTGGTACTTACAGTTCTTTCATCCATGTTGAATTAGGTATGTAGTTCTTACATCTATGATGAATGAGCTGTGTCTTTTTATGCAAAATTATTGGAGTTCGTCATGTGCCTTGCTTTATCTCTGATTGAATTCATCTCGTGACTGCCTCAAATTGAATTGAGAGTTTTCCTGTAGGGGTTAGTCCAACAAAATATCTAGTATCTACTAAAGCATACTTTCGGCTCAAAAATCAACCTAAATACCATGTCTAATTTGATTTAGGAAGGCATTTTAACCTAAGCACCAAGCTTAATTTAAAAGCCTTTGGAAGTGCGATCAGCACCCCTAAACTAAGCTCCATGCTTAATTTAAAAGATGTATGAACATACTCCAAACCTTAAGCACACTATAGTAAACAAAGGTAGCATGAAAGCATTATAGAGATTTATTCAAATGGAGATGAAAGAGCATGACTTAAAGATAGAGACAACCAAGACTAGCAACATGGCATAAAATTTTTTTAGAGAGGCCCATCCACCAAGCTTGAATTTTGCAAGACAAAGTCAAGTTTGGATCATCCCCCTTCATTCTTTTAGCTTCAAACCTGAAATGGTTAGTGACAAAAGTATCCGAAGGAATATTTTCACAACTATATTTTTATGCTCACTTCACAAGGGGAAAAAAGTAAAAGCTCATGTTATCTCTCGAAAGTGCTTGCTTTAGGACAAAAGCTTGTCCTTAGGAAACCTTTTAATGGCGATTCAAGTTGGTGAAGTGGTTTCCCCTCTGACACCAACCTTCGTGTACCTATCTCAAGATTCACACAATAAAATCTGCAATATTTATGATAAACATATGCATCTACAGCCACCCTTTTAAAGTTTTTAGGAATAGAAAGTAAGAGGGGGTTGAAGATCTCATGTGTGGTAGTAGAGAGATCAATTAATTCGAGAGATTTCTTGTACAAACATGAATTTGATGAGATGTTCATGATGTAGCTTCCGTGCCCATCGAAGATATAATTTTCCTTTTTAAGCTCCAAGGGTGATTCTTAATGGATGTCCATAGGTGAAAACTTTGTCTCCATTGTTCCATGCCTACGATATTCATTGGATGTTTTATTGTCCAAGATTTCCCATGGGTTGGTGTCTCTCGGGTTGATCTCATCTAAGGCCTCCTCTAAACTTGGGTGAGTCATATTTATTAAGAAAATTGACTTAAACTCACCGTTTGAATCTAGTCCAACTTTGGATTCTACCCATAAGGCTTCGTCCTTGTCCATCTAGCTTTTAACAATGGCATATGAGTTCTTTATATATTCCAGCCAATTCTTAATACATTCTTGCCATTATCGTTGCTCTTCTTGGTCATCCTTGTGGTCTTCATGACTCTTATGCTTTGGTTGTCTTAGTGGATTTCTAGGGTCATCATGAGGATTAGGAGAAAGACCACAAGAGGAATCATTGGGGTCAAGAATGGGTTGAAAGATGGGTTTAGATAAGACATTTAATGTGGGCATAGAAGGGGTGATGATAGAAGTGTCTTCTAAAGGGCTTGGCTCTCCTTCCATGGCATCACTAGACATGCCATCCTTGAATTCTTCTCAATGTCCTATATGAGAATAAGGACACTTTCTAAGAGGTCTCTTCTTGAGAGAATTTGAATTATATTCACTTGAAGGTCTCTTATAAAGATGAGAATTTAATGTTATCCCAAAATCAGCACCAAAGAGGTCATCCTTAATTTCAACAGGGATTTCTAAAGGTGGAATTCCTTCTTCTCTTAGGGGATTTTGGGGTATTGGTGGTTCAGGATTGATAGCTAAATTTTAGGACCAGAATGGTTGTGATTTGGCTATCAAAACTTCCTCTTCTTGATCGGGAGATGATTCTTTCTCTTCCTCGAGGAGTTCATTATAAATGCTAGTGTAGGGAGTTTTTTTTCACTAATTCTATCAAGCATAGCACTTGCTTCACTAGTAGACAAATGAAGGAAAGCTTCTCTAGAGGCTACATTAAGGGATTCCCTAGAATCCTTACTAAGACCCGTGTAAAAATATTGAAGAAGTACAGGGTCTTGAATGGCAAGGTCTGGGTCAGTGACGATGAGTTCATTGAAACAATCCCATGATGTGCCAAGAGATTCTTCTTCTAGTTGTCTAAAATTTAGAACCACTTTTTGAAGGCTAAATACCTTAGAGATGGGGAAGAAATGTAAACAAAATTTTGAGCACAAAGTTTTCCAATCTCCTTGCATACTTCCTACGGTTAGACTGTACCATTATTTAGCTCTTCCCATCAAAGAGAACAGAAACAACTTCTATCTTAAGGTTTTGTCAGACATGCCAGTGATACGCAAGCATGCACATGTCTGTTCAAACTCTCGTAGGTGTGAGTATAGGTTTTCGTTGCCTTCTCCTGAGAAGGATTAATCCCAAATCTTTTTTATAAAACACAGGCGCAACTCATAACCAGGTGTTATGATAGGGTCTAAAGATTTTGGTGGCCTTAGGCTTGCGCTTGTGGGTTTAGTATATTGATAGATAGGAGTGAAGTCCATGCTAAACAAAGAAGTAAAAAAAATAAAAGATAAAAGGTTAAGCTAGGCTTGTAGTTAATTCAGCAATCATTTCTCCGGTAACAGCGTCAAAAAGCTTGTTGGTATAAATTAACGAACACAAATAAATCCACAAGCGCACAAATACCGCTGTAGGTTTCATCTGGAGGTATACCAAGTATCATATCCACAGAAAAACATGTGAGACTAACTACGGTATAACTTAACAAGGGGTAGTAACTGGATTAAGGTTTAACTTAACTAAGAGAAGCAACAAGGTTAGGATAAATAAGA
Source organism: Saccharum hybrid cultivar R570 (assembly GCA_038087645.1). Lineage (NCBI taxonomy): Eukaryota > Viridiplantae > Streptophyta > Magnoliopsida > Poales > Poaceae > Saccharum > Saccharum hybrid cultivar. Next base: position 670,125 of record JAQSUU010000627.1, on the reverse strand, counting down.
ACGTAGAGAGGATAACTGAGGTTCTCTAATTCTAATCTTAGGTAAGCTATGTCTTCTGCTGTTCAACTGGGGACATTACTAAGGAGAGACACCAACAATGAATGTTTTTCTTCGCAATGGGGTCTTACTTGGCCTACAAACGAGAGGTGGACTACAAATGATTCAACAAGGCCATAAGAGTCACCCTCGTGAGCTACCACCAATCCGGAATGCAGGGTGCATCCACGATTAACCTAAGTCTAAGCACCAGGCTTACACTTACGATTAATACTTTAACCTAAAGCGTCCTATAGATTAAAGCACTCAAAAGAGAGTCATGATCCTGATGAACAATATAAATAGTTACTTACTTAAATTAGAAGTTGATTATCAGAGTAATCTCAGAAGCAAGCTCAAGTAGAACTTAGATCCGTCAAAGTATAAGCTGTAGAGAGAGCACTTACAGGCCGGCACCTCCTCTAAACTCTTCCCTCACTCTCTATCTTGCTATTTCTATTCATAAGACTAGATCATATATAGGACTAATCTTCTCTTTATAGCTGGCTCTGATCCTCATGAGGAAAATATGAATTAGGGTTTCAGGATCTGCTGAGGGAGGGGGCCAGGGGCTGGTATATAGGGGAGATAGAGTAGCGGGCAAGGAATTGCCACGTCATCGATCCGCGTCACCTCCCTCGACCACCGTTGGATAAACCGACCTAAAATCACCTTAAAATCAACGGTATAGATCGTAAAAAGGAGTACGAGGCGGCGGAGGGTGAACAGGCTTTGGGCCAGGCCGGGCGGCCTCCTTAGTGGGCCAGCCAGCCCACTATGGTGAGCTTTTGGCCCACGCTTCGGCGTGGTGTCTTCTGGAACCTTCTATAGTTGTCTTTCGTAGTTTTTACGGCTCGAATCACTTGTTGTCGTTGGTTTGCTTTGTTTGGAGTGTATGATAGTGGTCCCGGAGCTGTTTTCTTGATAAATTCTACTGCATACAAATATTCACCAAAGCTCATGAAATTTATTAGTTTAAACCACTATACCTATGTTTGGTGATGGAGTTAATTATAAATGCAGATTATGTTGACGGTTTATAATTGGTGTTAGTGACCGTCAACACCCCGGCTATGCCATCGCCGGCTCAGCGCGTGGGCGGGTGACCGCGTTGAGCCAGCCACGCTACCACAGGTCGAGCGTGCGGGCGGGTTGCGTAGGGAGAGGGGGAGCTAAGGCATGAGGGTGCTCGGCCGAGGGCAGGACTCCAGCCACCCGGACTAGGGCAGGCGGCCTAGGATGGGTGGCACGGTGTGCTTGGACCACAGTGGGCTGCGCCAGCCTGAGCTACGTGGGGCGAGCAGGATGCGGTGGAGGCGCGAGGGTCGGGTAGGGCGGTGCGCACAGCTAGTGCCAGCGCTGTCCAAGGGGCACTCGGCGCTGCTGCAGGGGGCGGTGGTAGCTAGTGGCACGCTAGCCGGTGGGTTTACGGTGGCTCGGGGCGCAGAGCGAAGAGGCGGCTCGGCATGCGCACGACCCGCACAAAGGGGAGCATGCGCGACGTCCAAGGCGGGCTGCGAGCCGGAGTCGCCACAGCTGGGGAACGAGGTACAGAGAGGGCCGGCGGGCACGTGTAATGGCGACGGCGGGATGGGAGAAGCAGAGAATGATAGAAAGAGAGAGAGCTGCGTTGGATCTTGGATGGGAGAGGGATGACAAGTGGGCCCGATGCGTCATAGAGTGGATAGAGGGAGACTAGCAGTGGCAAAAGTGTCCATATGGAAGTACATCGCCTGAGAGTGGGCCCAATTCGTCGCCTTCGGATGTACATAATGGCGTATTTCAAAGTAGGAAACAATTGTAATGGCGGTATAGTTTCTTGAATAGTAATGGTGTACTTCAAAAACGGTGAAGTTATAATGGCATAGATCTAATTAACCCTACATAGATATAGGAGGGATCATCCTCCCGCTGGATGCCGAGAATGGTCACTGCAGTGTCCAGCTACAGATATTGGTCCATGACTCTATCTCCATGTACATTACGGCCAACATAGTTGAAAAAGGAAAGTTTGTAGATGAAATGCAGAAAATTCTTTTGATGGCCCTGTGGCATGTGTGTAGACTGTTGCTACTTTGTATAGGTGTGTTTAGTTCCGCCAAAAGGTGTAAAAAAAGTACTGTAGCACGTTTTGGCTTTATTTGATAAATAGTGTCCAACCGTGGACTAATTAGGTTCAAAACGTTCGTCTCGCAAAGTACAACCAAGCTGTACAATTAGTTTTTGATTTCATCTACATTTAGTACTCCATGCATGTATCGCAAGTTTAATGTGACGGAAAATCTTTTGTTTGCACAGTACTTTTTTTTTGAGGAAGTAAACACAGCCATAGAAGAGACATGCAACTCCAGCCATCGCTTGCAGACTTAGGGCTTGTTTGTTTGTGCTTTAGCTTTTGGTTTTCCAGCTTGTGGCTTTTGCAGGCTTTCTGAAAGCTGGCTTGTGCCAAAGCTAGTCCTATTTGTTTGCGTAGCTTCCTTCCCCCCACTGGCTTTCCTCGGCCGTACACAACAGCACTCCCTGACCGAGCGCATGCAGTATCTGTCGAGAGCGCACGCAGCAGCACTGCAGCCCGTGCAGGAGCAGCGCTCCTCGGCCGGCCGGCGGTCCAAGCGGGCCGACGGTGGAGGTTTGTTTGAGTAGAGGGTGCCGAGCGCTGGACTCCGTTTGCGTGAGCAAGGGCCACAACGTCGGGAGGGATGTGCAGCCTGAGCTTCGATCGACTGGATCTCCGGTGGGATGGGGCGGCGGCCTGGCCACTTGTCAGACTCAGAGCAGAAGGGCCGCACCGCCGAAATTTGAGTAGGAGGACCACGTCGGTAGATTTGAGCAGGAGCCAGGAGGGTGGCGGCACTCGCCGAGCTACATGCTGACTCGGTCAAGAATAGCTATGAGCTGTGCCACCGAGCAGAAGGGCCGCGAGCGCCGCTGAGAACGAGAGCCGTGCCGCCGAGGATGGCCTCTTTTTTTTTTTAACGAAAAGACTGTGGGGGAAGATCCCCACAGTAGCTCAAGCTTTTTATAAACAATAAAGAAAAGAAGTGTCACAGGTATACTTACAAACAGAAATTAACTGAAGGCATCTAACCAAGCGCTAAAGGAAGACCGTGGGTCTCCTCTAAATCTAAGAGCTTGAAGATTACATTGGTTTTTGAAATTCGAGAGCCAAATATTGAAGGTGGGGGTTTTGCCATGAAAAATCTTCTCATTTCTCACCTTCCAGATTTCCCATGAAGCTATCATTACCAAATCCACGAAGAAAGGCAGGGCTGAATTTGCTCTAGCTTGGGCTAGACTAAGCTGCTCATCCCACTGAACTTGCAGAGCTTGCCAACATCTTCTAGCAAAGGTGCAGGAGAAGAACAAGTGATCCAAGTCCTCTACTGCACCAAGGGGACAGAGGACGCAGAGATCATCATCCTCAATGCTGCAATGTCGCCTTCTGAGCATGTCTTTAGTGTTTAGTCTATCCACTAGCACTAGCCAAGCAAAAAAATTTATTCTGGGGGTGCACTTGGCTTTCCAAATCCATTTGAAAGCCGGATGTGCATCAGAGTTGGCAAAAGCCAGCTTGTATAAACGATGTGATGTATAGCTGTTATTGCCCCAGATGTAGTACCAGTTGTCGGTCTCAGACTCAGGCATTGGCAAACCAGATAGAAATTCTTGGAGTTGCTCAAAGTCCTGAAATGCAGCTTGAGACAGGGGGAGATGAAAGAGATCCTCAAGTTCTTCAGTGTTCAACACGTCCTTGACTGAAAGCCTAGTATCCTTGGAAAATGACAGCAGCCTCTGATACTGTTCAGACAGCAGATGATCTGTCCAAGGGTCATCCCAGAATAGAACAGTAGATCCATCACCAATGGCACATCGAACTATCCCTCTAAAAAGGTTGCTTAATCTGAGTATGTCTTTCCACCAGAAGGAGCCGACTTCCCTAGCAGCGTGAGGTACCTTATCCTGATAATATTTCCACCATATGAGTTGCACCCAGGGGATGTCACGCTTGTTGTAGAACTTGTCCAGATGTTTGAGCAGCAGTGCATCATTTTGAAGGCGCAGGTTGAGAATACCAAGGCCTCCTTTATCTTTAGGTATGGTGACTACTGGCCAAGCTACCAGGTTACCCCCTCTTTGTTGGTTTGAGTTGCCGCGCCAAAGACACTGTTTTCTGGCGCGGTCAATGTTGTCGATGACACCTTTAGGCAACTTGATCACGCAGGACACATATGTGGTAATCGGTGTGATAGCAGATTTGACCATCTCCAGTCGTCCTGAGTATGACAGCAGGGATGAGCAAGCTGAAAGCCGGCGTTCCACCCGATCCATGAGTGGTGTGAGATCTTCAAAACGGGGCTTAGTAGTCCCCATTGGAAGCCCAAGGCAAGTGAAGGGCATGGAACCAATTTGGCAGCCAAAGGTGTTCGCCAGAATATTCATCTTTGCAGGTGACACATTTATCAGTATCATTTGCGATTTCTAGTAATTGACCTTGAGCCCTGTAGACTCTGAGAAGGATTGGAGTACGCCTTTAAGGAAGAAGAGCTGCCTGGCCTCAGCTTCCAAGATCAAGAGTGTATCATCCGCGTATTGAATTATTGGGAAATCTTCACTTGGCTGAGGGATGGGTTTTCTCAATAGACCCATGGTGGATGCTTTGTTTATGATAGCTTGGAGCAGGTCTGCTGCTAGAACGAAAAGCAGTGGGGAAAGGGGATCACCTTGACGTACTCCTCTTTTGCAACAAAATTTTTTTTCCTGGTACTCCATTGAGTAGCACCGCCGATGTTCCTGAAGAGAAAATTAGCCTGATCCAGTGGAGCCAAATGTCTGGAAACCCCATATGTTGCATCACAGATATGATAGCGCTATGTTCCACTGTGTCGAAGGCTTTCTCGAAGTCGAGTTTTAGAATCACTATCTCTCGTCTTGACTGGTGACACTGTTGGATAAACTCAAAACTCCAAGCTAAACAGTCCTGTATAGTTCTGGTTCTAATGAAGTCGTACTGATATCTATGAATGAGCTGAAGGATGACTTGTTGGAGCCTATCTACAAGTATCTTGGTCAGGAGCTTCAAGCTAGAGTTGAGCAGCGAGATCGGCCTAAAGTCATTAATTGATTCAGGGTTGTTATGCTTTGGCACAAGGGTTATGAAGGAGGTGTTGACACTTTCCAAGTTCACATTCCCTTCAAAGAAACTGGTACACAGGTTGTAAAAGTCTCCCTTGATGATATGCCAGCATTTCTTGAGAAACAATCCGTTGAATCCGTCTGGTCCAGGTGCTTTGTCCACCGGCATCTTTCTGACAATATTGTCTATCTCTTCATGGGTGACAGGTTCCACTAGGGAGATGAGGTCGTCGTGAGGAATGAAAAGAGAAGCTAAATTGTATAACATTGTCGGTTCTTCTGTTACACCCATTCGGTTCCTGAAAGCATTCCATATAATTCCTGCTTTACCCTCATGATCGTGTATCCAAATTCCTTGCTCATTTCTCAGCTGTGTGATGGTGTTTTTCCTGAAAGAAATAGTGGCCATTGCATGGAAAAACTTAGTGCACTCATCACCAAATTTGATTCTATTTTCTGTATATCTGCTCTTCCAATACAGGTTCCTTGATCGGAGGAGGGCTGCTAGGCGAGCCTTGACAACATTTCTCAGGTTGCATTCTGGGTTGTAAAGAGCTCTGGTTTCCTCCAAGGCATCTAGATGAAGGATAACCGTGTTGCAGTTGGCAATGTAGACTTTGGCATTTGAGTTTGGAGGACAGGGCACTGGCTGCATTAGTCTGATTGGGAATGAGCCCCCAAGAGTCTTGCACTAATTCATGGAAACCTTCCATTTCTGCCCAGAAGCTTTCAAACCGAAAGATGTTGGCTTTAGGGATTTTTGTGTCAATCACTACATTGCATGGAATATGGTCCGATGTTATCTTCGCCAAGGGTATTACTTGGGTGTTGGGATACGAAGCTGTCCAATTCACTGAAGTAAAGAACCAATCTAGCTGCTCCAGAAGCGGGTTGGCCTGCATATTGCTCCACGTGAAAGCCCTGCCTTTTAGGGGGAGCTCAACTAGTCCTAGATGACCAATGGCATCGTTGAAAACCAAAGTGTCCTGAACATTACCACCTGGTCTATTTCGGTCATTGAGCGAGCGGTAGAAGTTGAAATCCCCTAAGAAAATCCAGTTATCTGCATCATCTATGATCTGGCCTTTGAACCAGGAGATGAAATTGGACCGCTCAGGTTCAGTACAAGGACCGTACACTATGGTCATTTTCCAATCATCAGCGTTGTGTCGAGAAGTAAAGGAGATCGTGATCCCAAAACTAGACTTGTCTATGACAAGGCCATGAAAAATTGATCCATTCCAAACGACTAGGATGCCTCCCGAGGCACCTTTGGAGGGGATGAAGTCATAAGAATCGAAACGGTGAGGAGCAAACTTTCGGATGAAAGAAATATCTACGTGCTCTTTTTTAGTCTCTTGCAAACAGAGAACTGAGCAAGAACTCTCTTCAATTTTCTCCCGGACTGCGTCCCATTTATCTTGTGCATTGAAGCCTCTGATGTTCCAGCATAGAATATGCCAACTATGATTATTCATCTTGGATCTGATCTAGGTTGACGGAGCCGGGCGTCTCCATGAGCGCCTCGTCAGTGAGCTCTCTAGGAGGCACACCACAGCTAATTCCCCAGGTTCTCAACAAGGAGGTGGGGATAGGATTAGCATTGACGTATGTATTAGGAATTGACAGGAGGGCCACTTCTCTTCTCTGTCTCTTGCCTAAATGGACGTGCTTGAAGCCGTCCTGGCCTCCTCTGATTCTAGGGCTACGTCTCACTGAGGTCTCAACCAAAGGAGCGCGGAAGCGAGACCGGTTGACTGCAGAAGGGGCTGAAACTCTGGGCTGGGGGGATCTTGCAGACTTAGGTAGTGACGCTCGAGCGAGCAGGGTGAGCGGTGCTATAGTTGCGTGTGCAGAAAGAAAAAGAAAAGACAACAATTCAAACACTTAAGCGGTGGCAGGTGGGTAAATATGGACCAAAAGCTAGTGGAAGCCGCCCCATATAAGCTTCGGGGCTTCCTGTTTAAACCTGGCTTTTGTGGGCGTTGAGCTTTGAAAAGCTTTTGTGGACTTGCAGCTTTTGAGAAGCCAAAGCTCCCAAAGCCGAAACAGAGCCCGGCCCTTAGACGTGAATGAAACGGGGTTTGAAAGAAGAGGGGAGGGACTTGATGGAACTATCCATACAAATACAAGGACATCAGGTCGCTGTATTGAGCCATGCCCGTGTACTAGTATGATACAGCATCACTGAGTGAAAGCTATTGCACGTGTCACCACCGTAATTTTGTTTTTTTGGAGTAGTTCTCCCTTTGAAAGTGGGACTAGGAGCTTTTAGTGCTTGAGATCCAAAGCACTGAGGACGAAACTTTCAATAAATAATACCAGCACCTGAGCACTGGACCATCTAATTTCTTCGATCCGGTCGTGGCATCCATGGGAGATCGGATCCTATGCGCTCGCATTCTGATCTTGACGGTTCTTGTCAAATATTCGTAGCTAGTTTCACACAACAATTACTCCCTAAGTACCTAAATAAGTGTTATTATGGTATTAATTTTTTTCATATTTGACTAGGTTCATATAAAATATTAGCAACATTTATATATTCATTCAAATAAGTTTATTATAAAAATAGATTTAACGATCTATCTAACGATACTAATTATGTACTATAAATATTAATATTATCTTATATATATTTAATCAAAGTTGAAAATTTTGACTTTTTAACAACGAGAACGACATTTATTTAGAGATAGAGGAAATAGACATCTTCTACACAATACTAGTAGTTGTTAGTTAAACTAAACATACGCAAAGGCACTCGCTATAGGGGTCGAGGGCAGGAGCAACATTACACTCCCAATGGCTCGTTCCAAAGGTAGGTCTGACCAAGGTAACAAGTAACGAATAACATGTCTGTAGCAGATTAACGTCTACATAGCGGGTAGCAGGAACTAAATTCGAATAGTACTGTCTAATCATCTAATCCAATTTAGGTATATATATATCTCAAAAAATGACTTGTTTATACACATAAAAAATAACCAAATACAAATCAATGACAGACTAATAATTATATAACTTAAATAGTGTAAATAGATATTTAATTGTATTTGAAGAGTTGATTCTTGATCCAATATATCTTAAATTAAAAATGAATAGTTATCTTCTGGACTTGGACCACTATAGTGGACATAGCTGCCGCTAAATTCCAACCTGCAGTATGCAAATTGCTACCTAGTGGTACGCTACTTTGGTCGCCGAACGCTATTCAGTAGCTAGGGTCTTATGCCGGTTTCAGTGGAGAGTTTCATTGCGTTATTTCTAAAACTGTTATGTCATATGAAATGAAATAAAACTTAGGGACCGTTTGGATCCCTTCATTTTGGAGGAATTGAAATCTACTTGATGAATTAGGCTATTTGTCTTCAATTAGATATTCCATAACTTTCCCAAGCTTACAAATAAGCCTATCTCAAATTCATAGGGTGGGAGATAAAAATAAATTCTATAGATCATTATGCTATCATTCTACTCTCTAACTTATAGCACACTCTTTAACTCACTTCCTTACAATAGAAATGCAACATATAAGTATGTCTGTTGTATGCTTAACAATAAATATACAAATATATTTCATATACAACTATATTAGCTTAACTAATCTATGTCTAAATTGTAATTATTAGAATGAATTCAATTCCAAAGATCCAAATGGGCGGTGAAACATCCATTCTTAATGTAAAGTTTTATTTTATAGTTTGATAGACATTTAATTCTAAGACTCATATAGAGTTAGTAATCGTGTCAAGAGTTTTATTCATATATCAGGCTATTAAATACAAATAAAACTCCCGTGCAATTTCGTAATCTTACTAGTCTTCTTTTGTCGAGAGGAGTCACGCGGATGGATGTCGTAGACGTAGAGCCACGGCCCACAGGAGCCCAGAGGCCGGCGTCGGCGTGAGACTGAGGAGAGGGACCTGGGTTGGTGCTATCTAACTGCAACAACCTTCCGACCCGATCACCCGAACGTGTAGTGGAGTGGTCAGCTACTAACCACGTGTGTCAGAGCCCAGCAAACTGCACCCACATGTCTAACCTAACCAGCCCGCGAGTCAGCGACTGAGCGACCTTAGTCCTTAGCTACTTCAAGGCGTCGGTTCGGTTCACGGGCCTATAAAAATGCATAAAAGCATCCTGCTGCTGCTGCATCTCGCATTCCTGCATGTCTAGCAGCTTGGAGCTAGCATTGGACGTCTTCAGGTAACAACAATATCTACTGACGTCTTAATTCAGAGCATCGATTCATGCTTGTAAAATGCATGTTCGTTGTAAGATCGATCTATCATCTATTGCTTGTTTTGTCGCAGTAGCGTAGCTTCGCAACAAAACAAAGTAGAATATACATATAAATAGATATGTATGTGTGACTGATGATCTCTCTCTTTATTTGTGTTTCATGTATTGACAGGTCTCATACATATATACACGTATACATGTATCTTTGGGTGATGATGCGTGCTCCGTGCTGGGCTCTTTGTCAGGTAAACAGTCCTTGGATTTGGGCCTCCAGTTCGTTGTCTGTTCGACCTCGCATTAATTCAGTTGAACCCACTGCAAATTTTCATCTTAACTAACTCGGGGAAGGAACTGGGGATGGAAAAATACTTTAACCATTTTATAATTTTTATCGGAATATATATATGGTTGGAAGCACATGAAACATATTGTAAAAACTCTTTTTAAATTTGTGATGAATTCACGCATAACAATTTCACATATGTACCTGTTTTGAATATATATAGTGAATATACTATTGTAGATCTAACTCGAAATTTTTTGGATGCACACTGTGCAGAGCTTCTAACTTTTCTGTGGTTGTAGGCTTGTAGCTAGAGAGTAGTTTGTGTTGTCATTAGTAATATTTTGCTTTCAGATAGAGAAAAAAAGGATCATCTGTCTCTTGAAATTGGATAAAATAAAGTACCCACATCATGTAGATAGATACAATATAAATATAACAAGGGAGTCTCGCATTGCGCGTAGTTACTCAGCTAGCTTTAGAAAACCTTGCTATATTGCCAACATCAACAAAATGGCTACGCTAAGGTGTACCGTTGTACACACGCCCAAGTAATAATAATATAGATCCTGGCGCAACGGTATTCATGTGGAAAATTGATGTGGGGTTAATGTACGTAGGTTTCTGTTGTAAAAAAAAGTACGTAGGTTTCTGTATTCTTTTCTTTTTAACACAACTTAGATTTGACTCGATTTGTAAAAAAATATGTGCAACATTTATATCTCTAAATAAATTTATTAAAAAACTAGATTCAAAGATCTTTCCAATGATACTAATTTTGTACCATAAATATTAATATTTTTAATGCATATTTTATCAAAGTTGTTTTTCGGGAAGCGAAAACGATAGATATTTTGGGACAGATAGAGTAATTTAGTACTCCCTCGTTCAAAATTATAAAGACATTTTGGCTTTTTAAACATATATCTAAGTGCATAGCAAAACTTATTATACACCTAGAAAAGCCAGAACATCTTATAATTTGAAATGGAGGCAGTACTAGAGAAAAAACACCGGCTTTAAGCATAAATGGAAGACACGTCAAATAGAAATCCAATAGCAGATTCAGAACTCCCCGCAATATAATAATATATCGACCATTTGCTTGTGTGCTTGTAGAAATGGATACAGATCGATTTGCCTACTTGTAAAAGAGTACAAAAATGTGAAAATCAATAAGATTACTTTTTTATCTCTAAGGAAATAAAATAAAATAAAAACATATTACCCTGCTATGTAGTATGCATTCTCAATAATAAGAGGTCGAATGGGCAACGAACTTGAGCGCCACAATAAAGGACTGTCTATTTGACAAGGCCAGGTATGGAACAACATGCATCATGTATCAGTGCACCTTTTCATCATTGTTTCATGGATTGCCTCCCGGCTCTCTATACAAATACTTCCTCTATTCTAAATTATAAGACATATGTTTTATCTTTCCTAATACATTTCTTTTATTATACATCTAGGCATAATGTATATCTAAGTGCATAGTAAAAACTACTCCCCCATTCTAAATTATAAGACGTTTTGGCTTTTGTAAATATATTCCTTTTGCTATGTACTTAGATATACACTATGTCTAGATACTTAGTAAAGAAATACATCTATAAAAGCCAAAATGTTTTATAATTTAAAACGGAGAACTATGTACCTAGAAAATTCAAAATGTCTTATAATTTGAAATGGAGGGAGTATTTTGTAATGCAAACAACTTGAAATCAGGTTAAACTAACTTCCAGGTTTGCATTGTACTCAGGGACGGAGGGAGGGAGGGGCTGAGGGGGGCCAAGCACCTCCTTTGCTAAATGAATTTCTCCTATTCACATGATATTTTGCTATATAATTCAGTGAAATTATTGAGTTATCCCCTTAATAATATATCTTTTAGCACTTGGTCCCTGCGATCAATAATTTCTGTCTTTGCCCCTGATTGTACGGTCACATGCCTTCAATGCTTTGGCCATTTAGATAGCTAGTCTCATTGCTGACAGTTTCAAAGTGTCATTGCAAGTAGTTTTCTGGCCATTAGAGACTTTTGTGCTAGTGATTTACTAGTTCCATTTTAAAATACAATGGAGCTTATCTAGTTTATCCTAAGGCAAACTACCCTAAGCCTATTTTGTGCCGCGTCAGCGCCAGAGTGACCAGAGGACTATTCTGAACGTGGAATAGAACAGCCGATGCTTTTTAGTCACACGGAGGTGAAGGTACGATTCAAGGCTCTGGCGGGGGAATCCTACGAAACGTGGCATACTCCCTCCGTTTCATGACGTTTTTTATATTTAGTCTTTTTGATTCACCGCTCATCTTATTCAAATTTTTTTATAAATATTATTTATTTTGTTGTGACTTATTTTATCATTAGAGATACTTTAATAATGATTTATTTATTTTATTATTTGTATAAAAAATTGAATAAGATGAATGATAAAAAAAGAAGTCTGAAAGTCAAAAATGACACTTTCAATGGAATGGAGGAAGTAGATTTTAACAACTTTCTACTAAATTTTATTTTCAAAGATACTAGAAAAAGGAGGTTTTATTTTAAAAACGATGTTTTACTGTGGTTGCCAGGAAAGTACGAAGCCAGGTTTGAAATGCAACCATTGAAACGCAACCACGAATACTACAAAATTTAATTTACTAGCAAATATGCACGTACGACATGCACATGTTTCTAAAATCTATTTCAAATGTAATAGGAATATTAATTGAATTGTTGATATAATAAAGGTATATTTTTAGTTTAACTATTTCAAAAAAAATATGGAGAGAGCACTCATCTTGGAGTGAGCTTAACATCTATCTTTATTGTATATCAGACAATTGAATTAATATTTTCATTGTATTTTAAGTAGTTTATATAAACACGTGTGTGTTGCACGGGCATATTTGCTATTAATTTAAAAGATATAGTACATTATTTTTTTATTTGAACATTATTTTTTTATTTGAATTACGTTTTGAGTTCAGATCCAATAAGAAATTAGACACCTCGCGGACTACTACTGGGCATCGTGGCAACCAGTCTCCGATGTCCGAGAAGCCAAGACGAAAAGCTAGAGAAGTAGATCGACGCAGCGAATTCCTCATGCGCAGAATTGACGCAGGGTCGGCAGTACCTTGAACACGGTATGCTGATGGGTCATAATTTGTTGAGGCCCCACAGAATTATGGGCCCTGTACGAGCCATCGCTTGCATGGCTATAGGCACGACCTGTCTAAGGCCTTGTTTAGGCTAGGTTTAGATTGCAAAAAATTTCAAACTGATGAATAGTACCACTTTCGTCTTATTTGACAAATATTATCCAATCGTAGACCAACTAGGCTCAAAAGATTCATCTCGTGATTTCCAACTAAACTGTGTAATTAGTTATTTTTTTACCTACATTTACTACTTCATGCATGTGTCCAAAGATTGATATGATGGAGAGAGAGTGAAAAAATTTCAACTTTTGGGGTGCATCTAAACAATGCCTTAGTTTCCCAAATTCACCCTCAAATTCCACTATGCAAAAAGAAGATTCACCATCACATCAAAATGTCGGCACATATATGAAGTACTAAATGTAGTTAAAATCAAAAACTAATTGCACAGTTTTGTTGTACTTTACGAGACGAATAATTTAAGCCTAATTAATCAATGTTTGGACAATTATTACCAAATAAAAACAAAATTGCTACAGTGTTCAACAGTGATTCAGGGCACACCGATTCGAGCATCTAAACACAGCCTAAAATAAACGGACTTATGATGCGTGGGATTATAGATGTATCGTGACGTATATGAGTCTGAGTTATACATGAGATTGAGTTCCGGACGGTTACATCTTATAAAATATAAGATCACGTATGACAAAAGACTCATATAACACGAAGTCTAGATACAACGGTTATTACACAGAGAGATTAAAAAAACTCGCTCTTTTATAGTAGAATTTGCTTACTTCACTTTTTACTCTGACAAAAAAAAGTTCATCGCCACTACAGTACAGTGCAATTCAATGCCCAGGTGGCTGCACAGTGGGGCCGAGGGGCAGCGTGGCGCAGCCGATCAAAGCAAGTGTACTCCTAGACTGTAGTAGCTATACTGTGCACTGCCGTGGTTGTAGGGACCGGTCCGGCAACCGAGCCGGGGAGGAGGGGGAGCTCGGAAAACCAGAGGCACCCCGGGGCTTGTCTCCGGCCCAACACCCCGGCCCGTACCTCCCCGACCGGCAGGGACACGGGCGCCCCCGAGCCCCAGTAGTCAGTCAGTAAACATGTCGTTTCTGTGGTAGGCCTTGTTTAGTTCGCAGAATTTTCCCTAAAATCCACTGTGTAAAAAGAAGAATCTCTATCACATCGAAATGCCGGTACATATATGAAGTACTAAATATAGATAAAATCAAAAACTAATTACATAATTTTATTGTACTTTGCGAGACGAACATTTTAAACCTAATTAGTCAAAATTTGAATATTTTTTACCAAATACAAACGAAATGCTACGGTACACATTTATGACGCTACAGTATATTTGGTGACCACCAATTCGGTGATCTAAACACGGCCGTAGTCTGGTGCTCTCCTGCTGTCGTCGGAACTCCCAAGTGAAGCGCGCAACCGCATGCCCGCATGGACAGACACAGACTCGACACGTGAGGCACCTGCTTCGCGTACACGGGGTCCGAGTGCGCTGCATGGACTTTTCCTCGCTGACGAGTGGACCAACGTGAGGTCTTTTTTTTCAACGAAAGAAGAATTATATTATAGGATAGCTGGGCACATAAATACGTTACGAGCACTCTAAATTACAAAATAGTACCCACGCTATGAATAGCACAACTCAAAACATAACCTGTTAGATGCTTTGTAGTATGGATAACTGCACAAATAAACACTTGACAAATGGCCTGAGAACAAATGCCCAACGAACGACGGCCAATATTCCTGTAGGCGGAATTAAGGAACTTCTTTCTGGTGTCTTCCTTGTTCTTCTTTCTGTCATCGAAGAGTGAGGAAGACTAATCTGAAAATTATTCTCCCTAGTTCTTCATCGTGGCCAGATCTAACCACAACAAAACGGAGAAGAGACTGGAGAAAATTATTCCATGGCGGCGACATCATCTCCGCCTTGATACCGCCGTCCGGAAACAAAAGTCTTCATGTCGTCGTGTCGATGAAGATGGTGACGCGATGTTGTCACCCTCATCTTCAACGACACCGCCATGGAGAAGAAGATTCCACCCTTCTCCTTCACCGTCGCCGGAGAGGAGGAGAAGGAGGAGATAAAACTCCAAGCCACGTTTAGATTGCAAAAAATTTCAACCCGATGAATAGTACCACTTTCGTCTTATTTGGCAAATATTGTCCAATCGTGGACCAACTAGGCTCAAAAGATTCATCTCGTGATTTCCAACTAAACTGTGTAATTAGTTATTTTTTACCTACATTTACTACTTCATGCATGGGTCCAAAAATTGATGTGATGGAGAGAGAGTGAAAAAAATTTAACTTTTGGGGTGCATCTAAACAAGGCCCCAATACCAAGAAATTTAGCATGGAGAGACCATAACCTTAATAACTCGATCTATTAAGAAAAAATTATTAAAAATAATATATCCCTACTCTCTTTAGCCCCGGAGGGACCAACGGTGGTGAACGGCAGCGGGGGCGCTAGGGCAGGAGTTGCCTGAGATCCCTCTGCTGCGGGTGTTTGGTCGGGTGCGCGGGCCAGCTGGGGTGTGGGGACAGGGGAACACAACAGGTGGCGTTTGGCACTTTGGCGGCAGGCGGCAGCAAATGCGTCCAGTCCAGCAGCGTAGGCGCGCCGGCCCGGCGAAACTCAACGGGAAAAAACAAATGACGCTACTGTATTTTCCCTTTTTTTTTGGCTTCCTTCTTCGAGCACAGCTCAGCAAAGCTACTCCCGGCATTTCAAATTTCTAGGCCGAGGCTGTACTCGATGCCGCAGCAAAATATCGACTATGCCCTCAGATTGTTGCATCCGTTTCCAAGTTATCAGGGGTCGGCGGATGGATTTGGACGTGTTTAGATCTAAAAATTTTGGAAAAAGTTTCTGTAGCATATTTCGTTGTTATTTGACAAAAAATTATTTAACCATGAACTAACTAGGCTTAAAAGATTCATCTCGACATTTATAGATAAACTATGCAATTAGTTATTTTTATCTATATTTAATGCTCCATGCATGCGTCAAAGATTCGATGTGACAGGTACTGTGCAAAATTTTTTAGGTGTTTTTGGCATCTAAACAGGCCCTTTGTGTGCGTACACGGCAACGAACTTTTTAGACGGATCTAACGGGATACAATGTGTTGGAGTATAAGTTTATTGTTTATCTCTTTTTAGGGCAGGTTTAGTTCCCAATTTTTTTTTTCTAAAATATTACAGTAACGAATTTTTGACACATGCAGGGAGCACTAAATATAGATAAACAATAAAACTAATTACACAGTTTAGCTGTAAATCACGAGACAAATCTTTTAAGCCTAGTTAGTCTATGATTGGACACTAATTACCAAATAATAACGAAAATACTACAGTAGTTTTTTGCAAAAAATTTTGGAAACTAGACAAGCCCTTAATAGTTTAAGTTTTTTTATTAAACTAGCGGATTCATGTAACTCAATATAGTATCAAGTCCAGGGGCGGATCCACCAGTTTGGCGAGCCCTGGTAGCCGCCAGACCTCAACGCCGGCGAGACCCCCCACTCTAGGCCAGCGACAGAAGAGCACGAGCACCGAACAAGCGCGCAGACGAAGACGACGATGCGTTATTTTTCTAGACTGCACTTGGGCCTCTTAACTGGGTTGTATACTTCATCATGAAGCCATATAGAATGTGAAAAACCTAGCTATGCGTCAGGGCAAAGGCGTCGTGTCATCGATTCAGTTGCTCCATCCGATCGGCGATCGTGCTCGACTACTCCATCTCCGTCTCTCCGACTGCGCCGCTGCACGCGACAGAGCTACTGCTGGGCGGTGGCCGGCGGTCACAGCTGCCTGCTACGTTGCACTACTGGATGCTGGTCCGCTGCTATTAATTTCAAGCGTTCAGCCTTCAGCGATGAAAGATTCTGATGCGGTAGCAACGCAGAGGGGAGAAGAAAAGGTAAGTTAAATTGATTCTATCTATTGTGAATTTTGGTTGGCATATTGATAGTGGAGCAATTGATTTACTGAATTTTTTTAATTGATTGTTGTAGGCTTAAAAGAGATATTTTAACACCCTTTCTAGTCCAAGTTTGGGTATAGATACTGCTGCACTTGAAGAGGAAGACGAAGAACCAATTGAAGTTGCAGTTTCAACTGGTATGTTCATTCCCCATATCAGAGCCGTGTTGACTGTAGGACGCGAGCCTAGTTAGAATGGTTGTTAATAGCATCCATATTTCACTTAATTCATGCTTCCTCTTTTCACCTTGTTAATTACTAAAGTTTTATGCTTCCTCTACTTTATTCTATTGCGAAAATACATTGATTCTATCTAATCTATGTCTAAATCTTGTAGATGTCTCCTTATCCCCGTCTGTCAGCTGCACAGTACGTTGCTCGTTTCAAACCTCAGGAGCCGTATGAAGATGGTGATCAAGAGCTATCTGATGCTGAATCAAGAATTGGTGATACACCAATGGAGGATGTAGTTATGGGGTGGACTACGAAGTTTCATATCATGGTTCCTAAAGCTGATGCTTTCTTCCATGACATGTTGACAAGAACCTTGGACAACTACTACTACGACTGGGAAGCTACGTTGGAGTATCGTAGTGCAAAGTATAGTCATCCCTGGATGGATTCCTATTGGGAAACGGAGTTATGGGTTAAGAAAAGGGATCCTACTACTAAGGAGCCTAAGGTGGAGTCAAAGTTCATTACCAGAGTGAGCCGGACAACCGTGGAGACAAGCATGGAGGATGTCGCTTTTAATGCATTTGTTTACTACCATGGTCTACGCTCGGACAAGACGTTAAAGGGTGCACTCCGGCATTTTCCTTGTTTCTTACATGACAAGGGTATTTGGACCGTGCCGCCTGCAGATGATTCCTCCTTGACTTTACAAGCTACGGTGGGATTAGCTCGTGAATTGGCTCTCCATGAGGTGGATTTGAAGGATGAGTTGCTGAAGGAAAAAGAACTTAAGGAGCAAGCTTATAAGGAGATTGACCAATTAAGGGCGGAGTTAGGTCGTCCCAAGATTTATGAGATGCTTAATTAGGAAATAGGAAAAAAAATCCCTATGTAATAGGAACGGTAGTAGTTGCGAGTTAATTTTAAGTTTGGTTTGTTTTAAGAGTCAGTTTGTGGTGTGAACAATTGTGTGATTGATGGATTGTTATTATGATAATGTGTGGTTTGGATCTTTGTAATGTGTGCTGGAGTTTTGTAGACATGCCTACAAGTTCCATGGTTAAGAATATTAAGTTTGATCAAAATATATTAGTTGAATATGAGGTTAACTTAGTTCTGTCCTTTGCTGATTTTTGGATCAGTCTGGGATGTTCTAGAAATAACTTAAAATCCGTTCATGAGAAATTTAAGAAATTTTACTGGGAATAATTAGACTTCTATATCTTTCCAACCCCAGAAGAATCACTTTAATATCTATTATAAGCTAAGAGATATACCTATTCCAAGTTGGAGTTACTGCACAGTCTGGAATTCTGAAACAGTTTCGGTTAAGTTCAGTTTTTGGCCAATTTATTGACAGAATCAGAAAAAGTGTTGTAAATAAAAGTTGTAGATAATTTTGTAAGCTTTCCAACCATGTAAAGATCATCTGAATTGGACGTCTGTAGCTCGAGATATGACAGTTTTACTGAGTTGCTGAAATTGGAGTTCGCCCAGAAAAATCAGATTTTGCTTATCTATTGAATACATCATCTCGGATTGTACTGAATTTCAATTTCTGTGTTTTGGAAACAGATGTCAGGCAGAGGTCGTGGAGGTGCTAACCTACCCATTACTATGGAGGAACTCATGCAAACTCAGAACCAGATGATGCAGATGTTTATGCAGCACATGCAGAACAATCCCCCTGCAGGAGGACCACCGCCTGTGCAAGTGAGGGATAAGCGTGGGGAATTTTTGAAGGGACGCCCTCCAGTGTTTTCTCATGCTGCTGATCCTTTAGAGGCAGATGATTGGGTGAGGGCAGTGGAGAAACAACTGAATATAGCCCAATGCAATGATATGGAGAAGGTGTTATATGCATCTGGTCAGTTACAGGGGACAGCTCAGACTTGGTGGGAGTCGTATCAAGCTGCACGCCCTGACAATGCTCCTCCTATCACTTGGAATGAGTTTGTTAGAGATTTTCGAGCTCGTCATATTCCTGAAGGTATAATTGAGCTGAAGCAGGAAGAATTCAGAAACCTTAGGATGGGACAGATGAGCGTTAGTGAATATCATGATAGATTTACCCAGTTGGCTCGCTATGCTTCTAATGAAGTGAGGGAAGATGCAGACAGACAACGTCTTTTCTTGAAGGGAATTTATTATGATCTTCGCTTGCAGTTGAAGGGGAACAACTATGCTAGTTTTCAAGAGCTGGTAAATAAAGCTATTGTGCTTGATAATGAGCGCAGAGAGATGGACAGGAAGAGGAAAATGAAGGTACAAGGCTCAGGAAGCAACAACCGTCAGCGCACTAATTCTCAGCATGGTTTTCATCAGAAGTTTCATGGACCGGTTAGCCAGTGGAATCGTAATCCGAATCAGAGGTGGTCCCAGAATTGGCAAAGTAATCTGTCACAATAGCGTTCATCATATCTACAGCGTCAACAGTATCAGCAGACTGGGCAACAGACTCCTCGCACTGGAAATTCTAATGTTACCCCCATGAAGAATAGTGCCCCCAGCACGCCTACTAGATGTTTTGTCTGTGGTAAAGAGGGGCATATGTCTTATCATTGTCCTGAGAAGCAGAACCAGCAGACTCCTCAGAGCCAGAAGAGCAGCCAGAGGCAATCTGATACTGGAAGGGTGAATCACGTGTCTTCTGATACAGTTCATGATGCACCAGAAGTTATGATTGGTACGTTCAATGTACATTCCATTCCCGCAACTGTTCTTTTTAACTCTGGAGCATCTCATACATTTATATCCAACATTTTTGTTAAAATGCATAGTATACCCATGCTAGCTATGAAAGAACCTCTCTTAGTAAATTCACCTGGAGGTACCATGCAAACCAGTAATCGTTGTCTTCCAATTAGTATGGTATTAAGGGGGTAGAGTTTAAGATAACTCCTATAGTGTTGAGGACATCTGGTATTGATGTGATATTGGGTATGGACTGGATGAAGCAAAATCAGGCAGAGATTCAGTGTCAGCAGAAAGTGGTAGTTGTGACTGCACCTAATGGAGATAAAATTAATGTGGATGTAGCAGTGCAGAAGCAACCAACCGCTATGGTGAATCAGCTTGAAGATACTATTAAGGAGAATTCAGTGATTGAGGAATTTCCGGATGTCTTCCCTGATGAATTGCCAGGTATGCCACCTGACCGAGACATTGAATTTCTTATTGAATTACTTCCTGGAACTGCACCTATAGCCAAACGACCATATAGGATGGGAGTAGATGAATTAGAAGAACTTAAGAAACAAATTAAAGAATTATAAGATAAAGGTTTTATTAGACCTAGTTCATCACCTTGGGGAGCACCAGTTATTTTTGTTGATAAGAAAGATGGCGGTTAGAGGATGTGTGTTGATTACCGGTCACTAAATGAGGTAACTATCAAGAATAAGTACCCTTTGCCCAGGATTGATGACTTGTTTGATCAGTTAAGAGGTGCTTGTGTGTTCTCTAAGATTGATTTACGGTCTGGATATCATCAGTTGAAGATTCGTGTTTCTGATATTCCAAAGACAGCTTTTACTACAAGGTATGGATTGTATGAGTATACTGTTATGTCATTTGGATTGACCAATGCACCTGCATACTTTATGTACATGATGAATAAGGTGTTTATGGAATATTTGGATAAGTTTGTGGTGGTATTTATTGATGATATACTGGTATTTTCCAAGACGGAGGAAGAGCATGCTGAACATTTGAGGTTGGTATTGCAGAAACTTAGAGAGCATAAACTGTATGCGAAGCGAAGTAAATGTGAGTTTTGGTTGAAGAAAGTTTCTTTCCTTGGTCATATTATTTCTAATGGAAGGATATCAGTGGATCCAGGTAAAGTAAGGGATGTATTAAATTGGAAGCCATCTATTGATGCTAGTGAGATTCGTAGTTTCTTGGGATTGGCTGGATATTACAGACGGTTCATTGAAGGGTTTTCTAAACTTGCTAAACCTATGACATCTCTATTAGAGAAGAATGCCAAGTTTGTGTGGTCAGATAAATGTCAAGCTAGTTTTGAGGAATTGAAGAAGAGGTTGACTACAGCGCCTGTTTTGGTTTTGCCAGATTTGAGTAAGAAGTTTTCTATTTATTGTGATGCTTCTCGTCAAGGTTTGGGATGTGTTCTTATGCAAGAAGGCAGAGTTATGGCTTATGCATCTAGGCAGTTGAGAAAGCATGAGTTGAATTATCCTACACATGATTTGGAGTTAGCAGCTGTAGTTCATGCTTTAAAAATTTGGAGACATTATTTGATTGGACATAAGAGTGATATATACACTGATCATAAGAGTTTGAAGTATATTTTCACTCAGTCAGATCTGAATTTGAGGCAACGTAGATGGTTAGAGTTGATTAAGGATTATGATATTGAGATACACTATCATCCTGGTAAGGCTAATGTAGTAGCTGATGCTCTTAGTAGGAAAAGTTATGCCAATGAGATACGGACGTTGTCTATGACTAGTGAGTTATGTGCTGAATTTGAATATTTGAATTTGGGAATTGTTACTAATACCATGGAATTAGTGATAGAGCCTACCTTAGAGCAAGAAATTTACAAAGGTCAGTTGAAGGATGAGAAACTAAAGAAGATAGCGAAAGATATAGTGATTGGTAAGTCACCAGGCTTTCGGATGGATGATAAAGGAATTTTGTGGTTTGGAAAGAGGCTGTGTGTACCTGAGGATCAAACAGTTAGACAGGCAATTCTTCGCGAAGCTCATGAGTCAGCTTATTCTATTCATCCTAGTAGTACTAAGATGTATTTGGATCTGAAACAGAAATATTGGTGGGTTGGATTAAAGCGAGATGTGGCTGAGTATGTGGCATTATGTGACACTTGTCAGAGGGTGAAAGCAGAGCATCAGAGACCTGCTGGATTGTTGCAACCAATGAAGATTCCTGAATGGAAGTGGGAAGAAGTTGGTATGGACTTTATAGTGGGGTTACCTCGTACTCAGAAAGGTTATGACTCTATTTGGGTGATAGTAGATCGATTAACCAAAGTTGCTCATTTTATACCAGTTAAGACTACTTACCGTGGACCAAAATTGGCAGAGTTGTATATGAAGAGGATAGTATGTTTGCATGGAGTTCCAAAGAAGATTGTATCTGATCGAGGATCACAGTTTACGTCACATTTTTGGAAAGCTGTGCATGAATCATTGGGAACAAAATTGAATTTTAGTACAGCATATCATCCACAGACAGATGGACAGACTGAAAGGACCAACCAGGTATTAGAGGATATGTTGAGAGCTTGTGCATTGCAATATGGAACTAGTTGGGATAAGAGTTTGCCTTATGCAGAATTTTCTTACAATAATAGTTATCAACAGAGTCTTAAGATGGCACCGTTTGAAGCTTTGTATGGACGTAAGTGTAGAACTCCATTGTTTTGGGATCAGACAGGTGAATCTCAAGTGTTTGGTACAGATGTTCTTAGAAACGCAGAAGATCAAGTGCGAGTGATTCGTGAGAATTTGAGAGTAGCACAATCTCGTCAGAAGAGTTATGCTGATAATAGGAGAAGAGATCTAGTTTTTGAGGTAGGTGATTATGTCTATTTGAAGGTGTCACCGATGAGAAGTGTGAAGAGGTTTAACATAAAAGGTAAACTAGCACCAAGGTATGTTGGACCATTTAAAGTTATTACCAGATGTGGGGAAGTTGCTTATCAATTAGAGTTGCCTAAGAATTTATCTGGAGTACATGATGTGTTCCATGTTTCACAACTTAAGAAGTGTTTGCGTATGCCTGAGGAGCAGATACCTTTAGAAGAGTTGACTGTTAAGGAAGATCTTACATATGAAGAGTTTCCGATCAAGATTTTAGAAACTGCTGAGAGAGTTACTCGAAGTCGGGTTATTAAGATGTGCAAGGTGCAGTGGAATCGATATTCAGAGGCAGAGGCAACTTGGGAAAGAGAGGATGAATTGAGAAAATCATATCCACAGTTATTTGAGTAAGCAGTTCAATCTCGAGGACGAGATTCTTTTAAGGGGGTAGAATTTGTAACACTCAAAAATTTTAAAATTTAGAATTAAAAGAAAAAAAATTAGAGTTGGAAGGGTTTTGGTATGGGTTTAAATAATTTAGATAATAATTAATGGGGAATTAGGATTTAAAATTTTAGATAGAGTATTTGATTATGCATTCATGCTGTTGCATTTATTTTATTTTGTGGTGTGGAATTTATTTTATTTAATTTGGATTTGAAATTCTCTTTGAAAAGGGTTTTGAAAAACAAATAGAAAGAAGTACTTACTTGCTGGTGGGCCAGTTAACCCGACCTGCTGTCTCCTCCTCTCTTGTTCTGGGCCGCGCAATGGGCCGACGTCGCTGCCGCTTTCCCTCCCGTGATCGCGCCCGCGTGGGCTGGCCCAACACAGCTGACGGGCAGCCGCGCTCTCCTCTTCCTCTCTTTCGGTCGCTGAACGCTGGGGCCCACTGTCAGACGTCTCTTCCTCCTTCTCTTGTAGCCGAGCCGGTCACGATTTTCACCACCATATCGAAACCAAATCCGCGAACTAGGGAATATCTTTCCAAATTGGTCACGTTATCCTCTATTTAAGATAGAGCCAAGTTGTTCCGGTCAATTTTAGATCAAAACGAGACCTAGCCATACCGTTTGAGCTCTAGCCGCCGCCGCAAAATCTAGAAGCCGCTGTGGGGGGAGATTCGGCGGGTACGTCGGTTTTTCACCACTGTAAGTTGCTCTACTGGCCTTGGTTTGCTTTTGTGAATCTAATGGTGCTTCCAATTTCGTCGTTAAGGGCTTGTTGCGTCATTACCGTGTGTAGGGGCTCTGCCGTCCGCCTACTGGAGCTGCCCGTCGTTCTCTTTCCGTTTTTGACTGCATTGAAACCCTAGGTGAGATCTCCACAAGCTCCTCGATCGGTTGATGCGTTCCGCGTGTCTTTTGGTGAGGTTTTGAGCGAGTTTACATGACCGGCAAGCCGCTGGCCATGGCGCCGCCGTGGAGATGGGGCGGGGCGGCGGCAGCACCACCGGTCTCATCGGTGACAAGCATGAGCCGTTGGATTTGAGATCAAGGGCTGCGATTAGAAGATACCCCTTCACGGGGTAAACTTCTTAAAGAGCCCCTGGGTTTATTAGTAATCAACCCGCCATCCATAGCGTATTTCTGAAAATGCGTTTTCGTGTTTGGAAAGCGTATTCTTTTCCGGTTTATTCAAAAATACGTTTTCAGGTATTTACAGTTTTGCCACTAGAACTGTTTTGGTCATAAAATCTTCGTTTTAACTCCGATTTGATCCGTTCAAGTTGCGTTAGGTTCGTATTTGCGAGCTCTACATGTTAGTGTAGTTGTACAGTTAGTTTTGATAATTTGATTTTCGAGTTTATATTAAAATAATTATTTATCTATAGGAAATCTTAGAAAATTCATAACTTTCACGTTTTAACTCCGAATTTGGTGATCTTTGCGTCTGTGTGATCGTAGAAACGTGGAGAAGAGTTTTATAAGCTTTTATTACTGTTTTGCTACTGTTGGTGTACTGTTCTAATTGTATCTCTTTGTTTGCTTCGTGTTTGTTTGATTGGATGCATGTATGTGTTGATTGATGATCGAATATAGAAGGTGAGCAGTATTTGGACGATTCGGAGTATTACTTTGAGCCAAGTCAGCAGTATCACTTGGAGAGCTTTGATCAAGGCAAGTATAACACAGGACTATCCTTGATACCTATACATTGAATTGTCATACATATGCATGTGCTTACCTTGACAACCTTAGAGATTATAACTTAGTGATTGTTATCTTGATTCCTTGTCAACCTTGGGAATGCATATGGGTAGCTACTGCTAGTTCTTAAACTAAGAACAATGATCTTGTAATTTGATTAATGGATTAAGCAATCAACCTTTAAGATGATTCTATTACTGTTAAAAGGGGCTAGAGCATGTGTATTATTTTGATGCTCTGGTTTCTCTCCATAAGGACTTATCTGTACATGATTATCCGGGATATACAGTACAGCTGTGAGGGCTATATGGCTCTGGCTTTAGTTGTTCAAGAGACCTTTTCTAGCTTGTTAGTGGTTACCTTAAATGGCGTAAGAATGGCTTGCCACTTTGGGTGTAGTGCGAGCCCCTGGCCTAGTGTGTATAGGCTGCGGTTGTTGTGCCACAGGGAAGGGGGGTTCTACATCTGCCTGCCGAGTGAATCTAATGGCCCTAACTTGTTAGACGAACTTTTGAGTGGCTTTATATGGTTCTCGGGTGTTTGGGCTTGATCTCCCCACTCATTTGGAAATCATGACTTACAGTGAAAGTGTACACCTCTGCGCAGAGTTAAAAACTAGTATACTAGCCGTGCTCACGGATACGAGCGGCCTTGGAACATTTACAGATAGATGATCACCATTGCTATATCATGTTTAATTATTGTTGATTATTATTATGCTCATGTTAATGCTAATCGTTATCATTATTACAATTGATCATTGGTTCTTTAATGGGAAGTGGTTTATCTTGATGCTACTCAATTGCTAATATATGATTAAAAGCTAAATGCAGTTAAACAGTGTCTAGCCTTTTTGAGCCTCATGAACCCTGTGTTATATTTGTGGAGTTCGACATGGACTCACCCTTGCTATTTCCACCATAACAGATAAAGATATAGAGGAAGATTATCGGAATGAGTACTAGTCTTGGTGTCAACCAGTCAACCGTGTCCCTGTGTGGAGTTTCCGCTGAAGAATTACTATTAGTTATTATTACCTATTGTTCAAGACTATGTCTTAAATACTTATTCGTTATGTAATAAGCACTGTGATGGTACTTTGTAATTTGTCAACTTATGTGTGCGACTGTTTCCTGGGGCGCACATGAGTCTTTTATGCATCCTATTTTTGTCCTTAAAAATGGGTGTGACACCCCATTACTAGAAAATGCAATTTGGTTTCATGTTTTAGAGTTTAAAAACATCAATTATGAGATTGTGACATGGTTTATGGATGTATATAAGTATTTAATAATTTTTTCATGGTATTATCTTTATATTTTATACAATCACTTTACGAACAAAAACTAGCAGTCCAAAGTTTGCCACGGTCATTTTTTTTTGTCTTGGGTCCGCCACTGATCAAGTCGAAGATCTCGAATTTAAATCATGGCCAGGACAATTAAATAAATGTAAATTTTGCTCCTGGATACTGAAAGTGACCTCCCCTTTGCTGGTGAACACTGAAAATAAAGCGATTTGCTGGTGGACACTTTTGTTGTTGTCAAATTTACTCTTGGACACTACACCGAATAAAATATTCATTTCTGGCTTAGAAGGCCGAGATCTCAACAGAAGTGCCCATGAGCAAATTTGACAACAACAAAAGTGTCCACCAGCAAATCGCTCAAAGGTAGGTCACTTTCAGTGTCCAAGACCAGACTTTGCTTTATATAAAATAATTATTGCTCAATCTCATGATGTGAGCCTCCATGTGATGGAGAATGTTATGTAAAATATAAGTGAACTGCCACATATTTTCCTATTAGCTTAAGCTTTTTAGTTAAAGTAATCGGTGCATGCAACTCGATATAGTAGGATATTCCCAAACAAGAAAACTTGACATGCTTTTATATTTGTGTTTTCTCAAATCTCACCAAAGCCAACAAGCCTTCGCTCAGAAGCTCTTTCTTCATCTAAGCTTTTAGTAACATTAGCTGTCATCAATAGGGTGGAACGCATTAACCAGTAGAAACCTTGCTTCAAGGTAGATTCTTACATGTTTGGAGTTTTGTCTGGATCCAGGTACCTCAACTATTGGCCTTACATGACCTGACATGGGTATTCCAGACTTTGCTTTATATAAAATAATTATTGTTCAATCTCATGATGTGAGCCTCCATGTGATGGAGAATGTTATGTAAAATATAAGTGAACTGCCACATATTTTCCTATTAGCTTAAGCTTTTTAGTTAAAGTAATCGGTGCATGCAACTCGATATAGTGGGATATTCCCAAACAAGAAAACTTGACATGCTTTTATATTTGTGTTTTCTCAAATCTCACCAAAGCCAACAAGCCTTCGCTCAGAAGCTCTTTCTTCATCTAAGCTTTTAGTAACATTAGCTGTCATCAATAAGGTGGAACGCATTAACCAGTAGAAACCTTGCTTCAAGGTAGATTCTTACATGTTTGGAGTTTTGTCTGGATCTAGATACCTCAACTATTGGCCTTACATGGCCTGACATGGGTATTCCATCTTTCTAGTCCCACTCTTCTCCAACAGAGCTCCCTCACTGAGCGAGCATTCGGCATTCCTAGTATGCTCCACTCATTCTACGCCAAGCAAACGCGCTACCAAGCTGCGCTACATCCCTTTTCCAAATTGTTGTACAATGCCATTGTACACAATTCCTTTCTTGTTTTTCCATTAAGTAAAAATATTATGCGCTCCACAAGTACTCCCCCTTTCCAAAATAAAATACAATTCTAGGATTCGAATGAGTGAAAGTTAAGAAAATAGTA
Organism: Saccharum hybrid cultivar R570; assembly: GCA_038087645.1. Classification (NCBI taxonomy): domain Eukaryota; kingdom Viridiplantae; phylum Streptophyta; class Magnoliopsida; order Poales; family Poaceae; genus Saccharum; species Saccharum hybrid cultivar. The sequence goes on along the minus strand of JAQSUU010000627.1, from coordinate 642,568 downwards.
TCAATGTCTATGTTTCCAAATATATTTACTATAAAAATATATTTCATACCTAATTTAGTGATGTTTATATAGTATCATAAATTTTAATAATTTTTCATATAGGTTTGATAATCTAAAATTGTTTGATTTTTCAGAAAGTCATAATTGTTATTTTATGGAGGGAGTACTTAAATTCGGGCATGTTGGAAACTCAATTATAGCTATAGGTTAATCTAAACCAACAATAAAGAAAGTCTTCAAGATAATTAAGTGTCTATTGTCTTGAACAACGTATTGGTTAGATCACCTAACGAAGTCTTTGTTGCTTCTAATACCACACCATTATATAACTTAAATTTGTTCACAATATGTTTCGAAATGACCTCGCTAATTATTTTTATTTGCACAAGACTTATTCACAAAAATGGGTTGTTCTAGGTTTTTTGAGCTACTATCAGTTTAAATGTAATCTTAATGTGTGACTAATGATTTCTCTTTTGTGAGCCTATCTTTTTCCCACGGTTGATATATTTATTTGTCATGGAATTTATTTCCATATTATATTTGTTTGGATTTGAATTTATCTCACTCCTTTCTTTCTCTTTGCTAAATCTCACACTAAATATCTCAAGAATAAAAAGGGAGCAAGAGAGGGGAGCTATGAATGCCATTGAAGGCTCTAGTCTGAAGTTAGGCACTAGTTATATAAGTTTGTGTGACCTTGCTAACTAGAATTGTGTAGGTGAGCCCTACCTAGCTAGCCCGACACCTTAGTTGCTTAATTAGGATTTTGTAAGGTGCTTGAGAATATAGATAGAGGGGTGTAGTCTAGGCTAGACCGATAGTTTTAATTTCACATTATTTTGGTTAGCCAGTGTGATTAATTTTAGAAAGGACTATTCACCCCTTCTAGTCTGCCATCTCAACCCTACAGTAGTTTAGTTTCTTTTCTTGCTTAGCTCAACTAGGAGTAGTTACTAGCCTCTTGTGTGGTTGAGTACTCTAGTAGTAGTGCTTGCCTTGCTACTAGAATTGTTTAGGAGGCTTGCTTTGTGGTGAATTAGACTAGGCAAAAGTAGTTTCTATTAGGGTCACCTTTTATTCAAACCACTTTGCCTAAGTGTTGTGTTTGAGGTAAATAAATATTAATAGCCTATTCACCCTGCTTGCCATCTAGATCCTTTCAGGACGTTGCCTACAGGGGGCTAATATGAAGAATTACAACTAAAAAGAACGAAAGCTATTAGTAAGGGGGTTTTGATTCCTCGAAAAAAAACAAATCAGAGTTAAAACCCCTTTAGATTGGAAACACAGAATATAACAAATACCACAGATGTAACAGAACTGACCAAATTAAATGAGCACAAGTACGAAAACGAGCACCGAAGCGCTCAAATTTTCAAACTTGAGCCCATATAATCCCGGTAGTCAATCGAAACCACGAAGGATTTCAAACCAAACTGCTTACAACCAGGATCGCATCATTCAACATGCAACATCATACGTTACATTTCGCAAGTAGTTCCGAAATAAGTTTACACACACGGAGTCGCAGTTATTACAAACCAAGTTTATAAAGTAGCGGAAGCAACACACGCCAGTTGTTTAACTATTGTCAGTCTTGTTGATCAACATCCCACAAAAGCATCAGGAAAGTACATAAAAGATGATCACGCCCAAGTGATCTAGTCTTCGTCACCCGCAGGGTGGAGACAAATTTTGCAGAAGCCTTCGTAGAGCATATCATCTGCAACAGGAGGGAATAAACCCTGAGTACTGGAATGTACTCAGCTAGACTTACCCGTCGAAAACCAGAAATAAGATGACACCAAGGATTATGCAAGGCTTTCACAAGAGGCTAGCTGACATCACATTTTGTATAAAGGCATAAGTAATTGAGACTCTTATCACCTGTACTAGCAGTTATTTTTAGCATTTACCTGTCATCTATCTTAGCACCTGTACTAAACATGCACTTGATTATAATCAAACAATTATCATTATTATATCCAGAGCAGGTATGAATTGTGGCAACATTGTATTATTCCCTTAACCACCAGTTCATTTAATGAGATCTACGTTGCCGCTGCTCAAGTCAAGTGCTCACTAACCGGGAGCGACGGCGATTCGAATCGAATTCCTATCTAGCTGGAGGGGTATTTCTAACACTCACCGCGCAGGCCCCTGCCAGGGTCGCACAAGCCACCTTTTCATATGATTCAGGAATCGTGGGTCCGAATGATGTCGCTACCCCAAGGGCGACACTCTGCCAGGTGATAGGGACTCTAACCCCCACTTGGTCTCACGCCAATGTCCCCAAGCACATCCTTTCTCTCCTCCAAGAAGCAACCTACCATTCGATTCCCGGCCTGAACCACATTACTCGGCTTCGCGGTCGGAACGACTTATCCGGCCAACTAAGTGTTAGACTGCGTTCAACATGACTCAAGGACGTACAGCGAATCGGTCCTTAAACGACTCAGACGGGCATAGCTCCACACCCAAGACGTGAAGTGTCTTGCGGCTGTACTATCAAACTCCCGCCCGGTCTCAATTTCTTTTTTAAGCATGGTTCCATCCACGATAGCCATAAAGCCACTCGTGACTCCTTCCTACATCTCGCGGATGACCGGAAATCACCCGACTTCTACCGTACTAAGCAGGGCTAAGCATTGACACGTGCCTAAACCTAAAATAGGATTAAGTACGATATCTGGACAAGGACAGGTATAATGCAACAAGTGTTTTCATATAATTCCTACAACTTAATGCAGTAAACAATTAAAAGTACTCAAGATTAATTTATAAATCAGTAGGTTCAGCATGCACCGGGGCTTGCCTTTCAAAAAGGTCGAGGGCCGGTGGTCTAGGCACTCAGAAAGGTCGTCTGCGGGCACTCCTTCGCCTGCTGGATCCTCGGGCTCCTGCTGCTCCTGGTCCTGGACTTCCTCCGAAATCACAGGCTCGAACTCGAGGAGAGTTACCCCCTCCGGTACACCTATTGTGTCACACCCGGTTTTCTAAAGAACAAAACCAGGCTAATCATATGTGTGCCCAGTGTCACACCCATTTATCGACCAAATGGAATGCATACCCTTATGTGCGCCCAGAGATCAATCACACATAAGTTCACAAATTATAACAGAAGTATCATCACAAATGTTATTACATAACGATATTTAAACACATAGTCTTAACACAAACGTATCGGAAGTATAAATAAAATTCTCTCGTGGTAGCTCCAGTCACAGGTACATTGACTGGTTGACAGCAAGACTAGTAATCTTCAGGGAAGTAGGCGTAGTAGTCACTATTACCTCCATCTGTTACCCATCCGGGATTTTTATCCAAGTAAAAGAAATAAACAAGCGTAAGTACATCTCGTACTCAACAAGTGTAACATGGGGTTCATGAGGCTCAAAAAGGCATATTCATTGGTTTATCAGCATGTAGCTTTTAGTTAGCATGATTTTAGCATAACAATAACATCAAAATGTCTCAATATAAACATTAAACATATGATCCATGTGAAATGATTAACAAATAGCAAAAACATAATCATAAATAATTATTCAACTATTCCATAAGGGTCCAAGGCCACTCGTAACCGTGAGCACGGCTGTTATAACAGTTTTACACTCTGCAGAGGTTGTACACTTTCACTGTGAGTCGTGTTACCCAAATGCCCGGGTTAATTACTCCCAAAACACTACCAAGGTGAGCAGGCAGGGTAAACACTATGAAGTCTTTCGAAGGTTCGTCTAACAAGTTAGGGTCATTAGATTTCACTCGGCAAACAGATGTAGAGCCCCCCTTCCTGATGGCACAATAACACGCAGCCTATACACATGAGGACAGAGGCCGCACTATACCCGATTCGTCAAGCCATTCTTACGCCATAAAGGAATACCTCTAACAAGCTAGAAAAGGTCCTTCTATATGACTAAAGCCAGAGCCATATAGCCCCCACAGTTGTACTGTAAATCCCGGATTGTCGCTTATAGATGAGTCCTTATGGAGAGTAACAAGAGCACCAAAGTAACCCCATGCTCTAGTACCCTTAAACAGTAATAAAATCATCTTTTAATGTTTATTGCATATTCCATTAGTCAAATTACATGATCATAGTCCATGTTTAAGCACTAGCCAAACTACTCAATGCAAAATAATAGGTACCAAGGTAAAGGATCAATCGCTAAGTCATCCTTAACAAGGAATAAATGCATAATGATATTAATTGCATATGGTGAATAGGACAACAAGGATTATCCCATGCTATACTTGCCTTGCTCGAACTGGTCCTGAAGATCTTGCTCGTAGTAAAGCTCTTGATCTCCAACAAATTTCTCACCGTCTATACTCAATCAACCATTATCAACAACACACATCCAGAGGCAATCATGCATTAACAAACAAGACTATAATTAGAACAATACACCAACAGTAAGAAAATAAAATAAAAAGTCTTTAAAATGAATCTACAACTTGCTAGGATCACACAGACGCGAAGATCACGAAAATCGGATCTAAAACGACAAAGTTATGAATTTCCAAAGATTTCCTATAGAAAATAAATACTTTAATATAAACTTGAAAATAAATTATCTCAAACCTACTGTACAGTTCTAACATCATGTAGAGCTCACAAATATGAATCTAACGCAATTTTAATGGATCAAATCGGAGTTAAAACGGATAATTTATGACTAAAACAAACTCAGTGGCAAAACTGTAAATATCAGAAAGCGTATTTTTCATTTACTGAGACGAAATACGTTTTCAACCGATCAAAGCGTACTCTGAGCTTTACGTTTTAGGACTGCGGGTTCTATACTTAAAAACTTCAGGGTTTCTTTTACAATTTTACAAACGAACCGGTATCTTCTAATTCTAGCCGTTGGATTCAAATCGGACGGTCCAGATCGGATCGAGGAGGTAACCGGCGGCGCTCCGGTCGGAATCAGCCGACGGCGAGCTTCCCGCGGCGGCGCCATGGCCGGGTGGAGCCTATCTCGCTCTGTGGTGCACGAAATCGCAAAGCAAAGGTACCGGCAGGTAGATAACTTCAACGCGAACTCACCTAGGGCAGAATCGTGGCCGGGGATGAAGCAATGAGCGCGTGCGGCTTGAAGGGGTGGACGGTGGATCTCGTGCTCGCGGTGACCTAGCTCCCGAGCACCAAAACGGCTACCGATGAGACGGGATGAGGGCGGAGAGGTGAGGGTCTCGTTTTATAGCCCGTAGGCATCTCCGGTTATGGAAAGGAGGAAGTTTTCGAAGGAAAATCGGATCACCGAATCGGTGAAGAACGGCGTTCGTCGATGGAAACCGGAGGAAGAAGAAAGGAAGGTTGAAAGAGACACTGACAAGCGGGACCCACATGTCAGCGGCTCAGGCGGAAAGAACGCGGCCGCTGCGGGACGCGAGCACGCGCGCGCGGTGACGGGCCGACAGGCCGCGACTCGGGCTCGGCCCGGGAGAAGAAGGAAGCCGCGGGAAAAAAAAAGAGAAACGGGCCGCGCACGCTGGGCTGCGGGGAGAAACGGCCCAGAAGCAGAGAGGAAAAGAAATCCTTTTTTCCAATTTTTTTCAAATTCCTTTTTCAAATGATTTTTAAATCAAATTTGAATTTGAATCAAACCACTCATCTCAAAAATTTAAATGCAACAGCATGAGTGCACAAACATGTTTCTACTCTTATATTTAATTTTAAATTTATAAAAAAATTATTCTTATTCTAAATTTTGCATGCTTCACAAAATAAATATAAAAATCATGTTTTTCCTGTTTTTCTTCTTTTCAAATTTTTAGGGTGTTACAATTCTACCCCCCTTAAGATAAATCTCGTCCCGAGATTCGACCGATGCTTACTCAAACAATTGCGGGTAGGTTTTTCTCAGATCCTCTTCTCGTTCCCAAGTAGCCTCTTCTGCTGTGTACCGATTCCATTGTACTTTACACATTTTGATTGTTCTACTTCTTGTGACTCTGTCTGCAGTCTCTAAAATTTTAACCAGAAACTCTTCATATGTAAGATCCTCCTTAACAGTAAGTTCCTCTAATGGAATCTGCTCATCTGGTACTCGTAAACATTTCTTCAATTGAGACACATGGAACACATCATGTACACCTGCCAAACTTTCAGGTAATTCCAACTGATATGCCACTTCACCACGTCTTTCTATAATCTTGAAAGGTCCAATATATCTTGGTGCCAATTTACCCTTCATGTTGAACCTTCTCACACTCCTCATTGGCGATACTTTCAAATATACATAATCCCCTACCTCAAAAGTCAACTCCCTTCTGCGAGTATCAGCATAGCTTTTCTGTCTGGACTGTGCTATTTTTAGATTATCTCTAATCATTCTCACTTTCTTTTCAGCATCCTTTAATACATCAGGCCCATACACTTGACTCTCCCCTGTCTGATTCCAGAACAACGGGGTCCTACATTTTCGTCCATACAGAGCCTCAAACGGTGCCATTTGAAGACTCTTCTGATAACTATTGTTATAAGAGAACTCTGCATAAGGCAAACTCTTATCCCAACTAGTACCATATTGTAAAGCACAAGCTCTCAACATATCTTCCAATATCTGATTAATTCTCTCCGTTTGACCATCTGTCTGAGGATGATAAGCTGTACTAAAATTTAATTTGGTTCCCAATGATTCATGTATCTTTTGCCAATAATGAGATGTAAACTGAGTACCTCGGTCAGACACGATCTTTTTAGGTACTCCATGTAGACTCACTATTCTTTCCATATACAATTCTGCCAACTTTGCACTGCTATATGTAGTCTTCACAGGCAGAAAATGAGCAACCTTAGTCAGACGATCCACTATCACCCAAATTGAATCATATCCTCTTTGAGTCCGTGGCAACCCAACTATAAAATCCATACCAACCTCTTCCCATTTCCATTCGGGTATCTGCATAGGCTGTAACAATCCTGCAGGTCTCTGATGTTCCGCTTTCACTCTTTGACAAGTATCACACAAAGCAACATACTCAGCAACATCTCTCTTTAAACCGTACCACCAATATTTCTCTTTTAGATCCAAATACATCTTAGTACTCCCCGGATGTATGGAATAAGCTGACTCATGAGCTTCACGCAGAATTACCATTCTGATATCCTTATCTTCAGGCACACACAGCCTTTTTCCAAATCATAGCGTACCATTATCATCCTTACGGAACCCTGGAGATTTACCTTTCGCTATGTTTTCAGCTATCTCCCTCAACTTTTCATCCTTCTACTGACCTTTACGGATCTCTTGCTCTAGAGTAGGCTCTAATACTAATTCCACTGCATTGGTAGTAAATCCTAAGTTCAAATACTTGCACTCGGCACATAATTCCTTTGGCATAGACATTACTTGTATTTCATTTGCATAACTTTTCCTACTAAGAGCATCAGCAACAACGTTGGCCTTTCCTGGATGATAATGCACCTCTAGATCATAGTCTTTTATCAACTCCAACCATCTACGCTGCCTCAAGTTCAGATCCGTTTGAGTAAAGATATACCTTAACTCTTGTGATCAGTGTATATATCACTCTTGTGTCCAATCAAATAATGTCTCCATATCTTTAATGCATGAACTACTGCAGCTAATTCCAAATCATGAGTAGGGTAATTTAACTCATGCTTCCTCAACTGCCTTGATGCATATGCCACAACTCTACCTTCTTGCATCAGTACACATCCCAAACCCAATCGAGATGCATCACAATAAATAGAGAAAGGTTTACTCAGATCTGGCAAAACTAAGACGGGTGCAGTCGTCAATCTCTTCTTTAGCTCCTCAAAATTGGCCTGACACTTCTCGGACCACACAAACTTGGCATTCTTCTCCAATAATGCAGTCATTGGTTTTGCAAGCTTTGAAAATCCCTCTATAAATCTTCTATAATAACCAGCTAATCCCAAGAAGCTACGGATCTCACTCACATTGATGGGTGGTTTCTAATTCAATACATCTTTCACCTTACCAGGATCTACTGATATTCCTCCATTAGAGACAATATGACCCAGAAAAGAAACTTCCTTCAACCAAAACTCACATTTACTCCTCTTTGTATATAGTTGATGTTCTCTGAGCTTCTGCAAAACCAACCTCAAATGTTCCGCATGTTCTTCCTCATTCTTGGAAAATACTAGAATATCATCGATGAATACCACTACAAACTTATCCAGATATTCCATAAACACCTTATTCATTAAGTACATGAAGTATGCAGGGGCATTAGTCAAACCAAAAGACATCACCGTATACTCATACAACCCATACCGTGTGGTAAAAGCTGTCTTTGGTATATCACTAGCACGAATCTTCAACTGATGATATCCAGAACGAAGATCAATCTTGGAAAATACACAAGCTCCTCTCAACTGATCAAACAGGTCATCAATCCTAGGCAATGGGTACTTGTTCTTAATAGTAACCTCATTAAGAGACCGATAATCTACACACATCCTCTGAGTTCCATCTTTCTTATCCACAAAAATCACTGGTGCTCCCCAAGGTGAAGAACTAGGACGAATAAAACCCTTATCCTGCAACTCCTTAATTTGTTTCTTAAGTTCTTCTAATTCATTTACTCCCATTCTATATGGACGCTTAGCTATAGGTGCAGTTCCAGGTAATAATTCAATAATAAATTCAATGTCACGGTCTGGTGGCATACCTGGCAATTCCTCTGGAAACACATCTGGAAACTCCTCCACAACTGGATCTTCCTGGTTGGCACCATCATTGAGCTGGTTCACTGTAGCAGTCTCTTGTTTTTGCACTTTTACTTCAACCCTGATTCTATCACCCTTTGGTGTTGTCAGTACAACTGATTTATCCTTACACTGAATCTCTGCTTGTTGTTGCATCATCCAATCCATTCCCAATATAAGATCAATCCCAACTGTTCTCAATACTATCGGGCTAACTGTAAACTCTACCCCCCTTAAGTTGAGACTAATCGGAAGACAGCGATAAGATGCTGGCATGCTTCCACCAGGTGAGTTTACTAAGATAGGGTTCTTCATGGCACATAAATGGATTCTATGTATTCTAACAAACGATTGCGATATGAAAGAATGTGATGCTCTAGAATCAAAAAGAACAGTGGCGGGAGTAGAGTGAACATCGAACGTACCAAGCATAACTTCTGGCTCCTCCACTGCAGTTTCCTGGGACAAGTGATTCACCCTTCCTGAGTTAGGTGCGGTCTTCTGGTGGCTGCTCTGTCTCTGGGGAGTCTGCTGGTTAAGCTTCTCCGGGCAATTGTAAGACAAGTGACCTTCTTTTCCACATCGGAAACACTTGTTGGGGGTATTGGGAGCACTGGTCTTCATAGGAGTGCTATTGGAAGGACCCTGACGCTGTGCTTGATTTCCATTCTGCTGCGGTGGACGTTGGTTGCTATTCTGTGGCTGGAATGAGGGACGTTGCGGAAACTGTCCACGGAATGGGGCCTGACTACGATTCCACTGTCCAGAGAGAGGCCTCTGCTGAGTATTCTGCTGAAAACCAGTACGCAGACGGGTGTTGCTATTAGAGGCTTGTCCCTGTAACCTCTTCCTCTTTGCATCCATTTCCTTGCGCTTGCTATCCACCACGATAGCGCGGTTTACAAGCGTCTGAAAATTAGGGTAGGTATTGGACATCAACTGCAACTGTAGTCCATCATATAATCCCTTCAAGAAGCGGCGCTGCTTATCATTGTCATTAGCCACCTCATGTGGAGCATATCGTGACAATTGAGCAAACTTGTCACGGTACTCAGCTACAGTCATTGACCCTTGGGTCAGGTTCCTGAATTCCTCCACCTTCAACTCTATCATTCCTTCAGGTATATGGTATGCCCTGAAGTTCTCCCTAAACTCCTGCCAGGTGACTGCAGGAGCATTGGCAGGACGACCATACTCATATGACTCCCACCAATCCTGAGCTTCTCCCTGAAGTTGCCCAGAAGCAAACAACACCTTTTGTCGGTCATCACATTGGGCAATAGTGAGTTGTTTCTCCACAGCACGAAGCCAATCATCGGCCTCCAAAGGATCAGCAGCATGTGTAAACACTGGGGGACGACCCTTCAAAAACTCACCACGCTTATCACGTGGTTGAGCCCCAGCAACTGGCTGATTTTGCTGATTTTGCACTAGTTGCTGCATCAACTGCGTCTGTACCGCCAACAGTTGCTCAATAGTTGGTGGCGGTGGTGGTGGTGGATTTGGGGGAATGTTTCCACGACCTCTGCCTCTTCCTCTTCCGGCCATCTGCCACCCATAAACATGCAAACTTTAAGAATTCCATGATTTCAACCACTTATAAGATTAAGAAGGAGATCTGAAAATTTTCTGGACGAGTAGCAATGTTGACAGTTCAGTATTTCAATCATATCTCGAGTTACAGAAATCCAAAAGAGGCGTGCCTTATATGGTTGGAAAGCTTATAAAATTATCCACAATTTCTATTCGGACCTCAAGATCAGATTCTGTCGTTAAGTCTATGAAAAATAAGGCGTAACAGAAACTGTTCCAGATTCCAGACTGTGCAGAAACTTTAGCTTGTAAAAATTATATCTCTCGAACCAGATCAGATAAAAAGGTGATTCCAGTGGCATTTGAAATATGCTTGAGTCTAGTTTCTCTCATAAAAATTTCATAAATGTTGCACGAACCGTTTTTAAACTATATCAGAAACATTGAAGACTGCTCCAGAAAACAGCAAAGACAGAAACGTGATAATATCAAACCCAACTATTATTTCTTGACTATTAAACTTATTATTCTTAAGAATGGAACTTGTAGACATGCCTACAAGTCCCGACACTCAAACAAAGATCCAACTCACACATAAGCATAATAATAAAGCAACTAGCACACCAAGGTTCAAACCACACGACAGACTCAACTGACTCAACTGACTCAACTGACGTTACTAAGAACGTTCTTATTACATAAAGGACTCCTACTTCCTAAGGAAGTGGCTCATGCTCTAATGTCTCATAAATCTTGGACATGCCTTGGTTTGCTCGGAGCTCATCAATGGTTGCTTGGCACCTCTTGATAGTCTTCCCTTGTGCCTTCACCATCTCTTCTAGCTGCAGCTTCCTATCCATCATATCATAGACAAAGTCCACCATCACTCGAGGTAGTGGCTCTAGCTGCACTGGATCTGTCATAGCCCATCCAAGTTCGGGATGTGCACGAGGAAAGAAGCGATGAATGTCATGCTTCATAAGGTTAAAGCGAAGATAGCGGAGACCCATACATGCTTCAAAAGCAGCATCTTCAATGCTATCCTCTATAGTAGCTCGATGTCCCACGTGAGAGAACATCCTGTCCAGCTGATATGCTCCCTTGTCTTCCTTATGGGCAAAGATGCTTGCCCTTGCCTTCCAGTACGTGTCCTCCAGTGGATGAGTGTACTCCCAGCAGACGTACTCCACAGCTGGATGCCAGTCAGCGAAGTAAGCAGTGAGCATCCCCACCAGGCGAAGATGAGAGACAACATTCCCTCCATTCCTGTGGTAGATCCTCACAGTCCACCCCATTGGAGCAGGTGGCATATCTTCGGGAGCTTCATATGATGGAGGCGGGGGTTGTACTCCTCCATTAGCTTCCTCTTCATCATCTTCAATCTTGACGATTTCTGGATCTTCTTCAGACTCAGGCTCTTCCTGGGGAAGTGCTGGTGCTTGGACTGGTGTCACAGGAGTCTGCTCCTGTTCCTGAGGTTCTGGTTCTTGTGGCTCTTCAGTTGCATGCAGAGCACGAGGTGGGTAGTATCCTCCAGAGCTAATGCGGGCAGTCTTACGGTCACGGGCCATCTACAGAATTTTTAGATGAAGTTAGAATAGAGGCAAAATTTCGTAATAGAATGTGACATAAGAAGCATAAAAATTTATCAAATAACAAGAGCAAGATAGTGAGCATAAAAATAGTGTAAAGATGATACTAAATCGACCATTCTTAGCTAGGCTTGCGTCCTACAGTCAACAAGAGCTCCGATACCAATTTGTCACACCCATTTATCGACCAAATGGAATGCATACCCTTATGTGCGCCCAGAGATCAATCACACATAAGTTCACAAATTATAACAGAAGTATCATCACAAATGTTATTACATAACGATATTTAAACACATAGTCTTAACACAAACGTAGCGGAAGTATAAATAAAATTCTCTCGTGGTAGCTCCAGTCACAGGTACATTGACTGGTTGACAGCAAGACTAGTAATCTTCAGGGAAGTAGGCGTAGTAGTCACTATTACCTCCATCTGTTACCCATCCGGGATTTTTATCCAAGTAAAAGAAATAAACAAGCGTAAGTACATCTCGTACTCAACAAGTGTAACATGGGGTTCATGAGGCTCAAAAAGGCATATTCATTGGTTTATCAGCATGTAGCTTTTAGTTAGCATGATTTTAGCATAACAATAACATCAAAATGTCTCAATATAAACATTAAACATATGATCCATGTGAAATGATTAACAAATAGCAAAAACATAATCATAAATAATTATTCAACTATTCCATAAGGGTCCAAGGCCACTCGTAACCGTGAGCACGGCTGTTATAACAGTTTTACACTCTGCAGAGGTTGTACACTTTCACTGTGAGTCGTGTTACCCAAATGCCCGGGTTAATTACTCCCAAAACACTACCAAGGTGAGCAGGCAGGGTAAACACTATGAAGTCTTTCGAAGGTTCGTCTAACAAGTTAGGGTCATTAGATTTCACTCGGCAAACAGATGTAGAGCCCCCCTTCCTGATGGCACAATAACACGCAGCCTATACACATGAGGACAGAGGCCGCACTATACCCGATTCGTCAAGCCATTCTTACGCCATAAAGGAATACCTCTAACAAGCTAGAAAAGGTCCTTCTATATGACTAAAGCCAGAGCCATATAGCCCCCACAGTTGTACTGTAAATCCCGGATTGTCGCTTATAGATGAGTCCTTATGGAGAGTAACAAGAGCACCAAAGTAACCCCATGCTCTAGTACCCTTAAACAGTAATAAAATCATCTTTTAATGTTTATTGCATATTCCATTAGTCAAATTACATGATCATAGTCCATGTTTAAGCACTAGCCAAACTACTCAATGCAAAATAATAGGTACCAAGGTAAAGGATCAATCGCTAAGTCATCCTTAACAAGGAATAAATGCATAATGATATTAATTGCATATGGTGAATAGGACAACAAGGATTATCCCATGCTATACTTGCCTTGCTCGAACTGGTCCTGAAGATCTTGCTCGTAGTAAAGCTCTTGATCTCCAACAAATTTCTCACCGTCTATACTCAATCAACCATTATCAACAACACACATCCAGAGGCAATCATGCATTAACAAACAAGACTATAATTAGAACAATACACCAACAGTAAGAAAATAAAATAAAAAGTCTTTAAAATGAATCTACAACTTGCTAGGATCACACAGACGCGAAGATCACGAAAATCGGATCTAAAACGACAAAGTTATGAATTTCCAAAGATTTCCTATAGAAAATAAATACTTTAATATAAACTTGAAAATAAATTATCTCAAACCTACTGTACAGTTCTAACATCATGTAGAGCTCACAAATATGAATCTAACGCAATTTTAATGGATCAAATCGGAGTTAAAACGGATAATTTATGACTAAAACAAACTCAGTGGCAAAACTGTAAATATCAGAAAGCGTATTTTTCATTTACTGAGACGAAATACGTTTTCAACCAATCAAAGCGTACTCTGAGCTTTACGTTTTAGGACTGCGGGTTCTATACTTAAAAACTTCAGGGTTTCTTTTACAATTTTACAAACGAACCGGTATCTTCTAATTCTAGCCGTTGGATTCAAATCGGACGGTCCAGATCGGATCGAGGAGGTAACCGGCGGCGCTCCGGTCGGAATCAGCCGACGGCGAGCTTCCCGCGGCGGCGCCATGGCCGGGTGGAGCCTATCTCGCTCTGTGGTGCACGAAATCGCAAAGCAAAGGTACCGGCAGGTAGATAACTTCAACGCGAACTCACCTAGGGCAGAATCGTGGCCGGGGATGAAGCAATGAGCGCGTGCGGCTTGAAGGGGCGGACGGTGGATCTCGTGCTCGCGGTGACCTAGCTCCCGAGCACCAAAACGGCTACCGATGAGACGGGATGAGGGCGGAGAGGTGAGGGTCTCGTTTTATAGCCCGTAGGCATCTCCGGTTATGGAAAGGAGGAAGTTTTCGAAGGAAAATCGGATCACCGAATCGGTGAAGAACGGCGTTCGTCGATGGAAACCGGAGGAAGAAGAAAGGAAGGTTGAAAGAGACACTGACAAGCGGGACCCACATGTCAGCGGCTCAGGCGGAAAGAACGCGGCCGCTGCGGGACGCGAGCACGCGCGCGCGGTGACGGGCCGACAGGCCGCGACTCGGGCTCGGCCCGGGAGAAGAAGGAAGCCGCGGGAAAAAAAAAGAGAAACGGGCCGCGCACGCTGGGCTGCGGGGAGAAACGGCCCAGAAGCAGAGAGGAAAAGAAATCCTTTTTTCCAATTTTTTTCAAATTCCTTTTTCAAATGATTTTTAAATCAAATTTGAATTTGAATCAAACCACTCATCTCAAAAATTTAAATGCAACAGCATGAGTGCACAAACATGTTTCTACTCTTATATTTAATTTTAAATTTATAAAAAAATTATTCTTATTCTAAATTTTGCATGCTTCACAAAATAAATATAAAAATCATGTTTTTCCTGTTTTTCTTCTTTTCAAATTTTTAGGGTGTTACAATTCTACCCCCCTTAAGATAAATCTCGTCCCGAGATTCGACCGATGCTTACTCAAACAATTGCGGGTAGGTTTTTCTCAGATCCTCTTCTCGTTCCCAAGTAGCCTCTTCTGCTGTGTACCGATTCCATTGTACTTTACACATTTTGATTGTTCTACTTCTTGTGACTCTGTCTGCAGTCTCTAAAATTTTAACCAGAAACTCTTCATATGTAAGATCCTCCTTAACAGTAAGTTCCTCTAATGGAATCTGCTCATCTGGTACTCGTAAACATTTCTTCAATTGAGACACATGGAACACATCATGTACACCTGCCAAACTTTCAGGTAATTCCAACTGATATGCCACTTCACCACGTCTTTCTATAATCTTGAAAGGTCCAATATATCTTGGTGCCAATTTACCCTTCATGTTGAACCTTCTCACACTCCTCATTGGCGATACTTTCAAATATACATAATCCCCTACCTCAAAAGTCAACTCCCTTCTGCGAGTATCAGCATAGCTTTTCTGTCTGGACTGTGCTATTTTTAGATTATCTCTAATCATTCTCACTTTCTTTTCAGCATCCTTTAATACATCAGGCCCATACACTTGACTCTCCCCTGTCTGATTCCAGAACAACGGGGTCCTACATTTTCGTCCATACAGAGCCTCAAACGGTGCCATTTGAAGACTCTTCTGATAACTATTGTTATAAGAGAACTCTGCATAAGGCAAACTCTTATCCCAACTAGTACCATATTGTAAAGCACAAGCTCTCAACATATCTTCCAATATCTGATTAATTCTCTCCGTTTGACCATCTGTCTGAGGATGATAAGCTGTACTAAAATTTAATTTGACCATCTGTCCGTTTGACCATCTGTCCGTTTGACCATCTGTCCGTTTGACCATCTTCCAATATCTGCATGAGGCAGCGTGGCTGGCAGCCTGCCACGCGCCCAAGGGCAGCAGCGGCTGCTGTCCTGGCTGGCCAAACGGTTGGCAGCGGCCACACCTACGTAGCTGGCGCGCGACGCGTGGGATGCGGGGCGCCGGCGCTGTGGGGCGAGGCCGTGGGCGCGGGATGCGGTGCGGCCGCGGGTTGGGCCCTCCGGATGGCAGCGCACAGGGCCGGGATGGCCGGGAAAGGAGGAGGAAGGTGCCAGCCATGGAGGTTCACCGGAAACCTGATCGGAAGAGAGAAAGAAGAAAGGAAACGCGGTCAAACAGTCATGGATTCGCGAAGAGGAAAGCACGACGTTGTAGAGGAGATCGATACGAACGAAGCGGAATTCGAAAAAGATGAAAAACGTGACCGGGAAAGCTCGCCGAACCTTCGCCGGAAGTTCGCCGGAACGCAAGCTGTAGATGCAGAACTTCGGCGAGGGGTGGAGGGAGCTACGAGCGGCGGCTCGCGATAAGAAGGGAGAAAATTCTAATTTACTACACGAGAGATTTTCCAAACTAGGGGCTCCTCTACAGTAGTTTTGGTGTGCTTTTACCCAAGGGATAGGTACGTATATATAGGGAGGAAAACTCTCCACCTCCATGTCAACTAGCGATATGGTGCTAATTGACGTTGCACCATCCACCTTTACTAATAGGCCTAATTAATTATTAAAGCCCATTAGTAAATAAAGACATGGGCCTTTGGGCATGAGGAAATCTGAGATATTTTATTATTTTCGGAATTAATTAATTTCATGGATAAAATAATTCTAGAAAAGTCCAGAATTGAATTTTAAGCCACGAAAAATACCTCGAAGGCTCCGAAAATTTAGGGAAAATTCTCAGAGATATTTTAGAATGAGACGAACCCAAATAAAGTATTTGGAGCTCATGAAAAGATTGATGAAGATATCAAGGAAAAAGATTAAGCTCACGGAAATTGAAATTTTAAATCCAGAAAATACCAAAAAAATTTTCGGTGAGAAGCAAACGTCGTCCTATGGTATTTTGAAAATAATAGCACTCACCAACACCAAATACAAGCATCACACAAACACCACATTATCAAATTAATATGAGAAAGTTTAACCACAATTTTCTATATTTAAATTAGCAGCAACTTAACTTATCTAATAAATTTATTCAGATATTGAAATTATTTATTTTATTTAGTGTTTTCTATGCACAACCCAAAATTGAAAATTTTGGGGTGTGACAATTCTACCCCACTAAACAGAAATCTCGTCCCGAGATTCGGAGAGACTAGGGAGGAAGATAAAGTAGACCAATAAGATTGTTTCGAGACTTTTTGACAAGTTCGGATATAAGCGTCAAGGAATATCAAAGGATAACAAAAGAACATGAAAGAAGGTCAAAGGATTGAAGGTCAGCATAAGTGAAAAGGAAGATCAAAGGAGATTGAAAAGATATATCAAGGTTGATCATCGAGTCTTCACTTTATAAGGTGTAAAAACAAGGGTGGAGATTAGCAAGAGATAAAGATAGATCTTATGGTACTCACAACTCCTCGATTCAAAATTTATGAGACATCATGAAAAAGTAACAGACTAGCATTGGTTGAAGAAAGATAAAGACTAGTTTTCTGTTTTACCATTCAGGGAGACCTGTAAGAATGATAAATTGATCTTCAAGTCTTTGTAGGTCCTTGAATCAGGATTTATAAGATGTAAGGACAAGTGTCAAAAGTTGTCAAATGTTGATAAGAAAAGTAAAGATTGATGGCAAGAAGGTGAGACTGGTTAAGAGGCAAGGACTAGTAAAAGATGATATTATGATAGCGATTGGTCTTTGGATCTTCTTGTCTCATGACTTGAGATTGGTGATGGTGGCGGACGCTACCCCACTTAACAAAGATCTTGTTTCACCTGGCAATGTCGTTGACGGCAACACTTTCTTTAAGGCTTACTACTATTGATGAGTCCTTCATGTGTTGATCCTCCATTAAGATGAGATAAAGAAGGCAACATGACAACCAATGGTAGGCAAGGACAATGTTAGAGAAAAATGGCAAGATTTAGGATCGATTGAAAGATAAGTAGGATAGAAGATGACACTATCCCACTTAACATGGATCGAGCTACTCCTCAAGACTTATACCTTTCGAGCCACCTTTGAAACATGAGAACAAGGACAATACATAAGCAACACATCAAGCAAAACAAAGCACCAATCACATCATCGGTACTACACGTGCTTCTTCAATAATGGTGGTCATCCTACATGGCAGATTATAGATGATGAAAAGGCCATCAAATTTTTGAACAGGGTAAGATCAGAAACCTTTTGGTAAAAACAATACAAATCAAAAACCAAGAGAGTAAGAAATAATAGCTCAAAGGAAGCTATCAAGGAAGGGATACAACAGGATAAGGAACAGGAAATAGTCAAAATCAATGAGTCAAAGGATGACAAAAATAGTTTTATAGTAAAATAAGTTTTAGAATACGTCCAGTGCTACTTGGCATACGTCCTACAGTCAACACTGCTTCGATACCACTCTGTCACACCCGGTTTTCTAAAGAACAAAACCAGGCTAATCATATGTGTGCCCAGGAAGTCCACACATATGTCAGAATGAAAAGGTATCAAAACAATGTTTATATAAAGCGGAAAACATACTATATTAACACTTACAACTATCAGAGTGTCGCGGAACGGTCACTAATCTTTTCTTCAGGCTCCAACATCACAGGGACGGCTGACTGGGGGTTCCATATGCCAAGCACTTCTGAAAAGACTTTTGGAAACTCCACTACACTTTCATCCTTCTTCTAAGCAGCACCTTTCAACACACTGGAGTGTGGTGGAAATAGCAAGAGTGAGTCCATGTCGAACTCAACAAATATAATATGGGGTTCATGAGGCTCAAAGGCATAACATAGGTTTATCAGCATGTAGCTTTTAATTAGCATTATTTCAGTATATCAATAATATCAAAGTGTCTCAATGTAACAATAAACATATGATCCATGTGAAATGATTAACGAATAGCAAAAACATATCCATTATTAATGATCAACTATTCCATAAGGGTCCAAGGCCACTCGTGACCGTGAGCACGGCTGTTATAACAGTTTTACACTCTGCAGAGGTTGTACACTTTCACTGTGAGTCGTGATTTACCCTTTCGCCCGAGGTGATCAGCCTCTTGACCCACTACCAAGGAAGGTCGGCAGGGTTCACTATGAAGTCTTTCGAAGGTTCGTCTAACAAGTTAGGGCCATTAGATTCACTCGGCAAACAGATGTAGAGCCTCCCTTCCAAATGGCACAATAACTCGCAGCCTATACACATAAGGACAGAGGCCGCACTATACCCGATTCGTCAAGCCGTTCTTACGCCATAAAGGAATACCTCTAACAAGCTAGAAAAGGTCCTTCTATATGACTAAAGCCAGAGCCATTTTAGCCCTCACAGTTGTACTGTAAATCCCGGATTTTCGCTTATAGATAAGTCCTTATGGAGAGTAACGAGAGCACCAAATAACCCCATGCTCTAGTACCCTTTAACAGTAATAAAATTCATCTTTTAATGTTTATTACATATTCCATTAGTCAAATTACATGATCATAGTTCATGTTAAGCACTAGCAATACTAATCCATGCAGTATAATAGGTATCAAGGAATAAGATCAACACTAAGTCATCCTTAACAAGGAAACATATGCATAATGATATTATTTGCTTATTGTGAATAGGATAACAAGGATAATCCCATGCTATACTTGCCTCTTTCCCAAGGTTAAGCTGCTCAGAATCTTCAGCTGCTATCTTCCGGTCTCCAACTTTTGCTTCGACTGTCGGTCCTCAGCTCCTAGTCTTTAGCGCTAACGAACCACGCTCCCTCTACTCGTAGCAACCAAGCACAGCAAACAGACAACAAACACATCTAAGAACAAACATCATACAAAGAAGGCACTTTAAAAGGAAGCGCACTACACGTCACGGCTTGTTGCTATGGTTACGGGAACGCAAGAACGACTAAGAACAGAGCTACTGTTAAAAGGACATGAATATCAAAATGTTTGCAACATAGTGAAGAAAGACACTCTATACAATTGATCTATTTTATTTAATGAAATAAAATGATGAACATTTTGAAGAAATAAATTAGAGTGGAAATAACTAATTCGTGTCAAACTATAAAAGCTATAGTTAAACCTTAATCATCGTTTATTCAGAAATAATTATATTTAGAAATAATTACATATCATTTAATCCCTTTCAACACTTATGGTTTAGAATATGCAAGATCAGCTAATCGAATCATTATATGCTTTGTATTTAACTAAGCAAATTATAATTAAGAATCATTCAAGTTAGTACTAATAAAGTTAAGATTTCATTACTAAAGATCAAAGTATAAACTTATATTGCTTTTAATTCAAAAAGGCATAAATTAAACACTAATCAAAACAACTATATGTTTTCTGTTTAACTAAACTAATCATAATTGATGAAAACACATTAAGGTTGATGTTAATCACATTAACATTTATTACAAAAGACCGAAGCATAACCTAAGTTGCTTTTATTTATAATTTAGAAAACATAGAACATGTGTGAATGACTAAACGACCAATATATGTTTCAAAGGTTGATCTAAGTAAGTCTCATGATTGAGAAGGCATTGTGGTTGATATTATTCATGTTATAAATAGTTTATGAAAGACCGATATAAAGCCTAAATTACTTTTAATTCAACAAGGCATTAAATAAATACTAATCAAATTGCACTTAATCTGACTTTATATGAATCATGTTTAAACTAGGCAAATTACAACTAATCAAATCATTATATGTTTCTTACATAAACTAAACAAGTTATATTTAAGAAACACTTAAGTTCTTATTAGTCATAATAGCATTTGATTATTTATAAAAGACTAAAATTTATAAACCAAAGCTACTTTTAATTTGAAAAGACAATAGATAGACATTAGTTAAATTAACTACATGCTTCATGTTTAACTAAACAAGTTAAAATTAATCAATACCCACTAATGTTGGTGTTAATCAAGTTAACATCTATATTATAAAAGAACGGAGATAAACCCTATATTACTGTTAAGTATAAATATGGTTGCATAAGCATTAATTAATTTAATATTTAACCCATAAAATTTTAGAGGTGTGAGACATGCAGAACGTTGCTACTAACATGAAGTTTACATAGGCACGATCGCAACGCAACGAGTTAACCCTACGTTGCTTTTAAATTTAAAACAGCATGACATAAGCATTAGTTATTCTAATTAAATATTTATGAATTATATAACCTGACACATATACAAGCACTAACCGAACCATCTCATGTTTTATATTTAAACTAAACAAATTATAACCAAGAATCAGTTAATATTAATCAAGTTAAACCTAAATTGCTTTTTAATTAATTAAAGAGAGCACTTAATAAACTAAACATTAATCAAATTTATTATATTCATAAACACGGGACATGAAAAACAGCGTTGCTAACATATCACTTACATCGCCATGACCACAAAGCAACCAAAACGGAATTATAATTTTATATTGCTTGTAATTATAAAATCAGGTGCATATATTAATTAACTAATTTAATATTCAACTATATATAGAAAAACATGTGGCACGAAAAGTATTAATACTACTGCGTAGAGCACGATGACGCGAACCTAACGCAACTTGAACGAACTAAATCAGACTTAAAATGAATAAACAGTGGCTAAATTACTGCTAGTGGCAATATCGTAAATACCTCATCATCTTCCTATGGTCGTCTTCTCCATCTGGACGTGATGTCCATGCAGCTATGGGCTGCTGCTGCTCGCAGGGGAGCTTGGGGATAGCTGGCCGGGCAGCCAGCTGCATGAGGCAGCGTGGCTGGCAGCCTGCCACGCGCCCAAGGGCAGCAGCGGCTGCTGTCCTGGCTGGCCAAACGGTTGGCAGCGGCCACACCTACGTAGCTGGCGCGCGACGCGTGGGATGCGGGGCGCCGGCGCTGTGGGGCGAGGCCGTGGGCGCGGGATGCGGTGCGGCCGCGGGTTGGGCCCTCCGGATGGCAGCGCACAGGGCCGGGATGGCCGGGAAAGGAGGAGGAAGGTGCCAGCCATGGAGGTTCGCCGGAAACCTGATCGGAAGAGAGAAAGAAGAAAGGGAACGCGGTCAAACAGTCATGGATTCGCGAAGAGGAAAGCACGACGTTGTAGAGGAGATCGATACGAACGAAGCGGAATTCGAAAAAGATGAAAAACGTGACCGGGAAAGCTCGCCGAACCTTCGCCGGAAGTTCGCCGGAACGCAAGCTGTAGATGCAGAACTTCGGCGAGGGGTGGAGGGAGCTACGAGCGGCGGCTCGCGATAAGAAGGGAGAAAATTCTAATTTACTACACGAGAGATTTCCCAAACTAGGGGCTCCTCTACGGTAGTTTTGGTGTGCTTTTACCCAAGGGATAGGTACGTATATATAGGGAGGAAAACTCTCCACCTCCATGTCAACTAGCGATATGGTGCTAATTGACGTTGCACCATCCACCTTTACTAATAGGCCTAATTAATTATTAAAGCCCATTAGTAAATAAAGACATGGGCCTTTGGGCATGAGGAAATCTGAGATATTTTATTATTTTCGGAATTAATTAATTTCATGGATAAAATAATTCTAGAAAAGTCCAGAATTGAATTTTAAGCCACGAAAAATACCTCGAAGGCTCCGAAAATTTAGGGAAAATTCTCAGAGATATTTTAGAATGAGACGAACCCAAATAAAGTATTTGGAGCTCATGAAAAGATTGATGAAGATATCAAGGAAAAAGATTAAGCTCACGGAAATTGAAATTTTAAATCCAGAAAATACCAAAAAAATTTCCGGTGAGAAGCAAACGTCGTCCTATGGTATTTTGAAAATAATAGCACTCACCAACACCAAAGACAAGCATCACACAAACACCACATTATCAAATTAATATGAGAAAGTTTAACCACAATTTTCTATATTTAAATTAGCAGCAACTTAACTTATCTAATAAATTTATTCAGATATTGAAATTATTTATTTTATTTAGTGTTTTCTATGCACAACCCAAAATTGAAAATTTTGGGGTGTGACATATTGCATGAATGCACAATAAATATCATGGATGCATAAAGGTGCAACATGCTCGGAATGAAATGCATTTCAGAAATAAAAAACAATAATCTAATCAAGTTACTTTATTAGTACGTGCAAATCTCTTCTCCGGTGGAGAAGTACTTACCTAATCTACCCAACCTAAGATATAGTTGTTCCTCTTCGGTTAAGGCCCTAACACCTAACAAACACAAGAGTAATATTACTTAGGTTACCACAGTAAGACATTCTGGACAGCAGCTCAAAGATTCTAACATAACTGGAGAATCCCAACTCCAAAAGATATGGTCTAAGACAATCTGGAAAGCTTATTAAATGCACCACAAATTGTTTTCAGACCCCAACACTGAATTCCAAAGGTTACCTAGTCGAAATTCCAAAGTTCCAGAATCTGTTCTCTCTAAACAGAGAGCAGTCAATTCTGGACTATCACTTTAAACAGCAACAACTCCCAAACTACTAAGCCAAATGTTCTCAAATTTTGACACAAGCTAATTTATCAATTTTACTACAACTTTGGTATTTACAAGTTTTCCAGCAAACACTTTTATTAAGGGTCAAACCCAAAGATACTACCAGCTGTCCAGAAAACCTAGAATTGCAAAGATTAAATATTTATTTATATGGCAAACATTCTCTAAGACCAAACTAATACTACTATAAGTTCACAAAGGTCACAAAAACACCAGAAAGTAAGGTGTGCCCACCTAGAATATTTATTTAAACTCATTTCTTAATTTACTTAAGTAATTAAGTGGAATTTTAAACATATATGTAAACTGCTCCTAAAATTCTACAAAAATTACAGGGGACTCTCTGACCCAAAAAGAGGCTACTGTAAAAATTTGAACTCAATTTATTCACATGAACTCTCTGAACAAAATTCACAAGCCCAAAAGGCTGATTTTTGTATAAATAACAAAGCATAGTAAAAAGTGTCAAACAACAGATTTCTTAATTTTCTTGGACACTCTAGGGTATCAAGACATTCTCCAAAAATTTATATGAACATTGCACATGTCGAAAAATTACTAAAATTCATTAAATATTTCCTAGAATAACAAGATAGCATTATAACTTGAAAAGTACTTAAGCACTATTGCCCAATTTTTTACCAGAGCTAGAGCAAGTATAAATTAGCCTACCCACCAAATTTCATAATTTTTGGAACACTAAAACTCAAGATATAGTTTAAATAAGTTTGCATGTGATTTAAAACACATTTCAAAGACCTATTTAAATATCCCAGAAACTACTCATCACATAGCAAACTCATATTTTTCTAAAATACTACACATCAAGTAGATTCTAATAAAATTTATCTCATGATTTTTTTGAGTAAGTGAAACCCTAGATCTAGATTTTTCAAACTACCACAAGAATCTGTGACAAAAAAGAAAAATCAGAACAACACTCTACGCGACAGTGCCGGGCCGGACTTCAAGCCGACGCGGCCCAACTCCCTCAGCGTGGCCCGTTTTTGCGCGCGGCCCGCTACGCAGCCCAGCTGGGCAAGCCAGGGCACTGACACGAGGGCCCCGCCCGACAGGGACACGGGACAGGGGAGGGGACGCTCGCCGGCGATTGCTCGCCGCCGGTGACGACTCCGGCGAGCCCGAGGGCACCGGCACGCTCACCTCAACTGTGCGCAACGATTGGTATAGCTAATTGACACTATGACCGTGGCTAGGGGGGTGGCAGTGGCAATGGCGGCCACGACCGCGTGCTTGCCGGCTCCGGCGAGCTAGCAGCGGCTCGACCCCCAAACGGCCTACCCCGTGAGCACCAGCACATCGAGGCGAACCTAGAACACCGGAGAAGGAAGGCGGTAAGGGCACCGAGAAGCACGGCCACGCGCGAGCTCAACTTGGCGGCGAAAAATGGCGGCCGCGGTGGAGGCGCAAGCTCGGCGAGCTCTACCTGAGGTCAAGCGGTCGTATGGTGTGGTCCGCGATGTGGAGGAGCTCACTGTGCGACTGTGACTACGGGGAATTGGGTGGTGGTGCTTGACTGTGGTGGATTTTTTTCGGTGGCGGCCGCTCATGCTCCTCCGGTTGCCGCACGCTCGGTGGAGAAGGAAACAAGGAGGCAGAAGAAAGGAGCAGCGAGGAAGGGCCTCCGTGCGTCGTGGCGTCTTTGGGCAACCGAGGTGAGCACCGCGTCGACGCGTGTTGCCACGCGGCGGAGGCTTCCTGTCCCTGGTCGGCCACGCATCGAGTTCAGGTTTCTGAACTTTCAGAAATGACTGAAAAAGGTCATCGGCGTTCCACAGCGACTGACAGAGGGATTTCATCGCCTCATAGCTCGTGATCAAGGCTGATTCGGTGAGAGCCGTAGTTAACAAAAGTGTAGAGCTACGTGAGGGCTTCAATATTGCCAATAGGGTCATGAGCCAATTCGGCTCGGTTAGTGAGATACAACGCTCCAAAGTGAGGCACACGAAATCTAAACTGAGTTTCAGTTACTTTCCCCGACTGAAACTCGATTTTTGAAGCATTCTAACCCATAAACCGTTGGGAACCAGGCTTGGGTGATGTTGACAATGTTGTAGAGCTACATGAGGGCTCCAACTTTGTCAATTGGCTCAAGGACTGGTTTGGCCTGGTTTGTGAGTTATAAGGTGTCAAAGTGAGGTACTGTGAAACGGTTTTCGGCTCCACACTTAGCAAAAATGGCTAAGTCCCAAAATAGCCTCTAATACTGACTTGTGGGCCATTTTTGAGCATGTTCTGATCATTTTTATGAGATGGCCATATTAGAACTTTTGTTCCTTATGAAATTCTCTACAACTTTGCTTAAGGTTGCTCCTCCATGCAAGATCTCTAAACTAGACTTTCTAATTGGTCAAACCAGATCACTCTAGGGGTCCAACTTAGTCAACAACATTTGGAAGGGCAATTTGGTAATTTTGGTCAGCAAGAACATTGCTCCACTACTTACCCTAAATGTAATTAAGGTGTTATAAGACCTAATTAGCCACTCTACACATTGGTTGCACAAAATTCCTAGTGTCACATACTTTGGCACAAGTAATTCAATACTTTCACCCAAATGTTGCAAGCTCATGTTGCACATGTTGCATGAGTGTGTTGCATAACACTTGCTAATTATGTTACACTAAAGTGGTTGACATATCTCACAAAGGAAATTGCACATAAGGTACTTGTGTGTTGCACCCTACTCACTTTTACTTCACATGAAATATAAACATATTATAAGCTTATGCATGAAATGAATGATGCTTGCTTATGCTCACGTAAATGCAATGCAATTAAGGAGCTAAACACCTGGGGTGTTACAACAGAGGTAAAAAAGGCAGCACCTAGCAACACAAGTATATTAATCATAGTAAAACAAAGTTGCAGCTGGCTCCTGCAATCCGAGTCCAATATTCACAGGACAATGTAGTTCCTAGATGAACTTCCTCCTTCTTGGCTCAAACGCCAATACCTAGATGTAGGGGTTTCCAAAGAATATGAAATGTGAAGATACCATGCACAACAAAGATCACAACCCAAGTATATGTTGAGAGAAACAAATATGGCAATTGAAAATGCAAGGAGACACGAGATTTGTCTCACCAAAGTTTAGGCTTCCAATTGAGCCCTACTCTCCAGTGGTTGAGGATAGTGAGGTCCAAGGTGGGCCATGGCCACCCCTGCTTTTGGAAGTTTTCTTTAAGTAACATTAGTCAACGTAGCTGAATCAAACAATTAAACTACCTTTGTAATCTATGAGTGACCACTCCGGTGTGCACTCTAGCTAGGTCTCTTTCAACCATGCTCTTCGATCTACTAGGTTGATCTTTTCCCTTTTGGGGGCAAAATCACACCCCTCACAAAACTTTTTTTACGGCACAACCCTCAAAAACTTGTCACGACACACTAGCATCTTGGTTGCTCACCGACGACTCCTAGCCATCTAGGATGTTAGGTCAAGATGGCTGACTATATGGGGTGAATAGTCATTTCTAAAAACTTATAATCTATGACTAGCTGATAAAACAAATGCGGAATTAAACTAATCATCTAGCCATGACTACACCCCCTCTATCTAATTTATCAAGCACTTTATAAAAGATCCTACAAAAGGCATAGCTAAGGTGCCAAGCTAGTTAGAGCTCACCTACACAAGTCTAGGTCTGGCAAAAACGGTTGAGCCTAATTTGGATATTAGAGCTCTAATTCAGTTCGCTAGTCTATCAAATTGGCTAAACCCTACCATGGGATTTCGACTAAAATAGTAGGGAAAAGTGGGATCTTCCCCAAAACAGCGAGTACCACAAGGATCCTCAACGATTGACTTCCTGTTTTCCCTTCATCCTTGTGGCGAGTCTGAAAGCCGCTGCCACTAATTTTCAACAACCATATGCATGAAAAAAGCCAAAATAGAGGTCATCTTGGTAAAAAGAAACTGTTGTGCTAGGTGAGTCACAAACAAGGTACACCTACCAATGTTTTTGTCACCTCTAACATTATAACCTTTTTATAGTATGCTTTGAGCTGTCAATATGAGTAATTGAGGTTTGTAAAAAAAACTCTTTATGAAGACCAGGATTTTGAAAAGACATATGTCTTGTAGTCAACATCTTTGAGATTTTTGTTTCATAATTTTCACCACTTTAATTGAAATATTAATGGGGTTACATATGATTTGTCTTGTTTGAACCATTCTTTTCACATTGCCAATAGAGAAAGGTTATGATAGCACGTGAAATAAAAATACCCATGACTTGTTCGAAAAGCCAAGTAATGTGAAGTATAACATTGCCATGATGATTGATTGATCAGGTACACCTACCAAGGTTTTTGTCGCTTCTACAGTTATTAATCAAAATTACTTGTAGTTGGTTTTGATAAATTTACTCAAATTACTTAGGAATACAAAACTTCTATGTGAAGTCCAGTACCCCAACAGATATATGAGTTGTATGCTTTGCCTTGAAGCTATTAATTGTATTTCATCATCACTTTAAATGAAATAGCTAGCAGATGATTTATTGTTTAATCACTCATATGTACATTACTAGTGAAAAGTAGTTATTCTTAGTGGGAAAACAATAATATTATCTAGAAATTACAATGCCAAGAAAAATGTGGTTATCTTGGTAAAAAAACTACCATGTAAGAGAAGGTAACTAGTTCGCCATATAAGAATTTGCCATGATTCTTGAGTCTTAACCAAGGTACCATAACAAGTTATTGTTTGCTTGAACCATATAACTAAAATTTACATGTATGATGTTTTGAATGATCAATAAGATACACATAGGTTTGTATAGAAAATCTCCATGAAAGTCTAGGATCCCATCTCATTCATGAGTTGTTTTCATTGCCCTCATTGGATTATATATTTTCTTGATCATTTCAAATGAAACTAATCGTGGCAATGGATGATTGGTGTTTTTTGAACCAACTTTTTCACATTTTTAGTTAGAAATGTTATGTAACCAATAAAAAATCATAATTTGCTAGAATAAATAACTTCATTTAGGAAATAATTTCCAACAAAACTAGAGTGGCAGGACATCCATGAAAGCTTAATATGGAAGATAATGGCATGAACTAGAAAACTTTTGTGATGCACTTTCAAAGAAAGGAAATAATCATCTTTCATAGATAAGTTTGATATTCTATTTCAATACCAACATAGACTTATCCATAAAGCAACTTTAGCATTTTGGGGGAACACAAACCGATTGCAATTTTAAAAGATATCCATAGTCCTGAAACCAAAAGACTTATTCACTTGACCATAAAAAATCCCAAGGCATTGATATGAACTTCAAAAGCGTGTTTTCTTTTAAAAAATCCAACCAAAGCCTGCCATTTCTGCCCCAATCTAAAGCAGGTGTAGGCCTAGACAAAAGCAAACAAAAATTAGTGTGGGGTGTTCTGAGCGCAAGAAGGTAGGTAAGCGCCCCTCCCCTACCAAAACAATAATTTGTGTAGCTCCCCTCCTACTCCATCTAATTTCTCTGGTTGGAGAGATCTCCGTTGTTATCGCCAACTTTCAGTGGAAACTGAAAGCCTTTCCTACTTAATGTTGAAATGTAAGCAACTGCCACCAACTTCAACAAACCATACACATAAAAAACATACGAAAGTCATATTTGTAAAAACAACTGCCATGGTAGGTGAGTTAAAAACAAGGAACACCTATCAAGGTTTTGGTCGATTCTAAAGCTATAACTTAATCTTGTTTGTAGTATGTTTTTAGCAATCAATAATAGCTATTTAGTTTTTTACATAAGTTTTTGTGAAATCATGGATTCCAAAAGGCATATTAGTCATTTTCATTGTGTTTTGAAACTTAATGGTTACATATGATCTCTGTTTCAACTTATCACATTGCTAAGTGTAACACTCTAGGTGTTAAGTTTACATTAGCACCTGCAATTGCATGAGCACGAACATCATTTATGCATTCATGAGCATACTCATATGATGGTGTCTTGGTTTGAATTTAAAATTTGCAAACTTTGATTTCATGAATTGGTGTAAAGTTTATATACAATGCAATGGTACAATTAGTGGTATGTTTGATAAGCAATTTATTACAAATAAAAGTACCAAAATTTTGAATAAGTTATATTTTGCAAAACCTTAATTTGAAATTCAAATTTAAAATTTAAAAACCTAATTTCAAAAACACTTGGAATTTGAAGTTGGTCCAAAAAGCAAAGTTGTAGAGTTTAATTTTTTGAACAACTTTTACTTTGGGAGTTTTTGAAGTTTTTACATGAATTTGAAAGTAATTTGTTGAATTTGAAATTGGGGAAAACTGCTACAGTGATGTGCCGTGCTCTGTTTCCCTCCCTCTCGCTCTCTGTTCAGGGCCGCCGCCGTGTCCTCCTTCGCGTGGGCGCAGGAACACGCGGCCAACCACCTGGCCGTGGCCGCGAAGGTGCTGGCCACCTCTCTTTCCTCTCCCTCGCCATTAAAGCCAGTCGCGGCCGCCATTTCCTCTTTTCTTCTTCCTTTCGCCACCGCCAATGAGCTCTGATCCGCCAGCAAAACACCGCACCACCGCTCACCGTTTGCTCTAATTGATCATGCGGTTGTGTTCACCATTTCCTTGTGCACCTCCTGAGCTAGCTTGCGCAGCCTCGCCTCGCTAGAATCGCGCACGCGCGCGGTTCTTCTCCGCGGCCGGCCGCTAGCGCCGCCGAGGTCCGGCCACCGTGGCCAAGACGCTCAGGTGCATCTCTCTTCCTCCCATTGCGCGCCTTAGCTTCGCCTTACTTCCCTGGTGCTCTTGAACCTGCCCGCCGGCCGCCTTCCTTGCCGGAGCCCGCAAGCCGCCGCCGCCCGCTTGAACCGCCGCCGCCTTGCGTCGCCGCCGCGCTTTCCATTGCGTCGGGCCCCAACCACCGGCTCCTCCAGGTCCAGCTCGGCGAGAGGGAGCCGCCAGTGACCTTCTCGTAGCCGGGGCATCGCCGCCGACAAAGGTCCGGCCGGTCAGCGCCACCCCCTACTTTCCTCTCACTGGCAGGTGGGGTCACTGCGGGCCCCAGCCGTCAGCCACGCTAGGCCTTCCTGCACGGGGCAGCCTGCTGCTGGGCCGCGCCTCCGCACGGCCGTTTTGGGCTGCCACGCCTCACGCGTGGGCCGCGCGCGCGCCTGCGCCCCGCGTGGACTGAGCTGGGCCGCCTGGGGCCAAGTTTGGTTTTCCTTTTTCTTCAAGCGTTTTAATAATTTCCATAATATGCTGAACTTTAGAAAATTATAACTAAATAATTAGTGATGCTAAAAATATGAAACTTTTTGGGTGGGCTTGTTATGATATGTACTTTCATGTAAAAATATGAGTTAAGCTTTATATGTAGTTCTGATAGGCTTAAAAATTACCTCCTTTAATTATGAAATGGACCTATTTTTTAGAAGTTAAAATATTAATCCAAAAATTATGAAACTTGTTTTGTAGCTGTTTTATGATAAAACCAACCTCCACAAAAAGTTTGGTCTCAATTAGACAACTTTTAATTATCCATGTAATATAGGCCTTATTTATCAAATTGATAAATGCGTGCATATGCTTTAATCGGACTACACCACTTTACTTCTTGGCATGTATGTGATGTATATAAACTATTGATATGCTAACCATGCCTAGAACTATATTGCTAGATGTAGGCTAAACTAGTCTTCTGTACTGGAGAAGAGATATGCACTTACTCGATAAAAAGAATTAATAATTGATCACCATTTTGCCACTTCTTGTTGCATGTTTAGTAGGCTTGTTCATGTGCATTAGGGTTGCATTAATCATCGTTGTTGCTTACATCATATCTTCCTTTGATTTGCATCTCCTGTGCATTCCTTTTAATTATGCACCATATTCGTGCATATAGGATCGGAGGAGGACGCCCCGTTGGTGGAGTTCGTGGTCGTGAAAAAGGAGAATCTTCAAAAGCAGCAACCCGAAGAAGACGAGTAGGTCCATGAGTAGCTTTGGAACACCTTTGTGATTCCGCTAACTTCAGTAAAGGTAAGCCCCGGAACATTCTAAGTCTCCTATCTCTCTTTTAAAAATGCACTTGAGTATATCTTTTATGTTGTGCATTAAGTTATAAGAGTTGATTTGAAACCGTTGATGCATGACTTACCTTGTCCACAATAAATAAACCTGCAACTTTACTAGTATTGGTGAATCACTTGATGCTTAGCTATGCTTAGACCGGTAGAAGTCGGGTGATTCCTGTCATCCGTGGGATATAGGTGGCTACGCTATCATGGTTGGCAACATTTGTTATCATGGAAATGAACCATGTGATAATGGATAACTGGAGACCGGGCGGGATTGGTATTTATATATGCAATAAGACATGGAGGTCTTGTGTGTATGTTTTTATCCTGTCTGTGTCGCTTAAGGACCGTACCATTGTCTGGCCCCTTGGTTGAGATTGAATGTACCTTGCACATAACGGCCGGATAACTCGTTCCGACCGTGAAGCCAAGTACCCCGTTCGAGGTGAGTTTGGACTGTGGTACGCATCGCGGGGAGGCGAGAAACGAAGCGGAGGGGCGGGGTTGACCGTGGGTAGGTGAAGGGTCGAGATGGCGGACTAGAGGGGGGGTGAATAGTCATTTCTAAAATTAATAGCGTCGGTAAACCGAAACAAATACGAAATTAAAACTATCGGTCTAGCCAAGACTACACCCCTCTAAGTTCACAAGCACCTCACAAAGATCCTAATTATGTAACTAAGGTGCTTTCCTTAGCAAGAGCTCTCCTAAACAATTCTAGAGTAAGGTCACACAAACCTATGCACTAGTACTTTAGCAATGCTAGGGAGCTCCTACATAATTCTAGTAAGCAAAAGCACAAAGCCACATATGCTCGCTAGCAATGCTCAATAGCAAGGCAACAAATGCCAAACTAGAGAGCGCAAATTACTTAGCTACACAAACTAAGCAATATGACTAACAAGGTTACACAAACCAAATTAGCCACGTAACGGGAGCTACTTCTATGCTACACAAGTAAGAAGGTAACTAGCAAACTACACAAGCAAACTAGTTACAAGAGCAACTACACAAGCACAAGTATATGAATGTAAATATAAGCTTGTGAATCGAAAGCAAACCATCGAGAAGATGTACACAATGTTGACACGGCGGTTTTCACCGAGGTTTACTTGGTTGCCACCAAGCTAGTCCCCGTTGTGACGATACACCCACTTGCTGGATCACGAGCTAATTGACTATCAAGAGTCAAACCCTCAGCGGGTGCCGCACATCCACTCTCAAGATGGGGATCCTCTAAGCCACGAGCTTTACTAGAGTTGCTCTTCGCGATCCCCACGGGGTGAGCACAATCCCCCTCACAAATCCTCCTCTAGAGCCACGCACAATCTCCACGCGTGCTTCAACGGAGTCGCAAGCCACCAAGCCATCTAGGAGGTGGCAACCTCCAAGAGTAATAAGCACCACCGGCTTGCAACTCGATCACCCAGTGTCACTCGATGTAATCCTCACGACGCAACGCACTAGAATCGCTCTCTCACTCGATCGGATGATCACTATCAAGCTCAAGTGAGCTAGAGGGCTCTCAAGCACACCAACACAAGCCACCAAGGCCTAAGGGTGCTCAGCTACCGGCTATGGCCAGCCACAACATCTATATATAGCTCCACAATGAAATAGAGCCGTTGGAAACCCACTGGGCGTTTTTCGGGGGCGACAGACGCTGTATAGTAGCGTCCGTCGCTCCTACGCGTGCCACGTGTCCTAGCGACCGAAGTCCAATGGTCGACTTCCTCAGCAACAGACGTGTTCGACGCTTTATGGGCGCGTGTCTGTCGCACCGACAGATGCGGTCTAGTACGCTCCGCGCCGCGCTCGAACACGACAGACGCATCTGTCGGTCGACCGACAGATGCGACTGAGCGTCTGTCGCTGCCACCGCGTGCTCGCCCGAACGCGACAGACGCGACCCGGCGTCCGTCGAAGCCGAGGCTCGCAGCGCTGCATACGCCACTTGTGACAAACGCTGACGTCAGCGTCTGTTGCTCGAGCATGGCCGCGTCCGACACACGCGCCATCACCGAGTAGCACTGTGCTGCTAGGGTAAGCCGATAGACGCACGGTGAAGGGTTGAGATGGCGGACTAGAGGGGGGGTGAATAGTCCTTTCTAAAACTTAAACGTGTTGGCTAACTAAAACAAATGCGGAATTAAACTTATCGGTCTAGCCAAGACTACACCCCTCTAACTAAGTTCACAAGCACCTCACAAAGATCCTAATTAAGCAACTAAGGTGCTTTTCTTAGCAAGAGCTCTCCTATTTAATTCTAGAGCAAGGTCACACAAACCTATGCACTAGTACTTTACAAGCAAGAGGGAGCTCCTACACAACTAGTGAAGCAAAAGCACAAAGCTCCTAAGCTCACTAGCAATGCTCAATAACAAGGCAACTAATGCTAAATTAAAGAGCGCAAAACACTTAGCTACACAAACTAAGCAATGTGACTAACAAGGTTACACAAACCGAATTAGCCACGCAAAGGGGATACTTCTAGCTACACAAGCAAGAAGATAACTAGCAAGCTACCCAAGCAAACTAGTTACGAGAGCAACTACACAAGCACAAGTATATATGAAAGTAAATACAAGCTTGTGTTGCACGAAAGCAAACCACTGAGAAGAGTAGACAATGTTGACACGGTGATTTTCTCCCGAGGTTCACTTGGTTGCCACCAAGCTACGTCCCCGTTGTGTCGACCAACACTTCGTGGTTCGGCGGCTAATCGGTCACACACCGAGCCTCTCAAAAGGCACCACAAGAACCTACCATAAAGTGTGGTAGCTCAATGACATGCTCAACTAGAGTTGCTCTTCGTGATCCCCGCGGGGTGAGCACAATCCCTCTCACAAAGCTTCTCCGGAGCCTCGCACAATCTTCTTACGAGCTTCGACGGAGCCACAAGCCACCAAGTCGTCTAGGAGGTGGCAACCTCTAAGAGTAACAAGCACCACCGGCTTGCAACATGATCACCTAGTGCCACACGATGCAATCTCTCAAAGCAACGCACTAGAATCGCTCTCTCACTCGATCCGATGAACACTATCAAGTATGAGTGAGTTAGAGGGCTCCCAAGCACTACCACATAAGCCACTAAGGCTAAAGTGTGCTCAGCTTCCGGCCACGACCGGCCAAGGCATCTATTTATAACCCCATGGTCAAATAGAGCCGTTACCCCTTCACTGGGCAGATTTCGGGACGACCGGACGCGCCGGTCGTAACTGACCGGACGCGCTCAGCCGCGTCTGATTCTCCAACGGTCACTGACCCCTAACGGTCAAACCAGCGATCGGACGCGCCGCTGCCATGACCGGACGCGCCGATCGCACTGAACCGCGCGCCCGCGAAGCAACGACCGGACGCGCCCCTCGCAACGACCGGACGCGTTCCTTGCGACGACCGGACGCGACAGTGCCAGCGTCCGGTTAGAGTCCAGTAAGCACCTTCAACGATCGGACACGTCCGATCACGTGTGACCGGACGCGCCGCGCGTCCGATCATCCTTGCGTTCTGCAATTCCCACTGGGCGCATGACCGGACGCGCTGGTCCCGCGAGTGACCGGACGCGCTGGTTACAAACCCCAACACCCGCGTCTGCGCTGTACTGACCGGACGCGTCCGGTCATACCATGACCATGTCCGGTGCAGCGTCCGGTCACCTCTATGACCTCCGTTCGCCTCCGTTTCTTTTCTGACTTCCGGCGTAGTGGAAAATAGACATTTCAACTGCATGAAAACGCCTGAATCCCGCGCTCGCAAGCTCGGCGAGAGGGAGAGAGGACCCCAAACCCTCTCTACCGCTCAAACTTCATCGCCTTCGTAAATGTGCCAACACCAACAAGTGATCACCACCTTGTGCATGTGTGTTAGCATTTTCATAATCATTTTACCGAAGGAGTTAACCACTCAACTTGCCACGCCACTCGATCCTAGCAACGATGCATAGTTAGATCACACGAGTGGCACTAGATGACCGATATGCAAACAAGTTTGCCCCTCTTGATAGTACGGACATCTATCATAAACCCGGTCATCAACTTCTGTAAGGTCCTAGATGGCTAGAGGGGGGGTGAATAGCCTATAAAAATTCTACAAGCACCACTAAGCAAACTTGTTAGAATAACAAACGGCGTAAAGCGAGTTTTGCTTAGCCAAAGGTTGTGATGCAAGCCTCCTATCCACAAGTCTAGTAGATTATGATCTCTAGTTCACACAAGTGCTAAGTCACCAACTTACACTAGTGAGCAAGCTAACAACTACTAGAAAAGGCTACCACTAGAGCTACACAAGATAATCTAGTAAAAGTAAATACGAGAGAAAGGATTGTGAATCTTATACCGACGGTGGAGTGAAGATGTTGCCAATCACCAAGATGATATACAAACAATTAATATTGACAACAACACAATATGTAGACCAATCACCGGAAGACAAGAGACACAATATTTTTGTTCACCCGGTGTTCACTTGTGCACCGACAAGCTACGTCACCGGTTGTGTCGACCAACACTTAGATGGTTCCTCGGTGTGACCCTCAAGTCACTTGCCCCTCAAGGCACGCCCCGCAAGGCACCGCAAGACACCACTCTCAAGTGAGGTAACTCAATGACACGCGCAATCCAATAGAGTTGCTTTTGGCGTCCCGCCGAGGAAAGCACAAGAACCTCTTACAAACAACCGGAGGTGGCCAAGAACAATCACCTTCTCTTGCCAACGCCTCCAACAATCTCCAAGCCGGCTAGGAGCGGTACTCTCCAAGAGTAACAAGAAATCCACCGGCTAAACCACCCACAAGTGCCACTAGATGCCCTCAAGCTATGCAATGCACTTTGGGATCACTCAATCTCACTTTTGATTTGCAATCAAGCAAGAGAGATGAGTGGGAGGAGTAGCTCTAGCTCAAAGGATGCACGAGAGTGTTAGAAATGCCAAGCGACCTCCCCAAGGGCCGGCCAACGAGTATTTATAAGCACCCCAAACAAATAGAGCCGTTGCAACTCCACTGACCGTTTTTTCGGGACGACCGGACGCGCCGGTCGAAACTGACCGGACGCGCTCAACCGCGTCCGGTCCTCCAACGGTCACTGCGCCAACGGTCAAATCCCATGACCGGACGCGCCTCTCAACCGACCGGACGCGCCGGTCGCACAGCACCGCGCACGCGAAGCAATAACCGGACGCGCCCCTCGCAACGACCGGACGCGCCGATCCGCACAGCACCCGCGCCGCGAAACAACGACCGGACGCACTCCTCGCAACGACCAGACGCGACAGTGCCAGCGTCCGGTCGGAGTCCAGTAAGCTCCTTCAACGACCGGACGCGTCCGATCGCGTGTGACCGGACGCGCCCCGCGTCCGATCGTCTTTGCGAACCGCAGTTCCTTCAGGGCGCCTGACCGGACGCGCCGGTCCCGCGAGTGACCGGACGCGCCGGTTGCAAACCCTAGCCCGCGCGCCCGATACCGCGCTGTACTGACCGGACGCGTCCGGTCACACCGTGACCGCGTCCGGTGCAGCGTCCGGTCACCTCAGTGACCCCGTTCGCCTCCGTTTCTTTTCCGACTTTCGGCGTAGTGGAAAATAGGCATTTCATTTCCCCGAAATCGCCTGAATCCCGCGCTCACACGCTCGGCGGGAGGGAGAGAGGAACCCAAACCCCTCTCTACCCGCAAACCACAGCGCGACCAACGCCACCTTTGCAAATGTGCCAACACCATCAAGTGTACAACTCCATGTGCTTGTGTGTTAGCTTTTTCTCAAACATTTTTCAAAGGTTTTCCAATTAGCTCACTAGGCCCTACATGCAATGCACTTCATGAATTCACCTAGTGGCACCTGTGCATCGAATAACCGATAAGACTTCCCCTCTTAATAGTTCGGCTATCGATCCTAAACCACTCACACCCTCTATGGTGTCTTGAGTGTAAAACAAAATGGCCCTATGGTTATACCTTTGCCTTGAGCCCATTTTGTTTCTCCAAATGATATGATCCATTTCATATCATCACATGACCGTCTCGATCCATCGACCTTGACTTCACTTGCTCTTCACCGTTGCATCGGTCCGTCGGCGCTAAGTCTTGCTCAAGCTTCACCATCGCATGGTCCTTCGCTTCGAAGCCTCGACTTGCCCTTCACCTTCACAACCGGTCCATCGAGCCAAGCCTCATCTTGGTCTTCACCATCTTGGTCATATGAGTCAATGTCATGTCTCATATTCAATGACCACTTTTATCTAAATCATCCACTTAGATACAAAGGTTAGTCCTAGGTTTCATCAATTAGCCAAAATCAAACTAGGGACTTTCAATCTCCCCCTTTTTGGTAATTGATGACAACCCTCACAAAGATGATTTTGATAATAAAAGTTTTGAACTTGTCATACTTGTCCAATCATTATGCTCATAAATAAAATTTGGACAATTATCACAAGCTCGGTTTTGGTAGCATTAGCTCTCTCTACGTGTGTGCATAGAGTTTGGATTGAAAGCTTCGCACATATGCATAGATATAAGTGTTGAGAGAGTAATTCTACCAAAATGATGCTATGGTGTAAGAAATGGACCTTTGAAGCGTGATACCAATCGGAGTTGCCTTTTACACCATCCTTAGCATCATGAAGTAACTAGACATCCATCAAAACTCAAGAACCCCGTGAGATTAACATTATATGTAAAGGTTCTTGGACCACTTGTAAAGCTAACCACTTGTAAAGCTTTAGGCAAGTCTAGATACCACATGTAAACTATTCCTATGCATGCTAGTAGATCATTTCATCATCCAATTTCTATACTGGCATTGCACCACACAAGCATGTATATTGAATTTAAATACATGTGCAATGAGCAAGTCATATGAGAATGCACAAACAAATGCAACAACTTTGTTTATGAGCTTGCTCCCCCTACTTGTGTGCATCAACAAATTTTATTTACCCCTTTATCAAGTTGAATCATCTTTTTCTCTCCCCCTTTGTCAACAACTTACCCAAAAAGGGGATCAAATTGTGGAGAGAAGGAAAAGTGTTTGATGGAGTAGATTGAAATTAATTGGATACCACATGTAAGGTTAAAAATTTATCAAATTTGGTTTAACCTAGAATACTTGCCAAAGATATTTAATTCGATTTGAACCAAAGACAAGCTTCTTCACTCCTCAAAATAAGGGTTATCTTGCCTATGTTGAATTAAACACTTATAGCAAATCTTCTAGATTCAACACTAGGTTTACAAGCTCACAAACATGTCATATGCCACCACTAGATCAAAACAAACATAGAGGCAATAGTGGTAACATATATCCATCAAATTCATTTGATTTATCATGAATGCTCATGCATACCACTTATTATGTCTACATGCTCTAGCAAGTCCTTAGCATAGGATGAATGACATGTCAATCAATTTTACCTTGCAATGTCGAAGGAGAGGCATGTCAATAAGTGGGTGGGGTGCATTCAACTCATGTTTGAGAAATCAAGAATGTTCAATTCATTCCTTAGCTTGCAAAACCTCTTTTCATCAAGTGGCTTAGTGAGAATATCGGCAAGTTGATCATCGGTGCCAACACTTTCAATGGCAATATCTCCCTTTTGTTGATGATCTCTAATGAAATGATGTCTTATGTCAATATGCTTTGTTCTTCCATGTTGAACCGGGTTTTGTATCATCTTGATTGCACTCTCATTATCACATAGCAACGGCACATTCTTGAAGTTGAGGCCATAATCCTTCAAAGTTGATTTCATCCATAGCAATTGTGCACAACAACTCCCCGCACTCACATATTCGGCTTCGGCGGTAGAGATTGCCACACTATTTTGTTTCTTTGAGGACCATGACACAAGTGATCTTCCAAGTAATTGACATGTGCCACTTGTGCTCTTCCTATTGATCTTGCAACCCCCATAGTCGGAGTCCGAATATCCAATCAATTCAAACTTTGACCCCTTGGGATACCATAGTCCAACATTTCTTGTTTGCTTCAAGTACCTCAATATTCTTTTTGCCGCCGTGAGATGACTTTCTCTAGGTGAGGCTTGATATCTAGCACACATGCAAACACTAAACATGACATCCGGCCTTGATGCGGTGACATAGAGTAGACTTCCAATCAAAGACCGATATTCCTTTTGATTCACCATTTTGCCATCAAGATCACTATCCAAATTGCCATTTGTGCCCATTGGAGTTGAAATTGGCTTTGCATCTTGCATTCCAAACTTCTTCAACATGTCCCTTATGTATTTCTCTTGACTCACAAATGTTCCATTCTTCAATTGCTTGACTTGGAGACCAAGGAAGTAGCTAAGTTCACCAATCATAGACATTTCAAACTCTTTGGCCATCATAGCACCAAATTCTTCACAATAAGCTTGATCGGTTGATCCAAAGATGATGTCATCAACATATATTTGCACTATGAATAGATCATTTCCAATCTTCTTGGTGAATAGAGTAGTATCAACCTTACCCATTTTGAATCCCTTAGAGAGAAGGAAATCCCTTAGCCTCTCATACCATGCTCTAGGTGCTTGCTTTAAGCCATATAAAGCCTTCTTCAACTTGTAGACATGGTTGGGTTTCTTGTCATCTTCAAATCCAGGTGGTTGCTCAACAAATACTAACTCATTGATGATCCCATTGAGAAATGCACTTTTGACATCCATTTGATATAGTTTGATATTGTGTGCACAAGCATAAGCCAATAGAATCCTTATTGCCTCCAATCTTGCCACGGGAGCATATGTCTCATCATAGTCAAGACCTTCAACTTGAGTGTAACCTTGAGCAACTAGTCTTGCTTTGTTTCTCACTACAATGCCATCTTGATCTTGCTTGTTTTTAAACACCCACTTGGTTCCAATCACATTGTAGTCATTTGGCCTTTCTACCAATTCCCAAACATCATTTCTTGTGAAATTGTTAAGCTCTTCTTGCATAGCCATGATCCAATCGGCATCCATCAAAGCTTCTTCTATCTTCTTTGGTTCTATGGTTGACACAAATGATGCATGCTCACAAAACATAGTCAATCTTGATCTTGTTTGCACACCACTTCTAATATCACCAATAATACTATTAATGGGGTGATCTCTTGAAACATGTTGTGGTTGGAGTACTTGCACTTGATTGCTTGAGCTTGGTTGATCACTTGATGTATCTCGATGAGAATAACTAGCACCATAATTTTGCACTTGAGAGTCACTAACTAGCTTGAATGGTGAATTGAGCACTTGATCTTTATCATCATCTTGAATATCAATTACTTGCTTTGCTCTAATGTCCCCAATGTCCATGTTCTTCATTGCTTCCACCAATTGAGTTCCACCAACATCATCTAGATTCTCTTCTTCATCTTGTGACCCATTGGTTTCATCAAATTTCATATCATGGACTTCTTCTAGAATGCCACTTGAGTTGTTCCAAACTCTATAAGCTTTGCTTGTAGTTGAATAACCAAGTAGGAACCCCTCATCACATCTTTTGTCAAACTTCCCCAATCTAGTGCCCTTCTTCAAGATATAGCATTTACAACCAAACACCCTAAAGTAAGAAATATTGGGCTTTCTTCCATGAAGTAGCTCATATGGGGTTTTCTCTAGCAATGGATGACAATATAGTCTATTGATGTAGTAGCAAGCGGTATTGATTGCTTCATCCCAAAAAGATTGACTCACATTGTACTCATGAAGCATTGATCTAGCCATATCAAGCAATGTTCTATTCTTTCTCTCAACTAGACCATTTGATTGTGGAGTGTACTTGGCCGAGAATTGATGTCCAATACCATAATGATCACAAAGTTCTTCAATTCTTGTATTCTTGAACTCACTTCCATTGTCACTTCTCACTTTCTTGATTCTAATCTCAAACTCATTGTGAACTCTAGTGAGAAATGTCTTGAAGGTGTCAAACACTTCACTTTTGTCACTAAGAAAGAATACCCATGTGAATCTTGTGAAGTCATCCACTATGACAAAGCCATACTTGTTGCCGCCTATGCTTGTATATGTTGTTGGTCCAAATAGATCCATGTGCATCAATTCAAATGCTTTGCATGTGCTCATTGTACTCTTCTTTGGATGTGAGCTTCCAACTTGCTTCCCGGCTTGACATGCACTACAAAGCTTATTCTTCTCAAATTCAACATCTTTCAAACCATTGACAAGATTGTGAGTTGTAAGCTTCTTCAATTGTTTCATGCCAACATGACCAAGCCTTCTATGCCAAAGCCAACCCATGCTTGATTTGGAGACTAAGCAAGTTGTCAAAGAAGTTTCTCTAGCATTGAAGTCAACTAGGTAGAGATTCTCATATCTAAAGCCCTTGAATGCCACATTTGAATCATCCACACTAATAACTTCCACATCATCAACCCCAAAGATGCATTTGTAGCCTAGATCACATATTTGTGCCACGGATAGAAGATTGAAATCCAAACTTTCAACTAGCAACACATTGGAGATACTCATATCATTTGATATTGCAATCTTGCCCAAGCCAATAACCTTGCCTTTCTTGTTATTGCCAAATGTGATAGAATCAACACCACTATCATTGTCATTGAATGAATCAAACATTCTTGATGTACCAGTCATGTGTTGAGTGCACCCACTATCAATAATCCAATGCCTTCCTCCGGCTTTGTAATTGACCTACAAGCAAATCAATGAAGCTTAGGTACCCATTTTTGCTTGGGTCCTTGTAGGTTAGTAACTAAGCTCTTTGGTACCCAAATAGCCTTCTTCTTTGGGCCCACAATTGGTGTACCAACAAACTTAGCTTGCACACCCTTCACACCCTTGGTAAGCACATAGCAAGAATCAAAAGGTATAGCATTAACAAAGTTCTTGTTTTGGTTCTTTTTATTGCAATTATGCTCTAGGTGCCCAACTTGCTTGCATCTATTGCAAAACCGACCATTGCCCTTCACAAAGCTAGGCTTTGGAGTTGCAAAGGCCGACTTGCCTTTCTTGGGGGTGTAGCCCAATCCCTCTTTGTTAAGAGAGAACCTTTGGCTACCCAAGCACTTAAGCAAGCGGGCCTCACCACCATAGGCCTTGCCTAGGGCGTGAGTGAGCTCATCCACCTCTCTCTTGAGAGTCTCATTCTCAACCATTAGTGAGGCATCACAAGTGAAACCATCACTAGTAGTAGAGGTAGAGTTGGTGGTGGATGAAGAGCTACAAAAAGGGTTAGCATTTG
Source organism: Saccharum hybrid cultivar R570 (assembly GCA_038087645.1). Classification (NCBI taxonomy): domain Eukaryota; kingdom Viridiplantae; phylum Streptophyta; class Magnoliopsida; order Poales; family Poaceae; genus Saccharum; species Saccharum hybrid cultivar. The sequence goes on along the minus strand of JAQSUU010000627.1, from coordinate 600,001 downwards.
ACATGATGATAGGTTCATTAAAGGATTCATCAATTATATCACATGTAACACCTATATCACATGATACAACAACCTCCTTCTTTTCTTGTTGCTCAAGTAGCAATGAGTGAACCTTTTCAAGCTTGAAATGAGCCTTACCAAGATCCTCATGGTCTTCCACTAGACTCTCATGAGTGGTCTTAAGCTCACTAAGAACTTTCTCAAGTATTGCTACTTTCATTGAAAGCTTCTTACACTCTTTGTCCTTGGCAATAGCTATGTCTCTAGTTTGTTGCATCAAGTCATATAGTTGTTCTTTAGTTGGTTCATCATCATTATTTTCATTATTATTATCATTATCACTATCATGTGCATATTCCATTTCACTTTCATCATCACTCTCATCATATAATACCTTAGCTTCTTTAGCCATGAAGCATGAAGAGGATGAATCAAATAGTGATGGCTTCTTGTTGATAGCAATGGAAGCAAAAGCCTTGTTGGATGATTCTTCTTCTTCTTCATTATCATCACTTTCCCAAGTGATCACATAGGCACCATTTTTGCCTTTCTTGAATGTCATCTTGGCCTCTCTCTTCTTCTTTTCAAACTTGTCCTTTTTGTTCTTCTTCTTATCATAAGGACATTCCGCTTGAAGGTGCTCGGTGCTATCACAATTGAAGCACTTTCTTTGTTGCCCATTTCTTTTCTTAAAGCCTCTTCTCTTGATGAACATGTGACCCATCTTCTTGACTACAAGAGCAAGTGCCTCATCATCAATTTCAAATTCCCCATCTTCATTGTTGTCTTCTTCTTCTTCAATGATGGTAGCTTTGCCCTTGGAGGAGGTGGCCTTGAATGCCACGGTCTTCTTCTTCTCATCTTCCACCTTTTCCTTGTCATCAACATCTTGATCATATTTGTCATAGGTCAATACTTCACCAAGCAAATCATTAGGCTTCATTGTTTCAAGCCCATCTCTTTGCAACATCATGATCAACATCTTGAATCTTCTAGGTAAGCTCAATAAGAACTTGTGACAAAAATCTTGATCTTGAGTTTTGTGCCCTAAACTCTTGAGATCATTGACTATTACTTGCAATCTATGAAACATTTCAATGATTGTTTCATCATCCTTTTTCTTGAAGTTCTCAAACTCACTCTTGAGCCCATATAGCTTGGCACTCTTCACAACCTTAGTGCCTTCATATGTCTCACTCAACCTTGTCCATACTTCACTAGCCAATTCCAAATCTTTGATGCCCTCAAACACTTTTGTGTCAATACCATTGTAGAGTGTATTGAGAGCCATTCTATTGCATGTTCTATTTGCTCTATCTTCATCGGTGAGATGATTGGGATCAATGATAGCAAAATCATTCTCGGTGACTTGCAATACTCTCTCATGAATAGAACCAAGGTACATTGTCATCTTTCTCCTCCAATGAGCAAAAGAACTAACACCATCAAAGAACGGTGGCTTGCCCCCAACATGATTGAACACAATTTGAGCCATTTTTCACACCGAAGGATGTTAAGCCTTGATTAAAACGGTGACCACGGCTCTGATACCACTTGTAAGGTCCTAGATGGCTAGAGGGGGGGTGAATAGCCTATAAAAATTCTACAAGCACCACTAAGCAAACTTGTTAGAATAACAAACGGCGTAAAGCGAGTTTTTCTTAGCCAAAGGTTGTGATGCAAGCCTCCTATCCACAAGTCTAGTAGATTATGATCTCTAGTTCACACAAGTGCTAAGTCACCAACTTACACTAGTGAGCAAGCTAACAACTACTAGAAAAGGCTACCACTAGAGCTACACAAGATAATCTAGTAAAAGTAAATGCGAGAGAAAGGATTGTGAATCTTATACCGACGGTGGAGTAAAGATGTTGCCAATCACCAAGATGATATACAAACAATTAATATTGACAACAACACAATATGTAGACCAATCACCGGAAGACAAGAGACACAATATTTTTGTTCACCCGGTGTTCACTTGTGAACCGACAAGCTACGTCACCGGTTGTGTCGACCAACACTTAGATGGTTCCTCGGTGTGACCCTCAAGTCACTTGCCCCTCAAGGCACGCCCCGCAAGGCACCGCAAGACACCACTCTCAAGTGAGGTAACTCAATGACACGCGCAATCCAATAGAGTTGCTTTTGGCGTCCCGCCGAGGAAAGCACAAGAACCTCTTACAAACAACCGGAGGTGGCCAAGAACAATCACCTTCTCTTGCCAACGCCTCCAACAATCTCCAAGCCGGCTAGGAGCGGTACTCTCCAAGAGTAACAAGAAATCCACCGGCTAAACCACCCACAAGTGCCACTAGATGCCCTCAAGCTATGCAATGCACTTTGGGATCACTCAATCTCACTTTTGATTTGCAATCAAGCAAGAGAGATGAGTGGGAGGAGTAGCTCTAGCTCAAAGGATGCACAAGAGTGTTAGAAATGCCAAGCGACCTCCCCAAGGGCCGGCCAACGAGTATTTATAAGCACCCCAAACAAATAGAGCCGTTGCAACTCCACTGACCGTTTTTTCGGGACGACCGGACGCGCCGGTCGAAACTGACCGGACGCGCTCAACCGCGTCCGGTCCTCCAACGGTCACTGCGCCAACGGTCAAATCCCATGACCGGACGCGCCTCTCAACCGACCGGACGCGCCGGTCGCACAGCACCGCGCACGCGAAGCAATAACCGGACGCGCCCCTCGCAACGACCGGACGCGCCGATCCGCACAGCACCCGCGCCGCGAAACAACGACCGGACGCGCTCCTCGCAACGACCAGACGCGACAGTGCCAGCGTCCGGTCGGAGTCCAGTAAGCTCCTTCAACGACCGGACGCGTCCGATCGCGTGTGACCGGACGCGCCCCGCGTCCGATCGTCCTTGCGAACCGCAGTTCCTTCAGGGCGCCTGACCGGACGCGCCGGTCCCGCGAGTGACCGGACGCGCCGGTTGCAAACCCTAGCCCGCGCGCCCGATACCGCGCTGTACTGACCGGACGCGTCCGGTCACACCGTGACCGCGTCCGGTGCAGCGTCCGGTCACCTCAGTGACCCCGTTCGCCTCCGTTTCTTTTCCGACTTTCGGCGTAGTGGAAAATAGGCATTTCATTTCCCCGAAATCGCCTGAATCCCGCGCTCACACGCTCGGCGGGAGGGAGAGAGGAACCCAAACCCCTCTCTACCCGCAAACCACAGCGCGACCAACGCTACCTTTGCAAATGTGCCAACACCATCAAGTGTACAACTCCATGTGCTTGTGTGTTAGCTTTTTCTCAAACATTTTTCAAAGGTTTTCCAATTAGCTCACTAGGCCCTACATGCAATGCACTTCATGAATTCACCTAGTGGCACCTGTGCATCGAATAACCGATAAGACTTCCCCTCTTAATAGTTCGGCTATCGATCCTAAACCACTCACACCCTCTATGGTGTCTTGAGTGTAAAACAAAATGGCCCTATGGTTATACCTTTGCCTTGAGCCCATTTTGTTTCTCCAAATGATATGATCCATTTCATATCATCACATGACCGTCTCGATCCATCGACCTTGACTTCACTTGCTCTTCACCGTTGCATCGGTCCGTCGGCGCTAAGTCTTGCTCAAGCTTCACCATCGCATGGTCCTTCGCTTCGAAGCCTCGACTTGCCCTTCACCTTCACAACCGGTCCATCGAGCCAAGACTCATCTTGGTCTTCACCATCTTGGTCATATGAGTCAATGTCATGTCTCATATTCAATGACCACTTTTATCTAAATCATCCACTTAGATACAAAGGTTAGTCCTAGGTTTCATCAATTAGCCAAAATCAAACTAGGGACTTTCAACTTCTCTACACACCTATGACCGGTGAAATGGAAATGCCCTAGGTTATACCTTTGCCTTGCGCATTCCACTCCATCTCCTCCGACGTTGATACAACACATGCACCAATCATATCACAAATGATATGATCCACTTCATATCATCACGTGACCGTATTGGTTCATCGATCTTGACCTCACTTGCTCTTCACCGTTGCCTTGGTCCTTCGGCGCCAAGCCATCACACAACTTGTCCTTCACCCTAGCAACCGGTCCATCAAGCCAAGCCTCATCTTGATCTTCTCCACCTTGGTCACATGACTCCATGTCATGTCTCATATGTAATGAGCTCCTTCATGACACCATCACATGTGGACTAATCTCCTGTGTATCTCACATAACCACATATTAGTTCACCTAAGTTGTCACTCAATTACCAAAACCAAACAAGGACCTTTCACACGGCCCGACATCTGTCGCCCTGTGTGCCAGCGTCTGTCGCCTATATTTCATGCGAAACTCCACCTTTACTTGCTCCACTTGTTCCACCCTTTCACATATGAGCTATCCTAAGTATGTGTAACACTAAAGCACATGTTTTAGCTCAAGAAACTCCTCCGTGACTACGCCTCCACTTATCAACATCGGTGTAAAGGAAAATAGTCATTTCAACTCCTCGAAAATGCCTGAATCCCGCCTCACAAGCTCGGCGGGAGGGAGAGAGGAACCCAAACCCCTCTCTACCACTCAAACACCACTGCCTTCGCAAATGTGCCAACACCAACAAGTGATCACCACCTTGTGCACGTGTGTTAGCATTTCACAAATACTTTCTCCTAAGGGGTTAGGCACTCAACTTGCCTTGCCACTTGATCCTAGCACCTATGCAAAGTTAGATCGCTCAAGTGGCACTAGATGACCAATATGCAAACAAGTTTGCCCCTCTTAATAGTACGGCCATCTATCCTAAACCCGGTCATCAACTTCTCTACACACCTATGACCGGTGAAATAGAAATGCCCTAGGTTATACCTTTGCCTTGCGCATTCCACTCCATCTCCTCCGATGTTGATGCAACACATGCACCAACCATATCACAAATGATATGATCCACTTCATATCATCATGTGACCTTGGTCCATTGATCTTGACCTCACTTGCTCTTCACCGTTGCATCGGTCCATCGGTGCCAAGTCATGCTCAAGCTTCACCGTCTCACGGTCCATCGCTACAAAGCCTCCGACTTGCCCTTCACACTTGCAATCGGTCCATCGAGCCAAGTCTTATCTTGATCTTTACCACCTTGGTCACATGACTCCATGTCATGTCTCATATGCAATGAGATTCTTCATGACACCATTACCTGTGGGCTAATCCCTGTGTATCTCACATTAAACACAATTAGTCCACCTAAGGTTGTCACTCAATTACCAAAACCAAACAAGGACCTTTCAGCAGGCATGACCTGAGCTACCTGGCTTTGACCGTGGGCAGGTATGATCTGAGCTACCTGGCATCAGCCGTCCCCCGGGCCTTATGGCTCTGTCCAAACTCATTTTCGAATAGGGCGAACGGTAACCCACGCGAGTGAAGTACAAACTTGTACGGGCGTGTGATAAGGGTTTTGCCCAGCTGGTTGCAATCGATTCGAATCGTCGTCTCTCCCTAATAGTGAGAAACTTGGCCACTGACCAGCATCGTAGTAACTAGGGAAATATGATGGTTATGTTAATCATGATAATTGAGTATGGTTACTACTGTGATGCTTATTCATATTAATCAAATGTTGCTATAGAATAGGTGCCAATTTAGTTCTAAATAGCCCTACTAAAGTGAATGCTAAAACCTGAATAAAAATATTGAAAGTAAGGACTCACGTTAGTAAGCTCTTTTGCAAAAGTTATGCTACCCAACCAACTCCATGAAATGAACCTTGCATATCCTTGGAGTCTTTTTTTGTTTTTCCTCCGGTCGAGTAAGTCTTGCTAAGTACAATTGAGTACTCAGGGTTTTATTCCCTCCATTGCAGGTGTACTACTTTTGTGAGTGCTGCATCACCTGCTCCCGTCCAGCTTTGAGTGGTGTTGACTAAGTGCCGGTGGGCTCGACCTTCCTTATATGCCTTTCCTATGCTTTTGTGAAGGTTGTTACCGAACTGGCATTATATTGAAACTTGTGTTTACCATAGTTGTTTTAATACTATATTGTTTTCATGATCAAATTAAACTCTGTGTATTATGATGTATGTTGTTCCCTTAATCTAGTACGATCTTGGTTGTGATGTTGATTTACCGAGTTCCTTCGTGACACTCGGCGGACTACCAGATTTATATAAGTGATGGTATGAGCATGTCAACGTGTTTAGCGAGGACCATCATACTTGATCTTATATGAGTTGGACGGTTCTGTCACACTAAGAGATACATGTTATCATAACTCGTGAAATAATAATATTCATATTTGTTAGAAAAGTTAATTCATGTGCAATATAAAAATTGTCATGATAGTTGAGTCTTAAATAAGGTAGGCCTACCAATTTTTTTGTCGTTCCTACTGTTGCCAGGGAAAGTTGTTTGTAGTTACCTTTGATCAAGCCACACAAAGTATTTAGGTTCACAAAACTTCTACATGAATTCTTGAACTCTAACTGATACTCCCTCTATCCCGCTATAACTGTCGTTGTGGCAGTGTATTTGAATGTCTGCATTCATAGCATGTGTGATGCATGTGGACATACCAAATGTCTAAGTTCATAGAATCTCTGTTGTACCTTCTATGAAGCTAAAATGACACAAATAAAGGGATAGAGAGGGAGTATATGAGTTGTCTCCATTGTCTTTGAGATATTTATTATATTTCATCATCACTTTGAATGAAACTAGTGGCACATGATCCACTTGTTTGAATTGACCTTTTTCCACATTTCTAATAAAAATTTGTTATTATTAATTGTAAAATAAAAATATTCTTTAGATATTACAACGTTGAGAAAAACGTAACTAGTTGGTCATCATGCTAAAAAACTTTGATAAAGGAAAAGCTAATTAATGTGCCATATAAGAAACTGCCGGATTGTTGAGTCTAAGACAAGTACCCAAACAAGTTATTTTTTGTTTGCAACGCATTGCTTAAATTTATGCATATTATGTTTTGGTTCACCAAAAAGAGATATTTATGTTTATATAGAAGGTATTGAAGTCTTGGATCCCAATAGATATGTGTGTTCTCTTTGTTGCCTTTTGTCTAATTATTATATTTCTTTTTCACTTTAAATGAATGTAAATGCTGGTGATGGATGATTGCTCTTGTTTGCACAAAACGTTTCCACATGTTTAATAAACGATGTTGTTGTAACTACTAAAAATTTGCTATAACAAATAACTTTATTTTAGGAAATAAATTCTCGCAAAACTACAGTGGAAAAATGATATGGGACACAATTTCATGAACAAGAAATTTTGTGATGCACTTTTAAAGACATGAGTGATCATCTTTCATATCTAAGTTCTCTTCTATTTTAATACCAACCTGAAGTCATCTTTAAAGAATCTCTAGCTTTCTGGAAGAGCACAAACCAATTGCAGTTTCCTAAAGATATGCATAGTGTTAAAACTGAAAAACTTTCCCGTTTGACCATCAAGATCCCAAGGCACCACTATGAACTTCAAAAGAGAATTTTATTGAAAAATATAATGGTCAAACCTAAGGCTCGCCATTTCTATCCCTGCCTAATGCTACCACATACCTAGACAAAATGAACCAAAAATTGAAGTGGGATGTTGCGGGCATAGTAGGTAGTCGGTGTGTTTTCCTCTCTTACATCGTCCAATCCTACTAAAACTGAAAAACTTTCCCTGTTCGCTTGAACTACTTTTCAGCCATGGAACAATATTTTTCTCTCACAGCATTTCAGCATAAGCATCAGCATAAGCCAAATTTCAGCATAAGCGAATAGGGTATTCCTTCGTAAAAAGAAACTGACCTGGTCAATGCCACCAATTTTCAACAACCATATGCGTTAAAAACTACGGAGGTCACCTTCGTAAAAAGAAACTGACATGGTAGGTGAGTGACAAACAAGGTAAACCTACCAATGTTTTTGTCGTGTCTAACACTATAACTTACTCCCTTTGTCCGCAAAAAAATGCATTTATGGAATCCGTGTCGGTCAAACTAGCCCAACTTGGACCAAGTATATAATAAATAGTATTAGCATTTATGTCTCCAAATAAATTTATGATGGAAATATATTCTATAACTAATCTAATGGAATTTATTTTATATTATAAATGATAGCACATTTTTTATAATTTTAGTCAATGTTTAAATTGTTACTTCTCGAAAAACGAGAATTGCATTCTTTGTGGACAGAGGGAGTGATTCTTTTAATATGTTTTAAACTATCAACACCAGTTGTTTAGGTTTGTAGAAACTCTTTGTGAAGACCAGGATTTTGAAAGATATATGAGTTGTGTTCATTGTCTTTCCGATTATTTTTTAATAATTTTCACCACTTTAATTGAAATCTTAATGGGATCACATACGATTTCTCTTGTTTGAACCATTTTTTTTACTTTGGTAATAGAGAAAGGTTATGATAACTCGTGAAATAAAAGTATCCCAAACTTGTTTGAAATCCTATTAATATGCAGTATAAAGATTGCCTTTGATGAAAGAGTCTTAAAGAAAGCGCAACTACCAAGGTTTTTGTTGATTCTATCGTTGCAAATGAAGTTTTCTTTTGGTTTTGATCAACCTACACATATTAGTCTTTGTATTTATCAGATACATGAGTTGTCTCCATTTTCTTCATCCTATTTATTATATTTCATCATCATTTTTAAGGCGGTGGCAGGTGATTCCTCTTGTTTGAAATGATCATTTTTTACACTGCTAATAACAAGTGATTATTCTCAATGGGAAAAAAGTTCATAATCTGTTAGAATATACAACTTTAAGTTTTAGGCAAAAAGGTTCAAGCAAAGTTAGAGTGGCGCATCTATAAAATAAGTCATTGCCATGAGATAGAATTTTTGTTTGCGATTCACTACGAAGAATGCCGTGCCGTACCCACCTTTCATAGCTAACTAGCCCTTTCACAACTTGTCATAATTTCATAATAGTATCCACTTATTTCAAGAGCCACTTATTTCATCTGTGCCAAAACAAGGGCGCATTTGGACGGTGCCTCAGGACGCCGCGCCAACGCCGTGGCCACGCTGGAAGTGACGTGAAGATATCTGCCGCCGCACTTTTGGCAACCGTGGGCGCGAAAATGAACCGGAGGAGCACGCGTTGCGGCAGCGAAGCAAACGGCCGCCCAAATTGCGACGTGGTGTGGTGTAGCACGGCCATCCAAGCACGCCTGTATACCACTCTTTTTTAAAAAATATATAAAAAATATTAATATTTATAATGTATACTAAATTTAATTAACGCTGTAGCTGCGCTAGAAGTGAGGTGAAGAAATCCGCCACGGCACTTTGGGTAACTGTGGGCGTGAAAATGAACTGGAGGAGCACGCGTTGCGGCAGCGAAGCAAACGGCCGCCAAAAGTGCGGCGTGGTGCCTACGATGCGGTGTGGCGTAGCGTGGCCACCATGCAAACACATCGTAACTGTGCCACTCTTTTTTTTAATTAAGGAGTTAAATCTTTTAAGTAGATTAAAAATACATAAAAAATATTAATGTTTATAATGTATAATAAACTTAATTAACGCTGTGGCCGCGCTGGAAGTGAGGTGAAGAAATCCGCCGTCGCACTTTTGACAATTGTGGGCGCGAAAATGAACTGAAGGAGCACGCGTTGCGGCAGCGAAGCAAATGGCCGCCCAAAGTGCGGCGCGGTGCCTGCGGCGCGATGTGGCGTAGTGCGGCCACCATCCAAACACGTCGTAACTGTACCACTCTTTTTTAAGGAGTTAAATGTTTTAAATAGATATAAAATACATAAAAATATTAATATTTATAATGCATACTAAATTTAATTAACGTTGTGGCCACGCTGGAAGTGAGGTGAAAAAAATCTGCCGCCGCACTTTTGGCAACCGTGGGTGCGAAAATGAACCGGAGGAGCACACGTTGCGGCAGCGAAGCAAACGGCCGCCCAAAGTGCGGCGCGATGCCTACGGCGTGGTGTGGCGTAGCTTGGCCACCATCCAAACACGCCATAACTGTGCCATCCTTTTTTGAAGGAGTTAAATCTTTTAAATAAATTAAAAATATATAAAAATATATAAAAATATTAATATTTATAATGTATACTAAATTTAATTAAATTAGTTATGACATATATTTTTATACAATAATATTATCTGAAGATACAAGTGATGACACTATTTTATATAAAGGGTGTGTTCACTTCGCGAAAAGTAGCTGAAAAGTTACTGTAGCATCTTTCGTTGTTATTTGGCAAAATTTGTCCAATTATGGACTAACTATGCTCAAAAGATTCGTCCCGACATTTACAGACAAACTATGTAATTAATTATCTTTTTTACCACATTTAATGCTCCATGCATGCGTCGAAAGATTTGATGTGATGGGTGGAAAAGGAAATATTTTGGGTTGGGATGGGGAAGTGAACAAGCCCAAAGTTAGTTAAATTTTAAAAATTTCATACATCAGAAAGCGAGACATGCAGAATTTTTTTTGTGGAGGGAATAGACCATTCAAATTCGAGGAGACTACTGCAAAAATAATTTAAAAGTAGAAAAATCATTTGTTTTTCTGAAAGAAAAAAAGAGGGCCAAACCGGAGGCCATCCCGGTCATTTCCGTCTGAGTCTAAAAGCCAGCGCAGGCCCGGACAAAAGCAAACAAAAACTAAAGCGGGGCTGGCGGGCGCGCGCAGGCGGAGGCACCCCTTCCCTCGCCACGTCACCGATCCGCGTGCTCGCCGCTCCCGCGCCGCCCGATCTCGCCGGCCCGAGAGATCCAGGCCGTCCGCCCGCCCCGCGTCCCCATCTGCTCACTCTGCTCGCACACCCACACTCTCCTGCAGACACAACCGAAAAACCAAGGGGAAAAAATAGTAAAGAAACGGAGCGAGGCGAGGCTCCTCCTCCCCGTTTCTTATCTATCCCTGCGAGTACTCGCTTCATATATCCTCCTCCGAGGAAAATAATTCATTCCGCACCGCATCTGGGCAAGGAGGGATCGGCTCGTCTTGCTCGCCTCCGTCGCCGCGCCCTGCGTCGTCGTCGCCATGGCCACCGAGGAAGCCGCCAAGCCGTCCCCGATCCCGCCCTACCCCGAGGTGCGTCCGCTTCTTCCTGCGCGGTTTCTTTTCTGTTTTTTTTTCCTCTCTTGTTCCGGTGCTGTTCTTGGCGGGGATTCGTTCTGGTGCCTGGATGTAGCTCGATTCGGGAAGCTGCCCCGCTCGATGCGTGTTTCTTTGTGGTTTCTTTCGTTTCTGCTGGACCAAAAATTAAAAAAAAAGTTCCTTTTTTTTCTTTGGTGGTTATTGTTGCGATGCAAAATGGAGTGAGCTAACAACGGGCGGTGTGGCGTGTTTGTTGCGCGTGTTCCTGCTGCAGATGATCCTGGCGGCGATCGAGGGCCTCGGCGACAAGAACGGGTCGAACAAGTCGGCCATCTCCAAGTACATCGAGGGCAAGTACGGCGAGCTCCCCCCCGCGCACGCGTCGCTGCTGACCGCGCACCTGGCGCGCATGAAGGAGTCCGGGGAGCTCATCTTCCTGAAGAACAGCTACTTCCGCGCCGACGCCCCCGACGCGCCGCCGAAGCGCGGGCGCGGGCGCCCGCCCAAGTCGCGGGACCCGAACGCGCCGGCGCCGCCGCCCAAGTCGCCGGCGTCGTCCGTGGGGACGGGGCGCGGCCGCGGCCGCCCGCCCAAGGCCAAGAACCCGCTGGAGGCTGCCGTGAAGCAGGCCACCGCGGGGATGCCCAAGGCCCGCGGCCGCCCGCCCAAGAAGGCCAAGACCACCGAGGACGGCGCGTCCCCGGCCCCCAAGCCCGCTGCCCCCGCACCACCAACTCCCGCCCCTGCCGGCGACGGCTCCGCCCCCGTCAAGCGCGGCCGCGGCAGGCCCCCCAAGGTACGCCCCGCCGTGCCCAGCGAGACGGCCGCGGCTTGACGCCGCTGCTGCTGCTTGTGAGGGCGGGTTGGTTGGTTGGTTAGGGCGTACCAATTCGTCGTCCATGCTGCTGCTGCTGCTGCTGCTGCTGCCGCTGCTGTGTTAATGTTGGTAGACTCGGTTCCTTGCTTCATCTAATTGTGTCGTCGTCGTCGTCGTCGTTCGTCGCTGGATTAATTAATGGAGTAATTAGGAGGATTTGATGTTCTGTGTTCTGTTCAGTTCAGGTCACCTTGTGTTCTGTGTTATGTGCTGGATCTGTTGTAATCTAAGCTAGGGAGCTTGAGTGCTGTGCTGTGTTGGGTCCATTAATTATTAAGCTGCTAATGTGGATGCGTACAATTAAATTAAATTAGCGGATGGTGATGAGATGTTCGTGATGTTGATTTTTGAGGGTTCCGTCCATTCTGCTCTACTGTGCCTGATCTGATCGCACTGCTGTTGTGATGACGACGTTTGTTGTCATGTAGCAGCTTGCCAGCCAGTCAGTCAGTGCAGTGGCCGCGTGCGTACTTTGCAGGACTACCCTAGCCTTCTCCTCCGCATTCATGTGCGGTGGTGAGGTGTCAAGCGCAGCACGGTGCCGGCAGCCCGCGCCTGCGTTCAAACGAGTCGTGCGTGATTGATTAGCCGCAGGTCGAAAATGATGGCGCTGCTTGGGCCGGATCAGGGAGCGGGATATGTCCCTCTCCCTCCCTGCTCCAAATGGGAATTGCTTTCGGTAATAAAGGCAGTGTTCCCTCAAACTTCCAAAATTTTTACAAGATTTCCTGTCACATCGAATCTTTGACGTATACATGGAGTATTAAATGTAGGTAAAAAAATAACTAATTGCACAGTTTGTCTGTAAATGTCGAGACGAATCTTTTGAGCCTAGTTTGTCCATGATTGGATAAATTTTACTAAATAACAACGAAAAGTGCTACGGGAATTTTACATCAACTTTTACACCATCTAAACACTACCAAAATAGGAGTCCTTTTAGGCCGATGTCATTTAAATTTTAAATTTTTACATTCTCTCTCCATTTTAAATTTTAGGCCTCGTTTAGATGGCGCTGCATGGAGCATTAAATATAGATAAAAAATAATAAATTGTACAGTTTGGTTATAAATCACAAGACTAATTTTTTTTGAGCTAAATTAGTTTATGATTAGACACTAATTACCAAATATAAATGAAAGTGTTATAGTAGCTAAATTCTAAATTTTTTTCATAACACCCCCTAAATTCTGCTGCTGCGGTAGGTGTATGGCCTTGTTTAGTTTCCAAATTTTCCCCCAAATTCTACTATAAAAAAGAAGATTTCCATCACAACAAAATACCGACACATATATGGAGTACTAAATGTAGATGAAATCAAAAACTAATTGCATAGTTTTGTTGTACTTTGCGAGACGAACGTTTTGAGCCTAATTAGTAAATGTTTGGACAATTTTTACCAAATAAAAACAAAATGCTACAGTGTTGATACAGTGTTTTTTTTTTGCAAAGGTAGTGTTTAGATGGTGTAAAAGTTGGTGTAAAGTTCCTGTAGCACTTTTCGTTGTTATTTGGTAAAATTTATCCAATCATGGACAAACTAGGCTCAAAAGATTCGTCTCGACATTTACAGACAAACTGTGCAATTAATTATTTTTTTACCTACATTTAATATTCCATGCATACGTCTAAAGATTCGATGTAACAGGGAATCTTGTAAAAGTTTTGTAAGTTTGAGGGATCTAAACACTGCCAAAGTTTGGATGACCAAAGTTGGGCATCTAAACAAGGCCTATATATTTTTCTGTGCGCAATGCTCTGGACAATCTCTGCAAAAATCCAAATGTAGGAGTACTGTATATAGTTTGTTGATGAGTTGCTAGATTCCTCTTTGGAAGTAGTGGAACAGTATCTTAAACATACTGTTTGGACTGGGCTAGCGATATTTATGCGGAGTAGCTTGAAGCTTGTGTCCTACTCGTCGATGGAGCGAGACATCATTGCTCTCGCTCTCTACAGTATATAGTGTGCTCACGGACGGCACGTTTATTACTTTGTTCTGCAGCTGCACGCCACGCCGGCTACTGTTTTCTTTTATTACCGGTAGTAGTACGTAGTAGTACATTGTACTCCCAACATCCACAAAGCGTCTTAATTACGCATCAGGGTAGTGTTTGGCCTAGATTCAGTAGTCGATGCGCCAAGGATTTCCCTGAAATAAAATACAGTACTCAGTGTGGCAAGGAGGGGAGGGGATTGGCAGGCACGGCTGCTTCACTATGGATACCCAGCGTGAGTGGTAACTAGTACTACTCCGAAAGCCTTTGCCCTGGCACATGCGATGGTCATGACGAGCCCACGTTCCGGTGGGGGAGAAGCGTTGCCTTTACAGCCTGGGGTTTTGCTAGCTGTACTGTAGTAGTATGCGTATCCACTTCTTAAAATATCGGCACGGGGTGGCTGTAGATGTCTCAGTTACTGTACAGCGTGACTGATCGCTGTTAAATACTGGTACTCTTTGGAGTAAACTAGCAAGCTCCGTACCCATCTGCCGCTCCCTTTGACTGGACTTGTTTCTCTGCAGAAGAAACCGGGGTGGGGTTGGCTGTACCTGTACGTGACGAAACTTTGGGGCGAGCAAGTGTAGTACAGTACAGGTCTTCCTCCGCGATCCAGTTCCGAGCCGTTGGGGCTGGGGCCTGGGGCCGCCGCCAATGACCGGAGGCTAATCCGTGCGATGCGCGCGCGCGCGCGGTGTCGTCCACCGTTGACACCCAGAGACTCGAGACGGCGACAGCCGCCGGGCGGGGCTACGCCGGCGTACGTGCGGCGCTGGGCCACCTGCCCGAACCTGAACACCTCGGGTCGGGTCATTGGACTCATTGGGTGGCCGGGGCGGCTGGTTGCAGTCGGGGTGTTGGGGGACGGAACGGGGGCGTCAGGTGTGTGTGTCCACGTCCACGGACGCAAGGGCGTCATCGTCATGCTGCTGCTTGTTTCGCCGACAGGCACGCGCAGACGCGGGTCAAGTCTAGTAGAGCCTACCGGACCTCGGTCCATCAGAATCAGAGTAGGTGTACGACCACTTCCCACTGACTTGCATGCAGCGGCAGCGGAAGTGGGAGCGGAAGGAAGAGGTGAAGAGCATCCGAGCAGCACATGGGTTACGGCCTTACGGGTATGTACTATACCACAAGAAAACAGTATGAAAATATTCCGTATCTAACCGCATCGTTTTCTATGTTTAATCTGATTGAATTCATATTTTTTTGATAAATTTGAATTCGGTTCGAAATTCAGAATACTAAATTTGAAATTAGAACAAAAACGGTTTAGACATTTTCTGACCGTTTTCTACTTTTCTACTTTTAATTCAGAATATTTCGAATTCAAAATTCAGTTTAAATCAAAATTGGCCCAGTAGAAGTCTAACATTAAAAAAATTGTATCTTTTTCATACGATCTCGGATGAAGATGTTTTTTATAAAAAAATTGTAGCTCTCGACGAGATCCGCAACTGTCTAGTTTTCAGTTTTTTGATTTGATGTCTTTAAGATGTCTAAAAAAAATTAAACAAAGTTTCAACGTAAGTACAAGCGCTCGTTGCCTTAGAAAAATCATATCTTGCTTACATGGTGTCAAATAGAGATATTTTTTAAGAAAGTTATAGAACTTGTTAATTATTATTCACTTGTTAATTGTTATGCACTTGGTCATACGGGTCAATATTCCGTATTGATTTTTGTATACTGATCGTGTTCGACATAATTCCGCTTGAATTAGTTCATTTTCAAAATTCTTGATATTCCGTAAGTTCGTGTTCGTTTTCGTGTCTAGCTTTACCGGCTTTCGCCTTGGTTTTCATATTCAAATGTAAAAATAGGCCTTGTTTAGTTCCCCTAATTCTCCCCAAATTCCACTATGCAAAAAGAAGATTCTCCGTCACATCAAAATGTCGGCAAATGCATGGAGTACTAAATGTTGATGAAATCAAAAACTAATTGCACAGTTTTGTTGCACTTTGCGAGACGAACATTTTAAGCCTAGTTAGTCAAAATTTAGATATTTTTTACCAAATACAAACGAAATGCTACAGAAATTCTGATATAGTGTTTTTCTCCCCAGTTCTCTGAACTAAACGAGGCCGTAGAAAACCGTTGAGAGGTTTTCGACGGTTTTCATCCCTGACCACAACAGTAGTAGGAGTACATGGGACAGGGCGGGCGACAGAGATACTGTACCGTACGTACTACTCACATTACCACGGCTGTGTTCAGTTCCCTGAAATGGTGTAAAAAAATACTGTAGCATGTTTTGGCTTTATTTGGTAAATAGTGTCCAACCGTTGACTAATTAGGTTCAAAACGTTCGTCTCGCAAAGTACAACCAAGCTGTACAATTAGTTTTTAATTTCATCTACATTTAGTACTCCATGCATGTATCGTAAGTTTGATGTGACGGAGATTTTTTTTTTGCATAGTACTTTTTTTTTTTGAACTAAACACAGCCCACGGCGCAACGGCACGGCCTCGTCCTCCTCTCTGTCAGGTAGGACTATCACCTCTTACACTCAAATAAATACTCCCTAAATATCTGTTGTTTGAGCTTCCCAATAAATAATTTTAATTAAATATATATATTAAAATATATTAATATTTATGATACATAATTAGTATCATTGGAAAGATATTTGAATCTAGTTTTTTAATAAATTTATTTAAAGATATAAATATTGCACATAATTTTTACAAATCGAGTAAAACTTGTGTCACGAACACCAATAACGACGAATAAATAGGGACACATGGAATACCATGCAATGAACACCACGTAGTAACAGGGACCAGCGGCGGAGCAGAGCGTGAAGTAAAAACCAAGCGGGAGCGAATCGCTGCTTGTGCCTTTTGAACTGGGCAATTAGCTTGTGCCCTTTTTTTTTTGAACTTGAATCGTCAACAACCCTTACAATTACACTATCCGGGATATATCACACGAAACGTGCACCTCACCTTCAGTGCTACCCACACCTAACGCAGCAAGAGCATGAGCTGCCGTGTTACAACCTCTTGAAATATGAACACACTCAAAACTAATAAAACTAGTCGATGCTAAAGACTTTAACTCTTCTATAAGGCCACCTGCCGCTGACATGTCATATGTTTCAGACGACACTGCTTGTTTTACCTTCGACGCATCCGTCTGTAAGACCTTGTTTAGATGGCTAGTTTTTCGAATTTTGGCTACTGTAGCAATTTTATTTGTATTTGGTAATTAATGTCTAATTATGGACTAATTAGGCTTAAAATATCTGTCTCGCAAATTACAGATAAACTGTACAATTAGTTATTTCTTTTACCTACATTTAGTGCTCTATGCATGTGTCTAAAGATTCGATGTGATGGAGAGAGAGTGAAAAAAATTCAACTTTAACTTTGATCTAAACGAGGCCTAAGATCAACTACCCAATTCCTAGGTTTATCGCAGCCCGCAGACAGGCGATCGTTTCAGCCTGGAAAGCTGGAGCAGAGGTCGACGGCGAAGTCCCTGGAGCTAGCGTCGAGCATGTAGGCATGCGCATTGGTCGGGAGCAGGCCGCACGAGAAGCCCCCGGAGGCAGAGCTCATCGTACATGGTGGTGGGGCGGTGATGAGGTGGAGTCCGGGTGGACGAGCGGGAGCAAGAGCGATGCCGCGAGGAGGCGGCGCGCCATCCTGGGTTCATTGCGTGGGTCAGAGACGGGGGAGGGGCAGAACCGTGGAGGCCTAGAGGGCGGAGGGGAATAAGAGAGACATGTGGGGGCGGTGGAACAATCTGGAATGGGAGAGTCGGGCTGTTGAAATGTTTGGACGGGAGTTGATGAGATCCTAACATATAGGTATGTTAAGCCTAAGGATCAATGGTTTTCGACCGAATAGACCCCCGACCGACCCCTCTAGGATCGCCTAGGGCTCAGGGGCTATACCCATCGGGTATGATCGCACGCACCCTCCGACCAAGAAACCTAGCCGAGCCTGGTGTAGGGTCAAGATGGCGGACTAGAGGGGGGTGAATAGTCCTTTCTAAAAAATGCACCGGCTAACCGAAACAAATACGCAATTAAAACTATTGGTCTAGCCAAGACTATACCCCTCTATATAAGTTCACAAGCACCTTATAAAGATCCTAAATGGACAACAAAGGTGCCGGGCTAGCTAGAGCTCACCTAATCAATTCTAGCTTGCAAGATCACACAAACCTATACAACTAGTACTTCAAGCAAATCGGGGTGCACCAACACAATCTAGTAAGTAAAAGCACAAAGTCACCTAAGCTCACTAGTAATGCTCAATAACAAGGCTACACAAGCCAAATTAGAGATCGTAAATTACTTAGCTACACAAACTTATCAATGTGACTACAAGGTTAGTAAAACCAAATTAGCCACATAAGGGATTTACTTCTATGCTACACATGCAAGAAGGTAACAACAAGCTATACAAGCCAACTAATCATAAGAGCAACTACACAAGCACAATATATGAAATGTAAATAGAAGTTTGTGTTGCGTGGAATGAAAACCATCGAAAAGATGATGAAGACAATATTAACACAATGATTTTCTCCTAGGGTTCACTTGGTTGCCACCAAGTATGTCCCCATTGTGTCGACCGCTTACTTGATGGTTTGGCAGCTAATTGGCATCACCTACCAAGCCCGCACGTCGGGCACCGCAAGAACCTACCCCGAAAGTGAAGGTAGCTCAATGACATGCTCTACTAGAGTTGCTCTTTGCTATCCTCGCGGGGTGAGCACAATCCCCCCACAAATCCTCCTTCGGAGCACCGCACAAGCTTCTCGCGTGCTTCAACGGAGTCACAAGCCACCAAGCCATCTAGGAGGTGGCAACCTCCAAGAGTAATAAGCACCACTGGCTTGCAACTCAATCACCTAGTGCCACTTGATGCAACCTCACAATGCAACACACTAGAATCACACTCACTCACAATCGGATCACACTCTTGCAAGAAGAAGTGAGTTAGAGGATATCCAAGCACACCTACTCAAGCCACCAAGGCCTAAGGGTGCTCAGCAACCAGCCCAAGGCCGAGCTCCACCTCTATTTATAGCCCCAAGCCAAATAGAGCCATTGGAGCAAAGCTGCTAGTTTCTACGAGGGCACCGGACACGGCGGTGCCCCTCCCAATGGTCGAATTCCAACGGCTAGAAACTAATCACAAGAGCAACTACACAAGCAAGGTAACAGCAAGCTACACAAGCTAACTAATCACAAGAGCAACTACACAAGCACAATATATGAAATGTAAATACAAGTTTGTGTTGCGCGGAATGCAAACCACTAAAAAGATGATGAAGACAATGTTGACACAATAATTTTCTCATGAGGTTCACTTGGTTGCCACCAAGCCACATCCTCGTTGCATCGACCGCTCACTTGGTAGTTCGGCGGCTAATTGGCATCACCCTCCCAACCCCGGACAGGGGTGGCGGTGTCCACCCATCTGCCCCTGAGAAACCACCTCTCTAGAAAAATAGGGCAGTGCACCACCGTCACCATGGCTATGACCATGATGGTGACCCCCTGCGCTCAAGTCCAAATTCACCAACCTCGGGCAGAAAGCGGCAGTGGCACCGGACGTCCCCTGGCAGTGCACCACCCTGCACATGGAGGTGTACACCATCACCGGCGGTGACCACCTCCACTGCTACTACTCTGAACCGGGGCCAGGTGGGCACCGCCCTAGGGGTGGCGGTGCCACTGGACAAGGCACGGCGGTGCTAGCCCCAACACTCCTCGACCAAGGCCAGTTGGGCACCACCCTAGGGGTGGTGGTGACACCGGATAGGGGATGGCGGTGCCACCCAGGTAGCACCCCGAGCCCGGTTTTGCCTCCTCTTCTTCACCAACTTCTTCACCTTTGTAAATGTGCTAACACCACCAAGTGTTCACCAACTTGTGCACATGTGTTAGCTTTTCTCAAACATTTCCCAAAGGGTTAGTCACTTCTTTCACCATGTCACTCGATCCTAACACATATGCAAAGTTAGATCGCTCAAGTGGCATTAGATGACCGATATGCAAACAAGTTTGCTCCTCTTGATAGTACGGCCATCTATCCTAAACTCGGTCATAAACTTCTCTACACACCTATGAACGGTGAAATGAAGTGCCCTAGGTTATACCTTTGCCTTGCACATTCCATTCCTTCTCCTTCAATATTGATGCAACATATGCGCCAATATGATCAACAATGATATGATCTACTTCATATCATCATGCGACCATATTGGTTCATCAATCTTGACTTCACTTACTCTTCATCATTGCTTCGGTCCATCAGCGCCAAGTCATCACTCAACTTGCCCTTCATACACTTGCAACCGGTCCATCAAGCCAAGCCTTGTCTTGATCTTCTCCACCTTGGTCACAAGACTCAATATCATGTCTCATATGCAGTGAGCTCCTTCATCACATGTGTGAGCTTTACAACATCTTCGAGCTATTTTCACCTTCATGGCTGAAAGCATCTAGGCCCCGGGAGTTGGTTTCGGCAATTGATGACAACACATTATTACCATGACTAACGTGTGTTTTGTAGAAACTTTGATAAGTTAGGTCATGGGGTTGATAACTACTTTGGGCACTATGGTATTCATGCCCCTTGATGGAAATCGTTTCGGTTTTCAAAGGATCAACGGCAAGATTAAGGACGGTTAGTTCCGGATATCAAGGTGTTGAGTTACATCCGGAATAGTCGTTAGGATATTCTCTTCTTTCCTTTGGCCGTACTATAAAGAGGGCATGAGCGAGTAGCTTGACCTAGGTAAGTCTTTTATTTAGTTGTGGTGCACACTTGTCAAACTTAGCACTAGGTAGCTCAGATAAAGCTCAAAGTTCAGTTAGAAGCAACTTGGTTCAAGTTGCGTCGCGTTTCGAAGTCATTTGAGCCGTTTACCCTTGACCAGACGCGGTCTCTGTCATGACCGGATGCGTCCGGTCAGTACTAACAGTCACTGTGTTTCAACCTGGTTGACCGGACGCGGTCCCTACAAGGACTAGACGCGTTGATCGATCTGACACGTGTCTCAGAGGGTAAAAGTCAAATCGGACGCGACTGGGAAGTGATCGGACGCGTCCGGTCACGTTCCAGTATGGTACTTTGCTGATCTAACACGTCCGGTCATCATTGATCGGACGCGACCTAGCGTCAGGTCAAAGTACAGTAAGGTTCTTGCACGACCGGACGCGTCCGGTCACCCCTGATCGGTGCGTCCGTTCACTCAGCGATGTCATTCGGTTTTTCAACCGTTACGTTCGACCGACGCGTCCGGTCAGTGCGTGTTTTGCTGAGTTGGCAGATAACAGTTGGGTTTGACTATGGGGTGTATAAATACATCCCCTCCACCTCTTTTAGAGGTCTCTTGCTCATTTGTTTAGCTGAGAAACATCTTTCAAGTGCAAGGGAGTGCAAGAGCTCTAGTGAGGGTTGTGATTTGAGAATCAAAGTTTGAGAATCCCTCATTAGTGACTAGAGAGTAGCAAGTGTGCATCCATCTTCTCATTAGGCTTGTTTGTAACACTTCAAGTGTTTAGTCCTTAATTGCATTGCATTTGCATTTGCATAAGCATAAGCATGCATCATTCATGTTTGTTATTTTATGTGATGCAACACATGTGATTGTTCTAGGGTTTGTTTGATTTATTTCATGAAGTATTTGATAGTTGGTGTAACAAAAAGGTAAGGTAGCCAATCATGACCTACAACACCTTAGTTATACTTAGGGTAACATTTGGAACAAGGTTCATGTTGACCAAAATTACAAATTTGCCTTCCAAGAGAAGTTTGACCACCATTTGACCCTAGAAGGCTCTAGTTTGACCAATTAAAAAGTCTAATTTAGAGACCTTGCATGGAAGAGCACCCTTAAGCAAAGTTGTAAAGAAATTCATGGGGAACAAAAGTCTCAATATGACCATCTCATGAAATTAACCTTAACATGCTCAAAAGTGGCCCACAAGTCAGTTAGAGAGGTAGCTCCAAGACTTAGAATTTTTCTAAGTCTGAAATCTGACCCTACAGTTTTACTGATGCCTACTTTAGGAGCTTGTAGTTTGCAAACCAGGCCGAACCAGCTCCCACTCATATTGACAAACTTGTAGCCCTCATGTAGCTCTACAACATTGCCAATATCACCATCACCTAGTTCTAAATGGTTTAGGAGATTTGGTGCCTAGAAAATCGGGTTTCAGTCGGCATAGTGACTGAAACTAAGTTTCAGTTTTCGGGTGACCCACTTTGGAGCTCTATAGTCTCAAATCTAGGCCAAACCAGTCTAAGCTCCAATTGACAATTTTGTTGCCCTCACATAGCTCTACCAAATTGCTGTTAACACTTAGCACTAACTCTGGCTAGATTTGGAACGGGGATCGGTGGAACTTTGGCCGTCAGTCGGGCAATGGACGCCGAAGTCGTCAGGTTCAAGGTTCAGACAACGACCGTGTCGTGGCGCTCGGGCAGAACAGCTTGGCCGCGTGGCGTCCGAGCTCTGTCGTCGCCTCCACGTCGCGAGCCCAGGCGCGGAGATGAAGACCGAGCTGACACCTCAACCCCCACCACTCGCGCTCGCCATTCCCTCCCTCTCTGCTTCCTTCTCCGCGCGCGGGCGGTGACCAGAGGAGTGAAACCGCGACGGTGTTGAGCCATTCTCCCAAACCGCAGCTCCATTGGCCAAACCATCTAGACCACCGCACCACCGTGAGCCCCTCCACGTTCTCGTCCTCACCAAACCGTCTCTATCGCGTCAGGTGAGCTACACCGCGAGGGCGGCTCCACCGGACCGCCATGTCCGCCACCGTCAAGCTTGCACGTGGCCATGCCATTCGGGCCCCTCCCTATCCTATCTCTTCCGTGCTGTAGGTACAGTTAGGTAGGCTAAAGCTTGTAGGGTAGGCTAATTGGACAGGGTTGCCGGCGACTAGTCGGAGTTGGTCGAGCCGTGGCCGCACACCGCCATGACCGCTGCCATCCTATCTAGCCGCCATAATCATAGCAATTGAGGGTACCCCTAGGTGCGCGAGGTTGAGGTGAACGCGCTGGTACGGTAGCTTCGCCGGAGCTGCCGCCGGCGGCGAGCTATCGCCGTCGCCTTCCTTTCCCCCTCTGTCTCCCTCGCTGACCAGTGGGGTCCCCAGGTCAGGCGCGCGCGCGGGCGGGAGGCCGGTCGCGTGCCGCGCGCGGGAGCGGGCCGTAGCGCGGGAGCGGGCCGTAGCGCGGGGAGTGGGCCACGTGGTTCTCCCAGGCCGGCCTGGTAGCAGGGTTTCGATTTTCGTTTTCTTTATTTCTTTTCTATAATTGCCACAGATTTTTGGGTAAGGTTTAGGAAATGTATATCTAGGGTTTTACTTACTCAAAAATTATGAGATAAATTTTGTTAGGCTCTGAATGATGTGTAGTATTTTAGAAAAATATAAATCTGGTATGTGATGTTTAAATTCTGTAAGAATTTAATAGATCCTTTAAATGTGTTTTGGAATGCATGCAAATTTGTTAAATTTATAACTTGAGCTGTAGTGTTCCATAAATCATGAAATTTGGTGGGTAGGTTACTCTATGCTAGCCCTAGCTCTGGTAAAAATTTGGGCATCAGTGCTTAAGTAATTTCCATGTTATAAGGCTATCATTTTATTCTAGGAGATAATTGAAGGAATTTTTGTAATTTTTCTACATGTGCAATGTTCTTGTAACTTTTTGGAGAATGTCTTGGTACCCTAGAGTGTCTAAGAAAAATATGAAATCTGTTGTTTGATACTTTTCAAAATGATTTATTAATTATACAAAAATTAGCCTTTTTGACTGGTGAATTTTGTATAGAGAATTTCTTTGAATAAAACTTGTTCAAATTTTTACTGTGGTCTCTTTTTGGGTCAGAGAGTCCCCTGTAATTTTTGTAGGATTTTAGGAGCAGTTTACATATATGTTTAAGATTTCACCTAATTAATTAAGTAAAATAAGAAATGAGTATAAATAAATGTTCTAGGTAGTCACACCCTACTTTCTGGTGTTGTTATACCCCATGTGAACTTTTGGAAATCTTAGTTTGGTTTTAAGGGTCTTTGGCCACATCAATAAATGTTTAACCTTTGTAATTTTAGGTTTTCTGGACAGCTAGTAGTAATTCTAAATTTGGCTTTGATAAAATTGGTTCCTGGAAAACTTGTAAATACCAAAGTTGGAGTAAACTGGATGAACTAGCTTGTGTCAAAATTTGGAAGCATTTGGCTTAGTAGTTTGAGAGTTACTGTTGTTTAAAGTGGCAGTTCAAAATCTGCTACTCTCTGTTTTGAGAGGACAGATTCTGGAACTTGTGAAGTTTGACATGAAAAACTTAGGAGTTTGGAGTTGAGGTCTGAAAATGAATTGTAGTGCATTTCTTAGGCTTTCCAGATTGTCTTAAATCATATCTTTTGGAGTTAGGAATCCCCAGTTATGTTAGAATCTTTGAGCTGCTGTCCAGAATAACTTACTGTGGTAACCTAAATAATGTTACTCTTGTGTTTATTAGGTGTTAGGGCCTTAACCGAAGAGGAACAACTATATCTTCGGTTGGGTAGATTAGGTAAGTACTTCTCCACCGGAGAAGAGATTTGCACGTACTAATAAAATAACTTGAATAGAGTATTTTATTTCTGAAATGCATTTCATTCCGAGCATGTTGCACCCATTTATGCATCCATGGTATTTATTGTGCATTCATGCAATAGGTGTACCGGAGGGAGTAACTCTCCTCGAATTCGAGCCTGTAATTCCGGAGGAGAATCAGGAGCAGCAGGAGCCCGAGGATCCAGCAGGCGAAGGAGACGCCGCTGAAGACTTGCCGGAGTGCCCTGACCACCGGCCTTCAACTTTTCTGAAAGGCAAGCTCCGGTGCATGCTGAACCTACTGTTTTATAAATTAATCTTGAGTACTTTTATTTGTTTACTGCATTAAGTTATAGGAGTTATATGAAAACACTTGTTGCATTATACCTGTCCTTGTCCAGATATCGTACTTAATCCTATTTTAGGTTTAGGCACGTGTCAATGCTTAGCCCTGCTTAGTACGGTAGAAGTCGAGTGATTTCCGGTCATCCGCGAGATGTAGGGAGGAGTCACGAGTGGCTGTATGGCTACCGTGGTGGAACCATGCTTTAAAATGAAATTGAGACCGGGCGGGAGTTCGATAGTACAACCGCAAGACACTTCACGTCTTGGGTGTGGAGCTATGCCCGTCTGAGTCGTTTAAGGACCGATTCGCTGTACGTCCTTGAGTCATGTTGAACGCAGTCTAACACTTAGTTGGCCAGATAAGTCGTTCCGACCGCGAAGTCGAGTAGTATGGTTCAGGCTGGGAATCGAATGGTAGGTTGCATCTTGGAGGAGAGAAAGGATGTGCTTGGGGACATTGGCGTGAGACCAAGGGGGGGTTAGAGTCCCTATCACCTGGCAGAGTGTCGCCCTTGGGGACGCAACATTATTCGGGCCCGCGATTCCTGAACTGTACAAAAGATGACCTGAGCAGCCTTCGCCAGGCGTGACTCGGTGAGTGTTAGAAATACCCCTCCAGCTGGATAGGAATTCGATTCGAATCGCCGTCGCTCCCGGTTAGTGAGCACTTGACTTGAGCAGCGGGAACGTAGATCTCATTAAATGAACCGGTGGTTAAGGGAATGATACAATGTTGCCAAAATTCATACCTGCTCTGGATATAATGATGATAATTGTTTGATTATAATCAAGTGCATGTTTAGTACAGGTACTAAGATAGATGACAGGTAAATGCTAAAAATAACTGCTAGTACAGGCGATAAGAGTTTAAATTACTTATGCCTTTATGCAAAATATTATGTCAGCTAGCCTCTTGTGTAAGCCTTGCATAATCCTTGGTGTCATCTTATTTCTGGTTTTCGACGGGTAAGTCTAGCTGAGTACATTCCAGTACTCAGGGTTTATTCCCTCCTGTTGCAGATGATATGCTCTATCAAGGCTTATGCAAGACTTGTCTCCACCCTGCGGGTGAAGAAGACTAGATCACTTGGGCGTGATCATCTTTTATGTACTTTCCTCATGCTTTTGCGGGTTGTTGATCATCCAGACTGGCAGTAGTTAACAACTGGTGTGTGTTATGCTTCCGCTACTTTATAAACTTGGTTTGTAATAATTGCGACTCCGTGTGTGTGTAAACTTATTTCGGAACTACTTGTGAAATGTAACGCATGATGTTGTATGTTGAATGATGCGATCCTAGTTGTAAACGAGTTGGTTTGAGATCCTTCGTGATTTTGATTGACTACCGGGATTATATGGGCTCAAGTTTGAAAATTTGAGCGCTTCGGTGCTTATTTTCGTACTTGTGCTCTTATAATTTGGTCAGTTCTGTTACAGCTGGTACCGGAGCATAATTCAACATTAAACACATCATATGAGTATTTAAAAACAAAAGTATTTGATTATGAAAAAGGGTTAAAACACTAAAAATTTATTCTATAGGTATGCCAGTGATCACATCCCTTAGCCCAAATAAGGACTCTTAGGTGGCTTATTATAAAGACTAACTTGGGGGCCTTGTTTGTTTCTGTTTCGTCGTCCATACGGTGTGATATTGTATGGATGCCATCCACTTGGGTGGTAATGTATGGATCAATTACCTCGACGCTCTGGTAAGTGTGAGTTGTGAGAGCATGATCGTCCAACCGGCGGTCTAGGGGAGAGTAGTTTTGGTGACTTACATCTTTACATGTTTAAACCATGTAACTATGTAAAAGCACTTAATTGTGGGCATCTATCAATCGGGTAGCTTTGATACTGAAGTATATACATCTGGGGATGTGTATATGGAAAGTATTTAAATTACTGCTTTCTTGTGTGCTTATATTGGGAAACTGTTGGGCTGAAATGAGGTTTTCTGCAGGTACACTAACAGCGTAACGAGTAGACCGATAGTTTCGCTTATATGAGAAAACGTATGTATGCCACCGCCTAGCGTTAGAACTTTAGGTTTCTACTAAGGTGAGAGGGCGTACGGAACGTGCATGCATCATGTTTAATTATATCCTACATATCATTTACTCCCTCCTTAAAAATTTCAGTACTCCCGACTAAAGTAAATTTCGTATCCCCTAAATGATCCTCACTTTAAGTCGTATCTTATCTGTTGCTACAGATGGCACGTACCAAGAGGACCGCTCGTAAGTCCACTGGAGGCAGGGCACCGCGACACCAGCTCGCTCCACGTGAGCCCCGCCCTGAGCCTACTGAGGTGGAAAGGCTGAGGGCAGAGTTGGCTGAAGTGACGGCTGCCAGGAATGCAGCGCGGCAACAACTGGAACAAGTGATTCATGATCGTGATCAAGAAACGCTTGCAGTCTAGAGGTTGACAGTGGCAAATCGCAACTGTCAACACATGTTGGTCTGTGTGATGGAACAGAGGGATGAAGCCTGGCACAAGGAGAACGTTCTGAGAGCTCGCTAGTTTGAGCTCGAGCAACAGTTGGAGAATGCTGAAGAATACAATGACAATCTTCATGAAGAAGTGCACCGTCTGAACAACGAGCTTAATCCTCTGCTACCTAGAAACAACAATGTAGATGAAGATATGGGATCAAGAATCTTCATGGCTGAGGATGATGATGAAGTGGAGGTTGATGGACCACAGGATGCCCCACCTGCAGAAGCACCAGAGGAAGAGCCAGAAGAAGAAGAAGACAAGGAGTTAGAGCCTGTCAGTGATGAGGACGGCAGGGAGATCCTTGACACTGACTCGGAGGATGATGCTTAGAGTAGTCATCACGTGCCTATAATGTTAGGATCGTCTTTTGTGCCCTCCCTGTGAAGGAGTGAGGCCTTGTAATAACTTGACTTTGGGATGTAAGGTTGAACCGTATGTTTCCTGAATGTAGTTTGAACCTGTTAATTTCGATCACAACTTGATGTCTTATTATGTTGCGTTCGATGATGGTGTCACGATTAGCACCCTTCGGTGCCGCGACGAAACCGAGGGCCTCCTATGGCGCGCGACATAAGGCTGTGCTGCTTGGCACGCGCAGGTATCGAGGTGGCTAGTCATGATCCACCATGGAACTCTTCATTGAGAAGTCTCTTTGTGGTCAGTTTGAAGTAGCCTTTCACAGTCAACTAAAAATCTTGAGATCGAATCCAAGTACCGTGCAAAAGGTCAAAAATCACGTAGATAGCAACGTAAACGGTCCGGTGACCGTTGTGCTCCCTGTGAGTGAGCCTTTATCAAAGAGCATCTTGTTGGATTACCAAGTGTGATCTCGTCAAATGATGCGCTAGAATGGATTGTGCGGTTGTGACGAATTATTGTGCCTTAATTATTATGAGAAATCTATTCATACAGTCAGATTGACATTTCACAACAATTCATCTACAAATTTCCCACATCGTCAGTGCTCATTGGCTATGCATTTTGCAGATGTCGTACAATCTACGCCGGGGTCGTGGAAATGAGGAGGAGGAACAACCGCCCCCTCCGCCACCACCTACTTTGGCCGAGTTGATGCAATCAGTGGTTGAGGGGCAGCGTATGTTGGCTGACGCCATGCGCCAACTGGCTAATCGAGAGGCTCGTCATGGCCGCCAGGGCCCAGAGCCAAATCAGTACAGCGATTTCAAGGACTTTCTGGATACAAAGCCCCCGCTCTTCAAGGAAGCGGAAGAACCACTGCAGGCTGACGAGTGGTTGAATACCATTGAACAAAAGTTTCGTCTGCTATGACTAACTGATGAGCTGAAAACTGAGTATGCTTCCCATCAGTTGCATGGTCCGGCGGGCATTTGGTGGAGCCACTATCGTTCCACACTGCCTGCAAATGTCCCGATTGCTTGGGACCAGTTTAAGGCCGCATTTCGCGAAAACTATATTCCTCCAGGTCTTATGGCTATCAAACATACAGAGTTTATGAGGCTGTCCCAAGGAAACAAAAGCCTGACTAAATACTTGCAGTCCTTCAACAACCTGGCAAGGTATGCCACAGAGTTTGTGGATACCGATGCCAAAAAGATTGCTAGCTTCAAAAGGGGCCTCGGCCCAAAACTGATGAAAACTATGGGCACTAGCAAATGTACTACTTTCAATGATTTCATCAGCGATGCTTTGACCCAGGAGAACAACAATACTATTTATTCTGCCTCTAAGAGCCATAAAAGGGCCCTTGAGGCAAGTGCTTCTCAGTCAAGGGCCTCAGCGGCACCGAGGTCTTCTCCTCGCCCTCCTGCCACAAATGCTAAGTTCTGTCCTCCACAAAAGAAGGTGCCAATGAAGACTGGGTTTCGTAAGGCATATACAGTGGCTCTGCCAAAGAGTAATGCGGGCCAAGGCAGCTCCAGTGTCCCCCCTAGCAACATGCCTTGCTGGAACTGCAACAAGCCAGGCCATTGGTCCAGGAACTGTCCTTACCCCAAGAAGAATGTCAACCCAGGTGGCCGTCAAGGGCACGCTCATTATAACAGTATTGAGGAAATCCCATCTGGAGAGGTTGTCACTGCTGGTAAGTTCCTAGTTGACCAACATCCTGCAGTGGTACTTTTTGATTCAGGTGCTTCGCATTCCTTTATCAGTCCTAAGTTTGCATCCAAATTTGCACACAAGTTGCATACTGTTGAAGGTGTGGGTTATTGCATTAGTGCTGCAAGTGGGAATATTTCCACAAACAAAGTAGTGGGGAACCTTAAGTTTGAGATAGAAGGGCGAAGTTATTTGCTTGCCCTATTGGTTTTACCTGGTTTAGACATAGATGTTATCTTGGGCATGAATTGGATGAGTCAGAATGGGGTACTCATTGACACATCCGCTCGGGTAGTTATGCTCAGAGATCCTACAGATCAAAAGGGTTTTCTGGTACAACTTCCCAGAAAAATTGATTTGTCTGGGGAAGTTCATGCTGTGCAAGCTGTAACGGATCAACGTAATTATACGAAATTAAGTAAGAAAATCTTCCACCGAGGCGGTTAATTTAACAAACTTAAGCCCGTATAACCCGAGATTCCGTGAAATCACGAAGGATTTCAAAACCACTAACATACAACCAAGATCGTACTGATTTAGCAGCCACAATTCACACGATACATAAATCTGATCATAAAGGTAAGATACATCGGAGTTCGGAAATAAAAGTTATTACAACATAGTTCAACATAAAATAGCGGAAGCAAATAATTTTACGCACACACACTTAGTTCAGTTACAGTGCCAGTCGATAGTCATGGTCCACAAAAGCAGTAGATAAGACTAACAGAAAGACCCTTGCCCAAGGTCCTAGTTGTCACCCATCGCTGGATACAGACAGTTGGAGCAGCACCCGTAGTACATCTGACCATCTGCAACAACAATGGGAACAACGCCCTGAGTACGAGAATGTACTCAGCTAGACTTACCCGTCAAAAACCAGAAATAACATGACACCAAGGAGCATGCAAGGCTTTACATAGTGGATTGGCTTGACTCCTTTGCGAAAAGCACAAGTTGTTATGAGTAAACTAATTTAAGTCCTTTTTGCATCATATTTATTATAACCTATTCAATCTAGGTAAGCACCTATGCTAAAGCAATCACTTGATTAACCATTAACATCAAAGGTTACCATCTCAGGTTTAGCATTTCCAACATTATTCACTTAACCATCAGTGTTTCATCATTGTTACTACGATGCCATAGCTCGAGTCAAGTGCTCACTAACCGGGAGCGACGGCGATTCGAATCGAATTCCTATCCAGCTGGAGATTTATTCCTCACACAAACCATGCTTCCCCCGTCAGGGTCGCGTAGATCACCAATGACACTTTCCGAGAAGCCGCGGGATAACAATCATGGATCGCACTACCCAGGGACCGCCCGACTGCCAGGACGCACCTTGGGCTCACTCTTCGCGTCCCCGTTACCCCCCTTCCACACCAGTCTGCCAACCCGAGTTTATCCCGGCTCAAAAAGTGTCACTAGCTTCGCGGTCGAAAGGTACTTTATTCGGCCAGCTAAATGTGGGGCATGCGTTCAACATGACAAGAGGGACGAGCAACGATCGGTCCTTAACTGACACAGACGGAATCACTATAGTCCAAAACCCTATAAGACTCCGCCCGGTCTCCGTTTATCCATCAACACTTGGTTACTTTTCATGATCACAATTACAGCTAACCATAACCCGGTATCCACCTATAACTCGCAGGTGACAGGAAATCACCCGACTTCTACCGGTCTAAGCATGGCTAAGCAATTTACTCGATCCTGACCTAACAGGGTAAAAGATAATCCGGTGGCCAAGGTAATAATGCAACAACGGTTTCACTCAACTCCTATAACTTAATGCAACAATATATAACTATAACTCATGTAATAAGGAATAACTTTTTATAAATTTAGGAGGCTTAAAATGCTCCGGGGCTTGCCTCTTTCGAACGAACTAGGGTGGTGATCGACGCACTCTGGCAGTTCCTCGCCTGACTCTTCCTCCTCGGGCACCTCCTGTGCCTGGGGTTCCTGCTGATCCGTCCAAGCCTGCTCCTCCGGAACTGCTGCCTGCAACTCCTCCTGCGATCCTGTATGATGAAAGTGCATAAGGAAACATGCGAAGAATGCATCGAATTGCGGTGGAGTGCTTTGATGACATGAGATGCAGATGAGCACATGGAATGAGCAGTTTGAATATAATTATTTCTTCTACAAGGTAGTCAACATCATCCAAGAACATGTAACCTAAAACATACACCTTATCCTTCTATTAGTTAGCCTACCATCTACACATACAAGTGAACCTAAGCTACAAAAGCTTACCAACCTAACTCATCCATAACATCAGCAAGGCATCATGATGCTTCAAAGATATACCAAACATATTTTATTTCTCTCAATTTCTCATAAAGAATAATCTTTTATTCCCTATTTAGCTAGGGTTACACAACAACACCTATCTCTGGTGTAGATAAAAATCTACAAAAATTACAGTAGACTACTCTTACCCTAACTAACCTACCACTAAATTTTCATGAGAATTGCACAAGTAAAACTGCCTGTACAAAATAAACAAGCTATAGCCTAATTGTGAGCATGAATTTATTTTATACTAGAAAAAATGTCAAACAACAGATTTCACAATTTTCTTAGGTTACTAACAGTAAACCAACATACTACAAAAATTATCAGATGTATGTTGTATACAAATTTTGCTCTATAGTAAAAATAACAGATATTACCAATTAAAAGCATTTGAACTACACTTCAACATTTTTCCACAGAACATGCTTCACTGGCATTTTTCCTAGAAAGTACATCACTAATAAAGACTAATGTAACAAGAATCATATTTTTCCCTTTATTATTTTATTTACTACACTTTTTCTAAGATAACAACATATATAACAATTAAATAAAATTGCACAGTAGAGTGTCACAAAAAATCACATGAGATATTTTTAAACTGTAGATCTATTCAAAAGGAACATTTCACAATTTGTTTCATGATTTTTGGAGCTATAAATCTTGAGATACAATTTTTAGAAGCCTTTTTCAGATTTTCTGGAAATCAATTTCTTTAAACCGAAAATCAAAACAGGCTTTAAACGCTACGCGCACACCGCTGTGACACCCGGAACCGAAACGCTGAGGCAGACAGGCGGGACCCATGGGTCAGACGGGCCCACCCGTCAGCCGTAGTCGACCAGAGGCGGTGTGGACCGCCGGGATCTCGCCGCCGGCGAGTCCTCCGACGACGGGGAGGGCACCATCGTGCTCCTCTCATCGATGCGAACCCAGTGGTGCCTAGTGGGTGGCCAGACGAGCTCGGCATCGAGCTCGCCGGCGTGCATGGCGGCTCGGTGGCGCGGGATGCCGTCGGCCGGCCAACTCCGACCGAGAGGAGCCGCGCGGTGAGGTCAGTGAGACTCGTGGTGCAAGTGCGGTGCTCGTGCGCTCGAGAAGTGGGCGAGAAGTGGCGTGGAGGTGTGCGGCCCACGGAGCGGGTCGCTCCGGTGAGCTCGGCCGGAACTCCGGCGAGCCATTACCGCGGATGGAGGCCGAATCCTGGCGGACTGTGGCGAGCACCGGATGCGCAACGACAAGGCGCAGCGAGGGCGAAGACGGAGGCGGAGGCGGTGAGCCGGAGCGGCGGCTAGGCGGTTGCGGAGCTCGGGAGCCGGCGATGGCAAGGCGGAGCTCTGCTGCTGCTGCTGCGGGCGGGCGAGGGGGAGAATGGAGGGAGCAACCGAGGAGGACGAGCGCGCGGAGGGGGTAAGCGGGCGTGGACGCTGCGGGGGCCACAGGGGCGCGTGTCGTGCGGCTTCGACGACGTACGGACACGCGGCGACCGAGCGCTGCCGCGGCGCCACGACGCCACGCGCGGGGCGCGCGCGCGCGGGGGCGGGAGGGAGACGACGCGGGCGCGGGCCGGGCCGCCAGCGAAGCTGGGCCGAAAGGGAAGCCGAAGCCCACTATGGCGAAAATCTGACTTTTCTTTTTCAAAATATTTTCCAGATTATTTCTTTGTTTCAAAATTGCATTAGGAGATGAAAAAGAGGTTTTCAGAATTTTGGCCCAAAATAAAAGTTGCTCCAAATTTTATTCTCTACAACTTTCATATAGAGCACTTTTCAAAATTCTCAATAGATTTTGAATTTGAGATTTAAAGCTAATTTAAAATCAAAAACTCATTTATTTAGAATATTTTTTTAAAACAGAATTTGAGGAAAACTTGAATTCAAAATTTTCTCCAATAATCAAGTTGATTTATTCTAGATTATTTAAAATTGCAACTTCTCAAAAGTTCACCAACTTTTTAACACTTATATCAAAATTAGGGTTCCCATTTATTTGTTTTTCACATTAAATTTGAAAGAGCTACAATTCAAATAATGTTAATCATGCAATGATGTTGAATGCTTATGCTTTGAATGATAATGCATGCTTAACACCCAGGGGTGTTACAGCCCTCCCCCCTTATAAGAATCTCGTCCCGAGATTTTGAGTTACGAACCACTTATCGTAAAAAGCTTTATACGCGGCTTGAAGATATTCTCCCGTTTCCCAAGAAGCATCGCTCTCATCATGGTGGCTCCATTGAATCTTGTAGGTTGTGACCACTTTATTTCGAGTGACTCGGTCCTTAGTATCCAGGACTCAAACCGGTTGCTCGCGGTACTCCAAGTCTGCCTTGATCCGAATACCCTGAGGTTCTATCCTCTCCTCTGGAACACGCAGACACTTCTTCAGTTGGGATACGTGAAAAACGGGAAATATCGAACTCATCTCTTCTAGTAACTGCAACTTGTACGCCACGGGACCCTTTTTCTCTACGATCTGGTATGGTCCTATATATCTTGCAGACAGTTTCTTCTTGGTTCCGAACCGTTTCTTCTTCATTGGGGTAACCTTCAAATAGACATAGTCACCTACTTGGAACTCCAATGTTCTTCTTCTCTTGTCTGCATAACTCTTCTGACGAGACTGTGCAGCTTGCATGTTTTGTTGGATAACACAGACCTTTTTCTCTGCCTCATCGACAAAATCAATTCCATAAAACCTTCTTTCTCCAGGCTCTACCCAATTTAACGGTGTCCTGCACTTCCTGCCATACAAGGCTTCAAAAGGTGCCATCTTGATACTCTCTTGGTAACTGTTGTTGTAAGCGAATTCTGCCAACGGTAACCAGGATTCGCATGAGCCTCTGGATGATAGTACACAAGCTCTAAGCATATCTTCTAGTACCGCATTAACTCTTTCTGTTTGTCCATCAGTCTGTGGGTGGTAAGCCGTGCTACGAATCAAACTAGTACCCAAACCTTGATGCAGATGTTCCCAAAAGTGAGAGGTAAACTGCGAACCACGATCGGACACAATCATTTTTGGTATCCCGTGCAATCGGACAATCTCGGCAATGTACTTCTCTGCATATTGAGGTGGTCGGAATGTCGTCTTAACGGGCAGAAAGTGAGCTGTCTTGGTGAGACGATCTACTATTACCCAAATAGAATCATGCCCCTTTTGTGTGGTGGGGAGACCAGTGATAAAGTCCATACTTATATCATCCCACTTCCAATCGGGTACCGACAAAGGTTGCAGAAGTCCTGCAGGTCTCATGTGAAGAGCTTTAACTCTACAACACATGTCGCAACGAGCAACGTATGCTGCAATTTTCTTTTTCATCTTAGTCCACCAATAACAGGGTCGCAAATCTTGGTACATTTTACTACTTCCGGGGTGAATAGATAACTTAGAACGATGGGCCTCATCCATCAACTTGTTCTTAAGCTCTCTATCCTTAGGTACTACCAGGCGATCCTTGAACCATAACACTCCTTGGTCTTCCAATCGAAAGTGTTTGGTGGGTTCTCTCTTCATCCTTTCTTTAATATGAAAGATTCCTTTATCTGTTTTCTGACCATCAATGATCTGGCTCTCCAGAGTACAACTGATCTGAATATTATGCAACACAGCAGGATGTAACAAATTGAACCCTTTTTCAAACAACGGTTGCACATCAATAGCATGGGATTTTCTGCTCAGTGCATCTGCTACTACATTAGCCTTTCCAGGGTGATAGTGCGCGTTCAGATTATAGTCCTTTATCAACTCTAACCATCTCCTCTATCGCATGTTCAACTCAGATTGGGTAAAGATGTATTTGAGACTCTTATGATCTGTGAAGATATTACACACATTACCCAACAGGTAGTGCCTCCAAATCTTTAGAGCATGCACCACTGCTGCAAGCTCTAAATCATGTGTAGGGTAGTTAACTTCATGCTTCCTCAATTGCCGTGAGGCGTAAGCAACGACTTTTCCATTTTGCATTAGCACACATCCTAACCCATTCTTGGATGCGTCACAGAAAACATCAAACGACTTTTCTATATCTGGTTGGGCCAGAACAGGAGCAGTGGTCAACAACTTCTGCAAGGTACAAAAGGCTGCTTCGCACTCCTCTGTCCATACAAACTTATGATCCTTCTGTAACAGGCTTGTCATTGGTTTGGCAATCTTCGAGAAATCTGGTATGAAGCGACGGTAGTAACCGGCTAAACCAAGGAAACTGCGGACTTCGTTAACTGAAATTGGTGACTTCCAGTTCATAACCTCTTGTACCTTACTGGGGTCGACAGAAATGCCATTTTCAGACAACACGTGGCCGAGAAAAGGAACTGTCCTAAGCCAGAACTCACACTTGCTGAACTTAGCATACAGTCGATGTTCTCTGAGTCTAGTCAAGACTATCCTGAGGTGTTCCGCATGTTCTTCTTCATTTTCTGAGTATATCAGTATGTCATCAATGAACACTATCACAAACTTGTCCAACTCGGGCATGAAAACCGAATTCATCAGGTACATAAAGTATGCAGGAGCATTTGTCAACCCGAAGGACATGACAAGATACTCGTACAAACCATATCTGGTAGAGAACGCAGTCTTAGGCACATCTTGCGGCCTAATTTTTATCTGGTGGTACCCTGATCTCAGATCTATTTTAGAGAACACTTTGGCTTTGGACAATTGGTCAAACAAGATATCAATCCGAGGAAGAGGGTACTTGTTTTTAATTGTCACTGCATTCAGTGGCCGATAATCCACGCACATGCGTAAGGAGTTATCCTTCTTCTTTTTCACAAACAGAGCGGGGCATCCCCATTCGGACGAGCTGGGACGAATCAACCCTTTCCTTAGCAAATCCTGAAGTTGCTTTTTCAATTCTGCTAACTCATTGGGAGGCATCCGATAAGGCCTTCTTGAAATCGGTGCTGTTCCTGGAATTAACTCAATGGCAAACTCAACCTCTCGGTCTGGTGGAAGTCCAGGTAACTCCTCTGGAAACACATCTGGAAACTCACAGACCACTGGAATCTGGACTAGCAGAGTAGTTTGTATCGCACAAGATGTGCTAGCTAGGTCTACCCTCCGAGGTAGGACCACCCGAAAGGTGCCTTCCCCACTGGGTTACTTAAGAGAGATACTCCTTCCTCCAACATCAATTACAACTCCCATTAGATTCATCCAGTTCATACCCATGATCACATCCAAAACTAACCCTGGCATGACTATCAGGTTAAGCTTATATTGCCGGTTCGATATGTTTAGGGTTACTCCCTGAACAATCTGATTAGTCAACAGATCAGCCCCAGCTGAACTGATTTTATATGCACATTCCAATTCAATTATCTTTTGCTCATGTCTCTTAACGAAAGCTTGACTTACAAAGGAATGAGATGATCCGGAATCAAACAAAACTACTGCAGGATGATTGTTGATAGAAAACATACCAGCTGTCACCGGTTCTCCCTCAGGGATGTCATCTACAGTGGTGTGGTGCACACGAGCTTGATACTGCGTTTGCTGTTTCTTAGGGTAGGGACAATACTTTGCAAAGTGTCCAGGTTGGTTGCAGTTGAAGCACGGTCCCTTCACCTGAGCCACAGTTCCAGATGAACTGCCTTGTCCTGCCTTTGCTTGAGGCAATGCCATCTTGAACGACTTCTGGTTCCTCTGGGGTGGCTGAGCATTCTGATTCTTCCTTTGCGGTGGCCTAAACCTTGCACCTGGGGCAGGCGATCGATAAGCTGGGCGGTTGGCTACTGGGGTCCTGGACTGAGACGAACCCGACTCGAAAGCCCTCTTACGGATCTTGGAAGCAGCATACACATGGTTGTTCTTCTCTTGCTTCAAACAGTCGCTAACGAAGTCATTGAAACTAGTCCTCATGTTTGTACCCACATGTTTCATCATCTTGGGACTCAGGCCTCTCTTGAAACTAGCGATCTTCTTGGCATCAGTATCCACCATGTCCAGAGCATAACGGCTCAGGTTATTAAAGGCATGCAGGTATTGAGTCACAGTCTTCGTGCCTTGATTTAATGCCAGGAATTCCCCAAGCTTCATCTCGGTCAGACCAGGTGGAATGTATGTTCCACGGAAGGCTTCAGTGAACTCCCTCCAAGAGATATGGGCATGGGGAGGAAAAGTGGTGCGGTGATGCTTCCACCACATTCCTGCCGGACCTTGAAGCTGATGAGCTGCGTACTCAGTCTTTAACACTTCAGTCATTCTTAAGACACAAAACTTATCTTCCATCGTATTAATCCACTCTTTTGCATCTAAAGGTTCTGCGGCTTCTTTGAAGATCGGTGGACGAGTATCCATGAAGTCCTTGAAACTGCTGTACGGATTTGCTTCGTGACCTCCCGGGTTTATCCCCCGACGGGTATTATCTGCGATACTGCGCAGCGCCGCTTCCATATTCTGTTGCATGCTCTCCATGTTTCGTTGGCTTCCCAGGAATTGGGCGAAAAACTGTTCCGCAGTGTAAGGTGGAGGAGGCGGTGGTGGATCCCGATCATCATTAGCAGCTGCACTGCCACCAGCCTCAGCGGTACCATACACGGTACGACGAGTGTTCGGCATCTGCCTGTTTCAGCAACAATAATTATTAGGTGATGTTGTAGGAATTGCGACCGAATGAAAAATCATGCCGAACTGAATTCACTGGAGAGAATAAATTCATACAATAAAACAGGGGCACAATAAGTCATTCCAATTAACACAACATCACTAATTATATTACTTAAAGCACACACATCGCGTCCATTACAACCAAGTTGCCAGCATACATACACTGGACTTTTGACGTTCGGACACCGCCACAAACACATCCAAGCTTTACAACCTTACATCAAGCTTCAGTCTTTCTACTCATTATTACATGTCCAAAGTGCCAACAAGCAAAAGACCATGCAAACGGAACCTAGTAGCTAGTGCAACAACTACTAGCCTACTCATCGTGATCGCTATCTAGGTCCGAGACGTTGGCGTTGTCGCCAACTGCAGCGTCGTCGGGCTCCTCAGCTGGCGCCACGGGCTCTTCAGGATCTTCGTCTGCATCCAAATCCATCTCTGCTGCGCCAGGAAGGTCATAAGGGTTAAGCTGATTGTTCAGCCGATGGACCTCTTCATGCAAGTTATCGTTGTACTCTTCGGCATCAGCCAGCCGCTGCTCGAGCTCAAACTGTCTAGCTCTCAACACATTCTCTGCGGACCAGGCTTCATTCCTCTGATGGAGCACATGAGCCAACATGCTCTCAGCATTCCTGTGGGTGGTGGTCAGTTGCCCAAGCTGCTCTCTCAGGGCACGTACATCTCCCTCAAAAATCACAGTCCTCTGAGTGGCCTGATCTCTCTGACGAGTCAACTGAGCCATCTCAGCAGTGAGCCTCTCAATCTCGGCGTCGTGATCTCTCTGAAGCTGACGGCGGTCATCGCGAGCCTGACCAAGAGCACTAGAAACACGTCTCAGACTACCTTCCACTCCATCGAAGGCCCTCATCACTGCGAACATGGCACTCATAGCGGGGTTGTCACTGTTCTGTGCCTCTGCTGCGCTAATCTCCAGAGATCTGCCCCTTGCTTGCTGCCACGAGTCAGTGGAGGGGTTGCCCCTCGGAAAGACTCCCACTATAGTTGCTGCCAACTCCTGAGGAAAACGATCCATGATATCTCTCAGGATTCCAAAGGCTGCCCTCTCAGCGGCTTCTTCAGGGGTCCTGCCAGCTGACTCAAAACGCCAACCGGTCCACTCAGAACCATCACCTCGGGGACGAACTACTGCTTCCACAGTCACCAAAAGTCCTTCACCCAACCGCTCATTTGACCAAAAGTAGCGGGGCTCCATCCCATCATGATAGCCTACATAGCTGAGCACTCTCCACAAGAGTGTAGGCATCCCAAACTCTCCAAGAAAAGTGTGACGCTGGCGAGTGCGCGGAGCAAGCTGATGACGGGGAGCTCTGCCGGTGGACTTGCGAGCGGTCTGCTTGGTACGTGCCATCTGTAGCAAAATTTTTATTGCCGTGGTGAGAACAGATTTTTAAGTTGGCATTTTTATCGAAATGAGATAATCAACTTATAAGGGGAGGAACAGTGCCATGAATGAAATGCACACATGATGCATGCACGTTCAGTACGTCCTCACAAACTTAGAAAACTAATGACTACTAACGGAATAAACGGTGGCATACAACGATCTCTTGTAACGTAACTAACACGTACTACTCGAAAGCGTTGTTATGTACCTGCAGAAAGGAAATCACTTCAGCCCAAACCTCACAGTATGAAAACATGCAGAAAGCAGTAAAGTAAGTTACTCGCTCTACACGCATCCCCAGATACGAGTATAACGGTAACAACTACCCGAATCGTCGTCCTATTGACGGCATCGTCACTGCATGACGGAATTCCCCACAATTTGGATACCCTCATACAAACATGCGCAGGGTACGTAAGTATTTTGGTATCACATAAGCACTCCCCTAGATCGGCAGTGTATCCGACCATGCACTCACAACTCTCACTTACCAAGGCGTAGAGGTAAAGGATCCATACATTACCACTCAAGTGAATGGCACTCATACCATAGCACGCCGTATGAGCGACGAAATTTAAAATATGATGCAAACCCCCAAGTTAGTACTTAATTAAGCCACCTAGAGTCCTTATCGGGCATAAAGGATATGACCACTGGCACACTTTTAAGTTCAAAAGCTTATTTGAAAACACAGTTTTATTTTTAAATACACATGTGAACAGTAGCATGCTAAACCATGCTCCGATGCCAGCTGTAACGGATCAACGTAATTATACGAAATTAAGTAAGAAAATCTTCCACCGAGGCGGTTAATTTAACAAACTTAAGCCCGTATAACCCGAGATTCCGTGAAATCACGAAGGATTTCAAAACCACTAACATACAACCAAGATCGTACTGATTTAGCAGCCACAATTCACACGATACATAAATCTGATCATAAAGGTAAGATACATCGGAGTTCGGAAATAAAAGTTATTACAACATAGTTCAACATAAAATAGCGGAAGCAAATAATTTTACGCACACACACTTAGTTCAGTTACAGTGCCAGTCGATAGTCATGGTCCACAAAAGCAGTAGATAAGACTAACAGAAAGACCCTTGCCCAAGGTCCTAGTTGTCACCCATCGCCGGATACAGACAGTTGGAGCAGCACCCGTAGTACATCTGACCATCTGCAACAACAATGGGAACAACGCCCTGAGTACGAGAATGTACTCAGCTAGACTTACCCGTCAAAAACCAGAAATAACATGACACCAAGGAGCATGCAAGGCTTTACATAGTGGATTGGCTTGACTCCTTTGCGAAAAGCACAAGTTGTTATGAGTAAACTAATTTAAGTCCTTTTTGCATCATATTTATTATAACCTATTCAATCTAGGTAAGCACCTATGCTAAAGCAATCACTTGATTAACCATTAACATCAAAGGTTACCATCTCAGGTTTAGCATTTCCAACATTATTCACTTAACCATCAGTGTTTCATCATTGTTACTACGATGCCATAGCTCGAGTCAAGTGCTCACTAACCGGGAGCGACGGCGATTCGAATCGAATTCCTATCCAGCTAGAGATTTATTCCTCACACAAACCATGCTTCCCCCGTCAGGGTCGCGTAGATCACCAATGACACTTTCCGAGAAGCCGCGGGATAACAATCATGGATCGCACTACCCAGGGACCGCCCGACTGCCAGGACGCACCTTGGGCTCACTCTTCGCGTCCCCGTTACCCCCCTTCCACACCAGTCTGCCAACCCGAGTTTATCCCGGCTCAAAAAGTGTCACTAGCTTCGCGGTCGAAAGGTACTTTATTCGGCCAGCTAAATGTGGGGCATGCGTTCAACATGACAAGAGGGACGAGCAACGATCGGTCCTTAACTGACACAGACGGAATCACTATAGTCCAAAACCCTATAAGACTCCGCCCGGTCTCCGTTTATCCATCAACACTTGGTTACTTTTCATGATCACAATTACAGCTAACCATAACCCGGTATCCACCTATAACTCGCAGGTGACAGGAAATCACCCGACTTCTACCGGTCTAAGCATGGCTAAGCAATTTACTCGATCCTGACCTAACAGGGTAAAAGATAATCCGGTGGCCAAGGTAATAATGCAACAACGGTTTCACTCAACTCCTATAACTTAATGCAACAATATATAACTATAACTCATGTAATAAGGAATAACTTTTTATAAATTTAGGAGGCTTAAAATGCTCCGGGGCTTGCCTCTTTCGAACGAACTAGGGTGGTGATCGACGCACTCTGGCAGTTCCTCGCCTGACTCTTCCTCCTCGGGCACCTCCTGTGCCTGGGGTTCCTGCTGATCCGTCCAAGCCTGCTCCTCCGGAACTGCTGCCTGCAACTCCTCCTGCGATCCTGTATGATGCAAGTGCATAAGGAAACATGCGAAGAATGCATCGAATTGCGGTGGAGTGCTTTGATGACATGAGATGCAGATGAGCACATGGAATGAGCAGTTTGAATATAATTATTTCTTCTACAAGGTAGTCAACATCATCCAAGAACATGTAACCTAAAACATACACCTTATCCTTCTATTAGTTAGCCTACCATCTACACATACAAGTGAACCTAAGCTACCAAAGCTTACCAACCTAACTCATCCATAACATCAGCAAGGCATCATGATGCTTCAAAGATACACCAAACATATTTTATTTCTCTCAATTTCTCATAAAGAATAATCTTTTATTCCCTATTTAGCTAGGGTTACACAACAACACCTATCTCTGGTGTAGATAAAAATCTACAAAAATTACAGTAGACTACTCTTACCCTAACTAACCTACCACTAAATTTTCATGAGAATTGCACAAGTAAAACTGCCTGTACAAAATAAACAAGCTATAGCCTAATTGTGAGCATGAATTTATTTTATACTAGAAAAAATGTCAAACAACAGATTTCACAATTTTCTTAGGTTACTAACAGTAAACCAACATACTACAAAAATTATCAGATGTATGTTGTATACAAATTTTGCTCTATAGTAAAAATAACAGATATTACCAATTAAAAGCATTTGAACTACACTTCAACATTTTTCCACAGAACATGCTTCACTGGCATTTTTCCTAGAAAGTACATCACTAATAAAGACTAATGTAACAAGAATCATATTTTTCCCTTTATTATTTTATTTACTACACTTTTTCTAAGATAACAACATATATAACAATTAAATAAAATTGCACAGTAGAGTGTCACAAAAAATCACATGAGATATTTTTAAACTGTAGATCTATTCAAAAGGAACATTTCACAATTTGTTTCATGATTTTTGGAGCTATAAATCTTGAGATACAATTTTTAGAAGCCTTTTTCAGATTTTCTGGAAATCAATTTCTTTAAACCGAAAATCAAAACAGGCTTTAAACGCTACGCGCACACCGCTGTGACACCCGGAACCGAAACGCTGAGGCAGACAGGCGGGACCCATGGGTCAGACGGGCCCACCCGTCAGCCGTAGTCGACCAGAGGCGGTGTGGACCGCCGGGATCTCGCCGCCGGCGAGTCCTCCGACGACGGGGAGGGCACCATCGTGCTCCTCTCATCGATGCGAACCCAGTGGTGCCTAGTGGGTGGCCAGACGAGCTCGGCATCGAGCTCGCCGGCGTGCATGGCGGCTCGGTGGCGCGGGATGCCGTCGGCCGGCCAACTCCGACCGAGAGGAGCCGCGCGGTGAGGTCAGTGAGACTCGTGGTGCAAGTGCGGTGCTCGTGCGCTCGAGAAGTGGGCGAGAAGTGGCGTGGAGGTGTGCGGCCCACGGAGCGGGTCGCTCCGGTGAGCTCGGCCGGAACTCCGGCGAGCCATTACCGCGGATGGAGGCCGAATCCTGGCGGACTGTGGCGAGCACCGGATGCGCAACGACAAGGCGCAGCGAGGGCGAAGACGGAGGCGGAGGCGGTGAGCCAGAGCGGCGGCTAGGCGGTTGCGGAGCTCGGGAGCCGGCGATGGCAAGGCGGAGCTCTGCTGCTGCTGCTGCGGGCGGGCGAGGGGGAGAATGGAGGGAGCAACCGAGGAGGACGAGCGCGCGGAGGGGGTAAGCTGGCGCGGACGCTGCGGGGGCCACAGGGGCGCGTGTCGTGCGGCTTCGACGGCGTACGGACACGCGGCGACCGAGCGCTGCCGCGGCGCCACGACGCCACGCGCGGGCGCGCGCGCGCGGGGGCGGGAGGGAGACGACGCGGGCGCGGGCCGGGCCGCCAGCGAAGCTGGGCCGAAAGGGAAGCCGAAGCCCACTAAGGCGAAAATATGACTTTTCTTTTTCAAAATATTTTCCAGATTATTTCTTTGTTTCAAAATTGCATTAGGAGATGAAAAAGAGGTTTTCAGAATTTTGGCCCAGAATAAAAGTTGCTCCAAATTTTATTCTCTACAACTTTCATATAGAGCACTTTTCAAAATTCTCA
The DNA here is from genome assembly GCA_038087645.1 of Saccharum hybrid cultivar R570. Classification (NCBI taxonomy): domain Eukaryota; kingdom Viridiplantae; phylum Streptophyta; class Magnoliopsida; order Poales; family Poaceae; genus Saccharum; species Saccharum hybrid cultivar. Next base: position 555,782 of record JAQSUU010000627.1, on the reverse strand, counting down.
ATAGATTTTGAATTTGAGATTTAAAGCTAATTTAAAATCAAAAACTCATTTATTTAGAATATTTTTTTAAAACAGAATTTGAGGAAAACTTGAATTCAAAATTTGCTCCAATAATCAAGTTGATTTATTCTAGATTATTTAAAATTGCAACTTCTCAAAAGTTCACCAACTTTTTAACACTTATATCAAAATTAGGGTTCCCATTTATTTGTTTTTCACATTAAATTTGAAAGAGCTACAATTCAAATAATGTTAATCATGCAATGATGTTGAATGCTTATGCTTTGAATGATAATGCATGCTTAACACCCAGGGGTGTTACACAAGCAAAGGCGTTGAGCGAAATTCCAGTAGTAAATGAGTTTCTAGACGTTTTTCCCGATGATTTGCCGGGGCTCCCTCCGGATCGGGATGTGGAGTTTAAAATTGAGTTGTTGCCTGGCACGGCGCCCATCTCTAGGAGACCCTATAGGATGCCTCCAAATGAACTAGCTGAACTTAAGGTGCAATTGAATGAACTTTTGAAGAAAGGGTTGATTCGTCCTAGTTCGTCGCCGTGGGGATGTCCTGCTATCTTTGTAAAGAAGAAGGATCAGTCGTTGCGGATGTGCGTAGATTATAGATCTCTCAATGCAGTCACTGTCAAAAATAAGTACCCTCTACCGCGCATCGACATCTTGTTCGATCAGTTGTCTAAAGCTAAAGTTTTCTCCAAGATCGATTTAAGATCTGTCTACCATCAAATTAAAATCCGACCGGAAGATGTTCCAAAGACAGCCTTTTCTACCAGATACGGTCTTTATGAGTATCTTGTTATGTCCTTCGGCTTGACAAATGCCCCCGCACACTTCATGTACTTGATGAATTCGGTGTTTATGCCGGAATTGGACAAGTTTGTGGTGGTATTTATTGATGACATCTTGGTATATTCTGTGAATGAGGAGGATCACGCTGAACATCTGCGTATAGTCCTCACAAGACTGCGTGAACATCAACTATATGCAAAGTTCAGTAAGTGCGAATTCTGGCTTCGTGAAGTACCTTTCCTTGGGCATGTGTTGTCCGATGGAGGAATTATGGTGGACCCCGCCAAGGTACAGGAAGTACTGAACTGGAAGGCTCCTATCTCGGTTCACGAGGTCCGAAGTTTTCTTGGTTTGGCTGGCTATTATCGTCGCTTCATCCCGGATTTCTCCAAAATAGCCAAGCCAATGACTCGGTTGCTGCAGAAAGACACCAGGTTTGTCTGGACTCCTGAGTGTGATGCGGCTTTTCACCAACTGCGAACCCTCCTAACCTCAGCTCCGGTTTTGGCACAACCGGATATCGAGAAACCATTTGATGTTTATTGTGATGCCTCAGGCATAGGTTTGGGAGGTGTTCTGATGCAGGAAGGCCGAGTAATTGCATATACCTCTCGACAACTTCGGAAGCATGAGGCGAATTATCCAACGCATGACTTAGAACTCACCGCAGTTGTTCATGCTTTGAAAGCCTGGCGGCACTACCTATTGGGCAATGTTTGCAATATCTACACAGACCACAAAAGCCTCAAATACATCTTCACCCAACCCGAGTTGAATATGCGTCAAAGAAGATGGCTCGAGTTGATTAAAGATTATAACCTTCAAGTGCACTATCATCCTGGCAAGGCAAATGTGGTTGCGGATGCTTTAAGCCGTAAGTCTCATTGCCATTCCTTAGTTGAAACTGATTTTCATCGATCTCGCCTTCTACATCCAGCAGTCTTGTACAACATCACTGTCAGTTGTACTCTCAAAAGCAGAATTATTGAGCTCCAAAAGACTGACACTGGTATATTCCACATCAAGCGTAAGATGAAAGAGCAAGAAACTACACAGTTCAGGATAGATGAAGAGGGTGTACTATGGTTCAAGGATAGGTTAGTTGTGCCTAAGGACCGAGAGCTTCGAAATGATATTATGTCGGAAGCACACTCCTCTAAGTTGTCCATCCATCCTGGCAACAATAAGATGTATTATGATTTGAAGCCATACTATTGGTGGACCAAGATGCGGAAAGAAATAGCTGCATATGTGGCTAGGTGTGACACCTGCTGTAGAGTTAAAGCTGTGCATATGAAAGCTGGGTTGCTTCAACCACTTTCTATCCCAGGTTGGAAATGGGAAGAGATAAGTATGGATTTCATTGTCGGGCTTCCTCCTACTGTCAAAAATCATAACTCTATTTGGGTAATTGTTGATCATTTGACCAAATCAGCTCACTTCCTTCCAGTGAGAGTGGACTATCGTCCCACTGACTATGCTGAGTTGTACTTCAATCAGATAGTCCGGCTTCATGGGATACCTCGTACTATCGTTTCTGACCGTGGTCCCCAGTTCACTGCTCGCTTTTGGGGAGCATTTGCATCACCTTCTGGGAACCAAGTTAGTGAGAAGCTCTGCTTATCACCCCCAGACATCGGGTCAGACAGAACGAGTTAACCAAATCTTGGAAGATCTGTTGCGAGCATGCGTCATTTCATCCAAGGGTTCTTGGGAAAAATGGTTACCTTTAGCCGAATTCTCGTACAATAACAGTTATCAAGAGAGTATTAAGATGGCCCCATTCGAAGCTTTGTACGGTCGAAAGTGTCGAACTCCACTAAACTGGATAGAAGCTGGGGAAAGAAGGTATTATGGCATTGATTTTGTCCAGGAAGCCGAGGAACAAGTCCGTACCATCTAGAAACACATGGCTGCAGCACAAGCGAGACAGAAAAGCTATGCGGATCGTCGTAGAAAACCACTCGAATTTGAAGTTGGAGACTTCGTTTATTTGAAAGTTTCTCCAATGAAGAGTGTCCAACGTTTTGGTGTTAAGCGGAAACTTGCACCAAGATACGTGGGTCCTTTCCAGATCATAGGCAAGAGTGGAGCTGTTGCGTACAAAATCCAGTTGCCTCCTGAGATGAGAGCCATATTCAACGTGTTCCATGTATCTCAGCTTAAAAAGTGTCTTCGAGTTCCTGAGGAACAAGTTCCTTTAGGTGATATCAGGCTGGAATTGACCCTAACATGCTCAAAAGTGGCCCACAAGTCAGTTAGAGAGGTAGCTCCAAGACTTAGAATTTTTCTAAGTCTGAAATCTGACCCTACAGTTTTACTGATGCCTACTTTAGGAGCTTGTAGTTTGCAAATCAGGCCGAACCAGCTCCCACTCATATTGACAAACTTGTAGCCCTCATGTAGCTCTACAACATTGCCAATATCACCATCACCTAGTTCTAAATGGTTTAGGAGATTTGGTGCCTAGAAAATCGGGTTTCAGTCGGTATAGTGACTGAAACTAAGTTTCAGTTTTCGGGTGACCCACTTTGGAGCTTTGTAGTTTCAAATCTAGGCCGAACCAGTCTAAGCTCCAATTGACAATTTTGTTGCCCTCACATAGCTCTACCAAATTGCTGTTAACACTTAGCACTAACTCCGGCTAGATTTGGAACGGGGATCGGTGGAACTTTGGCCGTCAGTCGGGCAATGGACGCCGAAGTCGTCAGGTTCAAGGTTCAGACAACGACCGTGTCGTGGCGCTCGGGCAGAACAGCTTGGCCACGTGGCGTCCGAGCTCTGCCGTCGCCTCCACGTCGCGAGCCCAGGCGCGGAGATGAAGACCGAGCCGACACCTCAACCCCCACCACTCGCGCTCGCCATTCCCTCCCTCTCTGCTTCCTTCTCCGCGCGCGGGCGGTGACCAGAGGAGTGAAACCGCAACGGTGTCGAGCCATTCTCCCAAACCGCAGCACCGTGACCATCTAGACCACCGCACCACCGTGAGCCCCTCCACGTCCTCGTCCTCACCAAACCGTCTCTATCGCGTCAGGTGAGCTACACCGCGAGGGCGGCTCCACCGGACCGCCATGTCCGCCACCGTCAAGCTTGCACGTGGCCATGCCATTCGGGCCCCTCCCTATCCTATCTCTTCCGTGCTGTAGGTACAGTTAGGTAGGCTAAAGCTTGTAGGGTAGGCTAATTGGACAGGGTTGCCGGCGACTAGTCGGAGTTGGTCGAGCCGTGGCCGCACACCGCCATGACCGCTGCCATCCTATCTAGCCGCCATAATCATAGCAATTGAGGGTACCCCTAGGTGCGCGAGGTTGAGGTGAACGCGCTGGTACGGTAGCTTCGCCGGAGCTGCCGCCGGCGGCGAGCTATCGCCGTCGCCTTCCTTTCCCCCTCTGTCTCCCTCGCTGACCAGTGGGGTCCCCAGGTCAGGCGCGCGCGCGCGCGGGAGGCCGGTCGCGTGCCGCGCGCGGGAGCGGGCCGTAGCGCGGGAGCGGGCCGTAGCGCGGGGAGTGGGCCACGTGGTTCTCCCAGGCCGGCCCGGTAGCAGGGTTTCGATTTTCGTTTTCTTTATTTCTTTTCTATAATTGCCACAGATTTTTGGGTAAGGTTTAGGAAATGTATATCTAGGGTTTTACTTACTCAAAAATTATGAGATAAATTTTGTTAGGCTCTGAATGATGTGTAGTATTTTAGAAAAATATAAATCTGGTATGTGATGTTTAAATTCTGTAAGAATTTAATAGATCCTTTAAATGTGTTTTGGAATGCATGCAAATTTGTTAAATTTATAACTTGAGCTGTAGTGTTCCATAAATCATGAAATTTGGTGAGTAGGTTACTCTATGCTAGCCCTAGCTCTGGTAAAAATTTGGGCATCAGTGCTTAAGTAATTTCCAAGTTATAAGGCTATCATTTTATTCTAGGAGATAATTGAAGGAATTTTTGTAATTTTTCTACATGTGCAATGTTCTTGTAACTTTTCGGAGAATGTCTTGGTACCCTAGAGTGTCTAAGAAAAATATGAAATCTATTGTTTGATACTTTTAAAAATGATTTATTAATTATACAAAAATCAGCCTTTTTGACTGGTGAATTTTGTATAGAGAATTTCTGTGAATAAAACTTGTTCAAATTTTTACTGTGGTCTCTTTTTGGGTCAGAGAGTCCCCTGTAATTTTTGTAGGATTTTAGGAGCAGTTTACATATATGTTTAAAATTTCACCTAATTAATTAAGTAAAATAAGAAATGAGTATAAATAAATGTTCTAGGTAGTCACACCCTACTTTCTGGTGTTGTTATACCCCATGTGAACTTTTGGAAATCTTAGTTTGGTTTTAAGGGTCTTTGGCCACATCAATAAATGTTTAACCTTTGTAATTTTAGGTTTTCTGGACAGCTAGTAGTAATTCTAAATTTGGCTTTGATAAAATTGGTTGCTGGAAAACTTGTAAATACCAAAGTTGGAGTAAACTGGATGAACTAGCTTGTGTCAAAATTTGGAAGCATTTGGCTTAGTAGTTTGAGAGTTACTGTTGTTTAAAGTGGCAGTTCAAAATCTGCTACTCTCTGTTTTGAGAGGACAGATTCTGGAACTTGTGAAGTTTGACATGGAAAACTTAGGAGTTTGGAGTTGAGGTCTGAAAATGAATTGTAGTGCATTTCTTAGGCTTTCCAGATTGTCTTAAATCATATCTTTTGGAGTTAGGAATCCCCAGTTATGTTAGAATCTTTGAGCTGCTGTCCAGAATAACTTACTGTGGTAACCTAAATAATGTTACTCTTGTGTTTATTAGGTGTTAGGGCCTTAACCGAAGAGGAACAACTATATCTTCGATTGGGTAGATTAGGTAAGTACTTCTCCACCGGAGAAGAGATTTGCACGTACTAATAAAATAACTTGAATAGAGTATTTTATTTCTGAAATGTATTTCATTCCGAGCATGTTGCACCCATTTATGCATCCATGGTATTTATTGTGCATTCATGCAATAGGTGTACCAGAGGGAGTAACTCTCCTCGAATTCGAGCCTGTAATTCTGGAGGAGAATCAGGAGCAGCAGGAGCCCGAGGATCCAGCAGGCGAAGGAGACGCCGCTGAAGACTTGCCGGAGTGCCCTGACCACCGGCCTTCAACTTTTCTGAAAGGCAAGCCCCGGTGCATGCTGAACCTACTGTTTTATAAATTAATCTTGAGTACTTTTATTTGTTTACTGCATTAAGTTATAGGAGTTATATGAAAACACTTGTTGCATTATACCTGTCCTTGTCCAGATATCGTACTTAATCCTATTTTAGGTTTAGGCACGTGTCAATGCTTAGCCCTGCTTAGTACGGTAGAAGTCGGGTGATTTCCGGTCATCCGCGAGATGTAGGGAGGAGTCACGAGTAGCTTTATGGCTACCGTGGTGGAACCATGCTTTAAAATGAAATTGAGACCGGGCGGGAGTTCGATAGTACAGCCGCAAGACACTTCACGTCTTGGGTGTGGAGCTATGCCCGTCTGAGTCGTTTAAGGACCGATTCGCTGTACATCCTTGAGTCATGTTGAACGCAGTCTAACACTTAGTTGGCCGGATAAGTCGTTCCGACCGCGAAGTCGAGTAGTATGGTTCAGGCCGGGAATCGAATGGTAGGTTGCATCTTGGAGGAGAGAAAGGATGTGCTTGGGGACATTGGCGTGAGACCAAGGGGGGGGGTTAGAGTCCCTATCACCTGGCAGAGTGTCGCCCTTAGGGACGCGACATTATTCGGGCCCGCGATTCCTGAACTGTACAAAAGATGACCTGAGCAGCCTTCGCCAGGCGTGACTCGGTGAGTGTTAGAAATACCCCTCCAGCTGGATAGGAATTCGATTCGAATCGCCGTCGCTCCCGGTTAGTGAGCACTTGACTTGAGCAGCGGCAACGTAGATCTCATTAAATGAACCGGTGGTTAAGGGAATGATACAATGTTGCCAAAATTCATACCTGCTCTGGATATAATGATGATAATTGTTTGATTATAATCATGTGCATGTTTAGTACAGGTGCTAAGATAGATGACAGGTAAATGCTAAAAATAACTGCTAGTACAGGCGATAAGAGTTTAAATTACTTATGCCTTTATGCAAAATGTTATGTCAGCTAGCCTCTTGTGTAAGCCTTGCATAATCCTTGGTGTCATCTTATTTCTGGTTTTCGACGGGTAAGTCTAGCTGAGTACATTCCAGTACTCAGGGTTTATTCCCTCCTGTTGCAGATGATATGCTCTATCAAGGCTTCTGCAAGACTTGTCTCCACCCTGCGGGTGAAGAAGACTAGATCACTTGGGCGTGATCATCTTTTATGTACTTTCCTCATGCTTTTGCGGGTTGTTGATCATCCAGACTGGCAGTAGTTAACAACTGGTGTGTGTTATGCTTCCGCTACTTTATAAACTTGGTTTGTAATAATTGCGACTCCGTGTGTGTGTAAACTTATTTCGGAACTACTTGTGAAATGTAACGCATGATGTTGTATGTTGAATGATGCGATCCTGGTTGTAAACGAGTTGGTTTGAGATCCTTCGTGATTTCGATTGACTACCGGGATTATATGGGCTCAAGTTTGAAAATTTGAGCGCTTCGGTGCTTGTTTTCGTACTTGTGCTCTTATAATTTGGTCGGTTCTGTTACAACAAGTAGTCAAGTGAGAGTTCTAGCTTGTTACTCTTGGTGATCGCCATCACCTAGATGGCTTGGTGGTGATTAGAAGTTTGGTGTTCATCCGACGAGCTTGTGGATGACCCAACCCATCTTGTGAGCGGTTTTAGGCGATTCACCGTGACGGAGTGTCAAAGAATCAGCCCTTAGTGAGCACTTGATCCTTGCGTGGATCAAGGGGGAGCTACACCCTTGCGCGGGTGCTCCAACGAGGACTAGTAGGGAGTGGCGACTCTCCGATACCTTGGGAAAACATCGCTGTGTTCCTAACCCTTACTTTCAAGCATTTACTTTCTTGTATTACTTTCATTGCTTGCTTTACTTTCCTAGAATTGCCATGCTAGACTAGGATTGGAACTTAGGGTGCAAAACTTTTTACCGATAGAATCACAAGGAACACTAGTAGGCACTAGGGGTGAACTTTGGCTTGTAGGATTTAATTCTTGCAATTAATTTTTAGAAAAGCCCAATTCACCCCCCTTCTTGGGCATCTTGATCCTTTCAATTGGTATCGAAGCCGAGTTGCTCCTTATTTAGGCTTCACCGCCTAGAGCAAGATGTCTAATGGGGAAGGACCACCTCTCACCTTTGAGGGAGACGATTTTCCATATTGGAAAATTCGTATGGAGGCGTACCTCGAAGCCATAGATGTTGGGTGCCTTAGAGCTGCAACCGAAGGGCTTCCCGCTATCAAGGATCCCGCCAACCCAAGTGGTGACGAGGAGAAGTACGACCGGTGGAATGCAAAGGCAAAAAATGCACTCTACCGGGGCCTAGGCAAGGATATCTTCAATCGTGTGCGTAATGCAAAAAACACTCATGAATTATGGGAAAACCTTTGTGCTCTCCATGAGGGAACTAAGAGTGAGCGTGATGAACGCTATCACATTGCTTTGAAGAAAATTAATTCTTTTGAGATGCTTCCCAAAGAAAGTGCTAATGAAATGTACACTCGATTGAATGTTCTTGTAGAGGATCTCAATGCTCTTGGGCTCACTCAAATGAGTCAATCGGATGTTACAAGGAGGATCTTAAGCGTTCTTTCCGTTGAGAAGTATGGTCATATTGTCACCGTGCTTCACCAAAGTGATCTCTCCACCTCAACACCAACACAAGTATTGGGAAAGATCAATGCACATGAGATGTACATGCACATCACTCCGGAAGAAGGCTCATCATCTTCCAAGAAGAAGGACTTGGCCTTCAAAGCTAGCCATGACAAAAAAAAGAAGGGTCAAGCCATGATGGTGTAAGAAAGCTCAAGTGAAAGTGACATTGATGATGCATCACTTGCACTCATGGTGAGAAAGACCACCAAGATGCTAAAGAAGCTCAACAAGAGTGGCATCAAGTTCGATGGCAAGAAGAAGAAGTTCTTCACAAGTAGCAAAAGGAAGCCTATATCCGAGATGGATTGCTACAATTGTGGTGAACTTGGTCACTTAGCTCATCAATGCCCTAAGCCTCCAAAAGACAAGTACAAGAACAAGAACAAGGGCAAGAAAAATGATTCAAGTGATGAAAAAGATGAGAAGAAGAAGAACAAGCCATACAAAAAGAAGGATGTCAAGAGAAAAGAGTTTCACAAGAAGAAGAAGGGAGGCAAATCTTATATTGTTGGTGATTGGCTCACCGACATTGAGTCATCATGTGAGTCCTCCGGCGATGAGAGCAACGATGAGAAAGAGAAGGTCGCCGCATTTGTGATTGGGCCATCATCATCTTCACCGACATCTTCATCACCACCTTCACCGCCACCTTCACCATCATCATCCACTTCTCACCTGTGCCTTATGGCCAAGGGTGAACGAAAGGTACAAAACAATGAGAGTGATGATGATGATAGTGATAGTGATGATGAATATGATGCACCTTCTTATGATGAACTTGTAAAATTGTTAAACAAATACTCTAAAATCATAAGAAGAACTAGAAATGAAAATGATGAGCTCCAAAATAAAAATGACTCACTCTCATCTAAGCTTGAGAATGCATATAAGACTAGTGATGAGCTCAAAGATCAAAATGAAATTATGTCCTCTACTCTCAAGGAGCCCAAAACTTCTAACAAAGAGTTTAGAGATGAACATGATAAACTTAAGAAGAAGCATGATGAGCTCAACACTAGGCACAACTTGCTAAAAGACAAATATACTACATTGAAAATCAATTATGATAGTCTTGTTGTTGCTAATGAGCTTTCTCTTGAGACACATGATGCTACTAACCAAATTGTTAAGATTGATATAGCTACATCATGTGATGACTTGATTATTGAGAGAATTGAGCAAGGCTCTAGTGGCAAAGGCAAGAATGTGGTTGAGTCCGACAACTATGATGATTATGTCAAGCTCAAGAGTGAAAATGAGATGCTTAGAAATGAGAACAAGAAGTTGATGGCTCTTGAAAAGCAAACATCAAATGAGTCACTTATTGAAGAGAACAAAAAGCTCAAGCAAGAGAAAGAGCATCTCAAGACCGGCCTAAGCAAGTTCACAAGAGGTCAACATTTGCAAAGTGAGCTACTCATGAACACCGTCATGAAGATGGATAGAAGTGGCATTGGTTACTTAGCAAATCAAGATAAAAGGCTAAAGCTCAACAACAACAAAGCAAGTCAAAGCCCAAGCCAAAGAGATGTGTTGAGTGTGGACAAGAGGACCATTTTGCTCATAAGTGCAAAACTCCACCACCACAACCCTTGCCCAAGCATGCTAGACCCTTTGCTTTCAATGCTCATTACATGCTTAGAAAAGATTCAAGTGGAAAGATGAAAGTCATGTTCTTGGGTCCCCTAACAAGAATAGGCCTAAGAAAATATGGGTTGCCAAGTCACTAGTTGAGAAAGTCAAGGGTCCCTCTCAAGTTTGGGTCCCTAAACAAAAAGCTTGATCTCTTGTGTGTAGGTGAACTACAAGACCGGTGGATCTCATTGGGTTATTGATAGTGGCTGCACTCAACATATGACCGGTGACCCTCGTATGTTCACCTCACTTGAAGAGAATGGGGTATGTCAAGAGAAGATCACATTTGGGACAATTCAAAGAGCAAAGTCAAGGGTATAGGCAAGATTGCAATATCAAATGATCACTCTCTTTCGAATGTGCTCTATGTTGCTTCATTGAGTTTCAACTTACTATCCGTTGGACAACTTTGTGACCTTGGCTACCAATGCTTATTCACTCCTAATGAAGTGGTAGTTTCAAAGATAGATGACAAGCAAATGATTTTCAAAGGCTTTAGATATAACAATCTCTATCTTGTTGACTTCACCTCCAAAGATGCAAACTTGATGACATGTTTGTTCACCAAAACTACACTTGGATGGCTTTGGCATAGGAGGCTTGCTCATGTTGGAATGAACACTCTCAACAAGCTATTGAAGAAAGAATTAGTAAGAGGCTTGAAGGATGTTAAGTTTGAGAAGGACAAACCTTGTAGTGCATATCAAGCCGGCAAACAAGTTGCAAATACTCATCCAACCAAAGCTTACATGTCAACATCAAGAGTGTTAGAACTTTTACACATGGATTTGTTTGGTCCTACAACTTACAAGAGCTTGGGTGGAAATCTCTATTGTCTTGTGATTGTGGATGACTACTCAAGATACACTTGGACTTTCTTTCTTCATGACAAATCTGAAGTGGCCAATTGCTTCAAGAAGTTTGCAAAGAGAGCTCAAAATGAATTTGAAGTCAAGATAAAGAAAATTAGAAGTGACAATGGCAAAGAATTTGATAACACAAACATTGAAGCTTATTGTGATGAGATTGGAATCAAGCATGAAGTTTCATCAACCTACACTCCTCAACAAAATGGTGTAGTTGAGAGAAAGAACCGAACCTTGATCACTCTTACAAGAACAATGCTAGATGAGTGCAATACACTGGAAAAATTGTGGGCCGAGGCAATCAACATCGCATGCTATGCTTCAAATCGCCTCTTCCTACAAAAGTTTCTTGGCAAGACCCCCTATGAGTTGCTAAATGGGAAGAAGCCGGATGTCTCATTCTTCTGAGTGTTTGGTTGCAAATGCTACATCTACAAAAAGCGTCAACACCTAGGGAAGTTTCAAAGACGTTGTGATATTAGTTTTCTTGTTGGTTACTCATCAAAGTCCAAAGCATATAGAGTATTTAACCATGCCACCGGTTTGGTTGAAGAAACATATGATGTGGAATTTGATGAATCTATCGGCTCCCAAGGAGCAATTGAGAATTGTGATGATGTAGGTGATGAACCATTGAGGGAGGCAATGAAGAACATACCGATGGGAGACATCAAGCCTAAAGATGATGAAGACGATGTATAAGTTGTCAATCCACCACCTTCATCACATGTGCCTCAAGATGATGATAAGAATGAGAGAGTTGAAAATGAAGACACTCATGTCTCTCATGAACAAGCCGAGGCACAAGCTGATGATGTTGACGCTCCCCAAACATCTCCTCAAGTGGTTGATAGAAGAAACTCACCTCTACTTCAAGCACATCCACAAGATCTCATCATAGGAAGTCCTACAAAGGGTGTAATGACTCGATCTCAAAAGCTTGCTTCATTTGTTGAACATCACTCTTTTGTCTCTTGTCTTGAACCTAAGAATGTAGAAGAAGCTCTTCAAGATCCGGATTGGGTGAATGCTATGCACGAATAATTCAACAACTTCACCCGCAATCAAGTTTGGACACTTAAAGAGCATCTAAAAGGTGCAAGAGTCATTGGAACCAAGTGGGTGTTCCGCAACAAGCAAGATGACCAAGGCGTAGTAGTGAGGAATAAGGCAAGACTAGTTGCAAAGGGGTTCTCTCAAGTTGAAGGTCTTGATTTTGGAGAGACCTTTGCACCCGTTGCAAGACTAGAAGCCATTCGTATCCTTCTTGCATATGTATCGCATCATGATATGAAACTATATCAAATGAATGTGAAAAGTGTATTTTTAAATGGCTTCATAAATGAACTAGTCTATGTTGAACAACCTCCCAGGTTTGAAGACCCTAGATATTCTAATCATGTTTATAGGTTGTCCAAGGCGCTATATGGGCTCAAGCAAGCCCCTAGAGCGTGGTATGAGCGCCTCCGGGACTTCCTCATTGAGAAGGGCTTCACTATCGGGAAGATCGACACCACACTATTCACCAAGAAGCTAAATAGGGAGATCTTCATTTGTCAAGTCTATGTTGATGATATCATCTTCGGATCAACAAATGAAAATTATTGCAAGGAATTTGGTGAATTGATGTCAAAGGAGTTTGAGATGTCTATGATTAGTGAGCTAACATTCTTCCTTGGTTTTCAAGTCAAGCAAATGAGAGAAGGGATTTTCATCTCTCAAGAAAAGTATACCAAGGATCTTCTCAAGAGATTCAAGATGGAAGAGTGTAAGCCAATCAAGACCCCAATGCCATCTAATGGACATCTCGACCTAGATGAGGGAGGTAAACCGGTTGATCAAACTCTCTACCGTTCTATGATTGGTAGCTTGTTGTATCTTACCGCATCTAGGCCCGATATCATGTTTAGTGTGTGCATGTGTTCTCGCTTTCAAGCATGCCCTAAAGAACCTCACCTAAGTGCCATAAAAAGAATCTTAAGATATCTTAAGCACACCCCAAGCATCGGTCTTTGGTACCCCAAAGGAGCTAGATTCCAACTATTTGGCTATTCCGATTCGGATTATGCTGGTTGCAAAATTGATAGAAAAAGCACATCCGGAGGGTGCCATTTGCTTGGGAGGTCTTTAATATCTTGGTCATCTAAAAAGCAAAATAGTGTGGCTTTGTCCACCGTCAAGGCAGAATACATTGCCACGGGAGCTTGTTGTGCACAAATCTTATACATGAAACAAACCCTCCTAGACTATGAAGTTGTTCTTGGTAAGGTGCCACTTTTATGTGACAATGAAAGTACCATTAAAATTGCTAATAATCCGGTACCACACTCACGCACCAAGCACATTGATATCCGCCACCACTTTCTAAGAGATCATGTTGCTAAAAATGATATATCACTAGAAGGTGTAAGAAGTGAAAATCAATTAGCGGATATCTTCACTAAACCTTTGGATGAGGCTACCTTTTGTAGGTTGAGAAGTGAACTAAATGTGCTTGATTCTAGTAACTTTAAAAAATGAGCTTGTGTTGTCCCTTGCATTGCATTGTATTATATGTCATGTTTAAATTTCCGCAATGCATTTAGGACTTGTCTAACACGGTTATGATAACCCTCCTTTGGAGGAGTGAAGAAGCCTAACCGTGGATCAAACTTGACAAGCAACCTAGTCTTTCTTTCTCGCTTTGCATTGCATATGCATGGTTGTTGCTTTGTCGTTTCCTTTCAGTTTTGCTTTGAGCAACCTCTGTGTTCGTCCTTGAATAGAGAGAGCATTTGACACTCCCAAGGGTTCATAAACTCTATTGCATGGCCATACGTTGCTCCTCAGGTGTTTATTGCATATTTTCTTAAAAATAATACTAGCCTAAGGCAAAATATTTTGAAAAACTCAAGGGTTTGAGAGTGGTCCCTCATATCAGGTTCCAATTAGTGTTTATTTGAGTCTCTTTGTATTGGAACTTGATTGGGAAAAGTTGCGTCGAAGATCAGATTGAAGAAAGGTGTTTTACAGCGACCGGACACTGGACCGGACGCGATGCTGCTTCATCACTGCATCCGGTCCCGGTGACCACCAGCGCGTCCGGTCATCCCGAAGACAATCTCAAGAATCTATGACCGGACGCGACGTTGTGACCACTGCATCCGGTCCCGGACACCACCACCGCGTCCGGTCATGCATGTTGGGTTCCCGGGTAAAGTCTGACCAGACTCTGTCAGCGTCTGATCATCTCTAACCGGACGCGTCCGGTCGCGCCAGCAGCTTACTGGACTCTGATCGGACGCTACTCCACCGCGTCCGGTCAGTTGACCAGCGCGTCCGGTCATCGCGTGAAAAGCGGATCTGAGCCTTTTTAACCGTACATCCTGATCCATTGTTTTTTCGGTCATCTTCCTTTTCAATCCACCGCTCGCCGCCGCCACCGAACCCTAGCCGCCTTCTTTGCCATCTCGCGCCGCCGCGCCTCTTCCCGCGCCGCCACGCCTCCTCCCGAGCAGCCGCTGCTCCCCCTTAGCCGCAGCCGCCCTGCCGCAGCCGTGCCGCCGCAGCCGCTGCGCCCCTCAGCCGCACCGCCGCATCCGCTCTGAGCATCGCTTCCTCTCCCCGCGCCCGTGCATTGCCTCCGGCAGCCGCAGCCATGCCGCCATCTGCGCGCCGCCACCACCGTCTGCCGTAGCCGCGTGCGCCACCACCAGCCAAGCCTCGCCACCCAGACTGCCTCTGACCGTTGCACCTGTTGACCTAACCCTAATCCGTCGTGACGGTTTGCGACTTCACTTCGGCCGTTCTTCGTCGAGGCCTCTTCACGTGATTTCATCTCTGCGAGCGCCGTCAAGGTCACTAACCTTCTCATCGGAGTTTTGCTCATCCGAGGTAGCTATCGTGATCTATTCTGTTCTTATCTCGTATGCTTGCTTTCATAAGGACCTTGCTTGTCTGGTAGTTGAAATATAATGCTTAATAGTAGCTCTATCTATTCCATCTTTATAGAGGGTCTTGTCGGTGCTCTGTGTGTGGCAGGTGATTAGTTTTGAATCCGAGGCCAAGCCTGCGGATACGGATTGAGGCCAAGCCTCACGAGTGTCAGTTCACCATCTTGCACTATCTGGGTTTTCTCAGTCACAGAGGTTGGTCAGTATGGTTCGCTGCAAGAATACTGGTGGTGGACCGAGTGACGCGGATGAAAGTCCTCCCAGGGTGACAGAGGTAGCCCATGGCAAGCGCAAGAAGATAGCCATCAAGAAGAGAAAGAGGACACCCACTGAGGCAGAGATTGCACAGGCCGTCGCTGATGCAGTAGAGCGTGCAGAGAGAGGTGGCAGAAGCAGTGAGATTCACATTGGCGAGTGTCGTTTTCATCTTGAAGGATGACAGCTCGGTACTAAGGCCACAGAGGGGACATAGGACCCACCTGCAGAATAGCCCATAGAGGACACAGAGGAGACAGAGGAGCAGACCGTTCAGACTCCACCGCGTCGTCGCTCAGGACGTACGCGAGCTCAGGTGACTCCTAGGCCAGAGGGCCAGCATCGTGGAGGTCGTCCACCTCCCAGGGCTCGAGGTCACCCCCCAGTCGAGCACTTTGACTTGAGGGGAGCTACAGCACGCTAGGTACAGGCTCTCAGGTTTGTCGAGGTTAGTCGGTGGTTTCCACCTCAGCGGGACCCCCAAGCTTCAGAGGGCTTCTACATACCTCTGCACGAGGATTTCTACAGAGCCTATGTTGACAGCGGGATTGCATTCAGACCTCAAAGAGTTTGTCAACTTGAGGCTTTAGTTGAGGTGGTTGGTGAGCAGCTCCGTCCACACTTGTCCTTTCTACCTGGTTTGTCAGACTTTCTGGGACGGACTAGAGCTTACTGCGGGACTTGGGTCAGAGAGTTCTACTCCTCACTTTGGATTGACCCTGCTCATGAGTTTATACACTTTGCATTCCAAGGTCGTGACCACAGATTGTACAACACCAGGGTATTCATGCCACTTGATGGAAATCGTTTCGGTTTTCAAAGGATCAACGACAAGATTAAGGACAGTTAGTTCCGAATGTCAAGGTGTTGAGTTACATCCGGAATAGTCGTTAGGATCTTCGCTTCTTTCCTTTGGCCGTACTATAAAGGGGGGCATGAGCGAGTAGCTTGACCTAGGTGAGTCTTTTGTTTAGGTGTGGTGCACACTTGTCAAACTTAGCACTAGGTAGCTCTGGTAAAGTTCAAAGTTCAGTTAGAAGCAACTTGGTTCAAGTTGCGTCGCGTTTCGAAGTCGTTTGAGCTGTTTACCCTTGACCGGACGCGGTCTCTGTCACGACCGAACACGTCCGGTCAGTACTAACAGTCACTGCGTTTCAACCTAGTTGACCGGACGCGGTCCCTGCGAGGACCGAACGCGTTGATCGGTCTGACACGTGTCTTAGAGGGTAAAAGTCAAATCGGACACGACTGGGAAGTGATCGGACGCGTCCGGCCACGTTTCAGTAAGGTACTTTGCTGACCTGACGCGTCCGGTCATCACTGATCGGACATGACCGAGCATTAGGTCAAAGTATAGTAAGGTTCTTGCACGACCAGACGTGTCTGGTCACCCCTGATCGGTGCATCCGGTCACTCAGCGATGCCGTTCAGTTTTTCGACCGTTACGTTCGACCGGCGCGTCCGGTCAGTGCGTGTTTTGCTGAGTTGGCAGGTAACTGTTGGATTTGACTATGGGGTGTATAAATACATACCCTCCACCTCTTTTAGAGGTCTCTTGCTCATTTGTTCAGCTAAGAAACATCTTTTAAGTGCAAGGGAGTGCAAGAGCTCTAGTGAGGGTAGTGATTTGAGAATCAAAGTTTGAGAATCCCTCATTAGTGACTAGAGAGTAGCAAGTGTGCATCCATCTTCTCATTAGGCTTGTTGTGATCAAGTGAGAGTTCTAGCTTGTTACTCTTGGTGATCGCCATCACCTAGACGGCTTGGTGGTGATTGGGAGTTTGGTGTTCATCCGGCGAGCTTGTGGATGACCCAACTCATCTTATGAGCGGTTTTGGGTGATTCACCATGATAGAGTGTCAAAGAATCAGCCCGTAGTGAGCATTTGATCCTTGCGCAGATCAAGGGGGAGCTACACCCTTGCGCAGGTGCTCCAACGAGGACTAGTGGGGAGTGGCGACTCTCCGATACCTCGGGAAAACATCACCGTGTTCCTAACCCTTACTTTCAAGCATTTACTTTCTTGTATTACTTTCATTGCTTGCTTTACTTTCCTAGAATTGCCATGCTAGACTAGGATTGGAACTTAGGGTGCAAAACTTTTTACCGGTAGAATCACAAGGAACACTAGTAGGCACTAGAGGTGAACTTTGGCTTGTAGGATTTAATTCTTGCAATTAATTTTTAGAAAAGCCCAATTCACCCCCCTCTTAGGCATCTTGATCCTTTCAATGGCATATGTTGCTCACACACATGTACCTGTGGACTAATCACTTGTGTATATTACATTTAACACAATTAGTCCACCTAGGTTGTCACTCAATTATCAAAACCAAATAAAGACCTTTTAATCTCTCCCTTTTTGGTAATACAACTCTACAAAGATATGGAAATTAAGCTCTTTAGGATTCATGTTGCTTGCTCAAGCAATTTTACCATGTGTAAATGATTTTTGGACAAGTACCACTAACCCAAATTGGTAATATTAGCTCCCCTACGTATGTGCTGGAGTGTTTGGTTTGAAGCTCGCACATATGCATAGATTGGAATTGTGGGAGAGTAATTACTACCAATGATGCTAAGGTGTAAAGAATTAACCTTTGATGTGTGATACCAATCAGAGCGCACATTTTAACACCATCCTTAGCACCATGAGTAGCTAGACAACAAAAATACTAGAAACCTCGTGAGATCAACATTATAAGCAAGGTTCTAGTACTACATGTAGAAATTCAAGTCTAGCTATCATCCTATGCATACTAGTTATCAAGTCATCATTCAAGTTTTACAACTAGCATACACCATACAAGCATGCATCTCAAATTTTAAAACATATGCAATGCAAGCAAGCACATGATTATGCATAAATCAAATGCAATCAATCAAAAGTTCATAAGATTGCTCCCATTACTTGTGTGCTTCTCTTCTCCAAGACTTTTAATCTTCTCAATTTCTTCAATGTTGCTCCCTCTTTGTCCATATCCATGTCCAAACCCCAACTTCCCATAATATCTTTGTACTAATCTATCCCCCTTTGTCATCAATTTTCACAAAAGGTGTGCATCTCTTGATACAAAGGGTTGCTCTAGAGATAGTGGTTGACACTTGAATCTTGCATTTTTATTGACATCACTTGTATAGCTCTTTAGACACTATATGTAGGATCTTGTGACCTTGATACACCAATTGTAGTAGGGCTCCTCCCCTTTGTCCAAACATGGGTCATAACACTTGAGAATCTTGAGTTTGTGTACCACTTGTTGATGAGGGATGCATTCTTCACTTGATCACTTAAAGTTGAAGATCACTTGTGAAACCATCTTCTTGTATGATTGATGCCATGTGTAGAAATGTGATACCACGTGTATGATTGATTTGTTAATGAAACCATTTCTTGAACATTTGCTATTATCATGAGTACCACTTGTAGGATATCATTATAATTTGGTCTAGACAACACTTGTGAATTTGATGAAATAGTTGAGTCTAGATACCATTTGAAACAATCAAAGATATCCATTTGCATTATTGTCTTGTTCTTGTACTCTTGTTACTTATCATGAGCTTCTAAGTTGACTTGAACCAAATTGATTTGCCTAAGCTTTCAAGTCTGGTTTGAACCAATGATAAGCTTCTTCACACCTCTTACAAGGATTATCTTGCCAATGTTGTACTTGTCACTTGTTAGCAATCTAAATTAAGTCAAGTACTTGGGTTCACTAGCTCATGAACAAACTCATACAGTACCACTATATTCAACTAATCATTCAAGCAATAGTGGTAGGTTATGAATTTAAAATTTCATTTGATATGCATGATCCTATGAAGCGTGTACTATATGCACTAACAATATACTAGTAAAGGATGAAACGACCATGCACATTACAATGATACATTTGCTATCTTCGAGTAGAGGATAGTCACATAGATTCCAATTCATTATTCCAATAGCAATGTGAAGTCCAATCTATAGCTTGGTGAAGACCAATCATCAATATTGAAATCCATTCTTCACTCATATGAGAAGAAACCCACCTATGATTAAGTGCACTATCTTGTTGTAATTTACTTGCTTCATCTTTTGATCAATGCTTGCTTGAGAATGCCACTTGAATTTTCATGAATTGCTTCTTCTTTTGGGTGCTATTTGCTTTTCTTGATCAACCCTTTTTATTGCTTCAACTAAGCCTCTCAAATGTTCCTCGGATCACCACTTCCATGTTAGCCTTCCAAGCACCACTCTTGGTTTACCTACAAAAGGTGGCATGCCCCTATACTAGGGAGAAGTGACCTCTCTCCAAAGAACCATTCTTGACACTCACTAGAAATGACTTGATTGATTGATTCAAGTGATGGACTTAACTTGATGAATAACCTTGAATCCTTCTTTAAGTCCTTTTCTTTCTACTTGTTTAAGTTCTTTTCTTTCTACCAAATGATCTCCAATAATCACTAGAACTTAAACTTCATCTTCATCTTGAATTTGATCTTGATCTTCAATTTGAGTACCAAATGTGTGCTCAAAACACTCCATAATCAAATGGCCTTTTACTCATCACTTGTCATGCTTCTAGCTCAATCTAAAACTAAACTTAGGTACCTCAAACACTTATAAATATGTTTCTAACTTGAGAACCTTTCAATCAAAGTGACTCTTGATCAGTCCAATAATTGTCACTTTTCTAGCAGATTCTATACTCTCTAATGAATAATTCATATCTCCCAATGTACAAATCCAAATACCACAAATTTGATGGAGATGTGCTTCACTAAGTCATCTAGCAGCTGTAAAAATTTAGGCTTTATTTGACTTCTAGATTGCTACCATATTTTCATTCTTCCACCACTGCTATATGATGAAAACTGCTGCACTGTAGCTGACAAGATCTACTCTAAAACCAA
The DNA here is from genome assembly GCA_038087645.1 of Saccharum hybrid cultivar R570. Taxonomy (NCBI): domain Eukaryota; kingdom Viridiplantae; phylum Streptophyta; class Magnoliopsida; order Poales; family Poaceae; genus Saccharum; species Saccharum hybrid cultivar. Next base: position 535,600 of record JAQSUU010000627.1, on the reverse strand, counting down.
AGCATCTCTGGTCCAATTCTGATGAAATTTGTACAGAACTTAATACCATAAGTATAGAGCATGCATACCAAATTTCAAGCTAATCCAAATAGATTTGATCACTCAAACTCAGATTTGATCTCAGCTAGCTTAGTTTTTCAAATATAGGATAAATTTCAATACTTGTGCTATACTTCGTCAAATGTGAATCAAACTTAAAACTAACTTGCTTGAATACTTTCACAAGACATATATCCATTCAATCCACTTACTAAATGTTATCTTATGAATTTATCCATTTCAAATCAATCCAAATTGATTACTAATCAATTTATCCATTCAATCATCTTATAGCAAACAATATATGCATATATATCCAATTCAATCAACCCATATGCACCCAAATGAATTAGATCAACAAAGAATGTACCTTGGTTAACTCATGATAATCCATTAGCAAGCTTCAACTCAAATATTTGCAAGCCACTATATAATCCCAATAAATCACCACAACTTCAATAATAGCACTTGTATATTGTAGCACATTTGGACTTCACTTGTCTTGACTTGGCATTACGATAGAATATGCACTAAGCTTCAATACTTGACTCAATCATAAGATGAACAATATGAATTCAATTGAATCAAGCCTCCAAAGCAAATGGTATCTACAAATAATCATACACTTTTTTATGGTACCCAAACTTGTTTGGGTCCTCTCAAGTTAGGTGCAACATACTTAGGCATAGCCTTAGTATGAATAGCGGAATATTTTGCAATAGCAACCATTTTGGTACCATCACCATCCTTCCTATGCATAATATCATCATCAATTAAAATGGGCTTAGAAGTATTACCTAGGGGACATGAATGTGCCATGTGTCCCCTTTATCAGCATGAGTAGCACTTTCTCTTTGATTGAGCCTTCTCTTCCTTGCTCATATGGTGCTTCTCATTATCTTGCCTCTTATGAGTTGCTTGAGCCTTCTTCTCAAGCTTGGTAGGACACCTTAAGGCAAAGTGTCCCATATCTTCACACTTAAAGCACTTGATGTGAGCATACACCTTCTTCTCATCTTGAGTCTTGCTCATCATCTTGGCATCTTGATCAAGCATTGGATGCCTTTCTCTTCCACCCCTTCTTATTTCTTCTTCTTCATCAAGTCACCACCATCTTCATGGTTGATATTGATTTTCTCTTAGGGTATCTTTTTCTTGCTCATCTTGTGGCTTTGATTGAGTCTCTTCTTATTGCTTCACCAATTGCTTGGTTGGGCACACTAAGGTAAGGTGACCCCAAGTGCGGCACTTGAAGCACTTCACATGCTTAAGCCTCCCATCTTCCTTCATCTTCTTGAGTTTCTCAATGTTTGGGCAATCATTTTCAAGGTGTCCCGCTTCATGACACCAGTAGCACATGGAGTGAGACAATTTCAATTGTAGGTGCTTCTTAATCTTCTTTGCCCTTGTTCTTCCACCCTTTGTCATCGTTCTTTTGAAGCCAAGCCCACTCATGTCACCAAACTTTCTTTGATTTGTCAATTTTTTCACTTCTCTTTTGAGCTCATTGTTCTCCTTCAAAAGGTTAGTCTCACAAGACATAGAAGTAAAACAAGCATCTATATGTGAAGAGCATTGGCATATCTAATAAATCATCATAAGAGGTGGATACATGCTTCTTTCCTTCATTACAAGAGTTAGTCACATGTTGCAATTGATCACTTGACTCATGTGATGGGCTCTCATTCTTTTTAAGTTTCTTTGAAAATACTTTAATGAGAGAAGCATGTTGTTATAATAATTCTTCATGAGATGAAAGTAGTGTCTCATGAGTCAATTTTAGCTCACCATGTGAAGATTTAAGAACATCAAGTAAGTGCTTATGTTCATCACATGAGTTCTTTAGAAATGAGTTTTCATTTTCTAATTTCAATGTTTTAGATTTCTCATTTTCTAAAGACATGGTCATGCTAGCAAGTCTATTAACAAGCTCATCATCTGAATCAACATGATCAACCACATTAGCATTTTGTACCTTTGTGTCACCTTGTGACATGAAGTAATGTGGTGATGTAGGAGAGCTTGTAGTAGCATCATGATCATGGTCCAAGCATGAACCATCATCAACATTATAAGTGTGCTTGAGATAGAGTCATCATTTGCATCACTTGAGCTCGAGCCATCAATCTTGTCAAGTGAACTCATGGTAGATCGATCATCATCATCATCATCACTTGACCATGAGGTGGAGCAATCTTCTACAATCACCAAATTGTGGTCATGCTCAACACACTCATGCGCCTCCTTGGGCTTATCATCATCATCGTTGGAGACCCTCCCATATATCAAATTGAGGTATAACCAAATATCATGGGTGGTCTTCATGTACATGATCTCCCTAAATATGTTGTTCATAAATTGATAGAAAATGTTAGTAGCTTGGTAATCGAGATGTAGGCATTTCTTTTGTGCTTGAGTTGTATTCTTTTCCTCCAACACATGAGAAAAGCCCACATCTACGATCCACCACATCTGAGGTGAAATAAACTTAAAATTGCATGTCATCCATTTTTTCCACCGTGCAAAGTGTGTGCCATCAAAAGGGTATGGACACTCAACATCTAGCCCATAAGCCATCATCCTGTCGGGTCAGTGAAGACCACAAATAAGAGACCTAGCTCTGATACCATTTGTTGGATCGAGATAGTGGACTAGAGGGGGTGAATAGTCCTCTCTAAAAAACACGTTGTCTAACCGAAACAAATGCGCAATTAAAACTATCGGTCTAGCCAAGACTACACCCATCTATATAAGTTCACAAGCACCTTATAAAGATCCTAAATGGACAACAAAGGTGCTAGACTAGCTAGAGCTCACCTAATCAATTCTAGCTTGTAAGATCACATAAACCTATGCAACTAGTACTTCAAGCAAATCGGGGAGCACCTACACAATCTAGTAAGCAAAAGCACAAAGCCACCTAAGCTCACTAGCAATGCTCAATAACAAGGCTACACAAGCCAAATTAGAGAGTGCAAATTAATTAGCTATACAAACTACGTGACTAACAATGTTACTAAAACTAAATTAGCCATGCAAGGGAGCTACTTCTATGCTACACAAGCAAGAAGGTAACTAGCAAGCTACACAAGCTAACTAATCACAAGAGCAATTGTACAAGCACAATATATGAAATGTAAATACAAGCTTGTGTTGCGCAGAATGCAAACCACCGAGAAGATAATAAATACAATGTTGACATGGTGATTTTCTCCCAAGGTTCACATGGTCTCCACCAAGCTATGTCCCTGTTGTGTCGACTGCTCACTTGGTGGTTTGGCGGCTAATTGGCATCACCCTCCAAGCCCACACGTCAGGCACCACAAGAACCTACCCCGAAAGTGAGGGTAGCTCAATGACATGCTCTACTAGAGTTGCTCTTCGTGATCCCCTCGGGGTGAGCACAATCCCCATCACAAATCCTCCTTCGGAGCACCGCACAAGCTTCTCGTGTGCTTCAATGGAGTCACAAGCCACCAAGCCATCTAGGAGGCGACAACCTCCAAGATTAACAAGCACCACTGGCTTGCAACTCGATTACCTAGTGACACTCGATGCAACCTCATGATGCAACACACTAAAATCACACTCAGTCGCAATCAGATCGCACTCTTGCAAGCACAAGTGAGTTAGAGGGCATCCAAGCACACCTACACAAGCCAGCAAGGCTCAAGGGTGCTCAAAAACCAACCCAAGGATGAGCTCCACCTCTATTTATGGCCCTAAGCCAAATAGAGCCGTTGGAGCAAAGCTGCTGGTTTCTGTGAGGGCACCGGACATGGCGGTGCCCCTCCCAATGGTCGAATTAGCCGTTGGTCACCGGACAGGGGTGGCGGTGGCACCGCCCTTGGGGTGGCAGTGACCACCCAGCTAGCCCCCTGAGAAACCACCTCTCTAGAAAAATAGGGCAGTGCACCGCCATCACCATGGTGGCGACCCCCTGCGGAGGTCCAAACTCACCCTCCTCAGGAAGAAAGCAGCGGTGGCACTGTATGCCTTGTGGTGGTGCACTGCCCTGCACTTGATGGTGTACACCGTCACCGGCTGTGACCACCTCCACTGCTGCTGCTCTTAACTAGGGCCAGGTAGGCACCGCCCTAGGGGTGGCGGTGCCACCAGACAAGGGGTGGTGGTGCCACCTAGGCAGCACCCCGAGCGTGGTTTCGCCACCTCTTCTTCACCAACTTCTTCACCTTTGCAAATTGCCAACACCAAGTGTTCACCAACTTATGCACGTGTGTTAACTTTTCACAAACATTTCCCAAAGGGTTAGTCACTTCTTTCACCACGCCACTTGATCCTAACACATGCAAAGTTAGATAGCTCAAGTGGCGCTAGATGATCGATATGCAAACAAGTTTGCCCCTCTGGATAGTATGGCCATCTATGTTAAACCTGATCATAAACTTACCTACACACCTATGACCGGTGAAATGAAATGCCCTAGGTTATACCTTTCCTTTGCGTATTCCATTCCTTCTCCCTCAATGTTGATGCAACACATACACCAACATGATCAACAATGATATGATCCACTCTATTTCATCATGTGACCATATTGGTTCATCGATCTTGACTTCACTTGCTCTTCACCGTTGCTTCGGTCCATCGTGCCAAGTCATCACTCAACTTGCCCTTCACACACTTGCAACCGATCTATCAAGCCAAGCCTTGTCTTGATCTTCTCCACCTTGGTCACAAGACTCATTGTCATGTCTCATATGTAATGAGCTCCGTCATCACATGTGTGAGCTTTGCAACATGTCCAAGCTATTTTCACCTTTATAGCATATGTTGCTCACACACATGTATCTGTGGACTAGTCATATGTGTATCTTACATTTAACATAATTAGTCCACCTAAGTTATCACTCAATTACCAAAACCAAATAAGGACCTTTCACCTAGACATGGCACAGCCCCTGCATAGGGCTCGGGGGCTTGCCCGGGCTTCAGGCTCCCGATCGGTGACATGCCCAATGTTGGGCCTTGGCTTCTGCGCGACTTGCAACGCCAGCCAAGGCGCAGGCGCAAGAAGACAAGCCTGAGCCATCGAGGCTCGGGGGCTCCAATACGCCACGCCCTAGGCATGGCCCTATCGGCCACTTCCATGACAGGGTCACACATGGGGCATGACACAAGAAGACAAGCTTCCAACGACCTCTAGGAGCTGGGTGGCTCCTGGGGCCACGCATCAGCCCCTGGAGCCAACCTCCCTCACCACCAAGAAGACTCTAGAGGGTCCACCTAGGGGAGACCGGTCCAAGCCGACACCGCCTAACACAGAGAGTGTCAAAATAGAGAAGCCGAACGACGCCCAAGGCTTCTTCAGCTCCATGACACTGCCACGGTCCACAAAGCGCCGCTGTAAGACCCTCCTAGACTCCGGTGCATGTAGACCGTAGATTCATCTTTCCAAACTGCCATGTACCCAACCTATCTCGTTATATAAGGGATAAGGTCAGACCTAGAGGGGGAGGACGATCCAAAACAGATCATTCCATTACATTCCATCCACTCCTGCTTAGCACTGAGGGCAAGGGATCCTAGAGGGAGGGGCACTGAGAGCTCCTCCACCACATCTCGTCGTCTTACTCTTCTCTGATGAGGGAAAGGCTCCACCGGCGGCGAGGCAACCTTAGGATTAGCACTGAGCTAACCCCCTACCAAACTTCTCTTTAACTCTGTTGTAACCCTCTAATTTTGCATGCTCTTAAGTATAAGGATCATCAGCTGCTGGACGTAGGGCACCGATTGGCCCGAACCAGGATAAATTGTTGCGTCTTATCTGTGATTCTTGTGTCCCGAAGCCTACCCAAGCCACCGGAGACCATACTCTGACATCGACTCGAACAACTATGCTTGCTACGATTTTGACCCCGCGATAGCTGATGCGCTAGGTAGAGGGTAGCATCATGTGCGATCCAAGCTCTATAGTGGCTGCAGCCACCCGCCTCGTCGTCGGAGCAAGCGGCACCGCCCTAGACGGCGGCGTCTTCTTCCCTGGTGAGTTCTCCATCATAGCCGGTGCCTTTGCTCTAGGCCAGGTCCTTAACTTTGGGAGGTTGTCCTATGTCACCACTGCTACGATGAGCTTTGTCTGCTCGACAGGGCTACACTATTGAGCAATGAGCTTCTAGCATCGCACCCACCGCTAGGACTTCTAAAAGCAGATCTCAAGGTCCTAGCCCGATAGATCCGGCATAGTCTGGGCCTAAACCCCACTATGTTGGACCATCGCTAGATGTTCTACGTGCTGGCCAACGTCCACCACCAGATCGCCATTAGAGAGGTGCTCCCGCCGCCCCACCACTTCTGGTACTGCCTCTTGGATCTGCCCTTCAGAGTCCGATGCATGGCGGAATCCTTCTAGATGGAGCTGGAGCACCTCATTATGCGTGAGGCACCCTAGAGCCCCATTCTTTCTGGCGTGGTAGGGGTCGATGCCCCTTCGCTGTGCACCTTCGTCAGGACTCTCCAAGGGAGTGATCCTAGACATCACTCCGACAACGTCAGGCACGATGCAGCACCCCATGGGCATCACCACGCCAATAGCAAGGCTCCCACTAGGGAGGCACACGAGCCCACACCACTGGGCCAAGGTACCCACAGGCACACAAGCCACCTCAAGGAGGGGGTGAGCCACCTACAAGGCGTGGCAAGAGGACCTAGAGGCCATCAGGGTGGAGTACGAGCTCTGGAAGCAAAAACTTGCACAACTACACTCCACGCGTCCCCTCGCAGGCGACGGCGGAGACCATGTCAGGACCCCTGGGGGCTCACGATGAGAGAGGGGGAGTACGAGGCGATGTCGACGACTAGCCCATCAGGCCCTCGGAACATGTTCGACACACCTAGTGGCAGCAGCGGCATGGTAGGTCCTTGCACCTAGGCACCTGGTTCCCCAAGAGGGGCTAACCCAGTCGAGGGGAACTCTAGCCCTTCCCCTATAAGTTAAGACCTTCACTAAGCTGACCCCCCGAGGGCCTAGTGCCTGATTCAAACTAGGATGCCACCGCCTCTACCCTTTATGAAGCACTCAAGAGAAGAACGGAAAGCTACATGATTCTTCCTCTTTAATTCTTGTGTTTCACCTTCCTAGAACTAAATATTAGGTTCATTTCCTGGTTGCTGTTAATTCCCCCTCCTTCTGGTAACGCGAAGAGCCACACATGCACCGCTCGCCGAGCTGACTCGACCTTCTTGTCCTAGACTATTTGCATTTCTTGGCTCCCCAACTAGCGCCGACGCCTATGCGCCATCGAAAGGGGTCATGAACCCTAGCCACCAATGGTACGACCAAGTATCTCGAGGGAAAAGAGGCCCCAAATACTGATCGAAAGAAGGTCAAGTGCTCCCGAGAAGCAAAAAAATAGGGGAGATAAAGAAATGGCAGACAAACGAACATAATATTTACAAAAAATGTTAAATTTTTTTTGGGGACAACACCCCGCAGTTCGACCACAGAACACACACTGGTTGATCTCTTTTCTCTCGCAGGAGCAAGGGAGGCACTACACATAGTGGTCACCCTTCACGGTCCAACAAAGGGCCATAGAGGATCTTCGCCACTAGAGCGATCGCCAACACGACATCAATAGCTTCCTCTAGGCATGGCATCAGGAACGCCATGTCAGAGTCCCTGGTGTTTTCGGGGAACCCCTCCACCACTTCGTTGACATCCACCAGGCCGGGAAAGTGGAAGTGCGCCATGAACAGTGTTGACGGTAGTTATTGTCCATTTTAAACCATCAACCAAACATGAATAAGGCATATATTAACCTCTAATATAAAATTAGGGTTTATACTGACAGAATTCCATAGTTTTGGTGAACCTGTGTTTCTGCAGGAGGTCATTAGGAAAAGAGAGAGATATGAAGGATGACGAGAAAAAAATCGAATTATAAACTGACTCCAACTCAAGAAGACTCTAGAAGACACGAGAGGATAGGCACTCAAAGGAGGGGCCCACCTAGCATAGGGCAGGGTTGGCCGGCCCCACCCCTAGGTCGGTCGACCCAGCTTGGTCCCACTTGGCAGCCGCCTTTGCACATTGGTTCTCCACCGCCTTAGGGGTTGCATATCGACCGTTGATCAATGTCAGTTTGATCCGAGGGCTCTAGTGCATCCCACCGACCTATATAAGCAGCCCTGTACTCCCTGGATTGAGATAATCCCTAAAACCCTAATTCATATTCTCTAGCTAGGACTTGGATTGAGAGGGGTCCCTTGAATGGATCTACCTCTCTCTCTAGTGTAGTAGATTAGTTCTAGTTGAGAGTTATGGAGAGTTGAACTACGCTCAGGTTCTGGAGAATTCTTCGAAAATTTGGTATGTCTCTGTAAGACTTATGCTTTAATATATTTATCTTCTCTATCTACTTTTATGCCTTTCATGTGATTGGTTAGTATAGTTATTATACCTTGGCATGGGATCTCCGCTAGTATTGAGTACTCTAGTTATCTATAGTGATTAGAGTAGTAATTAATAGTGTAGACATGGTGTCTAGAATAGATGTTACCTGAGATTGCGCCCAATCCTCCGGTTAGTTGTGGTAGCTACAGAGGTGACAACTCTGTAGATTATTATAATCCACCACGTCAGGGTTGGTGTTTCATAGAGCTTTTTGGCAGCCTTCCCCCGATCACCCTTTTCCCAGTCTTTTTCGAGGATCAAAAAGGTACTGCTGGTCCAACATGTTATTATGTGATTGCTATATTTACTTATGCTTCAGTTATCATAGAACCAAAGTAGTAGAGAAGAATATAGGACCCTTGAACTCTCCCGTTGTCCTCTCAACTTAGCTATGCTACTCATTTATCATAGGATTTTCTAATGTGTGTGTCATTATGCATAACTCCTATCACTTATCACTCACCCCTATCTAGGTCTAATTGATATATTAGTTAGTAGATACATGATTGTGAACTATCAACCTCTTTAACACTACTTCCCTGTGGATAAATACGATACTCTGGAATACTCCCGGGTAAAAGCTACAATGGTATATTTATCTGTGCGCTTGCAGATACTTGATATTCTTAGATATACATTCATTCTAGTCACTTGCAATAATATTAACTGCTTAGTATTATTCTAGTAGTAATGCTAGGTAGTATTCATACATATCTCTTGCATCTATACTAGGGATGACAACCTAGTTAAGGTAGGGGGTATAGGTTTATAATAGGTGGCTAAGTAGTTAGAACAAGTGACAAGTTAATAAATACCAACAGCCAGTGCTGAGGCCGCTCCCTACCGGACGCCCTCCTCCATAGCCTCACAAAAGTGTGCCGGCACGGCGTGAAGATGCTCGTTCACTCTGTCACGTTGTTGCGCACCCCCATGGGAAGAGGGCACGACAGGCCCCCAAAGCCGCAACACGAAGCTCTCTCGACTCCGTGCCCCGACATTCGAGGCGGGCTCGTAGCCTACCCACATCCTCCTGGGTCCCGCGAAGCTGCTCCGTCATGCGAAGGACCTCCTCCCTCGACCCTACATCGATAAGAATGAGGGGATGTCAGAGCTGAACATTGGAAGCACGGCCCGTAGGACGGCATTGGCGAGAAGCAAGAGGGGAAGGGAATGACCCATACCTTTGAGCTCTGCCTCCCTCCTGTGCCGCATCATGGATATTCTCTGCCATCACCGTCGCCAACCGTTCTTCCTCGGCCTCCCTCTGAGCGTCCACGGTAGCCTCGAGGTCATCCTCCCGCTCCTTCCACGGTGTCTCGACCGCCTCCGCAGGGAGTGCGATCAGAGCGCCATGGGAGGGCACTCCCGATTAGGGAGCACACCGACCCGATCTAGCAGCTAATGGAAAGGGCGGTAGCAGGCGGGCCTGGCATCAGGGAGGCTCGACGCCGCTCGAGGAACTAACCTTGGCAACCGTCCTCTTAGGGAAGCCCCCGCACACAACAAGAGCGCCGACATCAAGAATGGCGATGAAGACGAGGAGAAGCAAGCACGACTCTTACATGTCCCTCCAAGGGGATGACCAACGAGGTGGACTCCGCCCACACCTGGCGGGACTCCTCTGGCGCCTTCGTGACCCACCGCCAACCTCCACCGCGTGGGTCGTCAGAGCCGAAACCACCACTAGAACCAGAGTTGCTGCTGGAGCTGGAGCCCCCACAGAAGGTGGGCTGAATGCCAGTGCAGGCACGTCCGGCGTCCCCATCGGAGTTGCCGCCATCCACATCCACTCCACCTCAGAAGGAGAAACCAGGGGCTCCGACACCATCCCAGCGAACTGGTGGCATGCGGGAGGGGGATGTTCGGCGCTAAAGGGGGAGGCCCGACGCTTGCCCCTAGGTAGCTCATGCCGATTTCCTCAATCATTAGCACCCAGAGCAGCCCCTCTAGGATGGGGTAAGGGAACTCCATCATCAGGTTGGTGATCCCCTGGTGCTACCACAGCGGGTGCGCCCTCTCCCTCAGAGGGAGAATCTGACGCTGGATGAACAACGCACCTCCATCGGCCCAGTCAGCCCCTGTGCCTTCAAGGCCTTAATGGCCCCCATGAGGGCAGGGACCTCCGTGGCCTCCCTTGCCAGGGAGAACAACTGCCACGAGGCCGGGGTGGCACCGCCCGGCCTCTCCTTCGAGAAGGAGGGGAGAACTAGGACCATGTTAGGGAGGTAGAGCCAGTGCCTCCATCTCACCATCAAAGCCCAGCGGATGGGAGAGGGCGAGGTACTAGCCAGCAGCATGTAGCCACACCTAGATCCGGGCACACCCCTATCATCGAAAAAGCATCACTAGGAAATGAGGCACCACCCTGAACAACCACCTCCACAGCGCATAGTGAGGATGGATCCCCAGGAAGGCCTCGCACAGTGTGATGAAGGTCGTGATGTGGAGGATCCCCTCCGGTGTTAGTTCATGGAGGCGAAGGCCGTAGAAGAATAGGAGGCCACACATGAAGCAGTGCAGGGAGAAGGCTGAGCCCCAGCCGATGGAAGTCGATGAAGGAGACGATCTTCTGATCACCAAGCGCTGGCACCAACTTCTCGATAGCAGGAGGACGCTAACCAACCATGAAGACCTCCTCCGGCACCAGCCCGTCCTCCTCCATCCTCCTAATCTCTACCTCAGTGACCTCAGATGGCCCCCATTGCGCCATGGGGGTGGAAGGAGGAAGCGATAGCAGCGAGCGAGTGCGTTGGAATACAACGAAGCAAGGGCTTTGCGGGAAGGGAAAGATTTTACCTAGAATGGAAGGTAACTCCCCCTCCTCACCTCCTTGACTCTGCTTTATTGCTCCCGCCACGTCCCCATGATCCCACGCGTGGCTACGCGGTGCAGCGACGGTTGCTGGACCCAAGGTGGAGGCAAACCTACTCCTCCCTGTTGGCCTAACCTCTGGAGCTAACCCAAGCGCGCGCCCACTCTGCGCATGCCTCCTCGTATGACTTGGGGGATCCAACTCCATTTGGGCCCACCAGTCGCCATCAACAGCCCGGATCTGCGCGTACCAAGTTTTGCGACTCCTCCTTCGCCAAATCTACTCCATGTGGCTCTGATGTCCCATCTTCTAGATCAGGTGGGATGGCGCGGGAGTGCACGCCTTAACTCCTCCACCTGGCATGATAGCCCAGACACCATTAAACCGCTTGCAGAAAGCGTTAGTGGACGGGACGTGCCTAGAAGCCGCCGTGCCCGCTGACAAGGAGGGCCCACTATGGCCTCAAGAGCTACACCGGCTTCCCAGATGGAGCATCTCGACCCATCGATCGACGGGCCCTCAGGCGGCGTACCCCCAAAACCAACCAACTCCCCGGAGTTGGGTCGAGGTCGCTGAGTGATGGACCAACAAGGGTCCCCCAAGCTCGACGCGCTTCCCGTGCCCCGACCTATGACTATAGAAGGTCAGTCCTAGAAGGCCATCCTGAGAGGATTGATGCCTGCTATCGAAGCCCCTAGAAGGGTGTGGCGCTCCAAGTGATCAGGTGGCCTCGAGCCAGCGCCCAGACGCTCTCTATCACCCGATCCACGATAGGTCCTGGCCAAAAGGAAGGGTGCCCTCGAGCCTAAAGTCAGTAACTCCCAGACAAGTTCACCGAACCCTCGCTTGAGACGCAGACCTATGCAACATGGGAACAGAGAAGGGGTTAGCACCACTACAACTTGGCTCTGATAGCCAAGCGCTCCTATCACACTAGGGGCAAAGGCCCCACGCAGGGCAACACACTCCTGTCAGTAGGAACCGTCTCCGCCATGGCTAGTTCGGTCACCAAAAGATCAAATTCATCCCTTCATCGCCATCACGAATCAGGCCAAATGAGGCCACAAAGGGCTCAGGGGCTCCTGATGAGATCCTAACATATGGGTATGTTAAGCCTCGGGATCAATGGTTCCCGACCGAAGAGACCCCCCGAATGACCCCTCCAAGATCGCTCAAGGGCTTAGGGGCTACATTCATCGAGTACGCTCACGCGCACCATCCGACTAAGAAACCTGGCCAAAGCTACGCACGATGCAGCCCCCACGTAGGGCTCAGGGGTTGCCTGGGCTTTAGGCTCTTGATCGGCGACACGCCCAAGCTCGGGCCTTGGCTCCTGCCCGACTTGCGACACTAGCCAAGGCATGGGCGCAAGAAGACAAGCCCTAAGCCATCGAGGCTTAGGGGCTCCAAGACGCCGTGCTCTGGGTGTGGCCCTACCAGCCACTTCCGTGATAAGGTCACACACGTGGTGTGACACAAGAATACAAGCTTTCTGTAGCCTCTAGGGGCTGGGCGGCTCCCGAGCCAGCGCATCAGCCCTAGGAGTCGACCTCCTTCGCCACCAAGAACACTCTAGAAGGTCCACCTAGGGGAGGCCGGTCCAAGCCGACACCGCCTGATACGCAGAGTGTCAGAACATAGCAGCCAGATGACGCCTAAGGCTTTTTCGGCTCTACAACACTACCACAGTCCACAGAGTGCCACTGTAAGACCCTCTTATTCTCCGACGCCTGTAGACCATAGACTCATCTCCCTAAAGCACCTTGTACCCGACCTATCTCATTATATAAGGAATAAGGTTGGACCTGGAGGGAGAGGACGTCCAAGATAGATCATTCTGTTCCATTCTATCCGCTCCTACTCAGCACCGAGGGTAGGGGAACCCAGAGGGAGGGGCACCGAGAGCTCCTCCACTACATCATGTCGTCTTCCTCCTCTCTGATGAGGGAAAGGCTCCACCGGCGACAAGGCAACCTTAGGATTAGCACCGAGCTAACCCCCTACCAAACTTCTCTTTACACTCTGTTGTAACCCCCTGATTTTGGGTGCTTTTGAGTATAAGGATCATCAGTTGCTGGATGTAGGGCACCGATTGACTTGAACCAGGATAGACCGTTGCGTCTTCTCTGTAATTCTTGTGTTCTGGAGTCCACTCGAGCTACTAGAGACTCGTACTCTGACACCAACTCAAATAACTATGCTTGCTGCAGTTCTGACCCCGCGACAGGAGTCACAGGACGGACCGCTGCGGTTGCCTAGGCCGCCCGTTCGCAAGCCCAGCGAGGAGGCGTCTAAAAGGATAGGACGAATGAACATCCTGATCCCAGCATTATCGAAATTATTCGTGAGCTTGCGATGTGATATTTCTCTTTGAGTCCCGAGTATGGCGGGTTACCCGTGTAGCATTACCCACGCAGGTGCGGGTATGGATGGATTTTCTTAACCGCATGCGGATACAGGTAACCTAACACGTGAAATTTTATCTGGTGGGTGCGTGTACGGGTGGCCACTACCCATCAGGTACGCACTCGTTGCCATCTCTTTGCCCAACAGCCAACAGGTACGGTTCTGTAGCATATGGATGAATATTAATTTTTATTTTAGCTACCCACTAGCGTATTTGTTTTCGTATATTGTATATTTTTTTCTTTAGAGTAGGACCTCCATTAGTGTCACGTATCACTGGAACGTTCGGCTCTGCACCACATAATGTGTTACACGCTGAACACAAGTAGTAATATTAGTATGATGACATCAGTGACGAAGCCCCGAAAAATTTGAGGGGCTAAACAAAATCGCTACAACGACATAACCCCACTATGAACCCTCAAAGGCGGAGCCAGAGAAAAATCTAAGGGGAGGCCAATATGAAGGAAATGCATAGATAGTACCTTCAAGAACTCAATTTCTTTGAAATATACCTACTATTACTATGGAGTATATAAAGAATTTTTAGGCCATAGGGGGGACTTTGGCCCCTGCTAGCCCCCTGGCTACACCTCTATGAACCCTCACAATAGACAAATATAATACGTTGAAGTAGTATTATATTGAAACATCGCTAAACAATGAAAATCATAAAATACATCATGAAAAATAAAGGATGCAGTTTATCCACACCGAAAGGCCAAATTACAAAACTAATAGACAACGTTGACGGTAACACTTATTTTTCATCCGACGAAGCAATCTACACAAACTGACATAATTGATTAGTCAAATACACATGAACCTCCAAATTATTAATTTAAAAGAGAAAATTATTAATTTAGAAGAGAATATAGCATACCGCTATTTTTTGGGCAATAACATACGACGTTTTTTATCTCTTAAAACCGCTTTTTAATCTTCTCATTATCTATCTTCGTAAATATCTCTTTCTCATTATAGTATATAATCAAGTCATTAAGCCATTTATCACCCATTTTACTATGCAAATATGTCTTTACAATGGACATGGCTGAAAATATCCTCTCAACTGAAGCTGTTGCCACTGGTAGCATCAAGGTTAGCTCAATGAGACAATAAACCAATTTATAAGATGTGTGCATATTAGACTTGACCATAGTTACAACAACTTTTTCAAGTTCAGTGCATCCAAGAAATTCTAGAGTTCTTCTAACACGGTTGACGAACTGTCTATGTTGATTTGGCAAAACAATAAGGTCACCAATATCAAAATCCTCTGCATAAGTTTCAGCAAGCCTCACAAGTTTGTCCACATCAAAACTAGAGGAGTTCCTTGGGTTAAAAGCAGCCATACATACTGATAACTCTGAACTAATTTCACTAAACCGATGATTCACCTCAGTCAAGATGGCATCACTAGCGACAAGGAAAATCTCAATATGATAGTAATGCATGTTTGTTACCTTTTGCTTTCTTCATCTAGATGTCCCTCTAACAATCATTTCCTTACCCACATCTAGCACTTCAATCTCATTCTTCTCAAAGAATATTTTCACTTTTTTTGAGTAATGGCTCCCTTCCATTTCCCCTCATATCCTGCAAGCTCTCTTTCACATCCGTGATCAAATGCATTGCTTCAAGTATATCTTGATCCTTCCTATGTAAAGCACGTGACAAAATATCTGTCATGCTCAACAATTCTATCATCAAATGTAGGATGAACATAAAATCAAAGCTCTTCATTTTTCCAGTTAAACCTAAAGCTCCACCAGTACATGCTGGTTTAATAGAGTCTTTCTTTACTATCTCAAGGACATCTACGATAGCCTCCCACATCACCAAACTGCGAAGCAAAGTTTTAAGATTTGAACCTCATCTAGTATCTTCAGGCCTAGCTAGGCTACTTTCTTGGTTTAAACCTCTTCCGGTCATAATCTCACTATTCTCAATCTTTTCTAGCAACTGATCGTGATGCTTTGCAAGCAAGACATCCTTTCTCATACAAGATGCACCCACATTGTTGACTATTAAAGGAACATAGTTAAGAAATATGTAATGTTTGTGCCATTGTGGACTGCGTCGCTGCGGCGTGCGGCCTGCCCGTTGGCCGCCGGCGCCCGCCTGCCTGCCTCACCCGGCTGCTACCTCCTGCCGCCTGCTGGAGTGCCCCTCCCCGCTCGCCCGCCGTCGCCGCCAGTATCGCGTCGCCCGGTCGCCGCGTCCAGGAGCCGCGCGTAGAAGCCACCGCCGTCCGCTCGGGTTGGGTTGGGGACGGGAGTCAAGACAGTGGAAGGGGAAATTGGGGTACGGTGAATGGAGAATTTGGGATAGGGTTTCTTTGGGCCTTGGGCTTTGACTGAAAAATCCTCTGTCTCTATGGAATTGCTGACCCAATAAGTACAAGAGGTATGTTTATAGAACCACATGCATAATCCATTTATAATGGTCTGGTGGACAGTTCCTTGGCTACTCTTTCAGTTATAAGTTTCCTTACAGTTTGTATAGTTTGTTTTTTTAATGATTTTTCAATTTAAATGTTCCTATTAATCTCTGTTCAGCAGCATTAGTTTCAGTGCAGTGCAGTGCCCTCTCTGTTGTTTGTTAGTACCGGTTAAGCCACAGTTTTCAACAGGTGCTTTCCATCTTTTTTTTTTTGTGAATCTCCATCTTTTAGTTAAGCAGTGTATCAGCAGTATTTGTTTTGCAGTCAAATCCTTGAGCTGGCAGCTTATCTGTTCACCAGTTGTTGTTTCTTTTTTCCTTGCCGTGACTAAGTGCAGCTCTTGGTCTGAACCTCTGTCTAGCAGTCTGTGTTTTGTACGGCTGAAAACTCATATTTGTTAGTTTATAGTTTGAGTTTGAATGTTTCAGTTATCCCTTTCAAGGCTCAGTGTTTCAAATATCAGTATTTCAAGTCTTATTGTTTTTAGTATTTTGGCAGTTTTTCCTGTAATGCTCAGTGCAGCAGCAACCTGACAGTAGACACTGCCCAGCTGCATGTTCTTTTCATCAATTTGTATAAGGAGAAGGGGCTGTAGCTCACTTTGGTTTTTTTTTTTTTACAGCTAAAGAAGGTTAGGAGCACGCAAATCTTATGGTATGTGCACATCGTTTTTATGATCTAGAGAAGCAATTTCAGCTTACCTACATGTTTGTTCCTTCAAGTACAGTTTTCAATTTAGGTCACCATGTGTTTTGGGTCTTATGTGCTGGAACTGTTTTAAGCTAAGCTAAGGGAGATTGAGTGTTTTTTAGCTGGATTAATTATTAAGGTTTTAATGTAGACGTGTGTAATTATTTAGCGGATGGTGATGATTTTTGTTTTTTTTGTTTTCATTTTGAGGTTGAGTGTTTCGGTTTTTGCTTGAAGGTTAAGTGTTTTAGATATTAGTATTTCAGTGGTATCTTAGTGTTTCAGTTTTTGTTTGAAGGTTAAGTGTTCCATATATTAGTATTTCAGTGGTATCTCATTTTTTGTTGTACATTTACTCATTAGGTACTTATGGCTGATAGGAGCAAATGTTGTTTTGGTAATCATGTCCTAGAGGAAAGTACTCGAGCAGATCTTTGATCGTAAAGGATCTGAACTTGAATGTGTGCGTCATACTAGTGATGTAAGTTCTTAGTTATTCTGAAGTTTATTGTTTAGTATTTCAGTGGTATCTCATTTTTTGTTGTACATTTACTCATTAGGTACTCATGGCTGGTAGGAGCAAATGTTGTTTTGGTAATCGTGTCCTAGAGGAAAGTACTCGAGCAGATCTTGATCGTAAAGGATCTGAACCTGAATGTGTGCGTCATACTAGTGATGTAAGTTCTTAGTTATTCTGAAGTTTATTGTTTAAATATCTTTTTTAATTATATGGGTTTCTATGTTCTTTCAGGCCTTCCTTTCAACTGCTAATATAAATTTGGTGCTCATCGGCTTTCTCTGTCTTCTATGCCGCCGCCGTGGCCATCTACGTACGTTGCGGCGAATGTCTTCTGTTGTGGGCGCTGGTTTTCTATCTTGTCCGCTGTTGTACGTGTGCTGTTTGTCGGCTGGTAATGTGCTGTATTGGCTGGTTATTTTTTCCTTGTGAATTATTTTGTGGAAGATGACAACCGTAAAAATCTTCCAGAAGATAACAACCACAAATATCTTCCAGATGCTTAGTCATGTGACCTACTCCTACATGTGCTGCTTTTTCATTTTTTTTTGTTGTGGTGTATCATGTCACGTGGCAACTGCTGATTTATTGAAAATGTAGAAGATAACAAACAGCAAAATCTACCCAGAGATGTGTAGTCAGTCCCCCTTTTCTATCTCTGGTAAATCTCAGTCCCTCCTGTCCTATACATCTGCGCGTGAAATTTGAAGGAGGGGCTTCACGTGCCCGGGTGGTAGCACTACTTAGGTCTTTGATTTACTATTGATTTTCGTAGTGGATTGTCAGTTATCCTAATCAAACTATCCAAAGTTTGACCAAGTTTGCAAAAATGGTAATTTTAATGAACTTGATCTAACTTAAATTTTAAAATAGTTTAGTTAGAACAACTGAAATATATTTCAAGTCAGCGACAGTGTGAGTAAGGCAAAATAATCAAATCATTTTTTTTTAATTCTGATAGGTGTCATTTCGTAGACAAGGCTGCGATAAGCGTTGTTTGTGAGAAAATGGAATAGTTGGCCAAAAACTGCTGGGCCTATTCGGTTGATCAGCCACCTCACTGACACTAGTCTGTAGCAATTGTAGCAAATCAGCAACAGGATAGGCTGCACGAACGGCTGGGCTGTTCAGCAGCCCAACAGCAAATCACAAGCGAACAGGCCCGCTGAGCGCTGAAGCGTGTACTCCCTCGGTTGTCCAGATCCATTTCTAAAACAACGGTCTTTTCGGGGCGAAGGGAGTAACAACCAGTAAAACTCAGTTGTTCTTCTATTTTTTTTTTAAAAAAGCAGGCTTGATAGCGTCCGAACATCTGGATGGACAGTGTGTCCCGCGCCTGCAGTCATTTTTTTCGTGCCATGTTGCGCGCCCATGTGGGGCCCGCACAGCCCAGAACGTCACCAGCATCAAGAAGAGTGGGAGGAGACGACGGATACCCAGCTGGCGCCGGGAGGAGGAGAAGACAACGAGACGAGGCAGCAGAAGACGAGACATCCAATCTACTTTTGAAACATTAAAATGCAATACTTACAACATACGTCTGAAGGCAAATGCAACACTTGAAACATACATCTGAAATACTTGCAAAAACACCTAAAAACACTTGAAACCATTGCAAAAACATACACAACATCCAGATAAAACACTTACAAACATATGTGTGAACATATGCAACATCCAGATAAACACACTTGCAACATACGTCTAAAAAAATCGGATAAAACATTGGGAACAAAAGCTTGCAACATACATGTATAACCGTTGTAACATATACATCTCGATCTACTTTTACAACATCAATATGAAACACTTGAAACATACCTCTGAAACACTCGAAACAGACGCTTGCAACATGCGCTTTTAAGCGCAACTCTACTTGCTGCTTGGACAAAAATAGATACTCCTTGACACGGAGTTCGACGCCGGCGTGGAGCTCGATGCTACGGAGTGGCGGCGGAGGTCACCGTTGTGGAGCTCGTTGGCAGCACGGACCTTGGTAGGGGCCCCGGCAGGTGGATGGAACGCGGCCGCAACGGGAGGTGTGAGTACAAGCGGGGGCGGCGCGGGGGAGGGCGAGATCCGTACCGCGAGCGGGTGCGCACGGCGTGGTGGAGGGCAAGATCCGTCCTTCGAGCTGGGGCGCGCAACGCGCAAACGCCGTAGAGCGAGCTGGCGATGCTGACGGGGTCCATTTTGCGAGCGAACGATGCGGGCGGGGTCCGTCCGGACGGACAGACGTCCTATGAGGAGCATTACCGGAAAAAAATAGATCAAGTAGAGGCTGCTGTCCAATATCGCCTCTATGTGGCTCCGCCATTGCTAGGGACGGCAGCGGGTCAGATAAGATACGGGATGTATAGTAAATATTCACCAACGATAAATTACCTACCAAGCAGAATTTTAGACTACCCGCACTCATGGATCTCTATATTTATCCTTTATACGTCCTAGTCAGCAAGATTCTCTCCTCTATACTCAATTCTCCCGCACCCATCCATCCTCTATATCATCCTCTATCCACTCTATCCACTGTGGGACCCACTTATCACTTTATCTAAATATATCCATGTGTGATCTAGTTTTGAAGGATTTATTGAGACGAATTTAATGGTGAAATCGAAATTTAATTTGGATTTTTGGTTTGTGAGTTATAGCATTTTTTTCCTTTGTTTAGCTAGTGAGGCCCGCCACTATAGAGTATAGAGTAAGCACAGTATCACTCTAAATATAGAGTGAGAGAAAGGATAGAGTATCGTTTTACAGTACCCAGTGCAGCAGTTTTTACTCTATATTCATACTCTAAAGCTTTAAAGTATCGTTTTAGAGTACCCACTGCGGGTAGTCTTATACCTGCATCCGTCTATCGGGTGTGAATGTATGATACCTGCATTTACATGCACCAACAAGTAAGATTATTGTTAGAATATATGGAATTTCTTATATTTTTAGCACTAACGGTATAGGGATATACCCAGACCCATAGTAGTGAGTAGAATTTTATCGTATCCATGCCGGTGGGTGAAATTTTATTCTCAGGTCTACACCCGTCGAGCACGATACTCTAGGGTACAATTGCCAGTAAGCATTTGCATAATGATTATATCAGCTAACCTTGTTCCACTTGGAGACAAATAATACCAGTAGGCCTTCCTGACACAAATGATTTGGATGGTACACTCACCTTTCAATAAAACGTGGTAATTATACGCAAGCCACGCCACATACCACTAATTGTGGGATTAATTGTTAGTACCTCTCTCACATGAGATTTTTCATGTTATACTGCCTAGTGGCATGTTGTATACTTTGATGAGTTTATCGTTTTGATAGCTTTCTCTCATCGATGTGTGAAATGTCACATTGTTTTCCCCCTATATTATCGGAATACTAATGCCTATACCATTTTTGTTTCTTCGAAAAATTGAAGTGACAATGATATATCCCTGTACCGACTGGTTTCACCCCTACTCGGATAAACATAGCGCCGGACAAGTAGGAGGCAAATCCGGCATTAAAAGATGGAGTGTGCGTCAATAAAGCGTTGGGTCTTTTGGGAAGTGCTTATTGTAGTGCGATGATTTGTTCGGCCACTATTCTTTGCATATAAAAGGCCACCCTCAACAATGCCACTACCTATAAGGGCAAGGACAATGTTTGTACCCATATTGACCTTAAGATGGGTCCATCTGTCAGTGCACTAAAGTTGTTTCCATAGCTACAATGTTCAAGTCCGAATCAATTATAAATGTGGGGCACACTCAACAAATAGAAAACCATTGCAATTCCAACTAACCCAGAAATCATATGTTCACCTATCCTTGACTCCTCACATCTACGCTTGTACATCGGCATCGACCCATCCATCCATTTCTCTCTTCTGCACCGCCATCTGTGCCCTCCCTCCCACTCATCCATATGGACCTCCCTCTTACCAGATCGATCCCCAAGCACATGGATTGGCTTCTCCAGTAGCCAAATCAACCCCAAATTAAAGCACTCAAGATCTCGGCAAACCAAGGTGCATAGGGTGCCATCATGGGACTGGAGGCGCGCCCACTAGAGATATCAAGCTTGGTTCGTTGGGGGCTTGCAGCGGCACACGTGTGTCGTTGCCTCCGCTGAAGACCTTGACCACGTGTGGTTGGTGCGGGCAAAAACATTGAAGGGAGAGGAGACAGGAGGGAGAAGAGAGTTTCTGTAATTTTTTATTGCTCTGTGGTTAACCGCAAGCATATGGTCGATTTTAGCTAGGGATTGGCTCATGGCCACTCCCACGATGCTACTGTCGACCTTAAGAAGCTTAAGGTCACCTTGTCTGCAACATTGTGGGTGCCCTATGGTGCCAAGTCAGCTTTTATGTGACATTGAGGAGCGAGAATATAAGAAGAAAGAGAACAAAAAAAAACTGGCATCAGCTACGGTGAGAGTCGATACACAGCTTTTCACGATGCTCCAAGCCCACCCATGTGCCCTCACCTGCTCACCACAAAGCTCTTCTCTCTCTTTGCCCCCTTCTACTTGGTAGCCGCCCATCGACCATCTCTCTCCACCACTGCTGTGATCGAAGTTGAGGTCATAACTTCCGTTGATAGCCACATGCTAACGAGGAGCACTTTGGCCAACATTAAGGATGATGCGTCTTGCGATGCGCAGCCTACAACATAGGGTACGATGATGGCGCTCGCGGCCATTGGCGCATGGGTGGAGACGGCGCTTGAGGTCGTTGGTGCAGGGATGGGCGAGGGCCGCACTTGTGGCTGCTGGTGTGAGGGAGGCCCACCACCGCCTTGGGATGCAACAGGACGGTTGAGTCGGTTGGCAGAGTGGTCGAGGGCGGGAGGTGCACCAGTGATGGAGCAATCAAAGGCGGGAGCGGCACGGCCGTCGGTGCAATGGAGAATAGACAGGGAGTTGCTGCTGACGCATTGGACACTACAAGAAAAATAACCTTCTATGTATGACGTTGCATTTATATCGTAGAAACTAGAAATTATGTCATGTTCACAATTTGAGCCAATTGTTCCAAAAATTCCCAAAACCATTTACTCCCTCTTTTAATTTTTTGATTACACATGTCATATTAGCTTTGTTCTAAGTCAAACATTTATATCTTTGACCATCGATTTCAAAAAAAGCTATATAAGTTCATGATATAAGATTTATGTTTTTAGATTCACTATGAGAAATCTCCTTTCGTGGTCTATAATTCATAAGTTGTGAAACTAAAATAATTTTTTTGAAATAGATGGTCAAAGGTAGTAATGTTTGACTTAGGACAAAATTAATGTGACATAAATAAAAACGGAAGGGATATTTCCTTACTTTGTGATAAATTTAATCTTTTGTCAAAATTTGAGTTGCATATGAGTTCAAATTTGATGTAAGGTGCGCAAACTTCAAATCAAAGTGCAAACTGCAAACTACTGTTTCTTGACAAAATAGTACCTATGCAACTATGTATGTATAAGATAAACTGCAGCCATTTTTTAAAAACACCTACATAGCTCGATGGTACGGTTGCTTCCGTCCCATAGAAAGGTGTCAGGTTCGATTGCTTTAGCGCATTGTTTTTTTTTGTTCATGCACCACTTTGTATATTATTATATATATATATATATATATATATATATATATATATATATATATATATATATATATATATATAATGTAAAACAGCAATCATTGTTGTTAGAAATTTAAGCATTTTCTAAGTCATTTAAATCTAGAAAAATAATAGCAGGTTTGTGACGACATATATGTGCACGTGTGAACACATATTATGAATAAGATAGAAGATGAGTTGCGAGTGTACCCAGAGGAGGGTCCTATGCCGAGGGCATCGGAGGCTCCGCTCGCACTTGCACCTCCAGTCATGGTGTGCGGACTAGTGCGTTGCTCGAAGTCGTGGACCATAGGCGATGCAGGAAAAGGTTCACCGTGCCGAGCAGTCCCGCGAGTGTCACGAGGAAGAAGACGAAGACGATGTCCCACGAGCGTCACCAGGAGAAGACGAAGACGATGTCCCGCGAGCGTCACCAGGAAGAAGACGTGAGTAGTCGTGGTAACGCTCCCTAAAAACCTAATTGCCGCACACCCCGAGCAGGGTTCTCAGGCGGACAAGGGTTCCGAAGGCACCTACTCTCCTGCGGCTCAATGCGCGCAAAGTCATAGGACGGGGAAAGCCATCGAGCAGTAGAGGATGTGATGTCTGGTATGTGTCTCAAGGGAAAAATATGAGATAAGGACCGAAACTTTTATTCTCGTAGCCAGGAGGAAGAAGACCGGCCAGAGAACTCAGGAGACAAAGTAGCGAAGGGATGGTAACCGACGAGATTAAAGCCAACACACATCCACCATAATACAAGAGACTAGAAACTCCTGCAATCATGAGGATTGAGTGGCAAAACCAAGTCCCGCCATGCCACGCCCCCGGCCCAGCCCGACCGGCGGCGGTGGTGATGCGCGTGCGCGTATGGCACGCCTTTGTTCTTTTCTCAGCTTCTCATAGATGGATAAATTCCTACCATATAAGTTGAGTCAACATTTAGTTAAATTCTCGTACGGTATAAAACCATACACCACCTAATGTTATGTACCATAGAGTTTATTAATTTATTAAATATAATATGGGTCAGGCCCACAATATATCCAACAATCCCCATCAAACTCTAGGGTTAATAATAAAGCAGTTTCAGAACCACATTTCTTTTATATACCAGTGTTTCGATGGACACTGTTAAGTTGAACATCCATCTAAAACCATAGTTGCACTCAGTCACAACTGAACAATGGACTATGCCTCGAATTTACAGTTTTGCATGATGTGAGATTCACTAGAGTCCTTTGTTGGTACTATGCTGCAAAAATCATCCCCTCTATTTAAAGCATATAAGTTATACTTCAGTGCCTTTCATGAGTATTTAGAGATTACCCAAAGCTCATAGACTGTGACCAGCAGTCTGACTCATATAGGTGTATTCCTCAAAAGATGTTCAGTAGGACAACATTTTTTCTTCAGCAAGACACTTGAAATACATTAAGGTAAAAACCAATCTGCCTTACAGAAGGAAAGATGTGCATCAGAAAATGAGTTTTTTATAAGGGATCTTTTCTCATAATCTACTACTAACTTGTTTCTTCATCCTACTTCATGGGATCTCTGATCACATAAAACAGGTTAACACTATAGTAGATTTCAAGTGGGTCTCATACCCATCTCTCTCGATACATTTTCTATCACATTATGTGACAACCCCTTTGTAAACTGATATGCCAGATTATTAGACGTGTGAACATAGTTCAACGCTATTACTCTAGAGTTTCTCAATTTTCTAATAGATTTTAGTCGTCTCTTAATATTCCTTGTGGACTTCATGTTATCCTTAGAATTGTTAACCTTCATAATCACAGTCTGGTTATCGCAGTTTATAGAAATAGCGGGTATGAGTTTTTCAACAACCGGTAAATCCATCCCAGCAGTGTCTAATGTTGTGAGTTCTGCTTCTATTGTAGACTTTGTTAAGATAGTCTACTTGTAAGACTTCCAGGAAATAGCGCTACCTCCCAACAAAAACACATATCCACTTGTCGCATAAAGCTCATCAGTATCAGAAATCCAGTTGACATCACAATAGCCTTCTAGCACCGTTGGGTGTCCGGTATATTGAATACCATAGCTTATAGTGCCTTTTAGATAGCGTATCATTCTCTCATGAGCACGCCAGTGATCATCTCCCGGGTTTGACACAAACCGGCTCAGCTTGCACACAACAAATGAGATGTCAGGCCTTGTTGCACTAGCAAGATATATGAGCAAACCAATGATCTAGGAATATCTCAATTGATCCCTTAGTATTCTCTAATTTTTCCTCAATAGCACACTAGGGTCATAAGGTGTAGGAGCAGGCTGACAATCACTAAACCCAAAGTGATTGAGTACATTTTCCACGTAGTGGGATTGTAACAAAGTTACCTCACCATCACCTTCTCTTAAAAGCTTGATATTAAGAATAACATCAGCTTCTCCCAAATCTTTCATCTCAAAATAATTAGATAAAAATTTCTTCACCTTCTCAATCACTTTGAGGCTAGACCCAAAGATCATTATGTCATCAACATATAAGCACAGAATAACTCATTCACTCCCACCATAACGATAATACACACATTTGTCATCTTCATTCACAACAAAGCCAGCAGATGTTAAAGTTTTGTCGAGCTTCTCGTGCCACTACTTAGGGGCTTGTTTTAGGCCATACAACAACTTTAATAACTTACACACCTTGCCCTCTTGACCATTTGCTATAAATCCATCCGACTGATCCATATATATCTCCTCCTCTACCTCTCTATTTAGGAAAGTTGTCTTAACATTCATTTGATGAATAATAAGACCATAGGAGGCTGCTAGGGAAAGCAATACTCGAATTGTAGTCAATTGGGCAACCGGTGAATAAGTATCAAAGAAGTCTTCACCCTCCTTTTGAGTATAACCCTTGGCCACAAGCCTTGCCTTGTACCTCTCGATAGTACCATCAGGCCTAAGCTTTTCCTTGAACACCCGTTTGCACCCTATAGGTTTGCATCCATAAGGATGATCAACAATTTCTCAAGTTCCATTAGACATGATAGATTCCATCTCACTCCTTACTGCTTCCTTCCACAAGTCAGCATCAGGAGAGGTATATGTCTCTTCAATGGTCGTTGGTGTATCATCCACAAGGTACACAATATAGTCATCATCAAAGGACTTTGCAATCCTCTATCTCTTGCTCTTTCTTGTGACTATAGTGTCATCCTGCTCTAGATTTTGCATATGGGGTTCCTCAACTTGTTCTACCGAAATAAAATTCGTATGCTCGTGGGGAATTATAGATTCATGATTAGTAGTGCTAGGTGCAATTTTCATGGGAAACTCATTCTCAAAAAAATATAGCGTCTCTGGACTCCATTATTGTACCAACATGCATGTCAGGTACTTTAGAATTTATAATTAAGAACCTAGATCCAACATTATGAATAGCAAACCAAGGAATACACAGTCAACAGTTTTAGGTCCAAGTTTGCGCTTCTTGTTGATCGACACATTCACTTTGGCCAAGCAACCCTAAGTGCGTAAATATGAGAGATTTAATCTTCCTTTTTTCATTCCTCAAATGGTGTGATTTCTTTATTCTTTGTAGGAACTCTATTTAGGACATGACAAGCTATCAAAATCGCCTCACTCCACTATTCCTTAGATAGTCCCGTAGTATCCAACATGGCATTCACCAACTTAGTTAGAGTATTGTTCTTTCTTTCGACAATTCCATTAGATTATGGTGAGTATGGTGATGTCCTCTCATGAATAATACCATATTCCACGCAGAATTTAGAAAAATCACTAGAAAAATATTCTCCACCTCGATCAGACCTTAACCGTTTAATTTTCCTCTCAAGTTGATTTTCTACTTCACCTTTATAGGCCTGAAAATAATTCAACGCTTCATCTTTTGCTTTCAGTAGATACACATAGCAAAATCTAGTACAATCATGTATAAAAGTCATTATCGTTTTCTGCCTTTAGTCAAATCGCCATTCATTTTGTATAGATTAGAGTGAACGGGTTCTAATGGTGCCAGATTCCTCCTCAGCAGCCTTGGGAGGCTTGCACGATTATTTAGATTGCACACACACATGGCACTTAGAACCTTTGACAAAGTTAAATTTTAGAATTAAATTCATATTTGCTAACCGCATAAGACAACCAAAATTAACATAACATAGACAAGAATACCATAAATCTGACTCATTCGAAATATTAACAGTGTTTACTACGTTATTACACACATCATCAAGCAAAGATAAGCGAAATAGACCTCCGCAATCATAACCTTCACCAACAAAAGTACCATGTCTTGACACAACACATTTATTGGACTCAAGCACAATCTTAAAGTCATCACGACACATCAAAGAGCCACTAACAAGATTCTTCTTGATGGAGGACACATGCTGCATGTTCTTCAATAGCACCGTCTTTCCCAAAGTAAACTTCAAAACGACCGTACCAACACCAAGAACACATGCATGCGAGTCGTTCCCCATCAGCAAGGCTCTAGTCCCGTTGACCTAATAGGAAGCAAACAAAGAAACATCAGCACGTACATGAATATTAGCGCCGCTATCCATCCACCACTCAGGTGAATAACAAACTGAAAGAATAAAAGGTAAAGGATTACCATACCCAGATCTTCCTCCTCTAGTCTCACTTATCATCATGTTTGCTGATTTCTTTTCTTACTTATATTTGCGGTCTAGGCACACACTTGCCCAATGCTCGCCACTTTCGCAAACAAAGCAACTCCCACCTTTCTTGTTGTTTTTCTTCTTAAACTCAATAGTCTACTTAGGCTTTGTGTTGTTCTCTTTCTTGTTTTTCTTCTTTTTATTATTACGGATTGCAAATGAGTTTTTCTTTTGCACCACATTTGCAGCAGAGGACTCAACTCCTTTTTCACGATTGTCCTTTGCTCTCGCCCTCTTCTCAACATCAAGAGATCCAATAAGCTCAGCCACGCTAAACTCTTGTCTCTTATATTTTAGAATACGCAAAATCTCTCCAAGAAGGTGGCAACTTAGCAATTATACCGCTGGCCACAAACTTGTCGGGCAAAAGACATGGAAAAAGTTCCAGTTCCTTAACTAGCACCTGTATCTCATGAGCCTGTTGAACTACAGAACGATTCTCAACCATTTTGTAGTCATACAGCTGCTCCATGAGGTACAACTCGCTGTCAGCATCAGAAACTCCAAACTTTACCTTAAGAGCATCCCATAATTCTTTGCCTGATGTGCAAGATATGTAGTTTTTCTCATACTTGCTATGAAGAGCACTAATCATAGTGCCTCGAAACAGGTTATCGGCAACCCAAAACTTTTACTCCTCCTCAGGAGTAAGAGTCTCAGGCTTTTCCTGTGCAGCGTGATAGCAATTCATAGCAATCAACCACAACTCCATCTTGGCACGTCATATCATGAAATTTTCCCCTTCAAAGGTATTTGGCTTCAAAGTAGCATCAAAACCACTGAGAGAAAATTATCTAACATTAGGTTTTTAGATTGTTAGAAATTTAAGCATTTTCCAAGTCATTTTAATCCACAAAAATAACAGCAGGTTTGTGACGACATATATGTGCATGTGTGTATCATTAACAAGAGCTAGAACATATAACCATGACATACCAATTATAACAGAAAGAACACATATTATGAATAAGATAAAAGATGAGTTACGAGTGTACCCAGAGGAGGGTCCCATGCTGAGGGCATCAGAGGCTCCGCTTGCACTTGCACCTCTAGTCATAGTGTGTGGACTAGTGCGTTGCTCGAAGTCATGGACCACAGGCGATGCGGGAAGAGGTTCGCCATGCCGAGCAGTCCCATGAGAGTCACGAGGAAGAAGACGAAGACGATGTACTGCGAGCGTCACCAGGAAGAAGACGAAGACGATGTCCCACGAGCGTCACTAGGAAGAAGACATGAGTAGTCATGGTAACGCTCTCCAAAAACCTAATTGCTGCACACCCCGAGCAGGGTTCTCAGGCGGACAAGGGTTCTAAAGGCACCTACTCTCCTATGGCTCCATGTTCGTAGAGTCACAGGATGGGGAAAGCCATTGAGCAGCAGAAGATGTGATGTCTGGTATGTGTCTCAAGGGAAAAATATGAGATAAGGACCAAAACTTTTATTCTCGTAGCCGGGAGAAAGAAGACCAGCCAGAGAACTCTGGAGATGGAGTAGCGAAGGGATGGTAACTGACGAGATTAAAGCCAACTCACATCCACCATAATACAAGAGACTAGAAACACCTGCAATCATGAGGATTGAGTGGCAAAACCAAGCCACGCCATGCCACGCCCCCAGCCCGACCTGGTCGGTGTGGCGGCGGCGCGCGCGCGTGTGGCACGCCTTTGTCCTTTTCTCAGTTTCTCAATATAGATGGATAAATTCCAACCATATAAGTCGAGTCAACGTTTAGTCAAATTCCTGTACGGTATAAAACCATACACCGCCTAATGTTACGTACCATAGAGTTTATTGATTTATTAAATATAATATGGGCTAGGCCCATAATATATCCAATAATTATCAAAACATATTTGTAGCTTAGTGGTGGAGTCACTTCCCTGCAAACTGAGAGCGCTCATGGGTCATGGCGTATTTTTTCTACTACGCTAGTTATGGCATTCGTGCCTCTGGTCCTCGAGGAGGAGTATGATGATGAGGACGTTCGAAAGGATCAGATGGCTAGAGAGGAGGTACACAAGATTTTAGTAAAACAAAGCAATCCTTTCCTACATAATTCTAATAGCAAGATGATTAACTAGCTATCAACTAGAGCACACAAGCTACTTGAATTAAGCTACTCAACAAATCAAGTCACACAAACTACTTGAATTAAGGTACTCAACTAATCAAGGTACAATTAATCAAGGTATGCAAGATAAGAAACTAGCTAAATCACTCTACTCAACTAGTGGAGTTACTTCTAGTCACTACACAAGCACAAGAAGAATAATTAAATAGCTCAACGGCGGTGATGGAAACCAACATGGCAAAAGACAAGAATTTTTCCACCTGAGGTTCAGTTGCTTGCCGGAAACATACGTCCCTATCGAGGTGAGTCCTTGGATTCTAGCTCCTCTGCAAGCAACGTAAGACCTCAAGCTTATCCCTCAACGTAGGTGCTCATCTATGAGATTGTGAATCAACAAGGCACTCCAACTAGCCTCATAATTCCACTAATGGTTGCACTTGCAATCTCCACGAAGATGAGCACCGATCCTCTTGATTTTCTTATCTTCTCTTTCTTCTTTCTTCTCTTCTTTTCTTTCTCATCTCTTCTTCCTCTTCTTCTTTTCTCATCTCTTCTTCCTCTTCTTCTTTTCTTCTCTTCTTTTTATTCTTTCTTCTCTTCTTTCCTTTACCTTTCAAAGTTGGATACCATTTTGGACCCTACCCTTGCTCTAGAGGCTTTCTTGCTCCTAGTTGAATCACTCTCACTACTGCTAGCTATCACAACTTCTAGCTCCTTCTCTCCTTGAGTGTAGAACCTCCCTTCTCTTCTCCACTTGCCATTCCTCACACGGTCAAGCGCAAATAATGAGGATTAAACTATAATACCAATTGAAAAGGATCGGGCAAGCGTAGAGGAGAGGGTGAATAGGCTTGTTTGAAATTAAAACTCAATGCAGCAGTTAGAAATAGGCGTGACACTACCGCACTTGCACGCAGAACTACCGTGGTGCGACAGTTCTAGGTACAACTGCGGTACTACCATGATTTAGAGCCTCTCGAGAATACAAAACAAAATCAGCTAGATGAAAAAATGGATCAAGTAAATTACTAGTGTTCCTGGTAGTGCATAGAGCCTATTTTCCAAGGTTGGAAGCTTTTGCACAAGTAGATTGTGAGTTAACCCTAGAAACACAACCAACATAAGAAAGAGCACAATAACAAGAAGAACATGAGGACATGGTATTTATTCCGTGGTTTGGCTCATCACCAAGGCTTGCCTACTCCATGTTGAGGAAGCCACCAAGGCATGGGTTTCACCGAACTCTATCCTCTTCTCAAGTTAAGAAATCAAGTCTCTAGCTTGAGAGTTCTTACTAGAATGTCGAGATGATTACAAACTTCCTAGAGCACACACAAGTGGTTGTAGTGCTTCTATGGGCGATGCCTAGCTGGCTAGGAGCTCTTGCTCCAAGAGTAACCAAATGCAAGACGTCAGCTTGAATGTGCACCAAGTGCTCTAGGAGTTTGAGCTCGGTTAGTAAGCTCTCTTGTGAATTTTTTAGGGCAATCTCTCAAAGAATCATTAGGGATTGATGGGGAGAGGTTGGGGGACTTCAATGGCTAGAGAGAGAGCTATATGAAGTTTGATTAGAGTGAATGCTTGAATTTTTTTTGTTGGGAGGTGGAATAAAGGGTATAAATACTCCTTAGGTCTCAACTAGCCATTAAGTCACGACAATGCCGCAAAATGTGTGACAGTGCTGCATACTGATGCACCACTTCTGCGCAAGCCAACAACAACAATGGGATTGAGGTTTTGGCTAGCTTGGCTAAGGTGTGAGGAAACAACAAACAAGTATGGTGGTTTGTAGGTTGAGCACTTGGTTGCACATTAAACCATGTATAGTTTGCATCCCGCTTGCTAGGACGATGGTTCCTTTGCTCAATTTCAACATACAAAAATGAATTTAAATCTCCATTGAGTCCACCACCGCAACCTTTTGTAATTAGGGGCTCCACCATGTTACATAGTATACATAATATCCTCATTACGTGCTCACCTTCTTGTCAACTTGATAAATCTCATTAGTCCTCTAATTATATGGTCATTATTACCAAAACTCATATTAGGGCTTGATTGCACTTATAGTTTTACACTACTAGCTTTTAGACTTTCTAAAAGCCCAACAGCTCCCATAAGCCAAAAACCAAAAGCTCACTATAGCGAGCTTCTCACTTTTGGCTTTTAGGAGTTTTTAGCTTTTGAAAGGCCCAAAAGTTATGGTTCGAAAGCCCTAGAAAGCCTAAATAAAAAGGCCTTAAGGATGAAGAAAGTCATTCCCCACCGGTACACCATGTAGATAGTTATTGATACTATTATAAACCACCATATTAGACCATCTAAGTCTAAAAAAAGTATAATGTTCTAGATAAAAATATACCATGCGACATCTCATGGAATACGAAAAAAGCTAGGTAATAGCTAAAGCAAAATAAAAATATAAAAAATAATGGAATAGAAAGATAACAATCAAAATAGAGAAAAAAGGGAAAACAACATAAAAATACATCAAAACATCACATGGATAATATTTGAACAATCTAAAATATACCATAAAATATCTCATGGTTACCATGGGAATAATAAAAAATAATCATGGAGCATCCCATATACATGTAAACATTCTTAAGGACATCATAGAGTTTCACGTATATACTTCGGGAACATCACGTGTATATAAGGAATATAGGAAATAAAAAAAGCAAAACACAAAATAAAAAATAAAAAAATTTAAAATAATTAGAGTAAAATAAAGAAGGGTAAAAAGGGAAATAAAAATGCTATGAATGTAAAGAAATAAATAAATAACTTAAGTAGAAAATAAGTTAATAAAAGATTAGACAAAGCATAAGAGGAAAAAATAATAAAAAGGAAAACCACCACCAAATAAAGAAAAATAAAAGAGAAAATTACATGGATACTAAGTGAATAACCTATAAATATACCACAAAATATCTCAAATGTACTACGTGAATACTCAAAAATAATCATGGAACAACCTATTTATATTACGTGAGCATCCCAAAATACATCAGAGAACATCACATGTATACTATGAGACATCACAAGACATAAAGGAAAACAAAAATAATAAAAAGAAAAATACTTTTGTTAGAGGAAAATAAAAAAGAACATCACTTCGATGCTACTTGAACAACCTAAATTATACCACACAACACCTCAGTATTATGTGAATACTCAAATCTAATCACAGAACATCACATTTATACTACGTGAACAACCAAAAAGACATCACAGAACATGATATGTATCCTTTGCAAACATCACAGGTATACTACGTGTACTTCCCATTTGTACAATGTGAATATTCTAAAATACATCATAGAACATGACATGTATACTACATGAACATCATGTGTACACCAGAAAATATAGAAAATAAAAAACATGAAATTAAAATAATAAAATAATTAGAATAAAGTAAAGAAGAAGAAAAAGGAAATACAAAATAAATGATAAACTCTATGCATATATAGAAATAAATAAACATCTTAAATAAAAATGATTTAATAAAATATTAAACAAAACATAAGAGGAAACAAAAATAATAAAAATAAAAACCCACCAAATAAAGAAAAATAAAAAGAGAACATCATATGGATACTATTTAAACAACCTAAAATATAACACAAAACATCTCAAGGTAAAATATGAAAAAAAACAAAATATAAAAAGAATGATATAAATAGAAAAGGAGAATGAAATACAAAATAAAAAGGAAGAAAAACAAAAAATGAAAGGAAACGAAAAGAACAAGAAAAATCTATGGATAACAAAAAAGACAGAAAGAGAGAGAGGGAAAATACACGTAGGAGATGAAACAAAATACAAAAGAATGAATGAAACATAACAAAAAGGGAAAAGAAAAGGAAAAGGAAAAATAACAACAAAAAACCACATAAAGGATGAAAATATGAAATAAAGAATGAAAAGAAACATAAACAAATGAGTAAAAATAAAAATAAAATTAGAAAACAGATAAGAAGGAAAAAGGAAACAACTTATGGGCAAAAAGAAAATAAAGAACGAAGAAAAAAAACGGAGCAGCAGCTAACAACTAATGTAAAGCGCCGAATATTTTGAACATGTTTTTTTTAGAAACGAATATTTTGAATATGTGGGCTAGCAGAAGAACTAAAATTGTGCATCATTACCTACAACCCATCTGCATTTCTACGGCCCAACAAGAATTCACTATAGAGATGGTCGGCACAGGCCTGGGACCGACCGGTCCGACCCGATGATTGGCGCTGCCATTCGGCACGCTCGGTGCGACGGTGGCTGACGAGGAGGAGGACCCACCAGCGCTCGGATCCGGCAAAGAAGAGTACAGGTTTAAATAGGGGCCTCGCTGGAGTAGCTGGGCTTAGGCCCAGTCCGCCCCTGTCCAAAGCCGCCTGCCCGCTCGCCCGCTGCCGACGCCATCATCGACGTTTGAATGGCTTGCTTCCCACGCGGCCACGCCCTTCCGCGAGGCGAAACTACTATGTAGGAAGGCGAGGCGAAACTGGATCCGGCTTCCCTTGGCCCAAATGGCCCAAATGTAAGGGCGTACCATGCTTCTTATTAGCCCACCTAAGTAGGCATTTGGGCTGACGGGATCAGAACATGGAACAGGGACAATCCCAGTATTTTTTTGTTTGATAACGTCTAAAATATTTTTTTTGATAAAGGCATATTTTATTAAATTTTCAAGCACATTACATCGGATTGATACAAAGTCTTAAAAATAATTCTTCCAGTCTCTACTTGACAAGAAGCACACATCCAAATAAAAGAGGGAGCCACACACTATCAATCCGCAGACTAGAACACCACCCATGTGCCTAGAAGAAGATAACCATGGCCACATGTGCCAAGTGCCGGGAAGCTGCCACAACCAAATCCTGTGTATCCGGCTTCTGGAGGATAGCCCACGTAAGGAGCCAATAAATGACCAAGAAGATAACCTGCAAAGGAGATGAATATTTTTCCTTTTTTAAAATATATCATTCCTACATAATCAAATCGACCACCAGGTGACAACAGCTCCTTGTAGAACTAAAGACTTCAAATTCTTCACTAATCCCTTGAACCCAATTGCCAAACATATTTGACACGCTATAAGGTTTAGCTAGACTTGAGGCCACCTAAGTCTTTGACCAAACTGCTCAGGCGAAACGGCAATCAAAGAACAAGCGTCTAATTGTCTCTTCTTTGTGACAAAAACAACATGTTTTCCTACCTTGTCAGTTATGTTTCGCTAAATTATCTTTTGTTAGCACTACTCCTCTATATATACCATAAAAAATTACCTTCAAAGGGACTTTCATTTTCGATAAGCGTTTATTTAAAATACATCAGGCTCATATCCTAAAGTGATGTTAGCAATATCCATGCTGCTAACTTGGGCCTGATTAGATCACTACACCAAGAAAGATTAGGTGGAGATGTGCCTAGGAATTCGCTACGGTAACATGTTTAGGTCTAGTTATGTTGTAGAGGCAAGGATACTAATCGCGAAAAGTTGTGTTACCCAACCATTTATCCTCCCAAAATAGAACATGTGATCCATCTTTCACAATGAATGACCCGAAGCAAAGGAAATTGTGCTTAGCCTCCATGAGGCCATACCAGAAATGTGAGTCACCTATTTCCAATCAACATGTACTAAAGGCTTAGAACCAAGGTACTTATTTCGAAGCAATTGTTGCCACGTGCCATCTGATGTGAGAAGCTTCAACAACCATTTGCTAAGTGTAACAACCCAGAAATTTTCAGGAAACAAAAATCACAACTACAAAATTTTTTCTAAAATAACCCATGTTTGGTGAGGTGTCATGTAGAAAACCTACCCCTTTTTGCACAAGTAGCACCTAGTCTAGTTAATTACATTTCTGCATTATAATTATATATTCATGAGTTGCTTCTTATGTTCTTTGTATTGTTAATTAAAAATAGTCACAATTATTTAATGAATTGCTTAAATTAAATAAATATGTAATTACAACCTTGGCAATTAATTGAAACCCTGAAATACCTTTAGTGGGCCCCACTGGAATACCCAAGTGGTGACAATAGGCTTGTATGCATAAGAGAGTTTTTTTGGCTTAGTTGGAATAAAGAAAAAGAAGACACAAATGGAAAAGTTGAGAAGGAAATGGATTAAAGAAAAAACTTCTTTACCGGCCCAGCCATTCAACCAGCTGAGCCCGGCCTGCATCACGTCGTGGCCTCGCACGCTCACGCTCGCCCGCGCGTGGGCCGGCCCAGCAACCGCGCCCACCTCACATCGCAGATAGCTGGCCCCACGGTGTCATCCCCCTCATCCGTTCCCTCTCCCCTGCCTCGTCGAGACGGAAAACAGAGAGAGGAGGAAGGGGGAGCAGAGTCACGAAAACGGCGAGGGGAGATTCCCCCTGTCTCCTACCGGTCGCCGTGCGCACCAAGCCACAACCCCGGTCCCCCACGTCAGTCGCTTGCGCTCGCCAAGCACGCACCGCGCGCGTGAAGCCGATGCCGCCATGGCCGCGAAATCGATTGACACTGCCTGCCACCACCGTATCCTCTCTAACCGCCCGAGAATCAAATTGGCATCGCCAATTGGTTCGCCACTCCCTGGCCATCTCAAAACCCTACGCCAACCCCTCTTGATGGACGCCACGTGGCCCAGCTACCTCCATCACCGTCCGCCATTGCCATGCTCTGAGCTTGGCTATATAAGCCGAGCACCGACGTCCCAGCCCCCTCCAACTTTTTCATCGCCGCCTCTGGTGGCCTCACCTCTAACCGCATCGCGCTGTAAGGAAGGGGAAGGAGGGAAGAAGAGAAGGGGAAAAGCAGCGAGGAGGAGCTGGACTGTCGTCGCCGCTTGGGACACCGAAGAAGAAGGAGACGATGCTGTCTTCTTCCTCGTCGGAAAGCGTCACTGCATGGCAATGGTTCTACACTTCCTCGGGTTGCCCTGCACCGCTAGCCTTCCACCTCGCCACCCACAGTACGTCCAACACCCCTTCCTCTATCACCTTCTTGATCACCGGCATGGCGCCACCATCGTCGTTCTCGTACCGAGAGCGAGCGTAGGGAGGCCGTGACTCCAGTGCACAACTCCACCCGCACCCACTCATGCAAAACACACACGTGGAGACGCTGTCGAGCCACAGGGGCTCGGAAGCAACCGCGACGTGCACCGCACTGCACGTAGTCACCATGTCCGGGCTCCGCCACGGTGAAGCCTTGGTCCAGCCGTGCTAGATGAGTAGAGGTAAGGGGATGGAGCCCTTCTGTTTCGCCTTGTGGTGAAACACGCTCTAGCATAGAAGAAGGTAACGTTCGAGCCCCTCTGCTTGTTTTCACCGAAACGAAGGAGGCGTTAAAGCGCCGCCCGCCGCCATGGAAAACCTCGTTGGAGGCGCCAAACCACCGAGTTCACTGCACCATCGGGTTCGCCATGTACTAGCGGCTCAGTTGAGCCTTAGAACGTTGTCAGGGAGCCGCTGTAGCGCGAGGTTGGCCGCTTCGCCGCCGGCGAGCGCATCACCGTGCGAGAGAGCTGAAGGGAGGAGGAGTGGAGGTAGAGCTATGCACCCGGTGCACCATGGACTGTATGGAGAGAAGGAAGAGTGAACTCGGTCCACCGTGAACCATGTGGTCTTCCATTTGCTGCACTCACACGTCCACCGTGAGCCACACCCGTGGACATGAGCCCGATCCAAAACCTAGGAGGCGACGTGGCAGTACCAACGCTTGCCATGTGGCAGGCCCGACCCAGCCTAGACCGGCCCATATCCATCCCTGGCCTGGCCCACCGAGGCCCGGTCGTGGCCCGGTCAACGTTGACTGTTGACCTAGACCCACATGTTAGTGACTCACTTTGTTTTGGCCAATCAGAGCTTGACACGTGTCACTGCATGGGTTTTTCAGTTCTTTTTCCTTTTTTAGAAATTCATTTAATCTTTAGAAATTCATAACTAATTCATTTTAACTCAGAAAAATACCAAACCAGTTTCTAATTTTTTCTAAAA
The DNA here is from genome assembly GCA_038087645.1 of Saccharum hybrid cultivar R570. Classification (NCBI taxonomy): domain Eukaryota; kingdom Viridiplantae; phylum Streptophyta; class Magnoliopsida; order Poales; family Poaceae; genus Saccharum; species Saccharum hybrid cultivar. The sequence continues at coordinate 497,910 of JAQSUU010000627.1, read as the reverse complement.
ATGAGCTCTACATCTTAGGCTTGTGCTTGAGTGCATTTGGATCTTTTGAATTTCTGTTGCTTCTTTGTGCACCTATATAAGAGTCGTTAATACAACTCTACGTTACGTTTAACAGAACCGGAGGACCTGCCGACTGAGGAGTACGACCCCGACTACAGCGAGGACTTGGGTGATGACCTGCCAGGTGCCACACCCCACCCACTTCCGTAGAACCTATTACGCATGCAAATATAGAATTGCCAGTGCTTTACTTTATATGCAATAATATGATGATAGGTTGCATGGTAGATGCTTTACTTTGAGCCCTTTTACCTTGTTGCAACCTTACTCCTGCTCACCCTGCTGTTAGGCTAGATGCTCATATTTTACATATTACTGCTTTTACTCTTACTTGCATTATATCTGTGATGTGATGTCGGTGAGTGAGAGGCGTATATGTATAAGGCACGTAGTGCCGAGAACTTGGTAAACCTGATAAAATAACGGGGGAGATCTTGGCGTGCGTCTTGGGTGAGTGATGAGGGTTGAGTCGATCGGACAGGATCCTACGACGAGTCTTTGGGGCAAGTCTTGTTGGAGGGGTACGACCTGGGCATCCCTCATGAGAGTTACCTATGGCGGGTACGTGGTGAGGTGAACTGGGGTGTTGGTTATCCCTGGTGGGGGTGCTGTCGTGGCACGGGGAAGTTGGTGATCCCCTATTGAGAAGATATCTTGTTCGGTCCCCCTAAGGACTGGTATGTCTTGAGAAGCGGAACCATGGGACTTTCGTGCACACCACTCGCTCCCGATGGGCGGGGGGACGATTACCCGACTGACTAGAGCGGTACCACTACTACTAGGATTAGAAGGTGATAGTGTAGGGAGGTACGGGTATGGGGACCCACACCCTCCTAAGACAGCGTAGTGACCTTGGGGGCCCGGTACTACGTCTCATAGTCTCAGCGTTTCAGTGGACACCGGGGTGGCCCAGGGCTGATTGGTAGGGTGGTACTGTACCAGTTGGGAGGCATTCGGAATCAGCCTAGACGAGCCTGATCGTCGAGGATGGCGATCTTGTAGATTACCAGGTGTACACGCTCTGCAGAGTTGATCGATCTATACGTATAGCCGCGTCCGCGGATATGGACATTCTCATGACCTACGCTTCACTTGATTAGAGAGAGGAGTCCTTTCTACCTTTCCCCTGGGTTTCGTGTTGGATTCCGGCTCTGGCCGTTGAGACGAGATCAGAGCGGGAGTCGATCTCGTCGCCTAGAGAGAGAGTGAGATGAGATGTGATGTGTGTGATGGGATTGGGAAAAATGTGTGATTAAGATGGGTTAAAATTTGATGAACATCTTTTTATTAAAATATTAACTACTCGCATAGAAAACCCACAACCTAAATAGGTCTCCTTCTACTTTCCTCAATGCATTCCACTTTTCACAAAAGCAATGCAAGCATAGGGTGGGCAATGCGTGGCCAGTACCAAGTGTACTGATAGATTTTTAACATGTTCTGAGCCCGAGTATGACTATGAGGGCAATAATTGGGAGGACTAGAGGGTCTGTTCTACGCTCGAGCTGGTTCCAAGAGATCGTTTTCCGCTGCTATCTTTATCAGATGCTGTTCTGGATGCTATGTGTAAGCGTGTTCCGCCCTTCGTGGCGAAGAGAATAATTTATGTAAAACTCTCTATTGAACTCTGATATTCATGTATGACTTTGTGTATCACTGAGATTTGGGTAAATTGACGGATTATTTTGTCATTTTACACTTCGTTTCTATGGATTTCCCTTCGTGGAAATCAAGGACGTTTCACTAAGCAATGTCATGTTTTTGATATCTAGATTGTGTATACCCAGACCGCCTTGGTCTTTAGGTTGGCATAATACACTCCATTTAGCTACGCGATATTTCTTTCTTTGTTCATCACCTTGCTAATAAAATCTGGACCGAAAATAATCTAATTTTTTCAGCACGCCTCGTGGTATGAGAAAGAACAACATCATATACATTGGAAGGCTACCGAGCACTGAGTTTATCAGTGTCAGCCAACCTCCTATAGAGAAGTGTTTACCTTTCCAACTACTGAGTCACTTCTCAAAGCGCTCATCCATTTGCTTCCAATCAGAATTTCTCATTTTTTGGTAATGAACAGGGATGGCGAAATACCAGATTGGGAATTCCCTAGATTGACAACCAAAAATCTCCTTGTATTGATCTAATACATCTTGGGCATCTCCAAAGCAGTACAACTCAGTTATGGAAATTAATTTTAAGGCATGATGCTTGTACAAATGCAGAAAGCAATAGCTTCATGTTATGAGTTTTTGCCAGATCTCCCATAAAAAGGATAGTGTCATCTGCATATTGTAGGATAGATAAACCTCCATCAACTAGATGTGGTACTATATCCCATTAATTTGCCCATCGTCTTTGGCTCCCTTTATTATGACTGCTAACATATTAGCCATGATGTTAAAGTTCTGTTGGGGAGAGCTTGATACTATTGCACATCGTCGATTGCAGTTTTGTTGGGTTGTAACGTCTGTGGCCAATTGAGAGGAGTAGGGAATGGAGAATGGTTAGGGTTAGGGCCTGTTTGGTGTGGCTCCAACTCTAGCTCCACCTGTAGCTCTGGCACCTAAGTAGAGGTGGAGAAGTGCTTCTGCACCCATGGAAGAGGAGCCCGAGCCATTTTACACATACGAAAGCGAAGGTGTTTTTTTAGGCTCTGGCCGAGTGCTCCAGTTCCATTGGTTGAGGAACCCTCCAAAGGGGCTCTTAGTTGATACCACCGGTGAAGAGGAGTCAACACTCCTAGCTTTGGGCTCTCGTTGTGCTAAGTTCGGCCGAGCAGACCTGGAGCAAAAATAGTAGTGTTAAGCTATTGTCTCTTTAGCAGAAATAGCTTGCCGACCACTGCTATTAGCGCAAAGGATCACGTAGTGGCAAAAATGCACTATCTTATTGTTGTTGCTGTCCAAACGCTATATTCGGCTAAAGCGGCAGCTATAGCCGGTGATTTAGAACCTTATTGTTGATCTACATGGAAGTCATGGAGATTACAGACGCCAAACAAAGGCTCGGCTCCAAGTGTTGGTTGGCATTGCAGAGCACCTCGAAGGTGTGGTGTGCGCGGTGAAGGAGGGCGTGGTAGCCGATATGGTTGTCTGGGACAAGGTGGGTGGCACATAGCACCACAGTGACACGGCGGACACACTTCTTGGTGTTAGAGGGACTGGATCCACTACCTGCTCCTGGTTCTTGTGTTAGCTACAATTTCCTATAGAGGGGGAATTGGAGGAGGCGGAGGAGGTGGGATGCGAGAAAGGAGGTGGAGGGGCAGGGGCAGGGGCAGCTACTCATTGGAACAGGAAGGGCCTTGTCCAGGTTCCTCTCCTCAGTGAGGCCCCTTGTCCGGCTCCTCTCTCTCAGACGAGGTTGTATGCTGTCATCTTGCATAGCTCAGTAGTTAGGAACGTCGGAGAACATGAGGAATGGGTCCTATTTGGCAGTAAGTATTGGAATAGATTTGAAGGCTCTACAGGAGTAAATGAAAAAAATCAGACCTTCAAAATTAAGGGAAGCCTCGAAAATAAAAAAAGGAGAGGCTCTAATTTGAGGGCTACTGCTGAGTGAGGTGGGATGGAATTCTAATATTCAAACAAATACCCCCAAAGGAGGCGGGCCTTGACGTCTATCAACAAATGTTGGCACTAATATAATAGTCATTCCTTCATTATTATTTGAAATGAAAGCGAAAGTGTGGTTGGCAAGGGCACCCGATTAGGTTATGGGCACCATGATCAACACATCACGAAAATTCACATTATCGCTCTGTTTAGTTCAATAATCTTTGCCAGCTGCTGTACTCTGGATCTGGACCGATACCTGGAGGTCAATTCTATTACAATACCAATTAGCTAAGACTAAATGGATTAAATAAGCAGGAAACAAGTACAGCCCATAGTTTTGTGCCAAGCTAAACGACGAGGAGAAATATTTTAGCCATAATCAACTATCTTAAAGAGCTTTCTGGGCGAATCTATGCCAGTTTGTTTGCAGGTGAGCTGGTGTGCTCCTTGCCACCTATTATCTTTTAGTTTCATCTTATAATTTTTTTAGAATTACACAGTGCAACGTGCAAGCACACTCACTCTATAAACACATGTACGTAAATCCTACCCTACGAGTATCTTCGAAGAAATGAGCCAACAGATCTCGAGATTCATGAAGTCACCACAGGCGCCTCGCTATCGATGGGGCGTCGTCTACCACTGAAAGTATAACGTCATTAAATCCTAAAATAAATCCAGAAAAATACGAGTACCTGTGCCAAGTCGAGGACTTCATCTTAATAATTGATAGCCCTTTTTAACCTACCACGGTTCAACTTCTCGTGACACACCACATTTTGTTTTAAAAACTGCAAGAACATCAACTGCAGTATTAACTTATTACTTGACAGAGTGGTCTGCGACTGATTGTTTATGTTTCTCAATGCAGAATCAAACAGAGTCAGAGAGTTTTGTCAAAAAGAGAGAGAGAGAGAGTCAGAGAGGCACAGCTTAATTAAATTGAAAACAATTTGTGCACAGTATTATACACACCAATACTGTTGCACGGTGTGCCTGCTTCCATGACTGAACTATTTTATTTTCTAGTTTCTAGATACAAACATTTAGTTGTACTCTTCAGCATGTGCCTGTGAATAATTATATGTCGAGATAAGCAGATCGTGGGAGAAAACTAAGACTCACTTGAACTATTTTACAAAAGCAAGATCGCCACTTGTCGAAATGTGGTTGATCATTGATCAGAATATACATATGTATATTATAACTGCATTGAACATCTATACCGTGGCCCTGTTTATTTGGGGAATCCCTCACATACATAGCCCTCTTTTGCAAAAGCCAGCATTTAGCTAGGCGCCGCAGCATGATAGTGTGACATCCGGTCCACACGGCGGTCCATGTGTGTTAATGTGAGTTTGTGGGGAGTTTAGTTTCATCATGCTTACCGTGGGTAAATTAGATCAACATATAAAGTCAATTTGCATAGTCCATATAACCAATTCTGAGTTAACCCTTTTACGTGAAGAAAAAACAAAAACGTAAATGAATTGGTGAGAGTGTATGATTCACTGAGCATGTAGAAACGGGTCTTTGTAACACTTTTGTGTTGTGTGTATCCTCTCTATGCAGAGACAAGAAGTGATCTTAGTTTGATGATTGTATCATCTTGATATAATTGACTAGGATTAATTGTTGGGGCATGACCATCCCAAGTGGCGGAGGCTTGAGCATAAACAGGTCGGGCAGGCGCTCTGATCTCTTGTTACGCCTTGCAGGGATGGCGGAGTCTCCGGCAACGTTGACGAAGGCCCAGGTTGTCGGGACAGCCCGAGAAGCAGAGGCCCGAGCGACACGGAGTTAGCAAGCGTGCTTATGACCTCTCACAAAGCTCAGTAGGATAGTGAAGCAAGACCTCCGGCCCTGCAAGCGGAGGCCAAGGGCACACCATCCGCAGCGGTGGCCCGCACGGACACGACGAAGGCCATCAGCGACGAAGGCAATTGAGACTGACCAACATCGGTGATGTTCTTCACGTGCAGGGAATGGAGGACCGGGGGCCATGGCGGGCAAGGCGTAGGCCGAGGGCGCACCGGCCGCAGCGGAGGCTCGGGCGGACACGACGAAGGCATAGGCGGCGCAAGAACATGGGCCGTTCCCGGGCCTGCATTTTCGGCCCGATTTGCTGAGGCAGTTCGTGAAAAGTTTTTCAGAAGTGTCCTCGCCAAGTACACGTCAGAGATGAAATATTTCTTGGATATACCGCCACCGTCACGGGGCATTGATGTAAACATACTTAGAAGTGAACAGCGCCCTGTAAAAGGGGAGATGTAAATGTTCGGGAGGAAGGTTGGTGAATGTATTTATGAGACCCTAGCCTTCCTAGTGTTCACTAGTCTTTGGCCTCTGCTCGGAGCACAGGCCGGGCAGAGGTGGATCTGACTCACACGTTGGAAGACAACATTCCAACATTAATAGAGCTCCATTTGTATAGAAATTATGTTGAGTGAAGCAAATAGAATCTAAAAGGCAGGATGAAGCTGCTACGCTAGAGTAGTTACTCCGTGCCCGTGGCGTATGAATTTTATTCAAAACCACAACGTTGTCATTGTTTGGCTGGATTCGTCAGCAATCTTTGCCCCATACTTTCGGCGCCCAAGGCATGTGCTACATTTAGCCCAAGGCCGCTCAATCGTTTGCTGCTACATAGAATGTGTACAATATACTAGTGGCAAGTGCTACATTTCGTCCGAGGCCACTCAGTCTTGTTCGGTAGAATGTGTACAGTGTACTAGTGACACCGTCCGTCTTATTCGCTACGGTACACCTTATCAACGCTACCCTATCCTTGTGTGGTTTTGCTCGAAATACTGAACCTGTGCAAATAGACAATCCTGTGATCCTGATTTCCTTTATGAGGTAAGTTTCTTTTATAGGGAACTAGCTACTAGTTATGCCTTGTCTTCAATATTGTATATACTCAGGCGTTTTTTTAAAAAAATATCTGGTCAAAATTTGAAACTTTGACTGCTACTGAATTTTAAACATTTACATAAGACTAAAAATCATACTTCCTCCGTTCCAAATTGTAAATCCTTTGGAACTTTTCTACATTCATATTTTTTACTATTTATATCTATACATAATATATATGTACATAACAAAAACTATAAACCTAGAAAACAACTTACAATTTAGAGCAGATGAAATACATGTGCATTTGTCTTCAAATATTTCCATAATCTAAAAAATATTATATTTTATAAATATACTACAAAAATAATGGCTAAAGTTGAACCTTAAATAAAGACTATAGATCTAATATGTATAAAAAAAGCATCAAGTATGTCACACCCCAAAATTTTCAATTTTGGGTTGTGCATAGGAAACAATAATTAAAATAAATGTTTTAATATTTGGGTAAAATTTTCCAAGTATAGTTTAAGATAGCATCAATTAGTTATAGGAAAAATGCGAACCTTTAAATTTTTCTAAACTAATTTGACTAGCTATTGCTTGATGTGATATTTGCTTGTTGCCTCTCTGTGTGTTGAGAGTGAGCAAAGTCTTTAAAAATACGTTTAGCAAGTCGATCTTCTTTCTCTAGCATGTCTTAATCTTTTTCTTGATCAAATTCCTTGTTTGCCAACTTAATCTTTTCCTATGGAGCGTCCCAAAATCTTTTCCATGTATTCCAAATCACTCCTTTTTGCTCATCGTTTATCAACATGTCTCTACCAACTTCTCGAGAATTTTTCTGACTTTTGCTAGAACTTGTTCTAGGAGCATAATCTAACTTTTTTGATGCTCCAAAAAATGTTTTCATGAGCTCCAAATACTTTATTTGGGTTGCTCATGTTCCAAAAAGTCTAAGAGAATTTCTCCCAAATTTTCAGAGACCTCGGAATATTTCTGGTGGCTTAAAAAGCAATTCTGGACTTTTATGGAATTATTTTATTCACAAAATTAATTAATTCCGAAAATAATAAAATCTCTCATTTTACCTCAATGCTCAAAGCCCATGATCTCAAAGGCCAATGCATTTATTTACTACCGGGCTTTTAATGATTATTTATGCCCATTAGTAAATGTGGAGGGTGCAATGTCAATCAGTACCATATTGCTAGTAGATGTAGATACGAGAAGTTATCTGAAAGGATCAAGATGCACAAGAGGGGGGTGAATTGGGCTTTTCTAAAAATTAATTACAAGAATTAAATCCTACAAGCCAAACTTCACCCCTAGTATGTCTACTAGTGTTCCTTATGATTCTACTGATAAAAGTTTTGCACCCTAAGTTCCAATCCTAGAATAGTATGGCAATTCTAGGAAAGTAAACAAGCAATGAAAGTAATGCACGAAAGTAAATGCTTGAAAGTAAGGGTTAGGAACACGACGATGTTTTGTCGAGATATCGGAGAGTCGCCACTCCCCACTAGTCCTCGTTGGAGCACCCGCGCAAGGGTGTAGCTCCCCCTTGATCCGCGCAAGGATCAAGTGCTCTCTACGGGCTGATTCTTCGACACTCCGTCGCGGCGAATCACCCAAAACCGCTCACAACTTGAGTTAGGTCACCCACAAACTCGTCGGATGATCACCAAACTCCCAATCACCACCAAACCATTAGGTGATGGCGATCACCAAGAGTAACAAGCTAGAACTCTCACTTGACCACAACAAGCCTAATGAGAAGATGGATGCACACTTACTACACTCTTGTCACTAGAGATTATTCTCAAACTTTGATTCTCAAATCACTATCCTCATTAGGGCTCTTGCACTCCCTTGCATTTCAAAGGTGTTTCTCAGCTGAACAAATGAGCAAGAGACCTCTAAAAGAGGTGGAGGGGATGTATTTATAACCCACTCAGACAAATCCAACCGTTACTTGACGAATCAGCAAAACGCGCACTGACCGGACGCGCCGGTCGACATGACCGGACGCGCCGGTCAAGTATAACGATCGGAAACCGAAAGCTACGCTAAGTGACCGGACACGCCGATCTGTGATGACCGGACACGCCGGTCTGAGATGACCGGACGCGCCGATCAGGGATGATCGGACGCGTCCGATCATGCAAGAGCTTACTGGAAAAATGACCTGACGCATGACCGTGTCCGATCATAGGTGACCTAACGCGTCAGGTCATCGCGGGACCTTACTAGAACGTGACCGGACGCGCTGATCACTTCACAGTCGCGTCCGATTACGTTGTTTACCCTCTGGAACACGTGTTAGACTGACCACCGCGTCCGGTCCTCTCAAGGACCGCGTCCGGTCGATCAGTTAAACCCGCAGTGAAGTGTTAGTACTGACCGGACGCGTCCGGTCATGACCAGGACCGCGTCCGGTCATAGGTAAACTGCTCAAACGACTTCTAAACGCGACGCAACTTGAACCAAGTTGCTTCCAACTGAACTTTGAGCTTTCCAAGAGCTACCTAGTGCTAAGTTTGACAAGTGCGCACCACACCTAAACAAAAGACTCACCTAGGTCAAGCTACTCGCTCATGCCCCCCTTTATAGTACGGTCAACGGAAGAAACAAAGATCCTAATGACTATTCTATATGTAACTCAACACCTTGACATCCGGAACTAACCGTCCTTAATCTTGTCGTTGATCCTTTAAAAACCGAAATGATTTCCATCAAGGGACATGAATACCATATTGCCCAAAGCAGTTATCATCTCCATGACCTAACTTACCAACTTTTCTGCAAAACACACGTTAGTCATGGTAATAATGCGTTGTCATCAATTGCCGAAACCAACACCGGGGCCTAGATGCTTTTAATCTCCCCCTTTTTGGTGATTGATGACAACACTTAGATTCAGAAGATATGAGTTGAGGTTTTCGATCGTGCTTGGTTCACATAAGCATAAAGCTATAAGCACAAGGAGTTAGTCATTGCTTATGTGTCCCAAGCCAACTGAGTGTACTCATAAGATAAAATATGAAGAGTTAGTACACATAAAGCATAGCTCATATGTAATCGGAGTAAGGCACGAAAGCACAACCTTATGAGCTAAACACCATTAAGTGACATAATTATTAAGACATAGTCTCACAAACTCAAAGTCACACAATGCAAGGTGAGAGAATAAACATGATGCATGAAGTAGCACACATAAGAACAAAACCCTCTATCAACACTCCCCCTGAATCTATGCTCTCTCTCCCCCTTTGGCATCAACCGCCAAAAACTAATCTAAGGATCTGACGGGGGAACAGAAGCTGTTGTGTCGGGTGCCGAGGAGCGCGAAGTGATCACGAACTGTGAAGTATCCTCCTCAGACTCTGAACTGTCAGGCTGACCCACTGTAGATGGACGTGGTTGTGAAGCAGTCTGGGTCAGTAGAGGAGGTACAACAACTGAAGGTGTAGAAGCAACTATCGGATCAGTCACTGTCGCCTGAGCCTGAAATACACCTAGAGTGGGAGGATCTGTAGATACAACTGAAGAAGGCAGAGTGTCTGTAGTGGCAGCCCCTGTCACTAGAAATGCAGCAGTCTCTGAAGCCGACATGTCTGAGGTAGTCACAAAGGTAGAGTGCGACGGTGTCGGCTGTCCAGTCAGCTCACTGTATGTGGCACTGAAGTCAGGGAATACAGTGCCTGAAAGTAGGTGAGGTGCCGGCTGAGCTGGTGGAGTGAATCCTGTCTAGATAGGCGTGTAGCTCGGAGACTGAAATGTCTGCGGTATCTACTGCTGAGGGGAGGTGTACTGAAAGCTAGGCTGCCCCTGACTCTGAGGTCCACTGGACTATAAGGCTGGAGTCAAGATAGACGGTGGTGGTGGTACTCCTACAGTGACAAGGTGGCGCAGGAGCTCTAAGTACTACTGCTGAGTGGCTGCCTGCTGCCTCTGCATCTTGAACTGCTGTCGCTGGAACTTGAGCTGCTGCCTCTGGAGCTCGTCCTGGTGAGCCTGAATCTGTGCGAACGCTGCAGCTGAGTCCTGTGCCTGTCGCTGCATCTAGATCTCCTGTCGCTCTTGGGCCTGGGTCAACCTCTCAAGTATAGCCACCATAGCTGGATCTGAGCGGGAGGCTGAGCCAGAGCCACCGGCCTCATGGTCGTGAGGCCGAGGGGAGCGGTACCGGGGGATGGGCTGATAATCCTCATCAGTGCTGTCAGTGGCCACATCCTCGTCTTGATCAGCTGGCTGAGCGTCTAGATCTATGAGCTCTGCCTCGGCAAGACCCTCAACGGTCTCGTCCTGCTCAGCAGCTGTCTCAGGTACCTCTAGCCTCTGACGCTGTCCTGGGCTAGGTGCCTGCTCTCTGGTGACTGAAGCCCACAACTGGCGGATGTCATACTCTGGAAAGGCTGTGGTGGTGTCAGAAATTTCAGCTCTAATCTCTGCAGGCAACTCACAGGCAGACCTGATGATGAAGCAAATCCAGTGAGCATATGGTAGCTGTCTGTGACCCTTGAAGCCTTCTGCCAAGGTGTCTTCCATCTCACAAAGCATCAGATCCCAAAGGTCAAACGGGGTCTGTGAGACGAGGTGATGTACAACCCACAACTGCATGCGAGTGAGACCCTCTCTATATCCAAGTCTCGAAAGAAGTGTCCTTCTCACTATAGCATCCAGTACTCTCGCTATGGGTGTCAGGATGGCTGGTGTGCGTCGAGACCCCTCGCCAAGAGGTTCACGGAAACAGGGTCGAATCATGTCAGTAGGGGGCACTGTCCCACCGTGAGGGCATCTCGGAGGAGCAGTCTGTTCGAAGCACAGCTGATGGATCTTGGTCTCTGAAGCAGGGAGTCTGGGAATCTCCCGTACCCTGGTGCTGTATAACCTGCGGTCATGACCTCTGAAGGCAAAGTGGATGAACTGATGTGCTGGGTCAATCCACAGTGAGGAGTAAAACTCTCTGACCCATGTCCCGCAGTACGCTCCAGTCCGTCCAAGAAGATCTGATAGTCTAGGCAGAAAAGACAGATGTGGACGAAGCTGCTCACCAACTACCTCAACTAATGCCTCTAGTCAATAGACTCTCTATGGTCTGAAAGCAATGCCGCTGTCGACATAGGCCCTGTAGAAATCCTCGTGCAAGGGAGTGTAGAAACCCTCTGACGCCCGAGGATCCCGCTGAGGTGGGAACCACCGAGTGACCTCAACAAATCTGAGGGCCTAAACCTGTCTGGCTGTATCACCCCTGAGGTCAAAGTGCTCAACAGGGGGATGACCTATAGCCCTGGGAGGTGGACGACCTCCACGACGCTGACCCTCTGGCCTGGGAGTGACCTGAGCTCGCGTATGTCCTGAGCGACGACGCTGTGGAGTCTGTACGGTCTGCTCCTCAGTCTCCTCTGGATCCTCTATAGGCTGCTCTGCAGGGGCATCCACTGTCTCCTCTGTAGCCTCTACTGTCTCCTCTGTGGCCTCTGTACTGAGTTGTCGACCTTCAAGATGAAAGGGACTCTCGCCAATGCGAATACCACTGCTCCTGCCACCTCTCTCTGCTGTCTCTAATGCATCTGCAACTGCCTGAGCTACCTCTGCCTCTGTAAGAGTTCTCTTCCTTTTCTTGGCAGCAATCTTTACTCGCTTGCCGCGAGCTACCTCTGTCCTCCTGGGGGGACTGTCACCCCTGTCACTAGGTGCCCCACCAGCGTTCTTGCAACGAACCATCCTGACAAGCTGCTGTACTTAGACAAACTGGAAAGATCAGATGATGTACTGACACTTGTGAGGCTTGGCCTCAGTCCGTATCCGCAGGCTTGGCCTTAGATTCACAACTGATCACCTGACACACTCAGCACTTGACAGGACAAACTGAAACGATAGAATAGATGGATCTACTATAAGCAACATATATTATCTAAAAGATAAGTGAGATCCTAATAAGAGCAAGCAGGTGAGGTAAGACATGAGATGACCGTGATAGCTACCTCGACGAGCGATGATCCGATGAGTGGAAGACGATCTCGACGAGTTAGGGTTACCCGAAGACGGCGATCGAAACCCTGGAATACCGAGAGATCGACGATTGAATTAGTAATTCACCGAAAAATCGACGATAAACCCTAATCCAAGGAGAAAACATCACCTTGCGGAGACGGAGATGATCGCGGAGATGGAGTTGATCGCGGAGACGAAAAACTCATGAAAAAATCTCGGCGAACGAAGGGTGGCTAGGGTTAGGGTTTTTCGTGGCGAAGGGTGAGGACCTCGGAGATGGGCATGCGCAGCAAGGAGAGAGCTCTAAGGAGGAGCTAGGGCACGGGCTGGCGCGGCTGCGGCGGCGCAGCTCCGGCGAGGTTTGCGGGCGCGAGCGCGGGCGCGACGGCTCAGTGCGGGCGCGGGCGTGGGCACGGCGGCGCTGCGGCTCAGCACGGGCACGGGCGCGAGCGTGGCGGTGCTGCAGCTCGGTGCGGGCGCAGCTGCGGCTGCTTGCGGCGGTGGTGGCGCGGTGGCTCGGCGAATCGGCGAGTATGGCGACGGCGGATGAAAAACGAGAGAGAGATCGAGATCCATCCGTACGGTTAAAAAGGGTGAGATCCGCTTTTCGCGTGATGACCGGACGCGGTGGTCGAATGACCGGACGCGGTGGAGGCAGCGTCCGGTCACATTCCAGTAAGCTCCTGGAATGACCGGACGCGTCCGATTATACACGATCGGACGCTGACAGCGTCCGGTTAGGTTTTGCCCGGAAGGATAGAACGGATGACCGGACGCGGTGGTCGTTACCGGGACCGGACGCGGTGGTCGCCAGGGGCACGTCCGGTGCAGCGTCCGGTTAGAGGTTTCGAAGAAAAACTTCAGGAATGACCGGACGCGCTGGTGGACGCCGAGACCGGACGCGGTGGTGAAGCTGAACCGCGTCCGATGCAGCGTCCGGTGCAGCGTCCGGTCGCTGTAAAATGCTCTTTTTCATACCGTTTTTCGACGCGACTTCTCCCAATCAAGTTCCAATTCAAAGAGACTCAAATAAACACCAATTAGAACCTGATATGAGTGACCTCACTCAAACCCTCAAAATTTTCAAAAATATTTTGCCTTAGGCTAGTATTATTTTTAAGAAAGTATTCAATAAACACCCAAGGAGGAACGTATGGCCATGCAATAGAGTTTATGAACCCTTGGGGAGCTTCAAATGCTCTCTCTATTCATGGACAAACACAGAGGTTACTCAAGGCTAAACCGAAGAGAAACGACAAAGCAACAACCATGCATATGCAATGCAAAACAAGAAAGGAAGGCTAGGTTGCTTGTCAAGTTTGATCCATGGTTAGGCTTTTTCACTCCTCCAAAGGAGGGTTATCGTAACCATGTTAGACAAGTCCAAGATGTATTGCGGGAAAAATAAACATGACATAAAATTCAATGCAATGCAAGGGACAACACAAGCTCATTTTTTAAAGTTACTTAAATCAAGCACATTTAGTTCACTTCTCAACCTACAAAAGGTAGCCTCATCTAAAGGTTTAGTGAAGATATCCGCTAATTGATTTTCACTTCTTACATCTTCTAGTGATATATCATTTTTAGCAACATGATCTCTTAGAAAGTGGTGGCGGATATCAATGTGCTTGGTGCGGGAGTGTTGTACCGGATTATTAGCAATTTTAACCGCACTTTCATTGTCACATAAAAGCGGCACCTTTTCAAGAACAACTCCATAGTCTAGGAGGGTTTGTTTCATATATAGGATTTGTGCACAACAAGCCCCCGCGGCAATGTATTCTGCCTCGGCGGTGGACAAAGCCACACTATTTTGCTTTTTAGATGACCAAGATACTAAGGATCTCCCAAGCAAATGGCATCCTCCGGATGTGCTTTTTCTATCAATTTTGCAACTGGCATAATCCGAATCGGAGTAGCCAACTAGTTGGAATCTAGCTCCTTTGGGGTACCAAAGTCCGATGCTTGGGGTATACTTAGGTGAGGTTCTTTAGGGCACGCTTGAAAGCGGGCACACATGCACACACTAAATATGATGTCGGGCCTAGATGCAATAAGGTACAACAAGCTACCAATCATAGAATGGTAAAGAGTTTGATCGATTGGTTTACCTCCCTCATCTAGGTCGAGATGTCCATTAGTTGGCATTGGGGTCTTTATTGGCTTGCATTCTTCCATCTTGAATCTTTTGAGAAGATACTTGGTATACTTTTCTTGAGAGATAAAAATCCCTTCTCTCATTTGCTTGACTTGAAACCCAAGGAAGAATGTTAGCTCACCAATCATGGACATCTCGAACTCTTTTGACATCAATTCACTAAATTCTTTGCAATAATCTTCATTTGTTGACCCGAAGATAATATCATCAACATAGACTTGACAGATGAAGATCTCTTCATTAAACTTCTTGGTGAATAGTGTGGTGTCAACCTTCCCAATGATGAAGCCCTTCTCAATGAGGAAGTCCTAGAGGCGCTCATACCATGCTCTAGGGGCTTGCTTGAGCCCATATAGCGCCTTGGACAACCTATAAACATGATTAGGATACCTAGGGTCTTCAAACCCGGGAGGTTGTTCAACATAGACTAGTTCATTTATGAAGCCATTTAAAAATGCACTTTTCACATCCATTTGATATAGTTTCATATCATGATGTGATGCATATGCAAGAAGGATACGAATGGCTTCAAGTCTTGCAACAGGTGCAAAAGTCTCTCTAAAATCAAGACCTTCAACTTGAGAGAACCCTTTTGCTATTAGTCTTGCCTTGTTTCTTACTACTACCCCTTGATCATCTTGCTTATTGCGGAACACCCACTTGGTTCCAATGACTCTTGCACCTTTTGGATGCTCTTCAAGTGTCCAAACTTAATTACGGTCGAAATTGTTCAATTCTTTATGCATGGCATTCACCCAACCTGGATCTTGAAGAGCTTCTTCTACATTCTTAGGTTCAAGACAAGAGACAAAAGAGTGATGTTCAACAAAAGAAGCAAACTTTTGAGATCGAGTCATTACACGCTTTGTAGGATTCCCTATGATGAAATCTTGTGGATGTGCTTGAAGTAGGGGTGAGTTTCTTCGATCAACCATTTGAGGAGTAGGATGGGGAGCATCAACATCTTGTGCTTGTGCCTCGGCTTGTTGATGGGAGACATGAGTATCTTTATTTTCAACTCTCTCATTCTTATCATAATCTTGAGGCACATATGATGAAGATGGTGGATTGACAATTTGTACATCGTCTTCATCATCTTTAGGCTTGATGTCTCCCACCGGCATGTTCTTCATGGCCTCTCTCAATGGCTCATCACCTACATCATCACAATTCTCAATTGCTCCTTGGGAGCCGTTAGATTCATCAAATTCCACATCATATGTTTCTTCAACCAAACCGGTGGCATGGTTAAATACTCTATATGCTTTAGACTTTGATGAGTAACCAATAAGAAAACCAATATCACAACGTCTTTAGAACTTCTCTAGGTGTTGACGCTTCTTGTAGATGTAGCATTTGCAACCAAACACCCGGAAGAATGAGACGTCCGGCTTCTTCCCATTTAGCAACTCACAAGGGGTCTTGCAAAGGAACTTTTGTAGGAAGAGGCGATTTGAAGCATAACATACGGTGTTGATTGCCTTGGCCCACAATTTCTCCGGTGTATTATACTCATCTAGCATTGTTCTTGCAAGAGTGATCAAGGTCCGGTTCTTTCTCTCACTACACCATTTTGTTGAGGAGTGTAGGTTGATGAAACTTCATGCTTGATTCCAATCTCATCACAATAAGCTTCAATATTGGTGTTGTCAAACTCTTTGCCATTATCACTTCTAATTTTCTTTATCTTGACTTCAAATTCATTTTGAGCTCCCTTTGCAAACTTCTTGAAGCAATTTGCCACTTTAGATTTGTCATGAAGAAAGAAAGTCCAAGTGTATCTTGAGTAGTCATCCACAATCACTAGGCAATAGAGATTTCCACCCAAGCTCTTGTAAGTTGTAGGACCAAACAAATCTATGTGTAGAAGTTCTAGTACTCTTGATGTTGACATGTAGGCTTTGGTTGGATGAGTGTTCGCAACTTGTTTGCCGGCTTGACATGCACTACAAGGTTTGTCCTTCTCAAACTTTACATCCTTCAAGCCTCTGACTAACTCTTTCTTCAATAGCTTGTTGAGAGTGTTCATTCCAACATGAGCAAGCCTCATATGCCAAAGCCATCCAAGTATAGTTTTGGTGAATAAACATGTCATCAAGTTTGCATCTTCGGAGGTGAAGTCAACAAGATAGAGATTATTGTATCTAAAGCCCTTGAAAATCACTTGCTTGTCATCTATCTTTGTAACAACCACTTCATTTGGACTAAACAAGCATTGGTAGCCAAGATCACAAAGTTGCCCAATGAATAGTAAGTTGAAACTCAATGAAGCAACATAGAGCACATTTGAGAGAGAGTGATCATTTAATATTGCAACCTTGCCTATACCCTTGACTTTGCTCTTTGAATTGTCCCCAAATATGATCTTGTCTTGACATACCCCATTCTCTTCAAGTGAGGTGAACATACAAGGATCACCGGTCATATGTTGTGTGCAACCACTATCAATCACCCAATGAGATCCACCGGTCTTGTAGTTCACCTACACATAAGAGATCAAGCATTTTGTTTAGGGACCCAAAATTGAGAGGGACCCTTAACTTTCTCAACTAGTGACTTGGCAACCCATATTTTCTTAGGCCTATTCTTGTTAGGGGGACCTAAGAACATCACTTTCATCTTTCCACTTGTGTCCTTTCTAAGCATGTAATGAGCATTGAAGGCAAAGGGTCTAGCATGCTTGGGCAAGGGTTGTGGTGGTGGAGTTTTGCACTCATGAGCAAAATGGCCTTCTTGTCCACACTCAACACACCTCTTTGGCTTGGGCTTTGACTTGCTTTGTTGTTGTTGAGCTTTGACCTTCTTCTCTTGATTTGCCAAGTACCCAATGCCACTCCTATCCATCTTCATGATGGTGTTCATGAGTAGCTCACTTTGTAAATGTTGGCCTCTTATGAACTTGCTTAGGCTGGTTTTGAGATGCTCTTTTTCTTGCTTGAGCTTCTTGTTTTCTTCAATAAGTGACTCATTTGAAGTTTGCTTTTCAAGAGCCAACAACTTCTTGTTCTCAACTTTAAGCATCTCATTCTCACTCTTGAGCTTGACATACTCATCATAGTTATTGGCCTCAACCACACTCTTGCCTTTGCCGCTAGAGCCTTGCTCAAAATTCTCAACAATCAAATCATCACATGATGTAGCTATATCAATCTTAACAACTTGGTTAGTAGCATCATGTGTCTCGAGGGCAAGCTCATTAGCAACAATAAGAGTATCATAATTAATTTTCAATGTGGTATATTCTTCTTTTAGCAAGTTTAGCCTAGTGATGAGTTCACCATGCTTGTTCTCAATTTTATCATGTTTATCTCTAAGCTCCTTGTTAGAAGTTTTGAGCTCCTTAAGAGAAGAAGTCATAGTTTCATTTTGATCTTTGAACTCATCACTAGTCTTATGTGCATTCTCAAGCTTAGATGAGAGTGATTCATTTTCATATTGAAGCTCATCATTTTTATTTCTAGTTCTTCTTATGATTTTTGAGTATTTGTTCAACAATTTTACAAGTTCATCATAAGAAGGTGCATCATATTCATCATCACTATCACTATCATCATCATCACTATCACTATTTTGTACCTTTCGATCACCCTTAGCCATAAGGCATAGATGAGTAGTTGAAGATGATGGTGAAGGTGGCGGTGAAAGTGGTGATGAAGATGTCGGTGAAGATGATGATGGCCCAATCACAAGTGCGGCGATTTTCTCTTTTTCATTGTCACTTTCATCGCCGGAAGACTCACATGATGATTCAATGTCGGTGAGCCAATCACCAACAATGTAAGCCTTGTCTTCCTTCTTCTTCTTGTAGAACTCTCTTTTCTTGCCATCTTTCTTTTTGTATGGCTTGTTCTTTCTTTTCTCATCTTCTTCATCACTTGAATCATCTTTCTTGCCCTTGTACTTGTTCTTGTACTTGTCTTTTGGAGGCTTCGGGCATTGATGAGCTAGATGGCCAAGTTCTCCACAATTGAAGCAATCCATTTCAGAGATTGGCTTCTTTTTGCTACTAGTGAAGAATTTCTTCTTCTTGCCATCGAACTTGATGCCACTCTTGTTGAGCTTCTTTAGCATCTTGGTGGTCTTCCTCACCATGAGTGCAAGTGATGCATCATCAATGTCACTTTCACTTGAGCTCTCTTGCACTATCATGGCTTGGCCCTTCTTCTTTTTCTTATCATGGCTAGCTTTGAAGGCCAAGTCTTTCTTCTTGGAAGATGATGAGCCCTCTTCCGGAGTGATGTGCATGTACATCTCATGTGCGTTGATCTTTTCCAATACTTGTGTCGGTGTTGCGGTGGAGAGATCA
This sequence comes from Saccharum hybrid cultivar R570, assembly GCA_038087645.1. Classification (NCBI taxonomy): domain Eukaryota; kingdom Viridiplantae; phylum Streptophyta; class Magnoliopsida; order Poales; family Poaceae; genus Saccharum; species Saccharum hybrid cultivar. The sequence goes on along the minus strand of JAQSUU010000627.1, from coordinate 478,967 downwards.
CTTTGGTGAAGTACGGTGACAATGTGTCCATACTTCTCAATGGGAAGAACACTCAAGATCCTCCTTGCAACATCCAATTAACTCATTTGAATGAGTCCAAGAGCATTGAGATCTTCTACAAGAACATTCAAACGAGTGTACATCTCATTAGCACTTTCTTTGGGAAGCATCTCAAAAGAATTGATCTTCTTTAAAGCAATATGATAGCGTTCCTCATGCTCACTCTTAGTTCCCTCATGGAGAGCACAAAGATTTTCCCACAATTCATGAGCATTTTTGGCATTTCGCACACGATTGAAGATATCTTTGCCTAAGCCCCGGTAGAGTGTATTTTTTGCCTTTGCATTCCACCGGTCATACTTTTCCTCGTCACCACTTGGGTTGGCGGGATCCCTTATAGGAGGAAGCCCTTCGGTTGCGGCTCTAAGGCACCCAACATCTACGGCTTCGAGGTACGCCTCCACAAGAATTTTCCAATATGGAAAATCGTCTCCCTCAAAAGTGGGAGGTGGTTCTTCCCCATTAGACATCTTGCTCTAGGCGGTGAAGCCTAAATAAAGAGCAACACGGCTCCAATACCAATTGAAAGGATCAAGATGCCCAAAAGGGGGGTGAATTGGGCTTTTCTAAAAATTAATTGCAAGAATTAAATCCTACAAGCCAAACTTCACCCCTAGTGCCTACTAGTGTTCCTTGTGATTCTACCGATAAAAGTTTTGCACCCTAAGTTCCAATCCTAGACTAGCATGGCAATTCTAGGAAAGTAAACAAGTAATGAAAGTAATGCACAAAAGTAAATGCTTGAAAGTAAGGGTTAGGAACACGGCGATGTTTTGCCGAGGTATCGGAGAGTCGCCACTCCCCACTAGTCCTCGTTGGAGCACCCGCGCAAGGGTGTAGCTCCCCCTTAATCCGCGCAAGGATCAAGTGCTCTCTACGGGTTGATTCTTCGACACTCCGTCGCGGCGAATCACCCAAAACCGCTCACAACTTGAGTTGGGTCACCCACAAACTCGTCGGATGATCACCAAACTCCCAATCACCACCAAACCGTCTAGGTGATGGCGATCACCAAGAGTAACAAGCTAGAACTCTCACTTGACCACAACAAGCCTAATGAGAAGATGGATGCACACTTGCTACACTCTTGTCACTAGAGAGGATTCTCAAACTTTGATTCTCAAATCACTATCCTCACTAGGGCTCTTACACTCACTTGTACTTCAAAGGTGTTTCTCAGCTGAACAAATGAGTAAGAGACCTCTAAAAGAGGTGGAGGGGATGTATTTATAACCCCCTCAGACAAATCCAACTGTTACCTGACGAATCAGCAAAACGCGTACTGACCGGACACGCCGGTCAAGTATAACGGTCGGAAACCGAAAGCTACGCTGAGTGACCGGACGCGCCGATCTGTGATGACCGGACACGCCGGTCTGAGATGACCGGACGCGCCGATCAGGGATGACCAGACGCGTCCGATCATGCAAGAGCTTACTGGAAAAATGACCTGACGCACGACCGCGTCCGATCATAGGTGACCGGACGCGACAGGTCATCGTGGGACCTTACTAGAACGTGACCGGACGCGCCGATCACTTCACAGTCGCGTCCGATTACGCTGTTTACCCTCTGGAACACGTGTCAGACTGACCACCACATTCGGTCCTCTCAAGGACCGCGTCCGGTCGATCAGTTAAACCCACAGTGAAGTGTTAGTACTGACCGGACGCGTCCGGTCATGACCAGGACCGCGTCCGGTCATAGGTAAACTGCTCAAACGACTTCTAAACGCGACGCAACTTGAACCAAGTTACTTCCAACTAAACTTTGAGCTTTCCAAGAGCTACCTAGTGCTAAGTTTGACAAGTGTGCACCACACCTAAACAAAAGACTCACCTAGGTCAAGCTACTCGCTCATGCCCCCCTTTATAGTACGGTCAAAGGAAGAAACAAATATCCTAATGACTATTCTAGATGTAACTCAACACCTTGACATCCGGAACTAACCGTCCTTAATCTTGTCGTTGATCCTTTGAAAACCGAAACGATTTCCATCAAGGGACATGAATACCATATTGCCCAAAGCAGTTATCATCTCCATGACCTAACTTATCAACGTTTCTGCAAAACACACGTTAGTCATGGTAATAATGCGTTGTCATCAATTGCCGAAACCAACACCGGGGCCTAGATGCTTTCATTATCCTCCCTATATATATGTATCAACCCTTGGCCAAAGAGCAACTCCCTAGTCTGGGAATCTTCTCTTACTAATGCACGAAATTAGATTTTTCCTCCTTCTAGTACCTCGCCGTTGCTCGAGGCGCTCGGCAGCCGCGACATGCTGTGTGTGATGTGCCACCGAAATTGTACATATACTCAGCGATGGTTCTGGTTGCCTGCTTCTCCGGTGCAAGTGTTCCGGAGTTCATCATCGCCCTGGTCCGTTTTGACTGTTCGCTTGTCCGGTTGCTGATCCTGTTGTTTTTTATCACGTACGCTAACCATGGAGCCTGTGTGCCATGCAAGCTCTATGTCTACATACGTGATTTACGTCCCAATATTTGTCAACGCCAATTTGCTGATATCCATGTTTGCCGTAGCAGACGCGTAACGCCAGCACGAACCTCATCTGCCGTGCCTATACCTTGGTCGTCTGACTCGCAAGGTCCGCAGTCTTAGACTCTAGCACCGGTCCAATGCAATATGAGCTCGCCTCTGTTTTTTACCTGGCAAAGCGGTGCTCTGGTGCAGCACGCAGGACCATGCAGCTGCTACTTGATCATGATGGATCGTGTTTTAAAAGGTGAGCTGCAACTCCAATTAATTTCCTCATAATTTTATTGGTTACCACATATTATAGATGTCATGCTTGCATATGAGATTACATACATTATTCATCCTGTCTCGTCAAGCTCCCATCATCTGATTCCATCTTACGTACATGGTTAATTCCATGTAAACGTCCTGTATCTTTCCGGTGCGGTTCACTGCTCCTCTGTTCATATTTCCATCGATCTTATTTCCTGATAATTATTCTAAAGTTAACATGTTCACGCCATAGCTATGGCTCAGCTTGTTCTTTCCGCACTAGATTTGTAGAGACGTAATCTACATGTTTATAATTAAAATGATTAATGTGCATACAACTAGTTTTCTAATTTAAAAGCCATATAGGTATATACTTCGGTGCTTTATAAACAAATATTGATATGACTAATTGCAAACATTAATATGCTTTTAAATTATAAGTTTGCTTAGTTTAAATAGGTATATTAAATTCGAATAGATGCTCTCACATGTTTATTCCTTTTGCAAAGTAAAGTTGAAATCACTTGAATAATATGAGACATGTTTGCAAATAAAATATGACTAGTGGCTTTAACTTGACTTTTCAATTAAAATGTAAATTGACTAAATTAGTATCCTTCACATGGTTTTGTAATTAAAATAAACCAAGCATATAGCCTTTACTCTTATGATGTAAATCTCCCGATAGGTGTTTTTTTTAACTGTAGTTCCGTTATCGGTATTCTTGTGATCTTGTGATAGTAGGACTACCTCTCTTTTAGTACGTTGTTCTCTTGTGTGGTGTACTGTTCTTAGTTGTTTTTATTTGTTGCTTGTATGTTTGCCTATGCGTAGTGCTTGCTACGAGTAGAACGAGAACTGCTTGTGAGCGTTGAAGATCAGAAGGCGATGACCAGAAGCAAAGTATGAGGAAAAATGTGAGCAAGAGTAAAAAAACAAGTATAGCATGGGACATCCTTGCATGTCTTTACCTTGATCACCGTTAAGGATTTCCTAGCATTTGTACTTGTACCTTGTCGCCTGTAGGGTATTGCATTGGGTAGTGGTGCTAGTGCTCAATTAAAGACCATGATCTTATAATTTGACTAATGGATTATGCAATAAACATTAAAGATGCTTTTTAGCAACAAGAAGCAAGGGGGGTAGAGCATAATTTTTGTGGTGCTCTAGATTCATCTCCTTAAGGACTTATCTGTAAGCGATCATCCGGGACTTACAGTACAACCGTGAGAGCTACATGGCTCTGACTTTAGTTCAGTATGAAGATCTTTTCTAGCTTGTTAATGGTTACCTGAAAGGGCGCAAAAGGGGCTTGCTGAGCTAAGTATAGTGCGGCCTCTGTCCCTATGTGTATCGCCTGCGCGAAATGTGTCATTCGGAAGGGGGGCTCTATATTCCATTGCCAATTGAAAACCTAGCGGCCCTAACTTGTTAGACGAACTTCTAAAAGACTTCATAGTGAACCCTACCGACCTTCCTTGGTAGTTGGTCAAGAGACTAGCTATCTCGGGTAAAAGGGTAAATCACAACTCACGGTGAAAGTGTACAACATTTGCAGAGTGTAAAACTAGTATACCAGTCGTGCTCACGGTCACAAGCGGCCTTGACCCTTATGAAATAGATGATCACTAATTGTTAATTGTTTATGCTACTCGTTATTCATGTTTACCTGATCATATGTTTATGTGGGCTATGATGAACTTGTTGCTACTCAATTGCTTAAAATTGTGCCTTAATAAAAGCTAATTGCTTAAACCAGTGTCTACCTTTTGAGCCTCGTGAACCCTATGCTATTCTTGTTGAGTACGAGATGTACCTACGCTTGTCTTTACATTTTACTTGATAAAAATCCCGGATGAGTACCAGATTGTTAGTGTTTAAAGAACTTAGGCTTGTGATCAATCAGTCAGTTGTCCATGTGGATTTGGAGCCTTCATCTGAGGATCAGAGTGTCTTTCCGCTGTCTACTATCTAAGATTGTATTCTTTATATTAATACGTTATATATTAAGCATTGTCTATTGATATTACCTCTATTTGTAGCCATATGTGTGATTTGACTTTCTGGACTCACATATGGTGTGTATCTGATTTTGTTCTTAAAACTAGGTGCTACAAAGTATTTTTGACTCAAGATATTAAGGAATGCAGAAAAGAAAAACTAAAGCCATTGCTAAAGCCAATATGTAGAGGCAGCTTGCTTTGTAGAGGCAGCTGTACTGTCCAGCCACTTCTACTCTTCCACTGTTAGAAATGAGCGATTTATAAAGGAGACTGCTCAGCCGCCCCTAGAAATAGGATTTCTACATACTAGTCTAAATAAAAAATAATCCGGGGAGTCCTACCATGTATTCACAAGTCATGCAACTTTTCACGTGAAAATGCGCATTAGTGGAGGTTTAAGCCTAAGGCCTTTGATCTCACACATATATAACAGCTCCTCTAACCACTCCACACCAAAGACAATTGGTCTATAAGGCATATCCATTGCCCTCGTATTCATTTTTTTATCTTGAAATGAGTATTTGGGATCCTAAATGGATTCAGATGAAAAGTTTTCAAAAGCATTGGTCGTTTCTCCATCTGAGGTTATTTGAAAATTTTGAATTTCAAATGTCAGAAATTCAAACATAATTTTCCTTGGATAAATGATTTTAAATGAAAAACTTGTCACTTATAAAGTTGTATAACTCTTTGAGATTACAATTTTGGTTTTTATTGTTTCTCCATCTGAGGCCGTTTGAACAGTTCAAAATTTATTGTGCCGCACTTTTTTAGAGGTGGCTATAGATCTAGCCGCCTCTAGAAATCCATCTGTAGATGTGGATAGATCTAGAGCTGCCTCTAAAGATAGGAGCATTTGTAGAGGCAACTGAAAATACGATCCGTCCCTACAAATGCATTTCTAGAAGTGGCTCGTTTTGGAAACCATTTTTTAGAGGAGCCGCCTCTATTAAAAAAAGGAGGTTTGTTCACAAATCAATTATGTAGTAAGCACCCAAGGCATATTATGGGTCTTTACTAGACCTTTTGGTATTTTTAACTAATTCAAAGTATGCCACTATATTAGAATGTAGGACCCTTTGAACCATTATTTAACTATGAAAAAATCTTGTGTTGATGGAAATTTGATCCCGCACCTAGATAGATGACTAGCGCACTCAAATTGGACGAGGATTGTTCGTATTGCTTGAGAATCAAACTTACAGTGAAACAAGGAAAGCAAGCCTAGCCGGGTTTTGAACCCGGCTTAGCTGACTTATGTAGAAACGTCGCAAAGACCTATAAACACCTCTTGGGAAGAACCCATTGGGGAGACACGCATAGGGTTGTTCTACGGTCCACAAGGCTACTTATCGTAGAACATCAGATGTGGGCCGAGGGTTGGAAGAGATAGGGTTTGGAAACGATAAAATAGTAGATTGATTGTGTTTTTGATCGACTTTATACCTTAATCGGTTGTGATCCCTTCCTATTTATAGAGTAGGGATGTCTTATCTACAAACGTTTACAACTCCAAAGTCACACGTTTTCAAAGTTAACCCGGACTAGCTAGCTTCCCTGTTTTTAGTCAGCTGGCTCCCTAAACCGACCTGGCTGGTTTTGTTGTCCTAGGCCTAAAATGACTATCAGCATGTGCCTCCCTATTTTTAGGTGAAGTTTGTGCAAATCTAAAAGCATATAATAGTTATAAAACATCCAAGGGCAATGTCAAACAATAATGCATTTTCTAAGAGCGATATTTGTATATATCGTCCATAATTCTTATAGTCAAATTTAAGTGGAGGTAGAAACAATCTAATTAGGCTCCCAGACCTTCTTTATGGACATAGTCTTTGCTTGAATCACCTCCACTTGTTGCTCCGTTGATCCTGTATTATACATCTGTTGCAACTTCTCTTTTGTGTGTGAGATAAGCCTGAGGGACACCACCTCGCCTGTTGAGACCTAGAAACTTCCTTGTTGTCCTTCTGACTTGCTTTATCACTTGACCAGTTATTATTGACCATACTATTGCTAGCAATAATTAGTTGTCGTGATGAATTATAGCTTGGGTATAATCCCAAGGCGAGTAATTGCAAGGATATTAACTAATGTATGGCCATATATAGGGATACTTGTATAATCCCAAGGCGAGTAATTGCAAGGATATAACGAAGTCCACCGAGCAATCGACCTGAAATAGGATATGGTACAACGACACGATTACCTTGTAATTGATGAGCTAGTTGTTCTTGATGTCTTGTCGATGGCTTCAAATCCTTCTTGCTTGGACAACTTTTTTTTGCTTATGAGTAGCTCCTTTCTTCTTGTATTTTTCCAAAAGTTCCTCAAAGCTCGGTCTCACCATGTTCTTGAAGTTTGGATTTTTTTTTCAGCTCTACTGCAAAAGTCAATCAATATATTTAATATCTATTATTGTCCATGATTTGGTCTACAAAATAGATGGCTGTATATTTCGATTTTTTGAATTTATCTTTTTTAGTGTCTATAGTGAGATATATCTATTATTGTCCATGATTTGGTCTACAAAATAGATGGCTGTACATTTCTATTTTTTGAATTTATCTTTTTTAGTGTCTATAGTGAGAATTAATGTAGAGGATTAAAACTTTAGTCTCTAATTATCTTGGTAATAGTATGAGAGACATTAAAGCATTATTTTCAACAACTCCCAAAGTGTGTTTAAAGAAGAAGCGTGATTAACATATCCATTCTATCTGATTCCACTTCATGACAGCTTATTCATACAATAACATAGGTGGTTCAGTGGCTGTCAAGCACGCATGATTTTATTATACTAAAGGAACGGAGCTATCAAGAACAGAATAGGATAACAAGACTGACCAAATGCTGCAGATAACTACTATGCAAATATATTACATACAACAGCACGCAATGCAAATTAAATTCTTATGGCAATATAAAAGATTAACTCTTCTTTCTAATCAACTCTGTCGCGTGGTTCCTAAAGTACCTGTCACTGTATCTTAATCTATCATGTGCTACACGACTTGGCAATTAATATGTTTAAAAATTTTCTGTTAATACATACCGGGATTTAATCTTGTACAAAACTGTTTCACTATAGTTATTCATTATTCATTCATTCTCTTTAAAAGTTCGACCATACATCTATCAGTTGGTGGTAAGGGAGTTTTTTGGGTGACAATTGGATGAAACATGACCATAAGATAGAATTTTGAATTCAAATTCCCTGTCAAATCGACAAGTTGCATGACTTATCATGACATGTAGACTAGCGAAGCAATCAACTGAGGATTTTTTTTTTTGATTTGGCTTTTGCTTTTGCCACTATGCGGTCACTTTGTCATTCTGATGGTGACTAATGAACCAATCAGCAAGTAGCCACTGTCACATGACATGTGGACTTCTTCATATTAAAACAATTTTAGCTTCATCCGTGACAAAAGTATATACTTAAAGTTAACTCTAGGAAAGTGCTTAATCTCACTTCCCGAAAGAGTGTACTTCTAAATTTGAATCAAGTTAAATTTTCTTAAGTTTGACTATATTTATATTTACATGTCCTAATAGGTTTACTATAAAAATGTGTTTTATGATTAATTTAATAATACTTATTTGTATTGTAAATGTCAGTATTTTTTATTTGGTCTAACTTAAAAGTTGTTTGAATCCTTGAAAATTGTAGTCTTATTGAGATGGAGGAAGTACATAAAAGTAATCTCGCAAAAAATCTGACCTACTTGGAGAGTGATGTAGCGAGTATGGCAGTACGTAGTTTGGGTATAGTATGGCAGTAGTAAGTTAAACTTTAAGGTGTGTGAGTTTTGTAACACGTTTGGTATGATACTTCTTCTGTGAAGAAGTTAATTTGAAGCCAAAGCTCTATCCATTATCTAAAAAACATATACTTGAAAGGACTATCAAGCCACTATAAAGTGCTAAAAGTCATAATCTAAGGCATTTGCACAAGGTTACAGAATGATTAGTGCTAGATTGAGGCTACAAAGTGTACCTGTAAGGTGATGCACGGTCTTATGAGTTGTGACTTGTGTCTTGGTGGCAAGTTGCTCATCTAGCTTAATGCTAGCCATGGTGATGGTGATTCAAGCACTACTACAACAATTTTATTGGAGGCGGGCAAAATATACTATCTGAGGCGGGCATTCCATCCGCCTCGGACGAAAGGTCACGGTAAATCAGACCTTTTCCGAGGCGGTTCAAATGTCCGCCTCGGTAAATCCAATAAAAAGATTTAAAAAAACGTGGATAAGCCCAGCGAGGTCATCCATGGACCCGCCAAGCCCATCCACGTGCCGTCGTCGTCGCCGCCGGTAGATCCGGTCACGCCCGCCGTCGATCCATTGCTGGGGGGTGCCAGCGCCATCTAGCCGCCGCTGAACGACGTGCCCACCCTGGATCTACCGCCAGGGAGCGGGCATGCCCTGGATCCGGCGCCGGGGGGGGCACGGGGCCGCCCTGGATCAGCCGCCGTGGGGCCATCACCGTGCGCCGCCGCAGTGCGAGCCTAGGGAAGGGGCCCGCGAGCCTGTGGAAGAGGGGCTGACACCGCGCGCCGCCAAGGGAGCCGGCCTCCTGTGTTCACCGCCATCGTGGGCCACCACAGCGCACCACCGCCAGGAGTTCTCCCCGCGCTCGCTGCCACCAAACGCCACCACCATGCGCCGCTGCCGGGAGCCGGCCCCGCGCTTGCGACCACCGCGCGCCAGCACCGTGCACCGCCGCCGGGAGCCATCGTGGGGGAGAGTGGGGGAGCGGTGGGGGAGAGTGGGGCGCGGTGGGGGAGAGGGTGCCGTGGTGGAGAGAGCCGTCGTGGGAGAGACGGAGAGAGGGAGGGGGGTCACAACTCGTGCTGGAGGAGCGAAGGGGATCGTGCGGGTGAGGAATAGAGTGTGAGTGCCTAGGGCTAGGGTTTCCTCATTTATATATGTGAAAGAGTAACCGGATCAGATTGGGCCGCTGGTGAGCTTGGCCTTATTAACAGAGGTGGGCCTCTTTAGGTGTCCGCCTCCGAAAATGGTTTGATTTTTAGAGGCGGGCCACTTTGGAAGCCCGCCTCGGTAAATAGATTTTAGGCCACCTCCGTAAATTGATTTTCCGAGACGGTTGATTGTGACAGCCTCGGTTAATTAAAATGACCGTCTTGGTTAATCCTAGGCATTAACCGAGGCAGTTCAAATTCCCGCCCGCCTCCGAGACCCTTTTCCAAACACCTCACATAAGTTTTTCTGTAGTAGTGAAGATCCATGACTGAAGGAAGCTTCACTAGCTTGTAGATCTGGCGGCGGCGATGCTGTTGAGGCTTGTCCATGGGTCACGCTGGATCTCGTGAGCATGAGGGAGAAGGGAAGGGAGTGGAGAGGAGAGGGAGGTCAGTGGAGAGGAGCTGTCGGATGAGTGCGACTGAGGGGAGGGACATGAGAGAGGACTTAGCTAGGGTTCGGTGGGTGGCTAGATTTAATGGGCTGAGCGCGTGGGTTTTGATGTATTAACAGAGATGGGTCTCTTAATAATTATGTCTCTGAAAATAGGCCTTATTTTCAGAAGTGGGCATCTTAAGAGACGCCTCTCTATAAGTCTATTTTGAGCGGCTGGTAATTTTTAGTTGCCTCTAAATAAAACGACTGCCTCCAAAAATCGTTAGGTTTTTTTAGGAGATTGATACATTTTGTGACCGACTCCGTTAATAAGACAAGCTATCTCCTGATTTCTTTTGTAGCATGCTTGATGATATGTTGCAAAAAAAACTCTTTGGGCAGTAGAGTAGTCACACTAAACAAACCTTTGGTTACATAATTATAGACACATGTTTAAGTTTGTATCTTTGAGCAGAGCTTAACTTTTACTAATAAGCATCCTAATTCACCTCCTTTATCTTTCCTTCTTTTAGGACGGGTTGTGTCGATTCCGATCCGTACAAGTAGGCTGCTTGTACTACACGCTAGGACTGATCCTCAACACCACTCGGTTTCGTGTACACTTTCTAGTCGTGAAAGGTTCATTCAGGAATATTACACCCAAAGCATGCATGTAAGATGTAACACTCGCCAATTATTTATTTTCATATATTTGCATTTAACAATGTATTCAAAATAAAAGCAGAGTAGCGTTGGCCGGCAACCGCTAGCTGATAGATTATGGGTGTCATTTTCAGTTGTAATATGAAATGTGCGTGAGACCATGAGCACGCTTTTGTTCATCGAAGAGTGCATCTTTTCCAGCTGGTGCGTGCCATGGATCTGGTCAGGTATGGCAAGCTCAGATGCACCTATAAGTCAGTTCTTTTAAGTTTAGCACCGTCACGACTCACGACATGTAACACACATCTTGCTTGCCACGCTGATAAAAAATAAAAAATAAAAGGCCACAACAAAACAAGCAAATTAAAGAAAGCCCAAAGTGATCGTGACGACCAACCAGCAGGCAGGCTAAACGATGAAAAACGAGATAAATCAATTTTATCCTATTTGTTTGCATGTGAGCTGATGCTCCGATCCTCACTAATAAGTAAATATATTGTCCCATTTCGTATTCTATGTATAGTGCCAGCCCTAATGAATATGATACAGCTAACTTAATATACATTGAAACTAACGTGGGTGGCACACCACATGCCCCAAATAATATATAAATCTGGATCTTGCATGAAGAATACATTACTGCTCCCCATATTCCTTGCCTCCTTGGTTGTTTTTAATTAAAAAGATGTCAACTTTTGACCATCCAATTATTCTTAGAGCATGTTTTCGACCACAAAACCAAAACAATCAGAAATTTTTAACCATCTAATTGTCAAAACCAAATATATGTTTGACCATATGGAAGTTTTTTTAAGCATCTTCAAAAGTTTTTTTATGCGATATACACATGGAAGTGTGAGCCAGTCAGCTTTCACCTTACCCATTAATTTTCTGAGTGAGGCTAATAATACAACCTTGAGTCGATTGTATGTACATTTATAATCCACCTATTAGCCCTCTCATACGATAGTTGTCTCACTTAGAACTCACTTTTCTCTCTCATAAAGTTTATTGGTTCTTATGCATAAACTGATTGTAGCTCGTTTCTCTTTTCTCTCCTCCGCTCTTTTCTCCACCTCAGCATTCAGCCCAACCCATAGCGCTCTACTATACTTTCACTTTCACACTCGCTCCAACTCATGTGTCCACCGATGAAGGCCATTGCCCATGGGTGTTCCATATAACTATATGATCCAATTGTCCCCGCTCCCACTCGTACCATGCATGTACCTATGACTAGATGGTCAACTCCTTCTCCCCCCTACATAGGCACTCGAGTTCACTATTTCTATACACGAACTCCCTATGCTCATAGCCTTATGCGCTTCCCACCGCCACGACCTCCTCTATCGCTACCACAAAAAAGGATTTTAGGAGACTGCCTCTTTGATTAATGAAGGCACGGGCACATTGAGAGACCGCCTCCGTAAGTGGCCATGTAGGCTCCAGGCAAATACCGCCTTTGAAAATTATCTGTAGAGGCATGCGTCATAAGGTGGCTGCATTTATTAATCTTTGATTAGCAGAGGCGGTCGTCTTAAAATGTCCATATCTGTAAATCATTTTTAGAGTTGTTTCTGAAAATTGATATTATCAAAGACAGGATTCTAAACGTCTATCTCTAAAATTGAATTTCAGAGACAAGCATCATAATATGCCCATCTCTAAAAATAGTTTAAACAAAAAATAATTCATAACTTTTCCATATAAACTCGGATGAATACATACTTTATATCAAAATTGTAGCCCTCGACGTGATCACAACTTTGTAGTTGAAACATTTTTTATTTGAAAATATTTAGAGTCCAAAATATTGTTTTAGTTTATAGATTTTGAAATTTGAAAAATAAATTTTTTAAACAACTTCTAATGTTGACATGGTTCCTATCAAAGTTGTAGTTCTCAATACAATCTACAAATTTATGGTTGAAAAACTTTTCATTTGAAACCGTTTGGAGTCCCAAATATGTGTTTTAAGTTCACAGATTCGGAAATTTAAAATTTAAAATTCCTAAACGACCTAGAATGTTCACGTAATTAATACCAAAGTTATAGTGATCAATCTGATCTAAATGTTTGATGTTGATAAGTTTTTTATTTGAAGTTTTTAGTGTCTCAAATATTTGTTTAAAATTCACATATTTTGATATTCGATATTTTGAATTTTCAAAAATCTCTGATGTAGACACATCCATATATCAAAGTTGTAGTGTGTGACAAGATTTAAAACTTTATAGTTGATGTTTTTTTCATTTGAGTTCATTTAGTAGCTATCCAAAATACTGAATATAAGGTTATAAAATAGTAATGTAAAAAATAGCATCCTATATAGTCAAAAACAGCGGGCATCGGTGGCCTCATCAAACCTTCTTGGCGGGAAGTGTGTTGGAGGCAATTAAACCCCTGTTTGAAGTGTGTTGGAGCTGTGGGAAGTTGCTAGTGAATTGAGGCTTATCATCTGTGCTCTAGCCACCAAAAGTGCTTAAGGAATTATTAGGTGATTAGCTTAGTGCTTTGCAAAGTACTTAGACTAGTTAGACCACCACATTTTGGCGCCTTGCTTCAGGCTAATAAGCCTTAGTATTTAGTGAGGTTTGAATACAATTTGCCATTCGGTGCTTGTGCATGCCATTTTGTACACTAGGGGCTTGTAATCTTGCGATATCACACAAATTGCATTTGTAGTGTGGCTATGTAGCTTGCACCGGAGGCAACAAAGCCCACGCCATTTGAGCCGAAAGCCCAATAGGAAGACGGCGGGGAGCGATCGAAGAGAGGCCACAGGGACACCCACTTGCGCACGGGGAAGGTTCATAGGATATCTTTGGATTTACCTAACCGGAAGCTTGGCCCTTATAAGGGCATCTTTGTGAGAGGCTCTAACGAGGACTAGGGAGAAGCATGAGCTTCCTTGATGCCCCAAGAAAATCATCATCACGGGAATTTGCATCTCTAACTCATTTACGTTTTTCCACTTGTATGCTTACCTTTTCTAGTTTAACTTTCTCTTTTTTAGACCAAAGAAGAGTTAATATTAAATTATAGCTGAGTAGATCATCATATTACAAGCACCATGGAATACAATACGTACATCCAGAAAACTGTTCTTCATCTACATTATACTCACCCTTTGAAAGCCCAAGTTTGGTTTTGATAATTAATGACACCAAGTTGCTAATGCCATGTGTTAAGTGGTTTAAGTTAGGCATAAGCAACACATGTGATGAAGGTGCATGTGGCATGGAGTGGTGGCCACAAGATCACAAAGAGATGGTGCATGGACATGAAATGATGGTCATGGTGATCAAGCATGAGGAGATGGATATGGAACAAAGTGATCAAGGCAAAGGTATAATCATAGGGTTTGCTTTTGCCGGTCTAAGATGAGTAGAGAAGTGATTGACCGGGTTTAGGATTGATAGCCGACTATCAAGAGGGGCAATCACGGTTAGCTCATGAATCAAGTGCTACTAGGTCATCATCTAGAGCATATGCATTAGGATCTAGTAGAGAGCTAACGTAACGCCTTAAAAATGATTGTCAAAATGCTAACACATATGCACATGGTGTTTTACACATGATGGTGTTGGCACATTTGTGAAGGCGGCGGTGTTTGAGCGGTAGTGAGGGGTTTGGGGTTCGCTCTCCCTCCCGCCGAGATTGCGAGCACGGGATTCAGACGTTTTCAGGGAAATAAAATTCCTATTTTCCATTGCGCCAGAGGTTGAAAAAGTGGTGAAAGCATGGAAGTGTTTTATGAGCTAAAACATGTGCTTTAGTGATACACATATGGAGAGTAGCTCATAAGTGACAAGGGCGATCAAGAGGAATGAGAAAACGATAAAGTGTCACCGAGATACATGCGACAGACGCGCGAGCCGGGAGCAACAGACGCTGACGTCAGCATCTGTTGGTCTACCCTAGCTTAGCCTAAGCACGCGGGCATGATAGACGCGCTGTCACGAAGGCAACAGACGCGGCCTCGCGCACTGTTCCAGCGTCTGACGCTATGGAACTGCGCGGGCGCGCGCGAGCGTGAGCGATAGATGCTCGACGCCACGTCTGTCAGCCTTGCGGCGTACGCGTCTGACGAACTCGGGCGAAAACATCGTCACTAGACCGCGTATGTTGGGCGTACGGGCGCATCTGTCGACCGGCGTCAGACGCGTCTGTCACTACTGTTCATGACAGTTGGTTTTCGAATGAGCTGGACACGTGGCGTCGCATGGAGCGACGGACGCGCTTGTAGCATCTGTCGCCCCCAAAAATTGCCTAGTAAAGGGTATAACGGCTAGTGGCTTTTCCCTTCGCTTATAAATAAGAGGTGGCCGGCCCTTGGGGGTTCTCTCTTGCACATTTGAGATATTGAGCCACACTTTGAGCTAGAGAACTTCCCCTCCACTCATATCCTTGCTTGGTTGCATACTCTAGAGAGATTGAGTGAGATTCAAGTGCATTGCATTGAGAGTTGCATCTAGTGGCACTTGATTCTTGAGTTTGCTGCGGATTGCTTGTTTCGAGCCTCACCAAGCGATTGTGAGGGGTTCTTGAGCCTTCCCCGTGGGAGTTCGTGAATTGGCTACTCTAGTGGAGCTCGTGGCTTGGAGGATCCCCATCTTGTGAGTGGATGTGCGGCACTCGCTGAGGGTTCAACTCTTGATAGTTGATTAGCTCATGATCCATCAAGTGGGTGCATCGCCACAACGAGGAGTAGCTTACCGAGAAGCAAGTGAACCTCGGTAATAAATCTTGTGTCATCTTATTGCCGAGGATTTCATTTGTGTATGTGATCACGTTGATTGATTGGTACATTAGACATATCTCTTCTCATCAATGTTGGTATATCTTTTCAAGCTCGCTCCTTTACTTATTGTTCTTTGCCTTGTTTAGCTTGAGTAGAATAGCTTATCACTTAGGGGTAATTAGTTTAGAGACTTAGCGTTGTTGGTGTGTATTAGAGATCATAGTCTTGCTTCACTAGAATTGTATAGGTGGCTTGCATAGTATAGTTGAGCTAGTGCTAGAATTAGCTTAGCTATCTTTTATTCTAACGTGGTTGTTTAGTGATGCTTGTAGATTTTTAAATAGGCTATTGAAAGTCCCTAGTTTGGTTTTGGCTAATTAATGAAACCTAGGACTAACCTTTTTATCTAAGTGGATGATTTAGATAAAGGTGGTCATTGAATATGAGACATGACATTGACTCATGTAACCAAGATGATGAATACCAAGATGATGCTTGGCTCGATGGACCAGTTGTGAAGGTGAAGGGTAAGTTGAGGCTTCAAAGCGAAGGACCATGCGATGGTGAAGCTTGAGCAAGACTTGGCGCCGATGGACCGATGCAACGGTGAAGAGCAAGTGAAGTCAAGGTCGATGGATCGAGACGATTATGTGATGATATGAAGTGGATCATATCTTTTGGAAAAACAAAATGGGCTCAAGGCAAAGATATAACCATAGGGCCATTTTGTTTTGCACTCAAGACACCATAGAGGGTGTGAGTGGTTTAGGATCGATAGCCGAACTATTAAGAGGGGGAGTCTTATCGGTTATTCGACGCACGGGTGCCACTAGGTGAATTCATGAAGTGCATTGCATGTAGGGCCTAGTGAGCTAACTGGAAAACCTTCGAAAATGATTATGAAAATGCTAACACACGTACACAAGGTGGTGATCACTTGTTGGTGTTGGCACATTTACGAAGGCGTTGGAGTTTGAGCGGTAGAGAGGGTTTGGGTCTCTCTCTCCCTCCCGCCGAGCTTGCGAGCGTGGGATTCAGGTGTTTTCGAGGAGTTAAAATGCCTATTTTCCACTACGCTGGAAGTTAAAAAAACGGAGGCGAACGGAGGTCACAGAGGTGACCGGACGCTGCACCGGACGCGGTCATGGTATGACCGGACGCGTCCGGTCAGCAGTCAGGTGCGAGGATGCTAGGGTTTGCAACCGGCGCGTCCGGTCACTTGCGGGACCGGCGCGTCCGGTCAGGTGCCCATAAGGAACTGCGGTTCGCAAGGACGATCGGACGCGGGGCGTGTCCGGTCACACGTGATCGGACGCGTCCGATCGTTGAGGGAGCTTACTGGACTCTAACCGGACACGGGCACTGTCACGTCCGGTCGTTGACTGGAGCGCGTCCGGTCGTTGCTTCGTGGGCGCGCGGTACCGTGCGATCGGCGTGTCTGGTCATTTGAGCGGCGCGTCCGGTCGTTTGACAGGCACGTCTGGTCGTTTGAGCGGCGCGTCCGGTCATTTGACAGGCGCGTCCGGTCATTGGTTTGACCGTTGGGGCTCAGTGACCGTTGGAGGATCAGACACGGTTGAGCGCGTCCGGTCAGTTATGACCGGCGTGTCCGGTCATCCTGAAAAGACCCAGTGAAGGGGTATAACGGCTCTATTTGGTTGGGATGCTTATAAATACTTGTTGGTCAGCCCTTGGGGAGGTCTCTCATGATTTCTAACATTCTTGTGCATCCTTTGAGTTAGAGCTTCTCCTCCCACTCATCTCTCTTGATTGATTGCAAATCATAAGTGAGATTGAGTGATCCCAAAGTGCATTGCATAGCTTGAGGGCATCTAGTGGCACTTGTGGGTGGTTAGCCAGTGGATTTCTTATTACTCTTGGAGAGTACCGCTCCTAGCCGGCTTGGAGATTGTTGGAGGCATTGGCAAGAGAAGGAGATTGTTCTTGGCTACCTCCGGTTGATTGTAAGAGGTTCCTGTGCTTTCCTCGGTGGAGCGCCAAAAGCAACTCTAGTGGATTGCGCGTGTCATTGAGTTACCTCACTTGAGAGTGGTGTCTTGTGGTGCCTTGTGGGGCCTGCCTTGAGGGGCAAGTGACTTGAGGGTCACACCGAGGAACCATCTAAGTGTTGGTCGACACAACCGGTGACGTAGCTTGTCGGTGCACAAGTGAACACCGGGTGAACAAAAATATTGTGTCACTTATCTCCTGGTGGTTGGTCTTCATATTGTGTTGTTGTCAATATTGATTGATTGTATATTATCTTGGTGATTGGCAACATCTTCACTCCACCGTCGATATAAGAATCACAATCCTCTCTCTTGCATTTATATTTACTAGAATATCTTGTGTAGCTCTAGTAGTAGCTTTGCTAGTAGTTGTTAGCTTGCTCACTAGTGTAAGTTTAGTGACATAGCACTTGTGTAAACTAGAGATCATAATCTACTAGACTTGTGGATAGGAGGCTTGCATCACTACCGTAGGCTAAGCAAAACTCGCTTTACGCCGTTAGTTATTCTAACAAGTTTGCTTAGTGTTTTTTGTAGAATTTTATAGGCTATTCACCCCCTCTAGCCATCTAGGACCTTACAGCTATTCACCCCCCCCCTCTAGCTATTTGGACCTTACAAGTGGTATTAGAGCCGAGGCACTGTTTATTTGAGGCTTAACAACCTATGGTGAAAAGGAAATGACTCAATTAAGCTTGCACATCAACAACACTAAGAAGGCACCTCACTTTGAGGGCACAAATTATGCATATTGGAAGGTTAAGATGACCGCACACCTCAAGTCAATCAATAGAGAAGTGTGGAAGGTCACCGAAACAAAATTTGAGGTTACTAATCTAGAAGCACCTACACCGGTGGAAGAGAAGAAGCTCTAATGTAATGACATTGCCATTAGTGCTCTTCATGAGGCACTAGATGACAAGACATTTGAGCAAGTGAAGAACATTGAAATTGCTTATGATGCTTGGGCCAAGCTAGAAGAAACATTTGAGGGCACCAAAGGCACAAAGACCGCTAAAGCATATATCTTGCAAGAAAAATTTTCAATCTTTAAGATGCAAGATGATGAGAGTGTACCGAAAATGTTTCATCGATTGTAAGTCATTGTCAATGAGCTCAAGGCACTTGGTGAGGAGGTCAAGGACAACTAATTCTCTATGAAGTTCTTGAGAAGCTTGCCCAAGAGGTTTGATACATTGATCACCGTGCTAGTGAGGACTACATTGAAGGATTCAACTCCTCAACAAGTATTTCAAGAAGTGATGACCGATGATTCATATAGAGAAGATGATGAGAAGGATGAGTTGGTCAAGAAGAAGAAGGAAAATGAGAAGAAAGATGATGAAAAGAAGAAGAGTGTGGCATTCAAAGCCACCATATTCAAGGGCAAGTCCAAGATTGAATCATCAAGTGATGAAGACTCAAGCTCTTGTGATAGTGATGACATTGATGAGAAGATGGCTCTCTTTGTCAAGCAATTTGGCAAATTCATAAAGAAGAAAGGCTATCGTGCAAGAAGGAGGAAGAACTCATCCAAGAAGAATGAGCATACCATGAGATGCTTTAGATGCCTTAGCAAGGATCATCTCATTGCAAAGTGTCCTTATGATAGTGATGATGAAGATGCTATCAAGAAGGAGAGGAAGAAGTAAAAGAAGAAGCAAGAAAAGAAGGAGAGCTCTCATAAGAAGAAGAATGATTCTCATGTTGCTACATGGGATAGTGATGATTCCTCAAGTGATGATGAGGATGACAACAAGAGCAAGAAGAAGGGACAAGCTAGCATTGCCATCCAAGAGAAGGTCTCCCTCTTTGACACTCCATCGTGCTTCATGGCTAAGGCCGCTAAGGTATCATCTGACGATAAGAGTGATCATGATAATACTAGTGATAGTGATAGTGATGAAGAAGAATTCACTAAAGATGAACTAATCACTATGCTAGAAGATTGCACTCAACATTTTAAAGAATCTAGAAAGGAGTGCAAGGGCTTGCTTAAGGATAAGAAAAACCTTATGCAAGAACTTGATGAGCTTAGGGCATCTTATGAGAGTCTAAAGGTAGACCATAAGAAGCTTCAAAAGCCTTACTCTAAGCTTGAAGAAGCTCATTCCTCTCTAGTTGAAAATTGTGAAAACATGACAACTAATGTTGAGAAAGCTAAAACTTGCAACATAGGCATATCATGTGATATAATTGATGAATCTTTTCATAAGTCTATTGTTGTTGCTCTCACTAACCCTTCATGTAGCTCATCTACATCATCCTCATCTAGTAGTGATGGTTTCACTTGTGACTCCACACTTATAGTTGAGAATGAAAATCTCAAGAAGAAGGTAAAAGAGCTCAATCACACATTAGCTAAGGCTTATGGTGGTGAGGACCGCTTGCTTATGTGCTTGGGTAGCCAAAGAGCTTCTCTCTACAAAGAGGGATTAGGCTATAACCCCAAGAAAGGCAAGGCCGCTTTTGCTTCTCACAAGACTCGTTTTGTGAAGAACAATGGTAGCTATTGCAAAAGTTGCAAGCAGGTTGGTCACATAGAGCAACAATGCATGAACAAGAAATCAAATGCTAATGTATCCTCAATTAAGCTTGACTCTTTCTATGTGCTTACCAAGGGTACTAATGGTGTTCATGCTAAGTTCATTGGTGCACCATGGATGGGCTCAAAGAAAAAAGCCATTTGGGTACCAAAGAGCTTTGTCACTAACCTTGAAGGACCCAAACAAGTTTGGGTACCTAAAAAGAATTAATCTTGTTTTGTAGGTCAATTATAAAGCTAGAGGAAGGCATTGGGTGCTTGATAGTGGGTGCACTCAACATATGACCGGTGATTCTTGTATGTTCAAATCAATTGATACAAGTCAAAATGGTGGTTTTGATGCTATTACTTTCGGCAACAACAAGAGAGGCAAGGTCAAAGGGCTTGGTAAAATTGCTATCTCCAATGACATGAGCATATCCAATGTGTTACTAGTTGAGAGCTTGGACTTCAACTTATTGTCAATAGCACAACTTTGTGATCTCGGTTTCAAATGCATATTTGGTAGTGATGATGTTGAAGGTGTTAGTGTTGATGGTACAAACATGATATTCAAAGGATTTAGACATGGTAGCTTATACTTGGTTGACTTCAATGATAGTGAGACACAATTGACATTATGCTTGCTTAGCAAATCTAGTATGGGTTAGTTGTGGCATAAAAGGCTTGGTCATGTTGGAATGAAACAATTGAACAAACTTCTGAGGCATGACTTAGTTAGAGGATTGAAGGATGTCACCTTTGAGAAGGATAAACCTTGTAGTGCTTGTCAAGCCGGCAAACAAGTTGGAAATGCACATCTTAGCAAGAGTGAAATGAGCACATCTAAGGCATTTGAGTTATTGCACATGGACTTGTTTAGGTCAACAACATACACTAGCATTGCTGGCAACAAGTATGGTTTTTGTGACAGTGGACGACTACACTAGATACACTTGGGTGTTCTTTCTATATGACAAGAGTGATGTCTATGATCTATTCAAGTCTTTTGTCTAGAGAGTGCAAAATAAATTTGAATCTAATATCAAGAAGATTAGAAGTGACAATGGTAGTGAGTTCAAAAACACAAGAATTGAGGATTTGTATGATAATCTTGGTATTGGACATCAATTATCTCCAACATACACTCCTCAATCCAATGGTGTAGTTGAAAGAAAGAATAGAACTTTGATTGACATGGCTAGATCAATGCTTAGTGAATACAATATAAGTCATTCATTTTGGAGTGAAGCTATCAACATGGCTTGCTATTGTAGTAACCATCTCTATTGCCATGGAAAGCTTGAGAAGACACCATATGAGCTATTAAATGGAAGAAAGCCCAACATTGCATACTTTAGAGTGTTTGGTTGCAAATGTTACATTCTCAAGAAAGGCACTAGATTGAACAAGTTTGACAAGAAATGTGATGAAGGGTTCTTACTTGGTTATTCTACCACAAGCAAAGCATATAGAGTTTGGAATCTCACTAATGGCACCTTGAAAGAAGTTCATGATGTTGAGTTTGACGAAACCCAAGGATCCCAAAATGAAGCTCAAAACCTTGATGATGTGAGAGGAGTCAATTGTCAAATGCAATGAAGAACATGGACATTGGTGATATAAGGCTGAGACAAGACGATGATGGTGACGTACAAATGATTAATCAAGATGTGCAAATTGATACAAATTAAGCTAGATCAAGTGGTACTCACAATGAAGCTCAAGATCAAGGTCAAGCAAGTGGAAGTAATCAACTCCTAATACTCCAACCTACCAACATTGCAAGAGACATCCATTGGATCAAATCATTGGTGAAATTCAAAGTGGTGTTCAAACTAGATCAATTTTTGTGAGCACTACTCATTTGTGTCACTTGAAGAACCTAAGAAAATAGAAGATGCATTGAAGGATTCCGATTGGGTAAATGCCATGCATGAAGAGCAAAACAACTTCACTAGAAATCAAGTTTGGGAGCTTGTTGAGAGGCTAAAGAACTACAATGTGATTGGTACTAAGTGGGTTTTTAGAAACAAGCAAGATCAAGATGAAAATGTTATGAGGAACAAAGCAAGATTGGTAGCACAAGGTTACACACAAGTTGAAGGTCTTAACTTTGGTGAGACATATGCACCGGTTATAAGATTGGAGGCAATTAGAATCTTATTAGCATATGCTTGTGCACACAATATCAAGCTCTATCAAATGGGTGTCAAAAGTGCATTTCTCAATGGCTACATTAATGAAGAAGTATATGTTGAGCAACCTCCTGGTTTTGAAGATGACAAGAAGCCCGACCATGTTTTCAAGCTAAAGAAGGCATTGTATGGTTTGAAGCAAGCACCTAGAGCATGGTATGAGATATTGAGGGATTTTCTTCTCTCTAAAGGATTCAAGATGGGAAAGGTTGACACCACTTGTAGCAGAACCGACCAATTATACGAGATTAAGTAAGAAAATCACCCACCGAGCAGACGATTTAGCAAACTTAAGCCCGTATAACCCGGTAGTCCGTGAAATCACGACGGATTTTAAACCAACTTACATACCAGCCAAGATCGTAAGAAGTTTAGCGGTCACCATCACAAGTTACATAATAGTTCGCATCACAAATACATCGGAGTTTAAACATAGTTATTACAAACCAAGTTCAAATAAAAGTAGCAGAAGCATTTAGTTCAAACCACACACACTCACACAGAGTTCAAAATAAAGTGCCAGCTCCGGATCATCTCCAACAAAAGCATCAGACGAGACATAGGGAATGACCACTGCCCATGGTCCTAAGCTTCACCCATCGTAGGATAAAGGCAGTTGATACAGTAGCCGTAATACATCTGCCCATCTGCAACAAGTGGGAACAAAGCCATGAGTATGAGAAGGTACTCAGCTAGACTTACCCGATATAACCAAAAATAAATTGACACCAAGGATCATGATAGGCTTTATGGTAGGGTAGCTGACTCATTTGCAAAAAGGCATTTTTAGTATTTAAAAAAAAATCTTTTCTAGAAGCTTTGCATCAAGTTAAATCTTTATTAATCTGTCAACTACATTTGCACCTGTACTAGAGTAACATGTAATTAAACAGGTAAGAATAACCAATGATCATTAACAACTTCCATCATGTCATATTCCATATAATTGTCCAAGTGTTCCATCAATATTACTACGATGAAGTAACTCAAGTCAAGTGTTCACTATCCAGTGAACGATGGCGATTCGAATTGATTATTAACCAGCTGGTAATTTATTCCTCACACAAACCTTACTCACCCGCTAAAGTGAGATATTGGTCACCGAGTCAACCATTCAGGTAAAGTCTCGAGTTTGCCAGGAACCACATGTACCCGGGGGCCACCCGACTGCTCTTTGGCCTTATCATCGCGCCCCCGTGTCCTACCACACCTGCTCCGGTATAGTGCGTTGCGGGCAATCCACTCGTCCCGAATAATCTCCCAGCTTCACGGTCGAAAGGTACATTATTCGGCTAGCTAAATGTAAGGCATGCGTTCAACATGACTCGAGGCCCAACAACGGTCGGTCCTTAATCGACACAGATGGAAAACACTACAGTCCAAAACCCTGCAAGTCTCCGTCCGGTCTTAATTTCACATTAACACTTAGTTATTCTACGATGACATACTTATTCAAGCAGATCTAGGTAGCCACCTATAGCTCGCAGGTGACAGGAAATCACCCGACTTCTACCGGTCTAAGCAAGCTAAGCATTTCTTGACCGTGAATACCAAGGTAACAAGGATATGGTAGAACAGGGTAAACAAGGTATAATGCAGCAACGGTTGCAAACAACTCCTAAACGTAATGCATTAGTTAAAGTAAAGCATTAATAAAATATTTGCAAACCGGGAGAGAAATACTCCGGGGCTTGCCTCTTTCAAAAGAGCTCGGACGGTGGTCGGGACACTCTGGAAGATCCTCACCGACCTCCTCTTCGGCTTCGGGCACCTCCTACTCTTGCACTTCAGGCTGCTCTTCTGGCTCCTCGGGAACTGCTACCGGAGTTACTTCCTGCGATCTTGTATGATGCAAATGTATAAGTGCTCATGCCTAGGTGCATTGTAGAGATGACACGTAATGATCATGATGAATGAGATGTAGATGAACAGGTTTACTTTATTGCATAACGTGGAAATACAACTCTTCTACAAGGTTGTCTACATCATCTAAGAACATGTACTCGTATACTACTACAAACATTCTCTACCATGCCAAGTCACCACAGAAATCTAAGATGCTTCAAAGATACACCAAAGCAAATCTTATTAGTTAGTCATGTATTAACAAGGTTAATTAAACCCTAATTGCAACTAGGTTTGAACAGTAACACCTATTTGGTAGCACAGAAAAATCCGAGAAAATTATAATAGTTTACTATCATCTAATATAGCATGCCACAAAAATTTCATTACATTTGGCGTACTAGAACTGCCTCCACAAAAATAACAAGCTAGGGCCTAAATAAGAGCATGAAAACACTTTATACTATGAAAAGTATCAAACAACAGATTTAGCATTTTTTCTACATTCTACACAATAAACAATCACTATAGAAAAATTATTATATGCATGTTTTATTCATATTTTTCTCTCTATCAAAAATAAAAATTATTAACAATAATAAGCACTTGTACTACACATAACAATTTTTCTACAGAACATGTATGGCACATATTTTTTCTAGAAAGTTCATCACAAAAGAAAATTATTGCAAGTGGAACCATATTTTTCTGAGCTTTATATGATTTATTACATATTTATCAAGAAAACAACAATTCCAGTGATTAAATAAAAACCCTATAGAAAAGTATTTCAAACTTGACATGCAATATTTTTACATCGTAGATCTGGTCTTAAGAAGTCTACCGAAATTTGTTTCACAATTTTTAGAGCTATAAATCTTGAGATATGATTTTTGAAAGTTTTTTCACAATTTCTGGAAATCTATTTTCTTTAAATCCGAAATCTACTCAGCCCTAAACGCTACGCACACCCGAGCTCGTGCACCTAAGACTATGCACTGCGGCTGACAAACGGGCCCTAGGCGCTAACCGGCCCCACCCGTCAGTGAGCCAGGCAGGGGCGGTCGCTGACCGGCGGCCAACTCATCGTCGGTGAGTCCTTCGGTGACGGGGAGGGCACCACCGTGCTCCCCGCACTGAGGCGAAGCCAGGGGTGACTCGAACGTGGCCAGCCGAGCTCGGCATTGAGCTCGCCGGCGTTCATGGCGGGAGGCGGCGCTGGCGCATGGCGGTCGACCAGTGCAGGCCGTGGTGGCGGCCAGGGAAGCGCGCACGAGCACCGCGAGGTGAAGGCGATGCTGGTGCTCAAGACCGAAGAGGGAGAAAGGGTGGAGGGAGCTACAGCCACGAGCGCCGACCAACGGCGGCCATGGCGGGCAGTGGAGGAGGAACGCGGCCAAATTGGCCCTCACCTGAGCACGAACCGCGGAGATGTTGTGCGCCCGGGAAAGCCGAGGGCGAGGCGGAGCCGGGGTGTGGCGAATCGAAGGGAGATGGAGTAGCGTGGGTGAAACGGCGACGGCAATGGCACGGCGGCTGCTGTGGCGAGCTGCGCTGCGGGCGGCGGAAGCGACCAAGCGGAGTGCGGAATGGCGAGGATGGCGAGGGCAGTGGCTCGGGTCGGCTGCTTGGAGGCGTGGCGCGGCCGTTGGGGCCACTGCGACCACCCATCGGGCAGAGCCGTACGCCGGCGGCCACGGGACGGGCGGCTCCTGACCGCGGTCGCCACGGGCGCGGCGCGCGCGTGGGCGGGAGGAGGCGAACGCGGATGCGGACTAGGCCGGCTTGCTGAGCTAGGCCAGAGCGGAGGCGACGGCCCGTTAAGGCCGAGAAATTTGTTTTCTTTTATAAATAAATTTTTAGATTTTATAAATTGATTCAAATTCAAATTTTGAAGATGAAAAAGGCATTTTCACAAGTTGTCCCCAAAACAAAAGTTGTTCAAAATTTAATTCTCTACAACTTTCATTTAGGGCACTTTTCAAAATTCTAAACAGATTTTGAATTAGTGATTTAATGCCCAATTTTTAAATAAAAACTCATTTTCTAGAATATTTTTAAAAGCAAAATTTGGGGAGATTTTGAATACAAAAGTTGCTCCAAAAATCATGCTAATTAATTCTAAGTCATTTAAAGTTATAGCCAAACAAGTTTTACCACTCTTAGCAAGCAAATGCAATAATTTAGGGTTCAAACCGATGTTTTTCACACTTCAATTTAATTTCAACTTATATTGCATGTGATGATGAACATGTATGTGTTGCTATGATCATGCTTTGGGATGTTAATGCATGCTTAACACCCAGGGGTGTTACACCACTCTCTTCACCAAAAAGCTTAGAAATGACTTGTTTGTGTTGCAAATCTATATGGATGATATCATTTTTTGATCAACCAATCAAGATTTTTGTGAAGAGTTTGGAAAAAATGATGGCAAATGAGTTTGAGATATCCATGATTGGAGAGCTTAGTTACTTTCTTGGACTACAAATCAAACAAATGAAGAATGACACCTTTGTTAGCCAAGGCAAGACATCAAGGACATGATCAAGAAGTTTGGTTTGCAAGATGCTAAGCCAATGAGTACACCAATGGGCACAAATGATCAATTGAGTTTTGATGCTAGTAGAAACATGGTAGATTAAAAACTATACCAGTTAATGATTGGAAGTTTGCTATATGTCACCGCTTCTAGGTCGGATGTGATGTTTAGTGTGTGCAAGTGCGCAAGATATCAAGCTTCACCTAGAGAAAGTCACTTGAAAGCAACCAAGAGAATATTGAGATATCTTAAGGGCACAAATGATGTTAGATTATGGTTTCCAAAGGGATCTAACTTTGAGTTGATTGGATATTTGGATTCCGACTATGGTGGTTGCAAGATTGATAGAATGAGCACAAGTGGCACTTGTCAATTGCTTGGAAGGTCTCTTGTTTCATGGTCATCGAAGAAATAAAATAGTATTGCACTATCTACCGCCGAGGCCGAATACATTAGTGCTGGTAGTTGTTGTACACAATTGCTTTAGATGAAAGCCACCTTGAATGATTTTGGAATCAAGTTCAAGAATGTGCTTTTGTTTTGTGATAATGAGAGTGCTATCAAGATGACACAAAATCTGGTTCAACATTCAAGAACCAAGCACATTGACATAAGGCATCACTTTATAAGAAACCATCAACAAAAGGGTGATATTAGCATTAAGAGCATTGGCACCGAAGATCAACTAGCCAACATATTCATAAAGCCACTTGATGAGAAGATATTTTACAAGTTGAATGAATTGAACATACTTGACTTCTCCAACTTGAAATGAGTGCACCCCCACATTCTTATATGACATGCCTTCCCTTCGACAATGCAAGGTAAAGTTATTTGGCATATGATTCATACTTTACTAAGGACTTGTTTAGAACATATAGACATATTTGCATGATAAATAGGCTCATTCATGAAAATCAAATGAATTTGATGTATATATGATACCACTATTGCTTCTATGATTGATTGATCTAGTGGTAGCATATGACATGTTTGTGGGTTTGCAAACCTAGTGTTGAATCTAGAAAACGAGCTCATGATGTGTAATTCAATATGGTCAAGATAACCCTTATACTTTATGAGGTGTGAAGAAGCTTGTCCTTGGATCAAACTGAATTACATATTCTAGGCAAGTGATCTAGATTGAACCATAATATGACCCACATATTCACTCCCTAATTGATTGACTTAACTCTCACTAAAATTGGCACTGTGAGAACTGTGCTGTGGAACTGCGCGGGTGCGCGCGAGCGTGAGCAACAGATGCTCGACGCCGCGTCTGTCGGCCTTGCGGCGTACGTGTCTGACGAACTCGGGCGAAAACATCATCACTGGACCGCGTATGTCGGGCGTACGGGCGCGTCTGTTGACCGGCGTCAGACGCGTCTGTCGCTACTGTTCATGACCGTTGGTTTTCAAATGAGCTGGACACGTGGCGTCGCACGGAGCGATGGACGCTCCTATAGCATCTGTCGGCTTGGCGACAGATGCTACTGTGCAGCGTCTGTCGCCCCCAAAAATTGCCTAGTAAAGGGTATAACGGCTAGTGGCTTTTCCCTTCGCTATAAATAAGAGGTGGCCAGCCCTTTTTGAGCGAGAATACAGCAAGGGAAGCCCCCACTATAAGATTTTTTTTATTCAAAAAAAGAGAGGAAAAAAGAACAAGCCTGTACAACTAAACAACAGACACCAAAACAAAAAGAGCAACAGGTCTAAGGATGACGGAAGAAGAAACTAAGCTAGGGAGTCTATACAAAGAGAGAAAGCCGGTCGTTTAGCATCACAGAATCTCCAAGCTTGCAGTTTAGCTTCCTCTATGAATAGCCTCTTCCAAGAACTAAAGGAGGGACGTCCTCTATCAAAGATGAAGTCATTTCTTTGCTTCCAAATTTGCCAGGCTGCGATGGTGAAGATCTCCATGAAAAAAGGGCTCTGAAAATGCTGCTTTGCCTGTAATAGCATCTGAAAGAATTCATTTGCATAGTTCCATTAGATAGCCAAATACTGCCAACACTCCTTACTGAAAGGGCAACTAAAGAACAAATGAAAAGCAGTTTCTTCCACATTATTAGTGCAAAGAACACAGTTGTAGTTGTTCCCTTCCAACTTATGTTTTTTCCTCTTTAGAATGTTTCTTGTGTTCAACCTATCCATGAATAGAAGCCATGAGAAAACTCTCAGCTTATTGCAACACTTGGAATCCCAAATCCAAACAAAAGGGGCTGGGGGCTGAATGTTTTTGTAAGGAAAATTGTAGAAACTAGACGATGTATAGATGTTGCTTCCCCAGATATATCGCCAAGAATCTTTTGAGTCCTGCTGTACTTGGATTGTTTGAATGTATTCTTGGAGGCTTTGAAATTCCTGATAGGCTTGCTCAGAGAGGGGGAGATGAAACTGAGACTCTAGGCTGTTATTTAGCAAGAATTGCGAAACTGAAATCTTCTTGTGTCTAGCGAAAGAATAAAGCCTAGGGAACTTAACTTGCATAACATTGTCATTCCAGAGGTCAGACCAAAAAAGGACAGTGGAGCCATCTCCAATCCTGCAATTAGCAATACCTCTGAAGAGATCACACAATTTTAGAATATCCCTCCACCAAAATGACCCCTTGTCAGTTGTTGCATGGGGGATTTCACCATCAGAATAATGAGCAAACCAAACTAGTTTCACCCAGGGGATTTCCTTTTTGTTATAAAACTTGTCTAAGTGCTTGAGAAGGAGAGCAATGTTTTGGCTTCTGAGGTTGATAATGCCTAGCCCACCTTTTCTTTTAGGCTTGCTACATTTTTTCCATGCAACCAGTGGCTTCATTTTAGCGTTACTGTCAGAACTTCTCCATAAACAGTGCCTTCTAGCTCTGTCAATGTAGTCAAGGACTGATACTGGCAATTGTAATGTGCACATGGCATAAGTTGGTAGGGAAGAGATAACTGAGTTTACTAACTGTAGCCTACCAGCATGAGATAGCAGATTTGACGTAGCAGTAAGTCTTCTTTCAACCTTATTTATGATGAAGCCGAAGTGCTCAACTCTGGGCTTGGTGGTACCCATTGGTAGACCAAGGTATGTGAAGGGAAGTGAATCAAGCTTGCAGCCAAAGACTCTAGCCAATTGTTGTGCTTTTTCAGCGGAAAGGTTTAGAGGCACCAAACAAGATTTTTTGTAGTTAACCCTGAGTCCAGTAGATTGAGAAAAAGATTCAAGGAGCCCTTTGAGGGTGAAGAGCTCACGCTGTGCTGCTTTCATGATCAAGATGGTATCATCGGCATATTGGATTATAGGATAGTTAGCCATTTCATAGGAAGGAATTGGTAACTCAAATAATCCATCTCTATGACCTCTGTTGATAATGCATTGAAGTAAGTCAGCAGCTAGCACAAAAAGGAGGGGGAGAGTGGGTCACCTTGCCTAACCCCACGTTTACAATGAAAGTGTTTACCAGGGACCCCATTGAGGAGAATGGAAGAGGTTCTAGAGGCTAGAATTCTTTGGGTCCAGTCACACCATTTCTCATCAAAACCAAGATGTTTCAGCATTTGAAGGATCACATTGTGCTCCACAGTGTCAAAAACTTTTGTGAAATCCAACTTGAGAATAACAAGTTCCCTCTTAGAATGTTGGCATTGATAGATGTACTCATATGCCCAAGCAAGACAATCCTGAATTGTCCTTGTTCTGATGAATCCGTACTGGTTTGTGTGAATAAGGGAGATAATCTTTGACTGTAACCTGTTGGCCATCAACTTAGTAATAATTTTGAGGACACAATTTAAAAGTGAGATGGGCCTAAAGTCATTCACACTTGTTGGGTTGTTAGTTTTGGGGATTAGGGTAATGAAAGAGCTGTTGATGGCCTGCAGGTCCAAAGAACCATTGAAGAAATCAAAGCAGAGTGTGTAGAAATCTTCTTTTAATATTTCCCAGCAGCTCTTCAGGAAGAACCCATTAAAGCCATCAGGACCTGGCGCTTTGTTAGCTGGCATGCACTTGACAGCAGTATCGATGTCATGGGTGGAGAAAGGCCTTGATAGATGTTCAAGGTCTTCTCTGGTAACCACCAGTTGACTCAGGTTATATAGCATCACTGGGTTTGAGGTGCACCCCATTCTTTTCTTATATTCTTCGAGGAGTAGAGCTGCTTTTTCATTGTGATCAGAGACAATCCTACCATCATCCGCTTCAATTGTGGTTATGGTGTTCAACCTATACCTTTCAGTTGCAGCAGCGTGGAAAAAACTAGTGTTTTCATCTCCAAATTTGGTCCATCTGACAGTGTATCTTTTCTTCCAATACTCATTTTTATATTTCAATAATCTAAGAATACGGTCCTTCAGAATTTTCCTGAAGTTGAATTCCTGTGTGAATAAAGGTCTTTGTTCCTCCAAGGCATCAAGGGTAGCCAAGACCTCATTGCAGTTTTGTATCAGAATATTTAGATTAGACAGACCATTGCTCCATTTTTTCAGAGCAGCTCTTAGGAGTTTGAGCTTAGCAACAAATCTTGTAGCACTGTTAGTAGCATTGACATTTGAACTCCAAACTGATTTCACCACATCAAAGAAACCAGGATGCTTTACCCAAAAATTTTCAAACCTGAAGACTTGAGCTTTTGGGATTGAAGTGTCAATCTGTATTTTGCATGGGATGTGGTCAGATGTTGGCTTGGCCAATGGGAGGAGCAGTGTGTTGGGAAAATCACTTATCCAGTTGATGGACGTGAAGACCCAATCAATTTGCTCTAGAAGCGGCTGACTCTGCATATTGCTCCAAGTGAAATTTCTTCCTTTTAGAAAATCATGATATCATTCATATTTCCACCATCCCTATTTCTGTCAGAGATTGACCTGTAGAAGTTAAAGTCTCCTGCCAACATCCAGTTATCAGCAGCATCAATTTGAAGATTAATGAGCCATTCTACAAATTCATCTCTGGCAGGACCATTACAAGGACCATAGACAGAGGTGAGAGTCCAGATTTGTCCATTATGGGTTGAGGTGAACTTGACTATGACAGCAAACTTATTTATTTGGCCCACATCACCAGTAAAGACTGAGCTATTCCAGCCGATCAAGATACCTCCAGATGCCCCTTCTGAAGGTGAGTAAGCAAATTTATTGAAGCGCTTGGGAGCTAACTTTTTTATATATGAATGGTCAAAGTGCTCACGTTTAGTTTCCTGGATGCAAAAGAGAGAGCATGCACTTTCCTCTATTTTTTCTTTGATTGCATTACATTTATCTTCAGAATTCAATCCTCTAATATTCCAATTCAAAATATTCCAACTTCTGCTTGTGTCCCTGCTGTTAGCATTGATGATATTATCCATTAGTCACTAAGTGCATATCCTTGGCGCTCCTCCCACTGGAGCTTGCTTCATTAGGCCTTGAAGCAAGGAGTAGCTCTGCCGTCACCTCCGAAGGAGCGATGCGGCACTTCTCTGTTGCCACTTTCTGGATTTCTTGGACTGGAATTTCAGGAAAGATGGCACCAAAATCATTGTATTTAGTTATATCAGAGAGCCCAGAAAACTCATTTTCTTGACACAAAGGAGAGAGTAAGATATTGTTCAGCAAGTCAGGTTGAGCTGCCACCTTCTTGCCTTTCAGCTTGTTTCTAGTGACTGGCCTTTTTGAAGAGGAAGCACTTTCTGGTTTGTGTCCATCTAACTTATCTTTAAGCCTTAGGCTCCTTCTCAACATCAGTGTAGAAACTGGGGCATTGCTCTTTCTCCTTCTTGAGACACGCTTGCTGCACCTTTTCTCATTTATGGTCAGTTGTAGGTCGACTGGCACATAGCCCACACAGAAGTCAGCAAAAACATTGTCTTCATGCACTGATTGTTGCGCAGCTTCTCTAATTCTGCTCTTGGACTTCCTTCTATAGTAGACCTTAGTGATGGTTGTGGTTCTTCTGGTGATTAGTTGTTTGGTGAAAGTCTTCTTTGTAGTTTGCTTATCGTAGATACCACTCTTGTTCTTGAACCTTTTTCTGTAAATACATAATTGAAGCAGTAAATACAGCGAGTCTCCCCCCAGCAATCTTTAACAAGATGAGATGGACTTAAGCATCTGAAACAAAGGCGAGTTGCATGATTTGGGAAAAAACTAAAGCGTTCACCCTGGGGAGGAGACCCGACATTAAACCTTGTTGACGGCTGAGTGTTGGCGGCCTGATCGAGATTGGTGTTAATGTGGAGATCTCTTTTCAGATTTTGAAAAACCTTCTTGATTGGGAGATCAGTCCGCCTAGCTGTCGAAGAGCAGGCATACTCGATGGGAGTATCACCATGAGTAACATTAGCAGTATCCCACACTTGGTTAGCAAGAGAACCAAAACCTCTTTCATAATCTGAAGAAATTGAAGACTTCCTCAAAACATTGCAGGAGTCCGTTGTAAGAGGGCACAAAATAGCACCAATCTTGATCATCAACGAAAGCTCCCTAGGACGAGATTTATTAACTGGAGAATCTTGGATAAGCTTTTTATGAAAAGAAACCCTCTTGGCAAACGTCTTGTGTTTGTTTTTACTTTTACTGATCACAGCTGACCAGCTTTCCTTCTCCTCTTTTTCCCATTTTTTGTGCTCGAGTTTCCAGTTTTCACCTCCATCACGCCACATGTGGAAGTAGATGTCAAAGTGATCAGTGGTAATCCTCTTAAGGGCACGAACCAACAAACCCACATGCTTCGAGGCAACAGAGAAGCGGAAATGTCGATCTTGCATGTAGGAAACATGAAATCCAGCAGGAGAGCCACCCAGACAACAGTGAAGAGCCATAGCAACTGATTTTTCAGTCAAACGAAAGAGGTATCTCCGGAAAATCACAAGCATGAAGAAGGAGCCATCCGGAGACGATGATGAGTGATGTACTGAAGAGGAGAACTTGTGAAGGACTTCAGCTTGGAATCTCTTACCCGGAGAGAAATCCCAGTCCTCGACTAACTCTGCAAGAGCAGGATCTTGCTCAAGTTCCAGGAGAGCGCCAGGGGAGCAAACCTGCCGAGCCATGGAGGGGAGCTCAACTCCAGCGAGCCAGCAGCAGCAGAACAGCACCGAGCAGCAGCAGAGCAGATCAGCACCGAGCAGAGCAGAACAGAGCACGCCGACACCACCGAGCAGCAGCAAAGAAACATCAACATGCAGCAGAGCAGAGCAGCAGCAGATCAGCACCGAGCAGAGCAGTCATAGAGTAGATCAGTAGCAGCAGATCAGCACCGAAGAGCAGCAGAGCAGAGCAGGTCAGCACCGAGCGGAGCAGAACTGAGCGCACGTCGACTCCACCGAGCAGCAACAAAGAAACACCAACTCCCAGCAGAGGACCGCACCGAGAGTCCGAGAGGCAGCCGCCGGACGAGTCCGCAAGGGAGGCGGACGAAGAAGTCAATGGCGGGGCCGGCGGCGGCGGAAGATGGAGGCCGCGGAGTTGAATCGCCAGACGGGCGGACGACGGAAGCTGTGGACGACCCACGTCGACGCGGTGCCTTCTCCTTCGCTCTCGCGTGGGAGCAGGGGCTCCTCCGCGGCCTGGAGGTAGACAAGTGCGAGGGCGAGGGACTGGAGCGCGTCGTAGTCGCGGAGGAAGGAGCGCAGCCGCGGCCCGACTCCGAGCAGCGACGGCGGGCAGCAGGGCATCCCGGACCCCGGCGAGCCCAGGCGGGCGGGGGCGCCGAAGCCTGGCGGCCTCTGGACGGCGCGATTGGGGCGGGGCGGGTAGTGTTCGCGTGGTCCAGGGGTCAATCGATGCGGCGGCGGCAGTGTACGAGGCGGGGCGGCGCCAGGGCAGGGAGGCGGCGGGGGAGGCGGAGCGACTTGTGGGGTACCAACTCTAGCTTGTCGAGCTTAGGCAGGGCCCCTTCTTCAAACTTCACCTTCAAAGTTTTAGGTGGCTAGCCCTTGGGGTTCTCTCTTACACATTTGAGATATTGAGGCACACTTTGAGCTAGAGAACTTCCCCTCTACTCATCTCCTTACTTGGTTGCATACTCTAGAGAGATTGAGTGAGATTCAAGTGCATTGCATTGAGAGTTGCATCTAGTGGCACTTGATTCTTGAGTTTGCTGCGGATTGCTTGTTACTCTTGGGTATTTCCTAACACCCTAGACGGCTTGGAGCAGCGGTGGTGTTGAGCTCGTGATTGGATATTGTTTCGAGCCTCACCAAGCAATTGTGAGGGGTTCTTGAGCCTTCCCCGCGGGAGTTCGTGAATTAGCTACTCTAGTGGAGCTCGTGGCTTGGAGGATCCTCATCTTGTGAGTGGATGTGCGGCACCCACTGAGAGTTCAACTCTTGATAGTTGATTAGCTCGCGATCCATCAAGTGAGTACATCGCCACAACGAGGAGTAGCTTGCCGGGAAGCAAGTGAACCTCGGTAATAAATCTTGTGTCATCTTATTGCCGAGGATTTCATTTGTGTATGTGATCACGTTGATTGATTGGTACATTGGACATATCTCTTCTCATCAACGTTGGTATATCTTTTCAAGCTCGCTCCTTTACTTATTGTTCTTTGCCTTGTTTAGCTTGAGTAGAATAGCTTATCACTTAGGGGTAATTAGTTTAGAGACTTAGCGTTGTTGGTGTGTATTAGAGATCATAGCCTTGCTTCACTAGAATTGTATAGGTGGCTTGCATAGTGTAGTTGAGCTAGTGCTAGAATTAGCTTAGCCATCTTTTATACTAACGTGGTTGTTTAGTGATGCTTGTAGATTTTTAAATAGGCTATTCACCCTCCTCTAGCCATTTGGACCGTACACCCTTCTAATAGCTCCAAATCTCAAACCCAAACCTATATAACGATTCCTATGGATGACCGCAGAAGGCAAGCACTCGATAAAAGGCCTAAGAACAAATGCCCAAGAGCGGCAGCCAACACTCTTACACTCTTATACGCGGAATTGGGCATAAACTTCTTCTTTCGTTTGTCTTCCTTCTTCCTTCTGCTACCAAAGAGAATAAGAAAAACCGATTTGGATCCTCCCAACTCTACCATTAAATAAGAAAAAATGATCTGAATCTTCCCAACTCTACCATTAATCGGCTTGAGGGGCATACTTATTTTCACTGGTCCTTCGTCTTGGTCAAATCTAACCACAGCAAAACAGAGAAAAGACCAGAGAAAAATATTCCATAGCGGAACGAAGTTGATAGAATTAGAACTAGGTTGCATAACTCTTTTACGTTAGAGATAGCAACTCTTAGCAAACCGTAGTGCATGTCTAGATAGATATCTTGCATAGATTTTGTCAAGTTGGGTTTTAATTGGCCATTAGCTTTTACTAATGGTACAGGCGCAGATGCTCATACAGATATAGACAAATCTGTCTCTATAAACACTCACACATACACATCCTAATCCTATAAGTAGGGTGTGAATGACTAAGTCGAGTAGTGCCATTTTAACCTAATCAATGGATAAAGCAGTCAATCACCCTAACAATGACAATGATTACATGACAATTAAGATGCCGTGCCACCATGTCCATATGTTAGTTTGAATGGACTTTATATTTATTTAAGATTAAGATCTGAGTAAGTGGTTTGCTTTTACTGCTCCAACTTTGCGCATTATTTTTTTCTCATCATATATCTACAAGCCAATATTTATAAGTATATATGATCGGTATTCATAACCTCCTCTTATATAGCTAATTTAATGTCACTTTTACTATTTCAAAATTTTCTAAATTTCAGTAGCGATAGACTTATAAACAATAAAAGTTAAACTCATCCATTACTTAAAGAAAAGTTAACCATGTGGGCCCTAACATGCATTGCCAGGGAGCTAAGCATTCATTCTCGCTTGAGTCCCTGTTCAGTTCCTTCAAACTTTCAAAAAAAATTACAAGATTCTCCATCACATCGAATCTTTGATGCATATATGAAGCATTAAATATAGATAAAAAATAACTAATTACACAGTTTGGTTGTAAATCACGAGACAAATCTTTCGAACCTAATTAGCTCATGATTGGACACTAATTGCCAAATACAAACGAAAGTATTACTGTGCTTCTAAAAATTTTACAGGTACAACTAAACACAGCTTAAGGCCTTGTTCGGCTGGCTGGTTGCCAGCCAGCCAGCAGTGTTTTTCTCTCACACCAGTTCAGCACCAGCCACCAGCCACCAGCCAGCCAACAGTATTTTTCTCTTACAATAAATCAGTCTCAGCCACCAGCCACCAGCCATCCGAACGAGACCTAAGTCTTCCACTCACACTTTGGCACTGAATAAACAAATTGGTCACATCAGTCTCGTTGGACAAAAGAAAAGGAAAGCTAAGGGGTGTTTAGTTGGTGGGTGAAAAGTTTTTAGGTGTCACATCGGATGTTTTATGGGATGTCGAAAGGGTTTTCGGATACTAATAAAAAAAACTAATTACATAACTCGCCTCAAAACCGCGAGACGAATTTATTAAGCCTAACTAAGCCTTCATTAGCATATGTGTTACTGTAGCACTTAAGGCTAATCATGGACTAATTAGGTTTAAAAGATCCGTCTCGTGGTTTCCAACCAAACTGTGCAATTAGTTTTTTTTATCTATATTTAGTACTCTATACATGTATCTAAACATTTAATGTGAAGGTGTGAAAAATTTTTAGGTGAAAACTAGGCAACCGATTGAAAAGAAAATAATAAATTTAAATAAGTAGGCGCGGTGCGCACATGGTGGTGGGTCAAACAATACAAAACAGAGGTGCTCGCCAGGCGACCACACGAAATTAGCAGTGTTCAGTAAACTAAGCGCAAATAACGCAACGTAGCGCGCCACACACGCGCCACTAATAATAACCTCCGACGTTAGCCGCCGCGTGACATGATTTTAAATGTTAATTATATATTACTATATAGCCCATGTTTAGATCACCTCAAAATTCCAAGTTTTTTCACTCTCTCTCCATCACATCAATTTTTAGTCGCTTGCATGGAGTACTAAATGTAGGTAAAAAAATATCTAATTACATAGTTTAGTTCAAAATCACGAGATGAATCTTTTGAGCCTAGTTGGTCTACGATTGGACAATATTTGTCAAATAAGACGAAAGTGATACTATTCATCAGGTTGAAAAAATCTTCAATCTAAACGAGGGCATAGTCTCGATGCGCGCACACGCCGCGTGGGCTCCACCGCCCCACCAAGAGGCGCGCGGGTGCGCAGGGAATCTCGCAGTCCCCCGTGGGGCCCACGCTTCATCCCTCGTGAGTCGTGAGTCGTGACCCCGCGCGCGGGGGGCAATTCGGCTCGTGTGGGTGTGGCTCGCTGGGGGCACGTGCCGGATCCCTCCGCACGTGGGCGGTCCCCACGCCACGGCGCCGCAAACAGCCACACGCGGGCACGAGCACGGGGCGGCGCGCGAGCGCTTCCATCGCCCGCCGACGTGCCGGCCCCACGCGAGGCGGAGCCCGCGTGTCATCGGACGCGTGACGCTCCGCGGAGGTGCCTACCACCACGTGGGGGCCTCGCTCGCCTAGCCGGTAGCCGGTAGCCGGTCGCCGTGGCGGGGCCCACCGCCACCGGACGCCCCCCTCCCCATCTCGTTAATTAATGTGAGCCGGTTAATTAAGCGGCTAATCATCGCGGCGTTCTTCCTCCTCCGCATCCTCCTCCTTCCTAAATCTCGCGGATAAATAAGCGAGCAGGAGAAGGTGGTTTAGAGAGAGAGAGGAGGAAAGGGAAAGCAGCGAGCTGAGGGAGAGAAAAGGTTAAGGAATCCGAGCTGAGGTGCCGCTTCTTCTTCCTCCTCTTCTTCTTTTCGGCACCGCCACTGCAGCAGGGGAGAAGATTCTTGGGACGAGGCGACGCGGAAGGGATTTCTTTCGCCGGCTCCGGTGGTTGCTTTGCTTTGCTTCCATGGAGAGGGATTTCCTGGGTGTGATTGACAGGGCGGGGAAGGGCGGCGGCGAGGTGGTGGTGGAGGACAGCCGAACGGAGCCAGCAGGTCAGTGCTAACCTCTCTCTCTCTATGCCCTGAAAGCGTGATTAACCTAACCGTAGTATGCGAGCGACGGCGACGCGTTCCTTGTAGTAGCGATTCGGCGTGTGGGCCGTCTGATCCGCCGTTATTTTCCGCGAGCATGAGGATTATTAGTTCTTCAACAAATCAGAGAGAGTTTATTTCCTCTCGTGGTCGCAACCATGATTTACTGGCTCTTGTATATATAGTAAATTAATTTCGTATTCTTTGGTCCACTGCGTCATGTGAACGTGACGCTATTGGTGCCGCGCGTCAGATTTGACCTGGTCTGTTCTGCAAAGTTCTGAGAGATTTCGGTGCTACTGCTACAGATAACCCGGCAGCGGCGCAGTGGCAGTTTCCGGCGAAGTCCGGCGCTGCGCCGGCGTTCATGTCCTTCAGGACGGCGAGGGAGGAGGGCTCTGAGGAGTTCTCGATCTCCGGGTTCCGGCCGGCCGGAGACGCCTTCGACGGCATCAAGAAGCAAAGCTCCTTGCCTGTGATCTCCCAGCACCAGCAGGTACGCCACTCTGCCGAGCTCGCGGTCACCGTCCTGCTGCTTCTGCGACTGAGGTACGGTGCTGGACACAGAAGCTAAGTGTTCACTTGGTTTCTGCAGAGGCAGTTCGGGCTCAGCAGCAGCCAGGTCACGGCACAGCAGTATCATGCCGCGGCGCACGTTGGCCAGCGCTTGCAGGGGATGGATTACAGCACGGCAGCGCTTCATCAACTCCCTGGTGGATCCAGGCTAGTGCAGCCGCTGTCTGTGCGCCACCCTGCGCCGTTCAATCAGGCCAACCTGATGGTCAGGTCGCAGAGCTTCCACAATGGCACTGGTATCCACTCTAGGAATCAGCAGCCTTTCACCATGAGCAACGGGTTTGGTGGCTCTACAGTTGGCGTGTACGGCGCAAGGTATTGACAATTTTCTCTCGACATGCTTTCTGCACTCATAATTATTGGGATATAATATGAACTTTGAGCTCACAAATTGATGGTTGATCGACTTCCTTAGGAACCCGCGGAATCAGACCTCGACGCAGCTGACAATATTCTACAACGGCTCGGTGAATGTTTTCGATAACGTCCCAGTAGACAAGGTATGTTACCTTTGCGATGAATCGAACACCTGGATTGGATGTCACCGCAGCAGTTTCGCTGGTACATCTGCTGATTGTTGTGTTTCAACTATGACAGGCTAAAGAACTCATGATGTTAGCCAGCAGGGCATCTATTCCTAGCCCGCCAAGTGCGTCCCACAAGCCAGATTCGCCTATTTCTGCCCCTGCAAAGGTCAACGTGCCTGAGGTTTTCCCTGCTAGACAGATTGTAATTCAGAAACCAGAGCCTTCTGTGCCTCATTTATCAAGCACTTCAAGTCCAATCCCCATTGTGCCACAAGTTGTGACTCTCTCCAGGAGCACATCTCACTGTACTACAGAGGCCTGCGGTTCAAAACCTGCTGTTCAACAGCCAGTTGCTGCTCCTATCAGCCAGGCAACCTCATCTCAGCCATTGGCAACTACAAGTGCTGCAGCTGTTACGCCAAGAGGTATGGTTATCACTTGCTTTCATTTTCCACTGGATGTGTATTAAGATACAGGAGTAACTAACTATTAGCAACCGCTGTAATCATTCATAAAACACATTTGATTTATCCATGTTTTTGTTTGTTCTAGCTGTCCCTCAAGCCCGGAAAGCATCTCTTGCCCGATTCTTGGAGAAGCGAAAGGAGAGGTATGAATTGTATCTTGTTATACTTCCTATGCTTTGCTCAAACTTGTTATCATCAACATCCGATCGATCCCTGTGTCAGGACTAATCTTCATCCTTGCACCCTTGTTCTCTCTGCAGAGTGACTAGTATTGAGCCATACCCGACATCAAAGAGTCCGCTAGAGAGCAGTGACACCGTAGGCAGTGCTAGTGCTCCAACCAAATCTTCATCCACAGACATCGCCCCAGTAAGCAACAACGGCACAGAGCCTGTGCGCCTTGGCCAGCCCAGCAACATCAGCTTCAGCAGCGAAGTGTGTCCCAGCACAAAACTGCAGATCTTACTCTGATTGATGTCCATAAACTACTACTCCGTGAGCGCCTACCCATCAACACGAAAGCTGGATAGTATCTTGTTTTGCATTTGAATGAGGCAGGAGGATAGGAAGATACAATGAGATGAGACTATAAGATGTTCGTAAGCTTGAGTATAGTTTTGTTCGGCTAGCCTAGCCCCAATATAGCTTTTGCAGCGCGCTGCTAACAAGAGGGCTGTGACCCACGGGTTTCAGGCTCTTCTTGAATGGTTTTGCCGTGCTCCATTGTATTATTCAACTTGAGAAACAGACGTGCTGCTTTGTCCCTGAATGTCAATAGGATTACAGATTCCACTCAAGTGATGATGCTCTGCTATTCTTGCTGTATGGATTTTAGCATACATGCTACAGAATTGAAGGGCATTGTTATGTAGGTGTCATGGCATAGCCTTTGACATGCTCAATACTGCAGTGGTAGTAGAAATTTTGTGTTTCTTTATGAACCATGGTATTAAAGATTTTGTGTTTCTTTGTAAATATACTGACTGTTGCATGAGATTTAAGTGAGGGTCATGTGACCACACAGGGATTTCATAGCACTTCTGCAGCAATTTTGCAATCGGATCAGTTCATATGAAAATGAGAAAATTTTCTGCATTCCAAACACAAGGTCCTTAGTTCACTGTAATCGCTACTGATTCAGAAATGGCAGACGGAACTGGGGGGCTAGGTTTTGGACAGAAC
Source organism: Saccharum hybrid cultivar R570 (assembly GCA_038087645.1). Lineage (NCBI taxonomy): Eukaryota > Viridiplantae > Streptophyta > Magnoliopsida > Poales > Poaceae > Saccharum > Saccharum hybrid cultivar. The sequence goes on along the minus strand of JAQSUU010000627.1, from coordinate 437,530 downwards.
AGACAAGTGGAAGAGAGCTGATCGATAACACTGTTGCTGCTCAAGGCCGCAGTATGCTAGCAAAGTAGCAATAACCTGGGGCTTGTTTAGATTGCAAAAAAATTCTAACCCGATGAATAGTATCACTTTCGTCTTATTTGACAAATATTGTCCAATCGTGGACCAATTAGGCTCAAAAGATTCATCTCGTGATTTCCAACTAAACTGTGTAATTAGTTATTTTTTTACCTACATTTAATGTTGCATGCATGCGTCCAAAGATTGATGTGATGAAGAGAGAGTGAAAAAATTCTAACTTTTGGGTGCATCTAAACAAGGCGCTGATTTGACTTGAATTATGTGCCAAACTTTGGCCAACTTGTGGGCCAAAACCAAAATCTTTCAGCAACTTGGATAGCTTGGAAGTTGCATCTGTTTGGTCAAAGATTCAAGAATCAACAGTTTGGTAAAATCACTATAAATCGTGATCTTTTGGCAAGACAAAAAAAACTTACCCCAATTTCCTACAAGGCTGCATTAACTCACAACCCATCCCTGGTGCGCCCGGTTCATGGGTAACACTCTCATTATCTCGATCTTGATACAAAGATGCGTAAACCTTTTGCGTATTTGAGGAAAAAACCATCCGAGCTTAGAAAAACTTTCAAGCGCAAAAGGACCGGGCCTATCGTGTGGAGCGCCGTTTTTCTTCACAAACTGGAGTAGCTAGGATTGGAATTTGGGGAAGATAGCATGGATTTCGGGAGAAAGCAGAAGAACTCAGATGGTCAGAGAAGGATTCAGGAGACAGTTATCACATTATTCGTTAACCTATCTCTTCGTTACATTTTTCTTTTTGAGGAACATCTCTTCGTTACAATTGCCTTATAAGCCTTCAATCCTCTCCACCGACATTTCCTCATGGGCCGCGCCCCTACGACTAACTGGGCCAGGTTGCTAACGCAACAAGGTTTGTTTGTCCTACTCCCAGCAGACAAACAGATGGGATAACGCAGGGTAAAAAAAAAATCCAACACAAGATCCATGAATCCGTGGAAAGCCAGATAATATTGGATTCTTCTCACTACGTACTATCGATGGAACACATGCATGTGCATGCCTTTTTACTTTGTAGCTGGTGCTCATTCATAGCTAGGGATGAAAACGGATCAGATACGGACGGATATCACTGATATCGTATTTGTTTTCATATTTATGTCCGGATTCGGATTCGAATACGGATATTATAAAAAATGCCGGATATGATACGATTGGATATCGACATCATAAATATGTGATTTAAATATTCGGATACGAATACAGTATCAGATGTTAAATATCCGGACTCAGATACGGACAGATTAAAACCCCTCTAAATGGATTCGGTCTCGAATACGGTCGGAAAATATCCGTATCATTTTCATCCCTATTCATAGCCATATCCGACCAAAAAAACGATTGAGATTATTATAGATAAAAAAAGACTTCAAATAACTATTATCTCAATGTAAAAACCCAAATCCAAACAAGTAGCTTTACATCTAGAATCCAGATTCTAAAATCTACTGTCTAGAATCTAGATTCTGAAAATCCCAGGATATTCAAACCGGACCTAAATCTCCTGTCAATATTTTCAGATCTGATGAAGTGGACCTTACATCCCGAAAGCACTGGGCCTAATAAAGTGGCCCAAATCAGCTCCTCTTCTTTAGGTAGGCCCAAATCACCAACGAAAAATGTTCTGCGAAAACTCTCTACTTGATTGATAACCACTGCCATGACGTGGTTGCCGTTGTCTACGTCAGAATGTAATAAGTAGATTTTTTGTATAACTTGTTTCTTGATGCCACTAATTCCCTCCGTATCTTGATGATCCACCGTAGTCCACAAACATTTTTATTGTTGGTTTAGTCTTAATCGAAAATTGATAGTGTTTGATCTAAAATTTTTTCTGTGGTAGTGTCTTCTAGGAACTTTACCAAATAGTTAGTCGAGGAATGAAACTTCAAGCTCGTGTTCATCTAACCCAAAAGAGAAATTAGTGAAAATAAAAGAAAACGGACCTTTCTCAATAGAAAGTTTCAAAAACTGGCTAGTGACTTGAAAACAAAGCTGTTTTTTATAGTTGGTTTATAAAAAAAACGGTTTTTATAGCTTTTGTGAGAAAGTTTCTTTCAAAGCTAGGCCTTAAGCTCCAAGGACCTGATCAATTAGGGAAAGGCTAGCGCCCGGACGTCTGGACGGGGGCTACCGTATGGACACCCGCTTCACTTGGGGGTCCCGTGCCGCTTTGTGTCATGTGCCCACTTCGTGTGACGCGCCGCTCCGTGTTCCACGCCCGCTCCATCTCGATCTATGTCCACACGGCTTTCCTGTGCCTGTCACTCACGCCCCTCTACACCCACGCATATGCAGGCGACGCGGCTATTGTAGATGGGGTCCACTACAACAGGTGCAGCACCAGATCTACTTTTGCAACATCTAGAGGAATTGCAGCATACGCCCGAAACAGTTGAAACACTTGCAACATACGTCTGAAACACGAGAGAAACACGTGTGTAGCCATTGTAAAATATATGCAACATCTAGATGAAACACTTACAACATTTGTGTGAAAAAATATGCAACATCCGGATGAACCACTTGCAACATATGTATGAAACATATGCAGCACCCAGATAAAACATGGGCAACATCCGTCTGAAACAGCTGAAAACATTTGGAACAGGCGCTTGGCCATTGCAACATATGCGACATTCCGATCTACTTTTTCCAGATCCACATAAAAACACTTGCAACATGAATATGAAACACTTGAAACATACGCTTGCAACATCCGCGGAAGGAAGGGAGCGCGAGGTGCAGCCGAAGAAGCCAGCTCTAGGTCTGGCCACTCCGGATCTCGTGATGTCGCGAGCTAAGGTCGAGCGTCGCCGGCGTCGACAGCGGCCATGACCTCCTAGTGGGGAGTGGCGGCGTTGGCAGCACCTCGGCGTGGTGAGGGATGCGGCACAACGCGCAGGGGCGGTGGCACGACGCAACGAGGTGGAGTGGGCGTGGTGGGGGATGGAACACGGCATGGCGACAGACATGGCGTGGGCACGGGATGGGGGTACCGCCGTGAGGCAGCTTGGGGCGGGCGGACGGTGCGATGAGCCGCAACGAGTGAAGCGAGGAGTTGGGGATTTATGTCGGTTGTCGTAGTGTAGATAGAGTAAAGTAGATAGAGGAGAGAGCGCAGATGAGTCTGTTGGGTCGGTCACTGTGCTGGAGCGAGCGAGGAGCAAAGCGTCTGATTTTTTTTAAGATTCCGAAGTATCTTTTGTAGCATTACCAGATGAATCAGGTTGGGCAGGTTGGTCGAGAAGAGAAATTTCAAGCTCGCCCCGATTTGGACGTGGACCTTGTTATGAACGACGTATGGAATATGAAGTAAAACAAGAATCATTCACAGCGGAGACACACGATTTAACGTGGAAAACCCCTCCAATGCGAAGGGGAAAAACCACGAGCACCAGCCAGCAACAATCTCACTATCTCAAGAGTTTTGGGTTACACGCCTACGGCGGCTTACAAGAGAATCAAGTCTCCAAGAAACCCTAGCAAGGGTATACACGCCTACGCTAACTGCAAGATTCAAATCCGCTACGCTCCGGCCCAGCCTTCGGCTTTTACGGGCCTCCGCTTCGCTCCGTCAGAAGCCCGGCCTATATCTTGCAGTGAATTTGGAACAACTCCAACAAACTCCACATTGAGACAAATTCATCTTGTATCATAAATTAACCCATCATCCTGAACAACAAAGATAGAAAACCACTGGTGCCAACAATAGTCTCTTGGACTATTCAATTAAACCAACTAAGCTTGAGCATAACTCAAACTTAGCAACAGGAACAGGCTTTGTCATCATATCAGCAGGATTATCATGAGTACTAATCTTGCATACCTTCAGCTTACCTTCTTCAATCACATCTCGCACAAAATGATACTTGATATCTATGTGCTTAGTTCTCTCATGGAACATCTGATCTTTAGTGAGGTAAATTACACTTTGACTGTCACAGTGCAAACTTATGCAAGATTCAAATCCGCTACGCTCCGGCCCAGCCTTCGGCTTTTACGGGCCTCCGCTTCGCTCCGTCAGAAGCCCGGCCTATATCTTGCAGTGAATTTGGAACAACTCCAACAAACTCCACCTTGAGACAAATTCATCTTGTATCATAAATTAACCCATCATCCTGAACAACAAAGATAGAAAACCACTGGTGCCAACAATAGTCTCTTGGACTATTCAATTAAACCAACTAAGCTTGAGCATAACTCAAACTTAGCAACAGGAACAGGCTTTATCATCATATCAGCAGGATTATCATGAGTACTAATCTTGCATACCTTCAGCTTACCTTCTTCAATCACATCTCGCACAAAATGATACTTGATATCTATGTGCTTAGTTCTCTCATGGAACATCTGATCTTTAGTGAGGTAAATTGCACTTTGACTGTCACAGTGCAAACTTATGCAAGATTCAAATCCGCTACGCTCCGGCCCAGCCTTCGGCTTTTACGGGCCTCCGCTTCGCTCCGTCAGAAGCCCGGCCTATATCTTGCAGTGAATTTGGAACAACTCCAACAAACTCCACCTAGAGACAAATTCATCTTGTATCATAAATTAACCCATCATCCTGAACAACAAAGATAGAAAACCACTGGTGCCAACAATAGTCTCTTGGACTATTCAATTAAACCAACTAAGCTTGAGCATAACTCAAACTTAGCAACAGGAACAGGCTTTGTCATCATATCAGCAGGATTATCATGAGTACTAATCTTGCATACCTTCAGCTTACCTTCTTCAATCACATCTCGCACAAAATGATACTTGATATCTATGTGCTTAGTTCTCTCATGGAACATCTGATCTTTAGTGAGGTAAATTGCACTTTGACTGTCACAGTGCAAACTTATGCAAGATTCAAATCCGCTACGCTCCGGCCCAGCCTTCGGCTTTTACGGGCCTCCGCTTCGCTCCGTCAGAAGCCCGGCCTATATCTTGCAGTGAATTTGGAACAACTCCAACAAACTCCACCTTGAGACAAATTCATCTTGTATCATAAATTAACCCATCATCCTGAACAACAAAGATAGAAAACCACTGGTGCCAACAATAGTCTCTTGGACTATTCAATTAAACCAACTAAGCTTGAGCATAACTCAAACTTAGCAACAGGAACAGGCTTTGTCATCATATCAGCAGGATTATCATGAGTACTAATCTTGCATACCTTCAGCTTACCTTCTTCAATCACATCTCGCACAAAATGATACTTGATATCTATGTGCTTAGTTCTCTCATGGAACATCTGATCTTTAGTGAGGTAAATTGCACTTTGACTGTCACAGTGCAAACTTATGCAAGATTCAAATCCATTGAGTTCAGCGTACAAACCTTTCAACCATATCAATTCTTTGCACGCTTCACAAATAGCCATATATTCTGCTTCAGTAGTAGACAAAGCAACAACAGACTGTAACGTAGCCCTCCAACTCACAGCACAACTGCCAACAGTAAACACATAACCAGTAATTGATCTTCTCCTGTCCAGATCAGCAGCATAATCAGAATCCACATAACCAATGAGACCCTTATCAGTTCTTCCAAACTTCAAATAGGAATCTGCTGTGCCTCTGAGGTACCTGAAAATCCACTGAACTGCCCTCCAATATTCTTTGCCAGGATTAGACATATATCTACTAACAAGACTCATAGCATATGACAAATCTGGACGAGAGCAAACCATGGCATACATCAAAGACCCAACAGCACTAGAATAAGGAACCCTTGACATGTACTCAATCTCTGCATCTGTACTAGGACACTGAGCAGCTGACAACTTAAAGTGAGGTGCAATAGGGGTACTAACAGCCTTAGCATTTTGCATGTTGAAACGCTGAAGAACTTTCTTGATATAATTTTGTTGACTAAGAAATAGCAAACCAGATTTTCTGTCTCTACTAATTTCCATACCAAGAATTTTCTTAGCACTACCAAGATCTTTCATATCAAACTCACTACTTAACAACTTCTTTAACTTAGTGATTTCAATCTTGCTCTTGGCAGCAATCAGCATATCATCAACATATAACAGCAAATATATAAGTGATCCATTAACATGCTTGATGTAAACACAGCTATCATATCTAGATCTTTCAAAACTGTGTGACAACATAAATGAATCAAACCTCTTGTTCCACTGACGAGGGGACTGTTTCAAACCATACAAGGAGCGCTTCAACTTGCACACATATTTTTCCTTGCTAGGCACTATGAACCCTTCCGGTTGGTCCATGTATATGTCCTCCTCTAGCTCTCCATGCAAAAACGCAGTCTTCACATCTAACTGCTCAAGCTCAAGATCATGTGAAGCAACAATACTCAAGAAAGTACGAATTGAACTGTGTTTTACCACTGGAGAGAACACATCATTATAGTCAACACCCGGAATTTGACTATAGCCTTTTGCAACTAACCTTGCCTTATACTTTGGAGGCTCGCTTGGAGATAAACCCTCCTTTCTCTTGAAGATCCACTTGCAGTTTATGGTCTTCTTTTTCTTAGGCAAAGGAACAACCTCCCATGTACTGTTCTTCTCAAGAGACTGCATCTCCTCATGCATAGCAGAAATCCAATTCTCACTATCAGCACAACGAACAGCTTCTTTATAGGTTGCTGGCTCATGAACATTCTCCACCTGTTCAGCACAACTCAAAGCATAGTAAGACAAATTACATTCTTCGATAAGACGTTTAGGAGGTACAACTGTCCTTGTTGACTTGCGTTGAGCAATAGGTAATTCCTCCTGTAGCTGCAAACTAGGAGGAGTTTGCTGAACATCATCATGAGCATCATCATCAGCAACATCATTATTATGGTCATCCTGCTCATCAGCAGGCTCCACCTGCACACCTATATCATCATCAACATGCTCCACCTGTAAGCGCATACTCTGCAGCTCTTTTTCTGGAACATGATCTGAGGGCAAACTGTCAGTAAACATCACAGATTCATTGAATACAACACTCCTGCTCATAAAAGTCTTCCCTGTTTCAGGATTCCACAATTTATAGCCTTTGATTCTCGAACCATAACCAAGGAAAAGACACTTAACAGCTCTAGGCTCTAATTTTCAATTGTCAACATGAGCATAAGCAGTGCATCCAAAAACTTTTAACTGTGAATAATCAGCAGGTGTACCAGACCATACCTCAATAGGAGTTTTCTTATTTAGTGGAATAGAAGGTGACCTATTTATTAAGTAACAGGCAGTATTAGCAGCTTCAGCCCAAAAACGCTTGCTCATCCTTGCATGAGACAACATACAACGGGCCTTGGAGATAATGGTTCTGTTCATCCGTTCTGCCACACCATTCTGTTGTGGAGTATGGGGTATGGTGTGATGCCTAACAATGCCTTCCTGTCTGCAATAATCATTAAAGGCATACAAACAAAATTCTCCACCATTATCAGTACGAAGCAATTTTACCTTCCTTTCAGTTTGTCTTTCTATCATTACTTTCCAGTTCTTAAAAGCAGCAAAAGTATCATCTTTCTGTTTTAGAAAATAAGGCCAAACCCTTCTAGAGTAATCATCAATAATTGTAAGCATGTAACGAGCACCACCTAGTGAGGGCTTCTTAGAAGGACCCCATAAATCAGCATGAACATAATCAAGAGTACCTTTGGTGGTGTGAATAGAAGTGTTGAACTGTACCCTCTTATGCTTGCCGAAAATGCAATGCTCACAAAACTTGATCTTACTAGAAGTGCAACCTTTCAGTAGGTTTCTCTTGATCAAATCTGCCATACCATGGTGACTCATATGTCCCAAACCCATGTGCCAAAGGTTAGTTTTACTAGGTTCATCATTAGTAACAGCAGCAGCAGTGGAATCAGAACCATGTAAAGTACACCCTCTAAGGACATATAACTTTGCAGAATTAAGATCACCTTTCAAACAGACAAGAGAACCTTTTGATACCTTCAGAATACCATCTGAACCGGAATATTTGTAACCTTCTGCATCAAGCGTGCTCAATGAGATAAGATTCCTGGACATCCCTGGTATATACCTGACGTTTTTCAGCGTGCGTGTCATGCCATCATCAGTCTTGATCCGAACTGATCCAATCCCCACGACATCACATGGGTTATCATCTCCCATCCGCACAACATCCCCTTTCTGCACAAACTTATATGAACTAAACCAATTTCTGTTAGTGCAAATATGAAATGAACATGCGGAATCTAGAATCCATTCATCATGACCAGCAACACAACCAGCAAGCACTATCAGACAATCTCCAGAATCATCATCAGACGCAGCAGCAGCAACAGAGACCTTACCAGCCGACTTGTTTTTTCTCTTCTCCTTATTCTGTACTTTTCTGCAATCCTCAACATTATGATTTGTCAGCTTGCAATAAACACAGAACTTTTTATTACCATGCGACTTGGACTTTGAACGGCCTCTCCTCTCGTAGTTCTTTCTACCATCATTGCTATCATATGAGGATCTGTTATCAGTTCTGCCTCTCACATGCAAAGCTTCGCTCTTTGAGGACGACGTTCCGTCATGCTGCACCATAACTTTCATCTTCTCCTTAGACTGGAGAGCCTCATAAACTTCCTTTAGGGTTAGTTCATCACGGCTCAAAAGTATGGTGTCACGAAAATTTGCATACGAATTTGGCAAAGAACATAACAGTAGAAGACCTAAGTCCTCATCATCATACTTCACCTCCATCGACACTAGGTCGGCCACGATCTTCTTGAATTCAGCGATGTGGGTCATCACCGAATCCTCCTCCTTCATCTTCAGAGTGAACAACTTCATCTTCATCTGCATCTTACTGGTTAGATCCTTACACATACAGATCGATTCCAGTTTCAGCCATAGTTCTGCAGCAGTTTTCTCTTTCAAACACTCCTGCAAAATATCATTATGAAGATGTAACTAAATTAGGGCGAGAGCCTTCTGATCCTTGCGGATCTCCTCAGGAGTCCAATTGGCTTTACTCTTGCCGAATTTATCCAGCGCCTCATCGTAGTCATGAGTCTGCGCCAGAATTCCCCTCATCTTGACTTGCCATAGCGAGAACCGCGTGTCGTAGTTCAGCAGCGGAAGATCGAACTTCATCGACGTCGTCATGAACCCTACAGCAACCGAAGCTCCGGTACCACTTGTTATGAACGACGTATGGAATATGAAGTAAAACAAGAATCAATCACAGCGGAGACACACGATTTAACGTGGAAAACCCCTCCAATGCGAAGGGGAAAAACCACGAGCACCAGCCAGCAACAATCTCACTATCTCAAGAGTTTTGGGTTACACGCCTACGGCGGCTTACAAGAGAATCAAGTCTCCAAGAAACCCTAGCAAGGGTATATATGGAACATCTGATCTTTAGTGAGGTAAATTGCACTTTGACTGTCACAGTGCAAACTTATGCAAGATTCAAATCCGCTACGCTCCGGCCCAGCCTTCGGCTTTTACGGGCCTCCGCTTCGCTCCGTCAGAAGCCCGGCCTATATCTTGCAGTGAATTTGGAACAACTCCAACAAACTCCACCTTGAGACAAATTCATCTTGTATCATAAATTAACCCATCATCCTGAACAACAAAGATAGAAAACCACTGGTGCCAACAATAGTCTCTTGGACTATTCAATTAAACCAACTAAGCTTGAGCATAACTCAAACTTAGCAACAGGAACAGGCTTTGTCATCATATCAGCAGGATTATCATGAGTACTAATCTTGCATACCTTCAGCTTACCTTCTTCAATCACATCTCGCACAAAATGATACTTGATATCTATGTGCTTAGTTCTCTCATGGAACATCTGATCTTTAGTGAGGTAAATTGCACTTTGACTGTCACAGTGCAAACTTATGCAAGATTCAAATCCGCTACGCTTCGGCCCAGCCTTCGGCTTTTACGGGCCTCCGCTTCGCTCCGTCAGAAGCCCGGCCTATATCTTGCAGTGAATTTGGAACAACTCCAACAGACGTCAGCACCTTTTCCTGCCACAAATCAAACATGTATTTCAGTGCATCACCATTCCGTTCTCTCTCGTCGTCCCTCGATCCGACCGAGGGACAGGGACCGCGTGCATGCACAGTGCACTACGAAGAGGCCGACCGACCAGGCCAGGCCACATAGCGCATGACGCAACAAGTTAGCTAGCCTCTGCCGCGGCCGGCCGGTGCCGATGCGCCAGCACCTTCCAGTTGGTTCCAGGAGAGCTCGCGTGCACGATCGTGCATGGCAGGCCGGCGGAACGCGTCGCCATGAACGCGCGCGCCGCCTTAGCTGCACGTCCAAAAGCAGGCTCCGCAAAGATCGCGTGCCATCAAGTTTTGTACAAAGATAGCGACAGGGTATTCCCATACCTTCGACATCCCCACACCCCATCTCATGCCTAAAGCGGTTATCTCGTGCGCAGACGAGTTACAAGACGAGGAACATATGAACATTCAAAATGCAAGAAAAACTCTCTGATCACCCTACGGATATCCTGAAAGATGACACCCGCTGGCGCTTGGTCCATTTCATCTGAGAGCACAGCTTTCTTACTACCAACATTTTCTCCGCGACCGACTTGTGCGCCGGCTGTGCCCACATCACGGCATCAAGCTCACCACCCGAAATGGATCCAGGGGAGGGGGAGCACCCATCATCGATCAGCTACTCCACACTGATGAGCGGTGCGCTACCTCAGACGATCAAAGACTTCACTGCCGGTTCAAATTCTCCCTTCACTACTAGATTTTAAACCTTTATTGACCATTTTGGTAAAAAAACGGCCGCAAAAATGGTGAAGAGGAGGGCGCAATAATGATTGTGCTCGGGATGAAAGAGAGAACGGAGGAGAGGACGATGGCATTTGTACTGCGGTATATCACTGTCGGCTTAAGCTAAAAACCAGCAGTGAAAGTCCAAATCCTGTCGGTTTGTGGCAAGAACCAGCAGTGATATATCGCCGTCGATTTACCGGCAGTGATGTGAACTTTCATTGCTGGTTTTAGGGACCCCTAACCATTTTCTGAATTTGAAGCTCAGAACCAACAGTGAAGAGTCATCAATGTCGGTTCAATAGAAACCGGCATTGAAGGCCAATTCTATAGTAGCATGAAAAGGCAGCACCAAAGCCAAGCCCGGAGTCCTCGGCATGTACCACTCCCTTCTTGTCTTGCAACAAAGAAAGCTACCACTTGAGTGTCACCATTGTATTTAAAATATAAACCAAGCACAGTTATTGGGTGTGCGGTCAAATCGTTAGCCAACCTTCCGTAATCTCCACTAGATTGTACCACACTGCCACTCCACCAACTTAGCGCATCCGCAGAGCTGTTTTATTTTGCTGCAGACAGCGAGTGGTTTGGTAGGGTTGACGTGCGTGCCTCGATCTCATCCTCATCCGGTTGCTTATTTGCCGTGCATGCAAACACATGCATGCAGGTGGGATAATGTGGGGGCATGCAGGAGAGCAAAAACACCTGAAGGAGGCTTCGTACTTTCGACGGTTGGTGCCTTTTCCCTATGTGAGTAAGTGTCACCGATTTTCCTCCGGTCCAGCTATAGCAACACAATATAGGAGCATGTTGCCATGTTGGTACGTGAGAGGATATACTCTCTAGTTTAATCGGGTATTCGGGTGAGTGTGAGAGTGAGACGACATCGTTGTTTTCCCTCTACCAAAAGTGTGCACTTCATATATTTTCAAAGTATATTTCAAGTGTTTCAGACGTTTCAAATGGATGTTGCAAGTGTTTCATATATGGATGTTGCAAAGGTAGATCAGAATGTTGCACATGTTGCAATGGCTATACACGTATGTTGCAAGAGTTTGTTCAAAATGTTTCATCTATTGTTTTAGACGTAAGTTGCAAGTGTGTTTATCTGGATGTTGCATCTATTTCACACATATGTTGAAATATTTTATCTAGATGTTGCATATGCTTGCAATAGCTTTCAAGTGTTTGTCAGGTTGTAACACCTCTGGTGTTACGAGCTCGCCTAGCATCTTGGTTAAGGCCTGAGAAAAATTATCGTAACGAGTTCTTTGGATTTTAGACTTAAAACTCACAAGAAATGATAAACGAATCTTATGCGACTCATTTTTCGGTTGAGAGAAAAACAATTTTTATAATCAAAAATAAAATATAACTTGTGTAAAGTGGTTAAGTAAAGTTTGAAGAGTAGGTTATCTAGATGAACATGCAACTTTCATTTGGAGAATAAATATTGTTAACTAGTATTTTTGGAGCTCAAAAAAATCGAATTGGAAATTAAGATCAACTCTTTTTGTTAAGTCAGCAAACATTTGAACCTATGTTTAAAAGTGCCACTTTCGACTAATTATATTGAGTAAACTAATTAAATAGTGCCTTAATATTTTGTTTCCATAGGTTAGTATAACGTATGGACTATTGCGTGAGATAGTTGTTGGTTGGAATTAACAAGGTTTAGACCTTTTAAAAATTAAGACAACAGTGCTAATGACTGTTAGTTATCATCAAACCCTTGAAATTCCCAAGTCTGAGATGGTAATAGACAATGTGTTTTGGCATTTAAATTCTAACTAAATTATTTAAACGTTAGTTTCATGTTTTTGCATTGTTGGTTGCTGCTAAGCAAGTGCTTAAGCATGGTGTAGATCGTAGTGGTGTTGGACGTCGCGTTGCTCTCTTAAAATTTATCCAAATTCGTTAGAACGCGTTGTGTACCTTGCCGTTGGTGTTCTGTTCGTGAACCCAAGTTCCAGAGACGAGCCTGCCTTGGCATGCTCCCATCTCCCTCTCTAGTTACTCTCTGATCGTGTTGACTGCCCCGCTTGGTAGCTGGTATGATCGGCTTTAGGTTAGTGGAATTAGTTGAACTTTAGTCTTGACCGTTGGCAAACTTGGCTTTGCTTTGATAGTAGTGCACGTCACCATTCACGCTCGCTCAGCTCGTGTCCACGTCCACGGTCACCGCGCGCGCGGGCCCGCTGTGGCGCTGAGCCCTTGTCACGACCGAGCGATGCCGCTGGCAGCTCGCGCGCCTGGACGGGGCAGCGCGACGTCTCTGGTCCTACCTTGGCTGGGCTCCCGCTGCTGTGTGGGTGTGCGCTGCCGGTTGGACAATGCACAGCCATGCCGATGCCACGGCAGGCGCCTCGAGCCGACGTGAAGTAGTCTCAGCCGCGTATTCCACCTACCTGCCAAGTCGCCACCTGCCTCCGCAGTGGCGGGTCCAGTGGGTAGTCCAGGTAGGCCCAGGACTACCCTGAAATCTGGCCCAACAAAAATTTACTACTTCGCAGCCCATACAAAAATTTGGCCCAAACAGGCAACATCGTTTGCGGTCTCCCAGGCAGCAACCAGCCACTCCCGCTCAAGACAGACTACACGAGTCCACGACTGCAAGTCCGCGACTCCATACTGGCGACCGCCGCCCCCGCCCCCCGGCCAAGCCCCGAGGTCGAGCGGCGCGAAGATCCCCCGTCGGCCGCCGCCCACTGGCTGCTCGCCCCCTACCGCCGCCAGTCCGGCGGCGGCGGGCACGCCAAGGAGCTGGTCGGGATAGCCGGAGGCCGCCCAGTGCCCCAGTCCGCCGTGCGCTCTGGCCCCGCGCTGGCCCTACTCCAGTCCTTGGTGAGTTGTCAGGTGAGTTTCTGACGAAACTGAAGATTTGTATTATTCATGGGTTGATGAGAGTTAGTACATGGAGCTTATCTGTTAGCAGGTCCGGTGCGCCGGTGGAAAAGAATTGAGGAAAAACAATTGATCTATCTCTCTCCTAGCCTAAACTCCTCTCCTCTTCTCCTCCCAACTTATCCCAAAATCATCTCTATTTTATCTCAGATTATTGTCAGATCCTTCCAGGGTCTTGTCATGAGTGCTTGTGTTTACTTCTGAACTTGATTTAGACATTGGAGAATATAGAATGGAGATTGGACTGTAAATTGGCCAATTGGGCTTAGGGAGTGTGGATTTGTGAGCCTAGAATTGATTGAAATTTGTTGTTTTTTCCATGAAATTGAGGCATGAATAAATCAAATATTGCATTTTTTTAGAAGTATGATGCAAAAAATAGCATTACTTCTGAAATTGAGCCTATGTTTGGTTAATTTATAGTCATGTATACTAAACTTTTTTTTAGATTTTACCGTATCGTATTAAATAATTTTGGCGATAAGCATGAGACAATTTTTTTTACTAGGACTACCCTGGTTTCGAATCCTAGGTCCACCACTGTGCCTCCGTGTCCTGTCGCGTTTATGCTCGTGTCGCCGTGTCATTGCCCTCGCTCGCATCGTATTGTGCATTGGCTCCACGCGACAGCCCTGCACGATCGCTGTTCCGCTGTCGCTGTCCTGGTCCCGCCTAGAACCGAGCCATCCCATCCCGACACCCACGTCGCGCTCCCTCTGAGCCTCGCTGTGCGCACGCTCTCGCCATTAAATGCAGCTCGGTTGAGTTTGGCCAAGCCGCCGAGGCCATGGCCGCTCCCCACGACATAACCGCGGCAAGGCACCATGCTACCCGCCTTTCAAATTCGTCGAGCCCAATGCCTCCCATGTTCGATTCCTTGCGCTAGCAAGTAGCTTGGGAGACTAGCTAACAGCCTGAACCGTACTTAGGAGCAGGCGAGCATGGTGGATGGCCAATTCGGCGTTTTGCTTGTCACCGGTGAAGATCGCCGCCGCGCTCAAGAAATTGGGGTTAAGTCGATATGTCTCGGTAGAGCTTCGATTAGTGACTTCTACGGACTCGCCTTGACCTCATTCTCCTGCTAGCGTTAGATTCATCGGAGGCACAGCCGGAGACACGCTAACACGGGGATGCCGAGCTTGGAGCGCCGCCGCATGGTGTGGGCGCACGTGGCCAGTATTCCCCGGGCCTTCCCCAACTCAACCGGCTGCGCGACTAGCTTCGTGGTATGTCCCTTCTGCTCTCCCACAATCTCTATTGCCTCGATAGTTATTAGGTTCATCGGTACGGCTTCGTCACCGTCGCAAACACGTTGCTCCGGCCACCACCACGGTTGACCAAGCTAGGGAACCCTCCGAGTCCCCAACCGCATCTCAATTTCGCCATGTTAGCCTAGGATGGTGGTCGTCTTCTCCGTGAAGCCACTGTGGGCCCTGGTGCCTTAGCATGGCTGTGGTATGCCAGCGGGTGCCATGCCGCCGCGCGCGTAGAGTTTCCAAGGACGCGCGTGCTTGAATTGGATAAAATCCAGGGGGTTAAGTGTGAGCGTCAAGGAGAGAGGGAAATAGTGTTTGGACCGCGGGTTGTTTTGGTTAGAAGTGAAGGGCTTCTTTGCAAATGTTCTAGAGTACGCGTGCGGGATGGGCCAACTGGGCCATTGTTGTGCTGGCTGCGTCGCGCGCGGCCGCGCCCCATATTGGGCCGGACCTGGGCTGCTAGGCTGAAATGGTTGCCGCCAGCCCTTTTTCTTTTCCTAGGGCAATTTCTAATTTAGAAGCGAACTTGTAAATTCAATAAAATAATTATGAAACCAATTTTGTTAGGTTCCAATAATCATGCTCCATCTGTTAGTATATTTAGTTCACATAGCTCTAAGGTGTTTTGAGGTTGCTTTCAATATTTTAACATGCCTTAACATTGTTAAAATAAGAACTTGTAGGAATTTTTGTTACAAAATGATGATAGTAGTAGCCTTGAAAATTTTATGGCAGCTTCATAGTATTACTATGTGCTCTCAGTAATTTTTGCAGCTTCAGAATAATTAGTTTGCTAAAAAAGCTAATAAGCCCTAGTTATAATATAAATATTAAATCAATAAAATAAATAAAGCAACACTTTGGGTTTGTATAACTGAAATATTTAATGAGAATTAACACGTTGTTTGACAATATGGATAAGTGCTTAGTATGTTAGTCGTTGAGTTAGTTCGTTAGCTTGAGAGGCGTAATCCTAGTTACGAGTTGCAGTTGCCTTTGATTATTTACGTTTCTACGTTGCATTCACGAACATCATAATAGGAATGATGATGGTCTGTGGAGCCATTTGGCGTATCAGAAAAGATGGTGCTTCGATGATCGTGTCATGATGGAATGTTAACTTTGGTTATATCTTATTCAGGCAAGCTCCAGTGCATAACCCATATTATTCTGCACTTTATTTTACGCGTGTGCATTAAATATATATATATAGTATGATAGGATCGTGTAGCTTGCTATGCTATAGGAATCCAGTAGAAGTCGAGTGATTACCTATCATTCACGAGAGATAGAAAATATATTATTGTTACTAATATCATATTGCTATCTGTTGTCATTTTTTAGCATCACTACTAAAAACAGAATTACTCCTACTAATAGTAATGACGCCAGAAATGATATGGTAATTATTAACTTGTCACTGTTACGGTAGTCATCTATCAATTAACCTTCATCTCTAATATTAAACTAGGTTGTCATCCCTAGTCAGAAACTTAGAAATATTTATTGGTTCTATCTAGCATTACTACAAGAATAACACTAAACAGGAATCTATTATTTCATTTAACTAAAAAGAATATAAAGATAAGAATAAAAAGAATTCTGCAAGCGGACAGATAATTATACCATTGTACCATTTTACCTAGAGTATTACCACGTTGTCAATTTATAATTCTACCACTAGGAAGGTATGACTATGAATACAATAGTATTAATAATTTATGAATATGCATGAGAGAATGAACCAATATCATATACTCTACTCAAAACAGGGATAAGTCATAAGATAATAAATAAAGATATATAAATGATAAGTACTTGATCAATCATCATGATAAATAGTAACTCAGAGCACTCTAGTTAAGCAATAGGTTAAGTCCAATTAGAATATTAGAAAGATAATTCATAGATAGTCTTACTAACATGTCAAATGCTTAGTCTAATTAATTATATCTAATGATCATAGCCAAATTATGTCACATAAGGAACATCAACTTAAGAAAGTTAAAAACTGAGTCCTCCTCTCATTCGAGATCGGATTCTACCAACATCAATATATACGGGGATGGACTGCAAAGGACTTAACGCAGCTATCACCTACGCGATCTACCACACATTCCGACATATAAGGGCATCCGAAGATAAATAAATATCTAAGCACCACGCTCACATAATGTCTATCACTCACCCATGGTCCTATAGGGTGAGCGTTATACGATCTTATGCATTGTTTTCATAATCTAGCTACACTGAATATAAAACTAGAGCAAACAATGAACATTGCTTTCAATGACATAAATGATATAAAGCTTAATATTGACATAAACATAGTAGTAACGATACAATCTCAATGAAATAAAGAAATAGAGTAAAGTACAAAAGATATATCAAACCACGTTCTTGCCAACGTCGGGAATCTAAGTGTTGCTTGATCTCCCTCTAGACCTAATCTAACTAGCCTAAGCTCTAATCTTGAGGAACTCTGAGGAACTAGGGTTGGCTCTAGATGAATTGATCTTCAAATGAATAGCTTGATAACTTGATGCTTCAGGGGGTGCAGGGGTTCTTATATAGCCCTAAGGGTTGAACGTAAGCCCTTAGATCAAACCGACTTTGACGTAGGGTGGAGATGAATCCTAGAAGGCGGTGGAGGAATACTCCAGAAGCTCATGGAGGAATCCCCTCATAGGAGGCCGGGCAGCACAAGGGTTGGGCCGACCGGCCCTACCTGGCAGCTTCTCATCCTCCTGTTTGTTTCCGTGCCTTCTGATGTCTTCTATAGTCTTCTAGTGTATCCTTCGTCACGATCAAGTTTTGTCATTTTTCTTAATTAGGTCCCCCTTCCTACATTTTCTGGAATAATCCTGCGGAAAACAGAGATTCACGAAAACACGTGGAATTTGTTAGTTTAAACCCTAGACCTATGTATATTCTTATACTTGAACCATTTCTCTTGTTTATTCACATATAAAATGTTGACGTTATCCACCGTCAACACTATCACTTGCAATATAAACATATATGGATAATTATTGGAGACCGGGCGGGATTGTATTTGGATTGGATTTTTTGGCTTGGTTGGCAACTGAGCGAGGCTCAGATTGCATGTGTCCCGCCTGCGTCAATTGAGGACCGTCCGTTGCTGTGGATGGCAGTCAGGTCATAGACTTTATTATCCTGAGCACGTGCTTACTTATGGGAGCGGAAAGACTTGTTACTCTCTTGTCATGAGTTCTGGCTCTTTTCGGACCGGCTGTTAGGGGTGAATTATTGGGTTGGAGGTCTAAGCACTGCACTGAGGCCAGGCCTTAGGTGTTGGTGGCTTGGAGTTCCAGTTTGGATGAGGACCTGGACCCCCTGACAGGAGTGGAACGGGATGGTCTTGTTTGTGCCTGAGGTACAAGCAAGACGTGTGTTTTATGGGTACCTAGCTGGGCTACATTGATTCGCAAATCACTGTTTCTACATGATGGTACGACTTGGCTTGTATCTGGCACCGTAGTAAGAACTAGAATATGAAAATGGTAAAATTAATTCTGATTGCTTACCTCATGCTTGAAAGTAGCATAGGTGCTTACATAGAATAGGTAGTTAATGAACTAATGATGACTGCTAATAAAATTATATATAAGGATGTATATTTAGTAATGCTTTCTGCAGATGCAATAACCCACAAGACAGAAAGCCTTATATATCCTTAGAGTCTTTTATTTTCTCCTGAGGGGTAAGTCTTACGAAGTACAATTGAGTACTCAGGGTTTGTTCTACCCTGTTGTAGGTGGCAGGTGCTGACAAAACTGACCATGTGTGTGGAAACCTCCTGGTGGGATCGGCGAGGATTTCCTTTACGTTGAGGATGCAGAGTTTATTTAAAGATCCACAAAATGTTTTATGAAGAAAACTCATAACCTGTCATTATTTCCTATATATAAAAGTTTATCATGTTAATGTTTAACTTGTCATTAAATGATTTTTATTTTTTGCTGAAACTCTAATAACATTTTATATTCAGCTGTTATAATCAACTAATGCAATACCTTGATGTTGTATTAAAGTGGTGTAAGAAATGACTAGGAATGTTGTAAGCTTTACTCTCTTATTTATGATCCTGATGAAAAAAGTGGATTTTTGAGTTCTCTCTTATGGTGTGCTCGACAGAGCTGCATAGTTTATCGCTCTCTGTGGTACTTAGTGTCTAATAGAAGACAAGTGCCTCCAGAAGGGCATTAGATTACGCGGTTCTGCCACACAGGTGTTTTTGCAAGTGTTTCAGACGTATGCTGCAAGTGTTTTAGCTATTTCGGACGTACGTGGCAAGTGTTTCATCTAAATGTTGCAAAAGTAGATCGGGTGTTGCACATGTTGCAATGCGTGTGAAAAGCGGAGGGGACACGAGCGGCACCCGCGAGCAGTCTGGCGGCACGGGCCGTGTGTGAAACACAGGCATGGGTAAGGCCGTGCTGGCGCGGGCATGGAGTGTAGACGCGTGCGGAAGACAAAGTGCAGACGGGGTGTCCAGACACGGGCATCCGTCCATACATCCGGGCACTAGCACCACTGTATCTACCATACCATTACCAGAGAAGCCATCGAAACTGAGTGCCAAAAGAATTGTGACTACCCCAGATAATCCTTTGGGACAAAAAAGAGCCACTCACCAGGATATCAAACAGTGCGGTGGCAGAGGCTAGTGTGCAAACAACGCACACATCAGATAGTCCAATGCTGGAGAAATGAACATGCACAGGATATAGGAAAAGCGCAAGGTTGTGATAGTATGAAGGTCGATCAGAAGCACTCGAACAATCCATTAAACAGCATCAGGTATAGCAGCAAAAAGAACTATGGAGAAGGGAAGATTATTGAGGATTCAGATATACTCCACACACCAGATGGTCTAGCAAGGAGAGGTGCATGTTTCATCGGACAATACACCAAACAAAGAAAAACAAGTAAGCAACAGTGCCTGGATCAATGAGTGCATCACACTAGTACAGAAACCCTTTTTAGGCACGCTCATATTACTTTCAAGAACGGTCTACTTAGCAAATTGTTTGTAACCATCCTTGAGAGCAATATAGCTTATAAACCACCCACAAAAATATATTTTTAGAGACGATTCTATTAAATAAACCATCACAAAAAATGTATATATTTTTAAGAACTGTTTGTTTAAGAGAACCGCTTCTTAAATATGATTTTCAGGGATGGTTGCTTATGTCAACCGTCTATCAAAATAGGTGATTTATAGAGATGGTTGACTTAAGTCAAGCGTCTATGAAAATAAGCGATTTCTAGGAATGGTCGCCTCTAGTCAAGCATCTCGGAAAATAGGTGATTTCTAGGGATGGTTGACCTAAGTCAACCACCTCTAGAAATCGATTTTCAAAGATGGTTGACTAAGTCAGCCGTCCTTAAAAATAGCTAGAGCACAAATGAATTAATAACTTTTAAATGAAGTTTGATGAAGACAAAATTTATATCAAAATTATAGAGCTCGATAAGATCTAAAACTTTGTAGTTGATGAAATTTCCATTCGAGATCGTTTAAGGACCTAAATCTCCTGTCAATATTTTCAGATCTGATGAAGTGGACCTTACATCCCGAAAGCACTGGGCCTAATAAAGTGGCCCAAATCAGCTCCTCTTCTTTCGGTAGGCCCAAATCACCAACGAAAAATGTTCTGCGGAAACTCTCTACTTGATTGATAACCACTGCCATGACGTGGTTGTCGTTGTCTACGTCAGAATGTAAGACGTATAATTTTTGTATAACTTGTTTCTTGATGCCACTAATTCCCTCCGTATCTTGATGATCCACCGTAGTCCACAAACATTTTTATTGTTGGGTTTAGGCTTAATCGAAAATTGATGGCGTTTGATCTAAATTTTTTTTTCTGTGGTAGTGTCTTCTAGGAACTTTACCAAATAGTTAGTCAAGGAATGAAATTCCAAGCTCGTGTTCATCTAACCCAAAAGAGAAATTAGTGAAAATAAAAGAAAACATACTTTTTTCAATAGAAAGTTTCAAAAACTGGCAAGTTACTTGAAAACAAAGTGGTTGTTTTAGTTGGTTTATAAAAACGGTTTTTATAGCTTTTGTGAAAAAGTTTCTTTCAAAGCTGGGCCTTAAGCTCTAGGCACATGATCAATTAGAGAAAGGCTAGCGCCCGGATGTCTGGACGAGAGCTAGTATCCGGACGCCCGCTTCACTTAGGGGTCCCGCGCCGCTTCGTGTCCTGTGCCCACTTCGTGTTCCGCATCGCTCCGTGTTCCACGCCCGCTCCATCTCGATCTACGTCCACACAATTTCCCGTGCCTCTCGCTCACGCCCCTCTACACGCACGCACATGTAGGCGGCGTAGCTGTTGTAGATGGGGTCCACTACAACATGTGCAACATTAGATCTACTTTTGCAACATCTAGAGGAATTGTAACATACGTCTGAAACAGTTGAAATACTTGCAAAATACGTCTGAAACACAAAGATAACACGTGTGTAGCCATTGCAAAACATATGCAACATCTAGATGAAACACTTGCAACATTTGTGTGAAAAAATATGTAACATCTGGATAAACCACTTGCAACATATGTGTGAAACATATGCAGCACCCAGACAAAACATAGGCAACCCGTCTGAAACAGCTAAAACATTTGGAATAGACGCTTGGCCATTGCAACATATGCGATATCCCGATCTACTTTTCTAGATCCAAATGAAACACTTGCAACATGAATATGAAACATTTAAAACATACGCTTGCAACATCGCGGAAGGAAGGGAGCGCGAGGTGCAGCCGGAGAAGCCAACTCTAGGTCTAGCCACTCTGGATCTTGTGATGTCGCAAGCTAAGGTCGAGCGTTGCGACGTCACCGGCGTAGACAGTGGCCATGACCTCCTGGTGAGGAACGGCGGCGTCGGCAGCACCTCGGCGTGGCGAGGGACGGGGCACGGCGCACAGGGGCGTTGGCACGACGCAACGAGGCAGAGTGGGCGTGGCGGGGGATGAAGCACGACGTGGCAACAGACGTCGCGTGGGCGTGGGATGGGGGCGCCGCCGCGAGGCAGCTTGGGGCGGGCGGACGGTGCGGTAAGCCGCATCGAGCGAAGCGAGGAGTTGGAGATTTATGTCGGCTATCGCAGTGTAGATGGAGTATAGAGGAGAGAGCGTAGATGGGATTGTTGGGCCGGTCAATGTGCTGGTGCGAGTGCGGAGCAGAGCGTCCCATTTATTAAGATTCCAAAATATGTTCCGTAGCATTACCGGATCAATCAGGTTGGGCAGGTTGGTCGAGCAGAGAAATATCAAGCTCGCGTCGATCGATCTGTCTATCCCAAAAGAGGATGTGCGTGTGGATCATGGACGTAGACGTCAGCACCTTTTCCTGCCACAAATCAAACATGTATTTCAGTGCATCACCCTTCCGTTCTCTCTCGTCGTCCCTCGATCCGACCGAGGGATAGGGACCGTGTGCGTGCACAGTGCACTACGAAGAGGCTGACTGGCCAGGCCAGGCCACGTAGCGCACAACGCAACAAGCTAGCTAGCCTCCGCCGCGGCCGGGCGGTGCCGATGTGCCAGCACCTACGAGTTGGTTCCAGGAGAGCTCGCGTGCACGATCGTGCATGGCAGGCCGGCGGAACGCATCGCCACAAACGCGCGAAGCACTAATTGAGGCAATGCAACGCGCGCAGCACCTTAGCTGCACGTCCAAAAAGTTACTACCAACATTTTCTACGCGACCGACTTGTGCGCCGGCCGTGCCCACATCACGGCGTCACGCTCACCACCCGAAATGGATCCAGGGGAGGGGGAGCACACATCATCGATCAGCTACTCCACACTGATGAGCGGCGCGCTACCTCAGATCAGGACTTCACAGCCGGTTTAAACTCTCCCTTCACTGCTGGATTTTAAACATTATTGATGAGCGGCGCGCTACCTCAGATCGAGTCTTCACTGCCGGTTCATACTCTCCCTTCACTGTTGGATTTTAAACCATTATTGAGCATTTTGGTGAAAAACGGCCACAACAATGGTGAAGAAGAGGAGGACGCAACAATGATTGTGCTTGGGATGGAGGAGAGGAGGGAGGAGAGGGTGATGGCATTCGTACTGTAGTATATCGCTGTCAGCTTTTGGCTTAAGCCAGCAGTGAAAGTCCACATCACTGCCGGTTTGTGGCTTGAACCGACAGTGATATATCACCATCGATTTACTGCCGGTTCCAGCCACAAACCGGCAGTGATGTGGATTTTCATTGTCGGTTTTTGGGACCCCAATTATTTTCTGACTTTGAAGCCCAGAACCGGCAGCGAAGAGTCATGAACGTCGGTTCAATAGAAATCGGCACTGAAGGCCGATTCTACGGTAGGGCGAAAAAGGCAGCACCAAAGCCAAACCCGGAGTCCTCGGCATGTACCACTTCCTTCTTGTCTTGCAACAAAGAACGCTACCACTTGAGTGTCACCATTTTATTTAAAATATAAACCAAGCACAGTTATTGGGTGTGCGGTCAAATCGTTAGCCAAGCCAACCTTCCGTAATCTCCACTAGATTGTACCACACTGCCACTCCACCAACTTAGCGCATCCGCAGAGCTGTTTTATTTTGCTGCAGACAGCGAGTGGTTTGGTAGGGTTGACGTGCGTGCCTCGATCTCATCCTCATCCGGTTGCTTATTTGCCGTGCATGCAAACACATGCATGCAGGTGGGATAAGGTGGGGGCATGCAGGAGAGCAAAAACACCTGAAGGAGGCTTCGTACTTTCGACGGTTGGTGCCTTTTCCCTATGTGAGTAAGTGTCACTGATTTTCCTCCGGTCCAGCTATAGCAACACAATATAGGAGCATGTTGCCATGTTGGTACGTGAGAGGATATACTCTCTAGTTTAATCGGGTATTCGAGTGAGTGTGAGAGTGAGACGACGTCGTTGTTTTCCCTCTACCAAAAGTGTGCACTTCATATATTTTCAAAGTATGTTTCAAGTGTTTCAAACGTTTCAAAGGGATGTTGCAAGTGTTTCATATACGGATGTTGCAAAGGTAGATCAGGATGTTGCACATGTTGCAACGGCTATACACGTATGTTGCAAGAGTTTGTTCAAAATGTTTCATCTATTGTTTCAGACGTAAGTTGCAAGTGTGCTTATCTAGATGTTGCATCTATTTCACACACATGTTGAAATATTTTATCTAGATGTTGCATATGCTTGCAATGACTTTCAAGTGTTTGTCAGGTTGTAACACCTCTGGTGTTACGAGCTCGCTTAGCACCTTGGTTAAGGCCTGAGAAAAATTATCGTAATGAGTTCTTCGGATTTTAGACTTAAAACTCACAAGCAATGATAAACGAATCTTATGCAACTTGTTTTTCGGTTGAGATAAGAAACAATTTTTATAAACCAATATAAAATATAACTTGTGTAAAGTGCTTAAGTAAAGTTTGAAGAGTAGGTTATCTAGATGAACATGCAACTTTCATTTGGAGAATAAATATTGTTAACTAGTATTTTTGGAGCTCAAATAAATCGAATTGGAAATTAAGATCAACTCTTTTCGTTAAGTTGGCAAACATTTGAACCTATGTTTAAAAGTGCCACTTTCGACAAATTATATTGAGTAAACTAATTAAATAGTGCCTTAATATTTTGTTTCCATGGGTTAGTATAAAGTATGGACTATTGCGTGAGATAGTTGTTGGTTGAAATTAACAAGGTTTAGACCTTTTAAAAATTAAGACAACAGTGCTAATGACTGTTAGTTATCATCAAACCCTTGAAATTCCCAAGTCTGAGATGGTAATAGACAATGTGTTTTGGCATTTAAATTCTAACTAAATTATTTAAACGTTAGTTTCATGTTTTTGCATTGTTGGTTGCTGCTAAGCAAGTGCTTAAGCATGGTGTAGATCGTAGTGGTGTTGGACGTCGCGTTGCTCTCTTAAAATTTATCCAAATTCGTTAGAACGCGTTGTGTACCTTGCCGTTGGTGTTCTGTTCGTGAACCCAAGTTCCAGAGACGAGCCTGCCTTGGCATGCTCCCATCTCCCTCTCTAGTTACTCTCTGATCGTGTTGACTGCCCCGCTTGGTAGCTGGTATGATCGGCTTTAGGTTAGTGGAATTAGTTGAACTTTAGTCTTGACCGTTGGCAAACTTGGCTTTGCTTTGATAGTAGTGCACGTCACCATTCACGCTCGCTCAACTCGTGTCCACGTCCACGGTCACCGCGCGCGCGGGCCCGCTGTGGCGCTGAGCCCTTGTCACGACCGAGCGATGCCGCTGGCAGCTCGCGCGCCTGGACGGGGCAGCGCGACGTCTCTGGTCCTACCTTGGCTGGGCTCCCGCTGCTGTGTGGGTGTGCGCTGCCGGTTGGGTCATGCACAGCCATGCCGATGCCACGGCAGGCGCCTCGAGCCGACGTGAAGTAGTCTCAGCCGCGTATTCCACCTACCTGCCAAGTCGCCACCTGCCTCCACAGTGGTGGGTCCAGTGGGTAGTGCAGGTAGGCCCAGGACTACCCTAAAATCTGGCCCAACAAAAATTTACTACTTCGCAGCCCATACAAAAATTTGGCCCAAACAGGCAACATCGTTTGCGGTCGCCCAGGCAGCAACCAGCCACTCCCGCTCAAGATAGACTACACGAGTCCACGACTGCAAGTCCGCGACTCCATACTGGCGACCGCCGCCCCCGCCCCCCGGCCAAGCCCCGAGGTCGAGCGGCGCGAAGATTCCCCGTCGGCCGCCGCCCACTGGCTGCTCCCCCTGCCGCCGCCGGGCCCCCTCGCCAAGCGGCAGCCCCGACGCAGCGCCGCCCCGCGGCCCTGCGTGGCTGCGCTCCGCCAGTTCGGCGGCGGCGGGCACGCCAAGGAGCTGGTCGGGATAGCCGGCGGCCGCCCAGTGCCCCAGTCCGCCGTGCGCTCTGGCCCCGCGCTGGCCCTACTCCAGTCCTTGGTGAGTTGTCAGGTGAGTTTCTGACGAAACTGAAGATTTGTATTGTTCGTGGGTTGATGAGAGTTAGTACATGGAGCTTATCTGTTAGCAGGTCCGGTGCGCCGGTGGAAAAGAACTGAGGAAAAACAATTGATCTATCTCTCTCCTAGCCTAAACTCCTCTCATCTTCTCCTCCCAACTTATCCCAAAATCATCTCTATTTTATCTCAGATTATTGTCAGATCCTTCCAGGGTCTTGTCATGAGTGCATGTGTTTACTTCTGAACTTGATTTAGACATTGGAGAATATAGAATGGAGATTGGACTGTAAATTGGCCAATTGGGCTTAGGGAGTGTGGATTTGTGAGCCTAGAATTGATTGAAATTTGTTGTTTTTTCCATGAAATTGAGGCATGAATAAATCAAATATTGCATTTTTTTAGAAGTAAGATGCAAAAAATAGCATTACTTCTGAAATTGAGCCTATGTTTGGTTAATTTATAGTCATGTATACTGAACTTTTTTTTAGATTTTACCGTATCGTATTAAATAATTTTGGCGATAAGCATGAGACAATTTTTTTACTAGGACTACCCTGGTTTCGAATCCTGGGTCCGCCACTGTGCCTCCGTGTCCTGTCGCGTTTATGCTCTGTTGCCGTGTCATTGCCCTCGCTCGCATCGTATTGTGCATTGGCTCCACGCGACAGCCCTGCACGATCGCTGTTCCGCTGCCGCTGTCCTGGTCCCGCCTAGAACCGAGCCATCCCATCCCGACACCCACGTCACGCTCCCTCTGAGCCTCGCTGTGCGGACGCTCTCGCCATTAAATGCAGCTCGGTCGAGTTTGGCCAAGCCGCCGAGGCCATGGCCGCTCCCCACGACATAACCGCGGCAAAGCACCATGCTACCCGCCTTTCAAATTCGTCGAGCCCAATGCCTCCCATGTTCGATTCCTTGCACTAGCAAGTAGCCTGGGAGACTAGCTAACAGCCTGAACCGTACTTAGGAGCAGGCGAGCATGGTGGATGGCCAATTCGGCGTTTTGCTTGTCACCGGTGAAGATCGCCGCCGCGCTCAAGAAATTGGGGTTAAGTCGATATGTCTCGGTAGAGCTTCGATTAGTGACTTCTACGGACTCGCCTTGACCTCCTCGTTCTCCTGCTAGCGTTAGATTCATCGGAGGCACAGCCGGAGACACGCTAACACGGGGATGCCGAGCTTGGAGCGCCGCCGCATGGTGTGGGCGCACGTGGCCAGTATTCCCCGGGCCTTCCCCAACTCAACCGGCTGCGCGACTAGCTTCGTGGTATGTCCCTTCCGCTCTCCCACAATCTCTATCGCCTCGATAGTTATTAGGTTCATCGGTACGGCTTCGTCACCGTCGCAAACATGTTGCTCCGGCCACCACCATGGTTGACTGAGCTAGGGAACCCTCCGAGTCCCCAACCACATCTCAATTTCGCCATGTTAGCCTAGGATGGTGGTTGTCTTCTCCGTGAAGCCACTATGGGCCCCGGTGCCTCAGCATGGCTGTGGTATGCCAGCGGGTGCCATGCCGCCGCGCGCGTAGAGTTGCCAAGGACGCGCGTGCTTGAATTGGATAAAATCCAGGGGGTTAAGTGTGAGCGTCAAGGAGAGAGGGAAATAGTGTTTGGACCGCGGGTTGTTTTGGTTAGAAGTGAAGGGCTTCTTTGCAAATGTTCTAGAGTACGCGTGCGGGACAGGCCAACTGGGCCATTGTTGTGCTGGCTGCGTCGCGCGCGGCCGCGCCCCATATTGGGCCGGACCTGGGCTGCTAGGCTGAAATGGTTGCCGCCAGCCCTTTTTCTTTTCCTAGGGTAATTTCTAATTTAGAAGCGAACTTGTAAATTCAATAAAAAAATTATGAAACCAATTTTGTTAGGTTCCTATAATCATGCTCCATCTGTTAGTATATTTAGTTCACATAGCTCTAAGGTGTTTCGAGGTTGCTTTCAATATTTTAACATGCCTTAACATTGTTAAAATAAGAACTTGTAGGAATTTTTGTTACAAAATGATGATAGTAGTAGCCTTGAAAATTTTATGGCAGCTTCATAGTATTACTATGTGCTCTCAGTAATTTTTGCAGCTTCAGAATAATTAGTTTGCTAAAAAAACTAATAAGCCCTAGTTATAATATAAATATTAAATCGATAAAATAAATAAAGCAACACTTTGGGTTTGTATAACTGAAATATTTAATGAGAATTAACACGTTGTTTGACAATATGGATAAGTGCTTAGTATGTTAGTCGTTGAGTTAGTTCGTTAGCTTGAGAGGCGTAATCCTAGTTGCGAGTTGCAGTTGCCTTTGATTATTTACGTTTCTACATTGCATTCACGAACATCATAATAGGAATGATGATGGTCTGTGGAGCCATTTGGCGTATCAGAAAAGATGGTGCTTCGATGATCGTGTCACGATGGAATGTTAACTTTGGTTATATCTTATTCAGGCAAGCTCCAGTGCATAACCCATATTATTCTGCACTTTATTTTATGCTTATGCATTATATATATATATATATATATATATATATATATATATATATATATATATATATATATATATATATATATATATATATTTGTCCCATGAGTTTTACTAGTATGATAGGATCGTGTAGCTTGCTATGTTATAGGAATCCAGTAGAAGTCGAGTGATTACCTATCATTCACGAGAGATAGGAAATATATTATTGTTACTAATATCATATTGCTATCTGTTGTCATTTTTTAGCATCACTACTAAAAATAAAATTACTCCTACTAATAGTAATGACGCCAGAAATGATATTGTAATTATTAACTTGTCACTGTTACAGTAGTCATCTATCAATTAACCTTCATCTCTAATATTAAACTAGGTTGTCATCCCTAGTGAGAAACTTAGAAATGTTTATTGGTTCTATCTGGCATTACTACAAGAATAAAACTAAACAGGAATCTATTATTTCATTTAACTAAAAAGAATATAAAGATAAGAATAAAAAGAATTCTACAAGCGGACAGATAATTATACCATTGTACCATTTTACCTAGAGTATTACCATGTTGTCAATTTATAATTCTACCACTAGGAAGGTATGACTATGAATACAATAGTATTAATAATTTATGAATATGCATGAGAGAATGAACCAATATCATATACTCTACTCAAAACAGGGATAAGTCATAAGATAATAAATAAAGATATATAAATGATAAGTACTTGATCAATCATCATGATAAATAGTAACTCAGAGCACTCTAGTTAAGCAATAGGTTAAGTCCAATTAGAATATTAGAAAGATAATTCCTAGATAGTCTTACTAACATGTAAAATGCTTAGTCTAATTAATTATATCTAATGATCATAGCCAAATTATGTCACATAAGGATCAACAACTTAAGAAAGTTAAAAACAGAGTCCTCCTCTCATTCGAGATCGGGTTCTACCAACATCAATATATACGGGGATGGACTACAAAGGACTTAACGCAGCTATCACCTACGCGATCTACCACACATTCCGACATATAAGGGCATCCGAAGATAAACAAATATCTAAGCACCACGCTAACATAATGTCTATCACTCACCCATGGTCCTATAGGGTGAGCGTTATACGATCTTATGCATTGTTTTCATAATCTAGCTACACTGAATATAAAACTAGAGCAAACAATGAACATTGCTTTCAATGACACAAATGATATAAAGCTTAATATTGACATAAACATAGTAGTAACGATACAATCTCAATGAAATAAAGAAATAGAGTAAAGTACAAAAGATATATCAAACCACGTTCTTGCCAACGTCGGGAATCTAAGTGTTGCTTGATCTCCCTCTAGACCTAATCTAACTATCCTAAGCTCTAATCTTGAGGAACTCTGAGGAACTAGGGTTGGCTCTAGATGAATTGATCTTCAACTGAATAGCTTGATAACTTGATGCTTCAGGGGGTGCAGGGGTTCTTATATAGCCCTAAGGGTTGAACATAAGCCCTTAGATCAAACCGACTTTGACGTAGGGTGGAGATGAATCCTAGGAGGCGGTGGAGGAATACTCCAGAAGCTCATGGAGGAATCCCCTCATAGGAGGTCGGGCAGCACAAGGGTGGGGCCGACCGGCCCTACCTGGCAGCTTCTCATCCTCCTGTTCGTTTCCGTGCCTTCTGATGTCTTCTATAGTCTTCTAGTGTATCCTTCATCACGATCAAGTTTCGTCATTTTTCTTAATTAGGTCCCCCTTCCTACATTTTCTGGAATAATCCTGCGGAAAACAGAGATTCACGAAAACACGTGGAATTTGTTAGTTTAAACCCTAGACCTATGTATATTCTTATACTTGAACCATTTCTCTTGTTTATTCACATATAAAATGTTGACGTTATCCACCGTCAACACTATCACTTGCAATATAAACATATATGGATAATTATTGGAGACCGGGCGGGATTGTATTTAGATTGGATTTTTCGGCTTGGTTGGCAACTGAGCGAGGCTCAGATGCATGTGTCCCGCCTGCATCAATTGAGGACCGTCCGTTGCTGTGGATGGCAGTCAGGTCACAGACTTTATTATCCTGAGCACGTGCTTACTTATGGGAGCGGAAAGACTTGTTACTCTCTTGTCATGAGTTCTGGCTCTTTTTGGACCGGCTGTTAGGGGTGAATTATTGGGTTGGAGGTCTAAGCACTGCACTGAGGCCGGGCCTTAGGTGTTGGTGGCTTGGAGTTCCAGTTTGGATGAGGACCTGGACCCCCTGACAGGAGTGGAACGGGATGGTCTTGTTTGTGCCTGAGGTACAAGCAAGACGTGTGTTTTATGGGTATCTAGCTGGGCTACATTGATTCACAAATCGCTGTTTTTACATGACGGTACGACTTGGCTTTATCTGGCACCGTAGTAAGAACTAGAATATGAAAATGGTAAAATTGATTCTGATTGCTTACCTCATGCTTGAAAGTAGCATAGGTGCTTACATAGAATAGACAGTTAATGAACTAATGATGACTGCTAATAAAATTATATATAAGGATGTATATTTAGTAATGCTTTCTGCAGATGCAATAACCCACAAGACAGAAAGCCTTACATATCCTTGGAGTCTTTTATTTTCTCCTGAGGGGTAAGTCTTACGGAGTACAATTGAGTACTCAGGGTTTGTTCTACCCTGTTGTAGGTGGCAGGTGCTGACAAAACTGACCATGTGTGTGGAAACCTCCTGGTGGGATCGGCGAGGATTTCCTTTACGTTGAGGATGCATAGTTTATTTAAAGATCCACAAAATGTTTTACGAAGAAAACTCATAACCTGTCATTATTTCCTATATATAAAAGTTCATCATGTTAATGTTTAACTTGTCATTAAATGATTTTTATTTTTGCTGAAACTCTAATAACATTTTATATTCAGCTGTTATAATCAACTAATGCAATACCTTGATGTTGTATTAAAGTGGTGTAAGAAATGACTAGGAATGTTGTAAGCTTTACTCTCTTATTTATGATCCTGATGAATAAAGTGGATTTTTGAGTTCTCTCTTATGGTGTGCTCGACAGAGCTGCATAGTTTATCGCTCTCTGTGTTACTTAGTGTCTAATAGAAGACAAGTGCCTCCAGAAGGTCATTAGATTACGCGGTTCTGCCACATAGGTGTTTTTGTAAGTGTTTCAGACATATGCTGCAAGTGTTTTAGCTATTTCGGACGTACGTGGCAAGTGTTTCATCTGAATGTTGCAAAAGTAGATCGGGTGTTGCACATATTGCAATGCGTGTGAAAAGCGGAGGGGACGCGAGCGGCACCCGCGAGCAGTCTGGCGGCACGGGCCGTGTGTGAAACACAGGCACGGGCAAGGCCGTGCTGGCGCGGGCATAGAGTGTAGACGCGTGCGGGAGACGAAGTGCAGACGGGGGTGTCCAGACACGGGCATCTGTCCATACATCCGGGCACTAGCACCACTGTATCTACCATACCATTACCAGAGAAGCCATCGAAACTGAGTGCCAAAAGAATTGTGACTACCCCAGATAATCCTTTGGGACAAAAAAGAGCCACTCACCAGGATATCAAACAGTGCGGTGGCAGAGGCTAGTGTGCAAACAACGCACACATCAGATAGTCCAATGCTGGAGAAATGAACATGCACAGGATATAGGAAAAGCGCAAGGTTGTGATAGTATGAAGGTCGATCAGAAGCACTCGAACAATCCATTAAACAGCATCAGGTATAGCAGCAAAAAGAACTATGGAGAAGGGAAGATTATTGAGGATTCAGATATACTCCACACACCAGATGGTCTAGCAAGGAGAGGTGCATGTTTCATCGGACAATACACCAAACAAAGAAAAACAAGTAAGCAACAGTGCCTGGATCAATGAGTGCATCACACTAGTACAGAAACCCTTTTTAGGCACGCTCATATTACTTTCAAGAACGGTCTACTTAGCAAATTGTTTGTAACCATCCTTGAGAGCAATATAGCTTATAAACCACCCACAAAAATATATTTTTAGAGACAATTCTATTAAATAAACCATCACAAAAAATGTATATATTTTTAAGAACGGTTTGTTTAAGAGAACCGCTTCTTAAATATGATTTTCAGGGATGGTTGCTTATGTCAACCGTCTATGAAAAATAGGTGATTTATAGAGATGGTTGACTTAAGTCAAGCGTCTATGAAAATAGGTGATTTCTAGAAATGGTTGCCTCTAGTCAAGCATCTCGGAAAATAGGTGATTTCTAGGGATGGTTGACCTAAGTCAACCACCTCTAGAAATCGATTTTCAAAGATGGTTGACTAAGTCAGCCGTCCTTAAAAATAGCTAGAGCACAAATGAATTAATAACTTTTAAATGAAGTTTGATGAAGACAAAATTTATATCAAAATTATAGAGCTCGATAAGATCTAAAACTTTGTAGTTGATGAAATTTCCATTCGAGATCGTTTAAGGACCTAAATCTCCTGTCAATATTTTCAGATCTGATGAAGTGGACCTTACATCCCGAAAGCACTGGGCCTAATAAAGTGGCCCAAATCAGCTCCTCTTCTTTCGGTAGGCCCAAATCACCAACGAAAAATGTTCTGCGGAAACTCTCTACTTGATTGATAACCACTGCCATGACGTGGTTGTCGTTGTCTACGTCAGAATGTAAGACGTATATTTTTTGTATAACTTGTTTCTTGATGCCACTAATTCCCTCCGTATCTTGATGATCCACCGTAGTCCACAAACATTTTTATTGTTGGGTTTAGGCTTAATCGAAAATTGATGGCGTTTGATCTAATTTTTTTTTTTTCTGTGGTAGTGTCTTCTAGGAACTTTACCAAATAGTTAGTCAAGGAATGAAATTCCAAGCTCGTGTTCATCTAACCCAAAAGAGAAATTAGTGAAAATAAAAGAAAACAGACTTTTTTCAATAGAAAGTTTCAAAAACTGGCAAGTTACTTGAAAACAAAGTGGTTGTTTTAGTTGGTTTATAAAAACGGTTTTTATAGCTTTTGTGAAAAAGTTTCTTTCAAAGCTGGGCCTTAAGCTCTAGGCACATGATCAATTAGAGAAAGGCTAGCGCCCGGACGTCTGGACGAGAGCTAGTATCCGGACGCCCGCTTCACTTAGGGGTCCCACGCCGCTTCGTGTCCTGTGCCCACTTCGTGTTCCGCATCGCTCCGTGTTCCACGCCCGCTCCATCTCGATCTACGTCCACACAGTTTCCCGTGCCTCTCGCTCACGCCCCTCTACACGCACGCACATGTAGGCGGCGTAGCTGTTGTAGATGGGGTCCACTACAACATGTGCAACATTAGATCTACTTTTGCAACATCTAGAGGAATTGCAACATACGCCTGAAACAGTTGAAATACTTGCAACATACGTCTGAAACACAAAGATAACACGTGTGTAGCCATTGCAAAACATATGCAACATCTAGATGAAACACTTGCAACATTTGTGTAAAAAAATATGTAACATCTAGATAAACCACTTGCAACATATACGTGAAACATATGCAGCACCCAGACAAAACATAGGCAACCCGTCTGAAACAGCTAAAACATTTAGAATAGACGCTTGGCCATTGCAACATATGCGATATCCCGATCTACTTTTCTAGATCCAAATGAAACACTTGCAACATGAATGTGAAACATTTAAAACATACGCTTGCAACATCGCGGAAGGAAGGGAGCGCGAGGTGCAGCCGGAGAAGCCAACTCTAGGTCTAGCCACTCTGGATCTTGTGATGTCGCAAGCTAAGGTCGAGCGTTGCGACGTCACCGGCGTAGACAGTGGCCATGACCTCCTGGTGAGGAACGGCGGCGTCGGCAGCACCTCGGCGTGGCGAGGGACGGGGCACGGCGCACAGGGGCGTTGGCACGACGCAACGAGGCAGAGTGGACGTGGCGGGGGATGGAGCACGGCGTGGCAACAGACGTCGCGTGGGCGTGGGATGGGGGCGCCACCGCGAGGCAGCTTGGGGCGGGCGGACGGTGCGGTAAGCCGCATCGAGCGAAGCGAGGAGTTGGAGATTTATGTCGGCTATCGCAGTGTAGATGGAGTATAGAGGAGAGAGCGTAGATGGGATTGTTGGGCCGGTCAATGTGCTGGTGCGAGTGCGGAGCAGAGCGTCCCATTTAAGGATGAAAACGGTCGGAAACGGTCGAAACGGACTTACGATATAGAAAAACGAAAACGGTCGGTTCGGGATATTTCTACATTTAGCAATTAAAGAGTACAAAAAATGGTTAAAAATGGTTGTGAAACCAATTGAAACTGACAATTTTTCATGTTAAAAAACGGTTCATTATATAGAAAACGACAACGGTCAATTCGGAATATTTCTGTTCCGTTTTCATCCCTAGTCCCATTTATTAAGATTCCCAAATATGTTCCGTAGCATTACCGGATCAATCAGGTTGGGCAGGTTGGTCGAGCAGAGAAATATCAAGCTCGCGTCGATCGATCTGTCTATCCCAAAAGAGGATGTGCGTGTGGATCATGGACGTAGACGTCAGCACCTTTTCCTGCCACAAATCAAACATGTATTTCAGTGCATCACCCTTCCGTTCTCTCTCGTCGTCCCTCGATCCGACCGAGGGATAGGGACCGTGTGCGTGCACAGTGCACTACGAAGAGGCTGACTGGCCAGGCCAGGCCACGTAGCGCACAACGCAACAAGCTAGCTAGCCTCCGCCGCGGCCGGGCGGTGCCGATGTGCCAGCACCTACGAGTTGGTTCCAGGAGAGCTCGCGTGCACGATCGTGCATGGCAGGCCGGCGGAACGCATCGCCACAAACGCGCGCGAAGCACTAATTGAGGCAATGCAACGCGCGCAGCACCTTAGCTGCACGTCCAAAAAGTTACTACCAACATTTTCTCCGCGACCGACTTGTGCGCCGGCCGTGCCCACATCACGGCGTCACGCTCACCACCCGAAATGGATCCAGGGGAGGGGGAGCACACATCATCGATCAGCTACTCCACACTGATGAGCGGCGCGCTACCTCAGTTCGGGACTTCACAGCCGGTTTAAACTCTCCCTTCACTGCTGGATTTTAAACCATTATTGATGAGCGGCGCGCTACCTCAGATCGAGTCTTCACTGCCGGTTCATACTCTCCCTTCACTGTTGGATTTTAAACCATTATTGAGCATTTTGGTGAAAAACGGCCACAACAATGGTGAAGAAGAGGAGGACGCAACAATGATTGTGCTTGGGATGGAGGAGAGGAGGGAGGAGAGGGTGATGGCATTCGTACTGTAGTATATCGCTGTCAGCTTTTGGCTTAAGCCAGCAGTGAAAGTCCACATCACTGCCGGTTTGTGGCTTGAACCGACAGTGTGCCGGTTCCAGCCACAAACCGGCAGTGATGTGGATTTTCATTGTCGGTTTTTGGGACCCCAATCATTTTCTGACTTTGAAGCCCAGAACCGGCAGCGAAGAGTCATGAACGTGGTTCAATAGAAACCGGCACTGAAGGCCGATTCTACGGTAGGGCGAAAAAGGCAGCACCAAAGCCAAACCCGGAGTCCTCGGCATGTACCACTTCCTTCTTGTCTTGCAACAAAGAACGCTACCACTTGAGTGTCACCATTTTATTTAAAATATAAACCAAGCACAGTTATTGGGTGTGCGGTCAAATCGTTAGCCATGCCAACCTTCCGTAATCTCCACTAGATTGTGCCACACTGCCACTCCACCAACTTAGCGCATCCGCAAAGCTGTTTTATTTTGCTGCAGACAGCGAGTGGTTTGGTAGGGTTGACGTGCGTGCCTCGATCTCATCCTCATCCGCACTACAGCAGAGAAGGACATCACTGGCGGTTCAAAATCCCCCTTCACTGGCGGATTTTGAACCGCCATAACCAACTCGGCAGTGATGAGCTGATCACGTCACTGCCGGTTATGCCAAATCGGCAGTGATAGCTCATGTATCACTGCCGGTTCGTGTTACAAACCGGCAGTGATACTTGAGCCATCACTGCCGGTTGTTTTAACCAACCCGGTTGTGTAGATTATATTATCACTGCCGGTTTTCTTTGAACCGGTAGTGATATACTTTTCACAATTTGCATTTTAATAATTGTTTTATTTTTATTTCGAGGGGAGGTGGTGGGGTGGGAGGTCGGGGAGGTGGAGGTGGTTGCTATCGATCAATTTGATATCGATGTGAAGGTGGTTGTTGATCAGCGACAATACAAACCCATCAACATTTATATTACAAAAGTTTCAAAAAAAACTTTAAGTATCGAATTAAGAGTCGCGTTACAATAGCCTATCAATGTGGTCTCTTCCGTACTGCGCCTTGTACTTCTTAGTCCTCGCAATGGAGAATGATCCTTTCTTGGTCAATATCTCGTCCATCACAAACCTTGCTATCTCCTCTTGAATTCCTCTCATCTCAAAATCTAGCAACTAGTTGTGATTGTTTGCTTTGCGCTGTAATTGAAGCAAGATGATATTGAAATGCACAAACGTAAGACAAAACAATAGAAATGGGATGCCTACGTACCATGTCATCTCCCTTATTTGTTTTTGCGCCAAAGTATTTTAGCATTGCCCACATCACATAGAACCTGCATTCGTTGTTCCCCATCGGTTGATCTAGGGTCTTGAGATCCTCATTATACTTTACACTGAATGGGGCACTCCATTGCTTTTGCATCTTGCTATCGAGATTTTTCCAATTAAGTAATGCCTTCATTCTATGTTACATTGTAAATGAAGTGTGAAGACCGAGGACATTACAATATCCTATGTGATTAGAAAGTGTTGTGATATTGGGTTCACTTACTTATTCAGCACTTTGACTAGGGGGTCGATAAGAGAAAGTGGCTTTTTCTTTGAGTCCCACACCTCGATATGTGAATCTTCAAGATAGATATCTACGAGGATGAAATGGTTGCTGCAATCACAAAGTCCATGTTATTGAATGACATATCAAGAAAAGAAACACTAAAATAAGGGTCGAGAACACATACTCGCAGTTGTAGGGTAGGAGTACGTTTGTTTTGTTGTTTCTGAACATCCTTTCAAACTCAATCTTCAAACTTGTTGGTACATAGTCATCTTCACTAGGGGTGGTGCATGTTGTCTCATTTACAAATATGGGGTCCAAGAAGTCTATATTGCTCAATTGCTTCTTTAGGCACCATTTTGCCATACACCTGCATAATAAACATATGATATATTCAAATACAAATCACGTAGTTTATTATAACGTTGTGAGGGTAGGGTACTTACATAGACCATATCATCAAAATCTGCGTATCGAGCGAGCGCCGTTGGAAGAGCTGAAAGAGGTGTTCATAATAAATAATATGCACCGTTTCTTCAGGATGATTAAAAATCATTCCGGGAGGGATGCAAACTTCAAAACCGACACAGTCTCCGTTGGCAGTATCCAGGGAGTAATAATTATGCAACTGTCGCATGTATGTTGGCAAATCTCTATACTCTTGTTCGGTGGCGACCAAAGGATTGCCTCTTGAATACTTGTATGCGACCCTGGCTTTTTCAAAATCTCTCGTTCCGTAATACAACTCTGTGGCCATCTCCATGGATATGCCCATGTTGTTGGCCAAGTTCTGTATCTCTAGCAATTCTTTGGTGTGTATTTCTCTAGCTTTGATTTGATTACTCTCTTTGTTGTGTCGCCTTTCAAATTCGGTCTGTTGTCTCCACTTAGGTAGACTGGCTATTCGATTAAAGAAGGCAATGGCGACTTTCTTGCTTGGAGGCTCCACAGTCGGGTCCTTCATCTTACTCGTAATGCTAGCATCCACCTTCTTTTTACTTGTCTGGGGAGCATTACCAACCGAAACTGATGACCTCTTGTGTTGCGAGGTCGAACCTGATCGCACTTTGGATTTTCGCGGAGGAGGTGGAGGAGGTAGAGGAGGTGTTTTCTCCTTTGGCGGTGGAGGAGGTAGAGGAGGTGTTTTCTCCTTTGGTGGTGGAGGAGGTGTCTTCTCTTTCGAGGCAGGAGAGGGAGAATGAGGATCTTGCAGAGAAGAGAAACCTCTTGGCGGCGGCGATGCCGATGATTCACTGTCATCCTCGTCATCCGAAGATGGCTGCTCATCCAGCTTGATGAAGCGTTTGCGCCAAGCCACATGAGTGCCCAAGTTGTGAACAAGACGCGGCCTATCTTCCTCCATTGGGAAATCAATGTGTATCTTATTATACTTCTTATCCAAGATCTTATCAATGCTGACCCTAGCATACCCGGGTGGCATTGGCTTGCCATGAATGATGCCGTCTCCTCTTGGAAATGCTTGTCCGACCGCCACCTTGTCTTTTGTCCACTGCTGACGGATGTACAACCTGACATTAATAGGTCCAGTGATGTTGTCCACCGGATGAGGAGCATTGACCTCTTCTTCGTCAAGCATAGGGGTCGAGCCGCAGCTACTGCGACCCTTGGGCACTGGGCTATTCAAAGTCAGGATAGGCTGCGGTTGTGTCGAACACATGGATTGCATAGCTGACATAACTCGTGCATCAACTTGAGCAGCTATCCGTGCTTCCATGCTATCTTCGATTTCCTTTCGAAACCTTTGGAGCTCTTCTTTTCTTTATGTTCTAGCCCTCGCCCGACTCCTATAGGATGAAGA
The DNA here is from genome assembly GCA_038087645.1 of Saccharum hybrid cultivar R570. Taxonomy (NCBI): domain Eukaryota; kingdom Viridiplantae; phylum Streptophyta; class Magnoliopsida; order Poales; family Poaceae; genus Saccharum; species Saccharum hybrid cultivar. The sequence goes on along the minus strand of JAQSUU010000627.1, from coordinate 398,459 downwards.
TTCACCTTCAAATGCTTTCACCCAAGGAACATTCCCGGCTCCTCTAGTGCGATCGGGGTGCTCCTTGTTTCCAAGTGCTTGTGTGAGCACGTCATTTTCTCTATCGGACTTGCGGTTACCTCTATTCACTTCCTCAGTTAAGGTTGAAATCCTTTGGAGGAGATTGCTGACGGGTTCACTACTGGCATTAAGGCTCCCGTCACTATTGTATTGTGCCCCCCTTGCGAGTAGGTAGTTTACTGATCTGGGCTGCCAATCGCTTGTCTGAGGCATAACGCCACGCTGCTCTAGTTTCTGGTCTTCCATTTCCCATTCCGGAATCTTCCTTACATAGCCACGCAATCCTAGGCGATGAGGATCCTTTGCCTTAAGCGAGTTTGCTCTATTTCTTTCTCTTGATGCCTTGGCCTCTTCGGATAGCTTGTAAGCCTTGAACTCCTCCCAGAAGTCTCTCTGCTTGTTGTATTGACCTCCCTCAAAATTTGGTTCTCTGTCCTCCTTGATTAACTTGTACAAGGTTCCCTTGAAAGTCTTGAACGAGCGACCCATGATTTCCTTGGCCTTCTTCTTGACTGTCGCCTCGTCATAGTCATTAGGAAAAGTGAAACACCCTTTTAACTTGTTCCAAACTAGCTCCTTCTCACTTTCTGGAACCCTCCATGGGTCATTCTCACGACCAATCCATTTCCTGTATTTGATCAGGATAAAGTCTCTTACAAGTGCCCTGATGACACTCTTGTATGGGCCTAATGCTTTAAGAGGCTCCACCGGCTCCCCTACTTGGTCGAACTCAGAGATGTGCCAATGTTTACTTGTTTGAGGAAGCTTTGTTGCACCACGCTTAGTCCTACTGGTACCCTCACCACTTGGCTCTTGCGGCGGAACCTGCTTCAAAATTCATAAATAAGTCCCCATCAAACTTATCTAGCGTGATTTCTTACTATCACGTTATTAGGTATGACCTAAGTTATTACCTCGTCTCCTTGGTCTAGCTGTAGATAATGGCTAGGGCTCTAATCGTCCTAATTGTTACCACCACCATTAGTTGGATCCTGCGGCACTCCTGTCGCAGTGCTCTCTGCTTGTGGGGTATCAGTAGTTCGGCGATGGGTGGTGAATTGGCGATGACGAGTCATGTTTCTGGACATGCATTTCGATAGGCAATTAAAAAAATAGAAACCTTATTTGCCTCTCAGAGCCGAGGGATACTACTGTCCTTCCATGTAGGCATATGGTAAGCCTGCTGGCAATCTATTCAAGGACTGCATTTTTTTGTTAGAAACTAGCAGTCTATTATTGAAGTAACATGGTATAAGTTTTCATTATTTGACAGTATTCCAGATTAAACACAGAGTTATCTTTTGATAATATGTGCCCCAAGTTATTTGACGGTATTCTTTGGTTAAAGTGCCTAAAGTTTGACCAAATATATTGGTAAAAATATTAATATATATGACACCAAATAAGTATACTACAAAAATATATCTTATGACAATATCAGGCTCCACATTCATATCAGCTATTAGAGCTTCTGCTTCCTCTAGTAGTCCTCCCCATCCTAACAGATCAATCATGCAACCATAGTGCTCAAGTAGGGGATCAATTTTGTATACTTGACGCATTATGTCAAAAAACTCTCTACCTTCTTCTATCAAGCCAGCATGGCTGCATGCTGACAAAACAGAAACAAAGGTTACACTGTTTGGAACTACCCCAGCTCTAAGCATGTCCTGAAAGAGCTCAAGAGCCTTCTTCCCATCTCCCTAGACAGTACAACATGAGATCATAGTTGTCCATGTAAAAGAATCCTTTGATTGAACTTCTTGGAACACAGAAAATGCCATATGGGCATTCTATCGAACACCTTATGGGCACTCACCGAGTAAGCAGGGGTGGCGCGCTCAACAGCGACGTGGAGGAGCTCCTCGCGGCGTCGGCGTAGCTGTAGGGGACGGCGGCGTTGAGGAAGCGGTAGGGGATGGTGTTGTGAAGGGCGGCGTCGGGCTGCGGCGTCGTGCAGTGCGCGTCGGGCGGCGGCGGCGTGCACTGGCGAACAGCGTCGAGCGCGTAAAATGTCGTGCACTGGCCTTGGAGCGCGCTAGCGCCTTATATAACCCACGCATCACTGCCGGGTGGTTATTAGAACCGGCAGTGATGTCCCATATCACTGCCGGTTCTAATAACCACCCAGCAGTGATGTCCCATATCACTGCCGGTTCTAATAACCACCCGGCAGTGATGTCCCATATCACTGCCGGTTCTAATAACCACCCGGCAGTGATGTCCCATATCACTGCCGGTTCTAATAACCACCCGGCAGTGATATGGGACATCACTGCCGGGTGGTTATTAGAACCGGCAGTGATATTGATTATTTTTAAACATTTTGGGTCCCCAATTGATCTCAAATGGAAAAGTTGTAAACAACAAAGTTGTCGAACTCATGAATGTTTACAACTTTTATTTTAGTCATTTCTCAATTTGAGAAAGTTTTATTAGGCATGTCTCATAAAAGTGCTCTGTCTCACACAAAGTTATGTCACTTTGTTGGAAACATGGCATCCGTTATATCAACAAAGTTCCAAAATAATAGTGGTAGAACTCATCAATCTCTACAACTCCATATGATCTCAAATTCGATGCAAATTACTAAAACAACATTTCATTAAGGATTACATAGTTTATGATATTCTAACTATGATGGCCTCATCGTGATCACTCCGGAGGTAAGTAGGTTCGTCACCCTCTTCAAGGACAGGTAGGGTAATGCCTGCCCCAAAAGGAGCCATTTCTTGATAACCTTTGTACTCTTCTTCGTCCGTCACTCCTTCAACACCGACAATCTTCCTTTTGCCTTGCATGACTACTTGTAGTCTTCCCTTTGTATTGTTATCCCTTGCATAGAAGATTTACAAAACATCCTTTGCAAGGACGAAGGGGTCATCTCTGTATGCGGTCTTGGATAGATCAACGGTAGTGAACCCATCATTGTCGGTGTTGATTTCATCTAGCCAGACCCACTGGCAACAGAAAAGAGCGACCTTCAACTATCGTCCATAGTCTAGCTCCCATATCTCATCAATGAAACCATAGTATGTTGCCTCCACCGTGCCGTATTCATCGTGGGCGTCGAAACGAACAGCACTATTTTGGTTGGTGCTCTTTCCATCCTGTTTTTTTTGTGTAAAATGTAAAACCATTTATATCATAACCTTGGTACATCATCACCGTAGTCGAAGGTCCGGGAGCTAAGAGATCTAGCTGACATCCCGTCACCATTCCTAGCCTGCGGTGTCGAAACCAGTCACCGAATTCCTCCTTATGTTTTTTCTCAAGCCAAGCATGTGACCTACCGATATGCTTACTTTGTAGTAACTGCTTGTGCTCATTAATGTATGCCATCACACCGTCGGCCTGCTAGAGAATAGCAAAGTGTGCTTGTCTGAAGGAAACCACTTCGACTATTTTGACAGCTTTCTCACCTATCGTTCCTTTGCCCCCTAGTCTTCCATCGTGATGAGATACTGGAACTCTGACCCGATTGATGTCCATATAATATGTGCAGAACTCAATGGCCTCCTCCGTTGTCCATCCTTCTACCATGCTCCCTTCTGGTCTGAATCTATTCCTAACATACCGCCTGAAAGCTTTCATCAACCTCTCGAAATGAAACATCTGGTGTAGGTACATTGGGCCAAGGGCTTTAATTTGGTCCACAAGATGAACAAGTAGATGTACTGATATGTCGAAGTAAGTCGGTGGGAAATGCATCTCAAGCCTGCATAGAATCTCGGTTATCTCCTGCTTCAGCTGGTCTAGCTTGGCCCCTTCAATGACCTTTTCAGAGATCGCGTTGAAGAACGAACACAACTTTATGATTGGGGCACGAACCTTGTCAGGGAGGATACCTCGCAGGGAAACTGGGAGCAGCTGAGTCATAATGACATGACAGTCATGGGCCTTCATACAACCATAGTTAAACTTAAGTTCTCTCATATTAACTAGCCTTTTCGGGTTTGCACAGTAGCCAGTTGGCACTTTGAGATCATTGAAGAAAGAAATAAGCATGGCCTTTTCTTCCTTTTTCAGTGTCCATGATGCCACCGGAAGTTTCAAGTGGCCATCCTCAAGAGTTATTGGGTGCAACTCCTTCCTGAGGCCCAGGTGTTGCATGTCCAAGCGTGTCACGAGAGAATCCTTTGTTGTTCCCCCGGTGTTCATCAACATGTTAAGTGTGTTACCGCACACGTTTTTAGTTATGTGCATTGGATCAAGATAGTGACGTACACTCAAAAGTAGCCAATAAGGTAGTTCCCAAAAGATTGATTTTTTCTTCTAGATACTACCGGCTGGCGCTGGTACTGCACCTTCCCCCTTCCCAAGGACAACATCTGTGAGTTTGCTTACTTGTTTAAGTATCTGTTTCCCATCTCGATACTTTGGAGGTCCACGTTTCTCAGTAGTCCCATTAAAATCTTTTCTATTCCTGCGATAAGGGTGATCCCTTCGTAGGAACCTACGGTGTCCCATATAGACCATCTTCTTGTTTTCTGGTAGATGTATAGCATCAGTCTCATCCAAGCACTCGACACACCCAGTGTATCCTTTTGTCTTCTCTCCAGACAAGCAACCTCGCCCTGGCAGGTCAGTGATTGTAGCGACAAGTATAGCCTTTATCGTGACATGTTCTTTTTTGTACTCATCCCAAACATCCTTCACACCCGTCTCCCACATCTGTAGTAGTTCATCGATCACTGGTTGTAGAAGCACATCGATATCATTACCAGGTTGTTTTGGCCCTTGGATTAGTAGTGGCATCTGGATGTATGACCGTTTCATACAAAGCCAGGGTGGAAGGTTGTATATACATAGCGTCACTGGCCAAGTGCTATGATTGCTTCTAACCTGGTCAAACGGATTCATCCCATCTGTGCTCAAACCTATCCAAAGATGCCTTACCTCTCCACCGATGTTCTTATAGAACATAGTGTTGATAGTCCTCCAGTCCGACCCGTCGGCGGGGGGCCTCAACATTGTATCTTTCTTACGCTCTTCGCCGTGCCAACGCAACAGTTTGGCTGACTTTGCATTTGCAAACAACCTATGCACTCGTGGAGCTATAGGAAAATACCATACGAAGGTCCCTCCTCTGGTCTTGCTTCCCTGATTTGACGGCCCTTGCTTGTATCGGGGAGCTTTACACTTGGGACACGCATCCAAGTCTTTGTATTTTTCTCCACGGTACAATATGCAATCGTTGGAACACGCGTGTATTTTCTCAACCTCGAGGCCGATTGGGCAAATCATTTGCTTGGCCAGGTAAGTCTTTTCTGGTAACTCGCTACCCTTCGGGAGCAGTTTATGTAGTATACCTAACAAGCTATCGAAGCCTTTATCACTCAATCCATTCGTTGATTTGAACTCTAATAGCATGATGTTGGCTTCCAGTTTGCTTATTGGGCAGGTCGGATACAATTAGGGATGAAAACGGATCGGATACGGACGTATATCACTGATATTGTATTTGTTTTCATATTTATGTCTGGATTCGGATTCGAATACGGATAATATAAAAAATGCCGGATAGGATACGATTGGATATTGACATCATAAATATGTGATTTAAATATTCGGATACGAATACGGTATCGGATATTAAATATCCGGACTCGGATACGGACGGATTAAAACCCCTCTAAACGGATTCGGTCTCGAATACGGTCGGAAAATATCCGTACCGTTTTCATCCCTGGATACAATGGTGTTTTTGCATCCTTTCTCATGATCTCTAGTTTTTTCAACTGTGTAGCACTAAGGAATCCGCCATGCACATCATGTAGAAACTGTGAAATGCCATCATTTTCCTCTGTGTCGTCAACTAATGTATTCCTAAACACATTATCGTTGGTAGGCACAGGTACTATGTAGCATTGGTAATCATCAATAGGCAGAAATGCGTTTAGGGATACGCTAGGCATGGGCACATCATCATTGTTTTCTTGTGCAACATTTTGACCAACATCCCCATGCAAAGTCCAAATCGTGTAGTCTCTCATGAACCCCCTGGTAATCAAGTGCAATCGTATATGCTCCACGTCGCCCCATTTTCTCGTATTCTTGCAATCTTTGCATGGACAGAATATAGGCTGTGAGTCCCCAGCATTGGCTCTAGCGAGCTTGATGAAATCGTCGATGCCCGTCAAGTACCGTTGGTCTGTACATGACAGATCGTACATCCACCCTCGATCCATGTCTGCACAGGTAAAATAGGCCGGGCAGAGGAAACATAGGAAAGTTTTAATAAGAAACAATTATTGCACAATATTGAAGAACAATTATTCTACTCCATGCAACATAAAAATGGAGACACTAATTTAAAAAAGACTAAATTTGGAGACATGATCATGAATAACAATGTAGCTCCAAACAATGCCCATATAAATTAAAAATCGCAGCCCCATAAAAAATAATTATTGCACAATATTGTAGAACAATTATTCTACTCCATGCCACATAAAAATAGAGACATTAATTTAAAAAATACTAAAATTGGAGACATGATCATGAACAACAATGTAGCTCCAAACCAGTGGCGGATGCAGGATGATAATCAAGGGGGGCTAAAAACAATGGAGATGTTGATTTGCATGAAGATTTAATGGTGATTTGAGATTTTTGCTACAGTGTTTCTAGTAGTAAATCAAGTCATTAGGGGGGCTGGAGCCCACCCAGCCCCCTGTAGATCCACCACTACTGCTCCAAACAATGCATTGTTTGGTGACACATGGGTTAATTTGCTCATCAACATTGTAAAAGAATCTACTCTACTCCTAAGAACCAATTATAACATCACATACTAACAATGCATTATAGCCATGAATTAGAAAAATGCTCTGTAGAAGAATGGAGAAATAAGAATGAGAATCAAGCATTATAGCCATCAAAACAAAGCTAATTAAGCAACAAAATCGAAGGAATGTAGGCTGGTTACTAACCTTAAAGCAAAAAGATCAAGCCATTCTTCCAAAACCAAGTGGTAGCTTCACGGATTTGGGCGACCGCAACATTGGAGGGAGTGGCCCAAACGCGCACCTCTGTTCTCGGGATAAAAGAGTGGAGGAAGAAGATGACGGCTACAACCTTTTTGTGCTGTCAGGCTCATCACTATCGGTTCTATCCTAGAACCGACAGTGATAGAATCAAATCACTGTCGGTTCTTGGCTTGAACCGGTAGTGATAAGTGGAGTTGTCATCACTGCCGGCGGGAGGCACAAACCGGCAGTGATAGTTGTCATCACTGCCGGTTCTCGCACCCCCCAATTATTTTCTGGTTATCAGAGCCTAGAACCGGCAGTGAAGGGTCATCACTGCCGGTTGTCCTAATTTCGGCAGTGATGTGACCGGCACTGATGACTGAATCTGTAGTAGTGCCGGTTGCTTATTTGCCGTGCATGCAAACACATGCATGCAGGTGGGATAAGGTGGGGGCATGCAGGAGAGCAAAAACACCTGAGGCCGCGTTCACTTGCCATGCATACCCAAAATATTTCCTTTTTCACCCGTCACATCGAATCTTTAGACGCATGCATGAAGCATTAAATGTAGGTAAAAAAATAACTAATTGCATAGTTTGTCTGTAAAGTTCGAAACGAATCTTTTGAGTCTAATTAATCCATGGTTGGATAAATTTTACCAAATAACAACGAAAATGCTACAGTAACTTTTCACCCAAATTTTCTCGACTAAACACAGCCTGAAGGAGGCTTCGTACTTTCGACGGCTGGTGCCTTTTCCCTACGTGAGTACGTGTCACTGATTTTCCTCCGGTCCAGCTATAGCATACACAACATAGGAGTATGTTGCCATGTTGGTACGTGAGAGGATATACTCTCTAGTTTAATCGGGTATTCGGGTGAGTGTGAGTGAGACGACGTCGTTGTTTTCCCTCTACCAAAAGTGTGCACTTCTAAGTTAAAAAAAAGTGTGCACTTCTTCGTGGAGTGGCGCCTCTTGCTGGTTTTAGGTGCATGATGAGCAGCGGCATGGGAGCGTGACGATAAACATATTGCGGCCGGTGGAGCTACAGGGGACCAGGCATGCATGTGTACAAACTTTTTTTTTTTAAATCGTGTGTGTCTCTATCTCACGAGATGCATTGGCCTTCACCATACACACATCAGATTTGGTATAAACCTATCGACTTCATATATTTTTTTGTGAGCATTTTACCTACGCTCCAAAATAACTCTCCATATCTCTATTCCGTTGCCTTCACGAAAGGACGCTATATTTCGCACGTGCAGTTGAGGTGACCTGAAGGTTGCAGGGACAGAAAAGATGATGGATATAGGCTTGGCACATGTGCTCTCATTTTTTTTATTTTTTCAAGAACAAATGGAAATGGTGTTATTCATTTAGTAAAAGCAGGTGAGTAGTTCTGTCAACTGCAAGACTGACTTCATCAATCTCAAGGGTTATCATCTTATTAGTCCCTTATTAGATATACTTATATATAGCTAGAGCGTATGCAAGAGTGCATTTATGGAGTGAGTATGTCAGGATTATGGCCATGTTGGGCATGGCTAGCTTCACCAACAACTTCATGAGATGTTTTTTTATCCAAATAACCTTTTTTAAAACCGTTTCATGGGTGAAACTCCTTTTTAATGTGCTCTCGTAAACAGATGGGGTGAGATGAAACTGAAAAAAGTGACTTATCCTAACTCTCTCCCTCAAGCTCGCTTTCCTAGGAACAGACTACCCTTATAGTTGATCAAAATTACATCAAATTGCCATTGGGTCCCCACGCCTGTTTCCTCACGCACCTTTCTTCCCCTTTCACACTTCTCTCTCCTCCCTCTGCGAGCACATGCGCCGTCGCCATGGGTGAGCCCTCGCCAGAACACGATGCCGGAAGGGAAGTAGATAGATCGGGAAGCCTAAAAGATGATCCAATCAGTGCATCATCGAGGTCCTTCTAGGGTTTTTTTTACCGACCGGTCACCCCAAACCGCCGGCCTCCGGTTCCGGTTTACCGGTCCGGTTTACCGGTAACCGGTCGAATTTGAATTTAAATTCAAACGCGCCTTCGGTTCGGTTTGTCACCGGTTTACCGGGCGGGTTTAAGCGGTTTACCGCTCGGTTTGAGTTTGGAATTTTCTTTTTTCTTTTTTTTTCCAAACTTCTATACATATAAATAAATACTAAACGAACTCGAATTTGAAAAATTTTTACACCATTGGCTTCTATAAATCATGAACTATTTTTAGGAATTTTTTCAGCATTTTTTGTTTTTTTTTCAAATTTTAAATTTGAATTTGGGGGCCTTAACGGGCCGGGACCGGGATTTTTTTTCTTTTTTTTTCAAACTTCTATACGTATAAATAAATACTAAACGAACTCAAATTTGAAATTTTTTTACATCATTGGCTTCTATAAATCATGAACTATTTTTAGGAATTTTTTCAGTATTTTTTTTTTAAATTTTAAATTTGAATTTGGGGAATACCTAACCGGACCGGACCGGACCGGAACCGGTCCGGCCCGGTTAGGCCGGTTACCGTGGTAAACCGCGGTTTACCGAGCGGTTTTTTTAACCCTGAGTCCTTCTATGCTCTTCTCCCACGGGTAGGTGGTGGTCCACCGCTTCTGGGACCAGCGGCGTTCCTGCGGCCAGCGGTGCTTGGCCCAACGTGGGTCCTGGCGCCCCGCGGCCGATGGCTCTTGGCCCGGCGCAAGTCCTGCCTCCCCAGTCCCCACCCCCCTCGACCGATGGCTCTTGGCCCGACGTGGGGCGCCACGCCCCCGGCCGACGTGACATGAAGAAGGCAACATTGCTTCCTAATTATTTATATTATTTTTTATTTTAATTTTTAGTTCCTATTCACTCACATATCACTGCTGCAAAAACGATTTGGAGCCACACCTTCTTTTTTTAGGGGCGGCTGTATATTGAGCCGCTTCTATAAATGGTGGCCAAATGTGCCGTCCCTACAAATCCATTTGTAGGGGCTGCTAGTATTATGAGCTGCCCTTATAAATGGTCCAATTTGTAGGGGCGGCTCTATATCCAGCCGCCCCCACAAATCGGATTTGTTGAGCCGCCCCTACAAATAGATGCTAACTAATAAAAATTAAGCGCTAAAATTTGAATTTTTTCAAACGACCTTGGATGAAGAAATCTCTAAAATAAAATTTGTAGATCTTAAAAAGTTATGAAACTTTGTTGTTTACAACTTTTTTTTTGTTTAAAATCATTTACTGTTTTAAAATACTGTTTGAAATTCAACTTCGAAATCATCAAAGAACTCTGATTTCTCTTTTTAGTCTCTGGCTAAAACTTTTAACTAGTCTTTCTCCCTCATACTAACTTTAAATTTGATGATTTTTTCTTAAAAATTTCTAAAATCATGCTCTATTAATTTATTGTGTTCTTACAGCTATTATTTTATCCATCTTTTCATGTGACTATGTTTTATCTATTTGAATTTTAAATTTTAAAAAATGGCAACTTCAAACGTCATTTTGGAACACTAAACAATTTCAGCTAAAAAAGTCATGAACATAAAAGTTGTAGAACTCATCAAGATCTACAACTTTTATTTTAGTCATTTTTTCATCCGATAAAGTGATAGTAACATTTTTCATAAAATTTACATATCTCTCATGTAGTTTCATAAAACTATAAGAGGGATATGTAACATTTGTGAACAATATTACTACCACTATGTAGGATGAATATATGACTAAATGACCAAAATAAAAGTTGTAGATCTCGGAAAGTTATGAAACTTCGTAGTTGACAACTTTTTGATTTGAAATCATCTTGTCAAGGAAAACTAGGTTTGAATTTCTCAAATTGAAATTCAAATTTTGTAAACGTCCTTGGATGGAAAAACAACCAAAATAAAAGTTGTAGATCTAGAAAAGTTATGAAACTTTGTAATTGACAACTTTTTCATCTGAAACTATCTGCTTAAGGAATACTATGTTTGAATTTCCAAAAAATTGAAATTTGAATTTTTCAAATGACCTCGGCTGGACAAATGACCAAAATAAAAGTTGTAAATCTCGAAAAGTTATGAAACTTTGTAGTTGACAACTTTTTGATTTCAAATCATCTTGTCATGGAAAACTAGATTTGAATTTCTCAAATTTGAAATTCAAATTTTTGTAAACGACCTCGGATGATGAAACTACCAAAATGAAAGTTATAGATCTCGAAAAGTAATAAACTTTGTAGTTGACAACTTTTTCATTTAAATTCGTTTAGGGGCTCAAACAATCAATTTATACTCGGTTTAGTATAATATGCGGGGAACAACAAGCCAATATAAACACAAGTGGGCATTGGGTGGAGTGGCTAGAGAAGGGAACACACATTTTACGCGAAAAAATGCGCGACTTGTAGCTTGCGAGCGCGCGACATGTGGCTGACTGGTGGCGGCCTCCCTGGATTAAAAAAAATCGTATTTTTTCGTCGGATTCACACATTTCTGGAAAATGCCGCCCCTACACATTATCAGCCGCCCTTAAAATCGGATTTGTAGGGGGCGGCTGGCGCCCCTACAAAACGGGGATTTGTAACCACCCCTTCATAGGGGCGGTTGGCAAAACCGCCCCTACAAAGGGTTATGAGCCGCCCCTACAAAAAACATTTGTGTAGTAGTGTATATTATTTTGTAATTCATATCATCCTATACAAACATACAACTCCAATTATTACAACAAGTCAGGTAGATAGGGAAATCTTGGACAATTGTCCTCTCTCAGCCATGTGTATAGTTGTTGGTAAAGCTATTTTGCCACATAATTTTTTCAAAACAGCTCAACGTCACCGAGAAAGCTACTCGTGAAGTAAAACTAAACTGTGCCAAACAGGGCCCACATGTCACGAAGAAAAAACAAATACCAGGGCAGTTGAGCATCGGCAGTATCAAACTATAGCACCTTTGACTAATTTATGCCACTCGAGTGTCCGTGGTACCCTGCTCATGATCTTGTCTAATTTTTCGTGTGCCCATCAATCAAATGTCGCTCGCGCTCTTTCCAGATCCACATCAATTCATTGGGTGCTTCCTACATATATCCACAAATACTTCAGTGTCCATCAATATCACGCCAACTCACGAAAAAACAAAGCAAAGTAGGTAGAAGTTGATATTTAAAAATATCTATTGATTTGTCTTGAGAATCAAGTTTTTGTGGACAAAATCGTGTGGAAATTTAGGATTTGGCCTAGTGTGTAAACTTCATCCACGAGTTACTATCCAGAAGTTACTAGACGGGTATCTTCTGTAATAGGAAGGTTCACTGCAATTAACTCGACCCTCGCTGGCAAAACCGGAGACTTGCAGAGAGAGACTGAGTAGTAACAAGCAGCTAGTCAGAAGTCAATGCATCACAATGGATGGAGATACATTGATGTGGGCACACGATCATGTTTGCATGCAAGAGCCTTCGTTGCAAAGGGAAAAAAAATGTTTGCATGAGCCTGACTTCATCATGAGATCATCAGTTTACAAAAACTTGAAAATAACTGTTATTTTTCTATAACAAAAATACTTTTTTAAGAATGTACGTGTACCACAAACTATATCTACAATCCGAAATGCTATGGTCCAGGCTCCGATCGTTCGGACGTTTCCGTTCGCGGGCCGCGACACCAGTTCAATGGCCCAACAGTCGTATCCTCTCGGCAACTCGCCTTGAACCATAGCCTGTTGTCTCCATTCTCCAAAAGGCTCTCCAACGCAGCGTTGCAATTGTGCTCCACAGTGACCGCGCTCCGCTGCATGGCCTCAGCGTTCTCCACAGTGTCCTTGGGTCTGCAGGCCGGCATCTCCACCACTCCTGAGCGTGGCTGCCTGCCTTCCTGCATCTCCATCGCGCCTCCTGCCCGCCGCAGCCTTCTCTAGCGCGCAGACCGCCTTCTCCACCGTAGCGGTGACAGCTCGCACCAGATCCATCGTGGCCTTCTATGGCCTTCTCCATCGGAGCGGCGAGCTCTGTGCCACTGACGAGCTCTACATCGGTAAACTCTACACGCCGATGAGCCTCCATTTTGCCAAGCAGCAAGGAGAAGTTACGCTAAAAGCGCATGTTGCAAAAGTATGTTTCAAGTGTTTTAGATGTTTCAAAGGGATGTTGCAAGTGTTTCATATATGGATGTTGTAAAAGTAGATCAGGATGTTGTGCATATTGCAATGGCTATACACATATGTTGCAAGAGTTTGTTCAAAATGTTTCATCTGTTATTTCAGACGTAAGTTGCAAGTGTGTTTATCTGGATGTTGCATCTATTTCACACATATGTTGAAATATTTTATCTAGATGTTGCATATGCTTGCAATGGCTTTCTAATGTTTGTCAGGTTGTAACACCTCTGGTGTTATGAGCTCAGTTAGCATCTTGGTTAAGGCCTGAGAAAAATTATCGTAACGAGTTCTTTGGATTTTAGACTTAAAACTCACAAGAAATGATAAACGAATCTTATGCGACTCATTTTTCGGTTGAGAGAAAAACAATTTTTATAAACAAAAATAAAATATAACTTGTGTAAAGTGCTTAAGTAAAGTTTGAAGAGTAGGTTATCTAGATGAACATGCAACTTTTATTTGGAGAATAAATATTGTTAACTAGTATTTTTGGAGCTCAAAAAAATCGAATTGGAAATTAAGATCAACTCTTTTTGTTAAGTCAGCAAACATTTGAACCTATGTTTAAAAGTGCCACTTTCGACGAATTATATTGAGTAAACTAATTAAATAGTGCCTTAATATTTTGTTTCCATAGGTTAGTATAACGTATGGACTATTGCGTGAGATAGTTGTTGGTTGGAATTAACAAGGTTTAGACCTTTTAAAAATTAAGACAACAGTGCTAATGACTGTTAGTTATAATCAAACCCTTGAAATTCCCAAGTCTGAGATGATAATAGACAATGTGTTTTGGCATTTAAATTCTAACTAAATTATTTAAATGTTAGTTTCATGTTTTTGCATTGTTGGTTGCTTCTAAGCAAGTGCTTAAGCATGGTGTAGATCGTAGTGGTGTGGACGTCACGTTGCTCTCTTAAAATTTATCCAAATTTGTTAGAACGCGTTGTGTACCTTGCCGTTGGTGCTCTGTTCATGAACCAACGTTCCAGAGACGAGCCTGCCTTGGCATGCTCCCATCTCCCTCTCTAGTTACTCTCTGATCGTGTTGACTGCCCCGCTTGGAAGCTGGTATGATGGGCTTTAGGTTAGTGGAATTAGTTGAACTTTAGTTGTGACTGTTGGCAAACTTGGCTTTGCTTTGATAGTAGTGCACGTCACCATTCACGCTCGTTCAGCTCGTGTCCACGGTCACCGCGCGCATGACCGCTATTGGTGCTGAGCCCTTGTCGCAGCCGAGCGATGCCGCTGGCAGCTCGCGCGCCTGGATGGGGCCGCGCGACGTCTCTGGTCCTGCCTTGGCTGGGCTCCCGCTGCTGTGTGGGTGTGCTCTGTCGGCCGGGTCATGCGCAGCCATGCCGATGCCACGGCAGCCACCTCGAGCCGACGTGGAGTTCGTCTCAGCCGCGTATTCCACCTACCCACCAAGTCGCCACCTGCCTCCGTTGTCCTGTCGCGTTTATGCTCGTGTCGCCGTGTCATTGCCCTCGCTCGCATCGTATTGTGTTTTGGCTCCACGCGACAGCCCTGCACGATCGCTGTTCCGCTGCCGCCGTCCTGGTCCCGCCTAGAACTGAGCCATCCCATCCTGACACCCACGTCGCGCTCCCTCTGAGCCTCGCTGTGCAGACGCTCTCACCATTAAACGCAGCTCGGTCGAGTTTGGCCAAGCCACGAGGCCATGGCCGCTCCCCACGACATGACTGCGGCAAGGCACCGTGCTACCCGCCTTTCAAATTCGTCGAGCCCAAAGCCTCCCATGTTCGATTCCTCATGCTAGCAAGTAGCCTAGGAGACTAGCTAACAACCTGAACCGTACTTAGGAGCAGACGAGCATGGTCGATGGCCAATATGGCGTTTTGCTCGTCGCCAGTGAAGATTGCCGCCGCGCTCAAGAAATTGGGGTTAAGTCGATATGTCTCGGTAGAGCTTCGATTAGTGACTTCTACGGACTAGCATTGACCTCCTCGTTCTCCTGCTAGTGTTAGATTCATCGGAGGTTGTGGGGGTATTAACCTCTATACCCCTACGGCTAGACTTGGGCTGGTCCAGACCAGTGGGCTCGGCCCAATCAGAAGACGATGCGTGGCCCAGTCGATCTGCTCGGCGTCCCATGCAAGGAAGGAAAGCAAACTTGGAGATCAAGCAAGATCCTGGTCGGTTAGAATATGGATCCTTATTCGGCCAGCTATGACAATTGTAACCAGACAGATTAGTTTCCATACATGTAACCCTGCTCCCCGAACTATATAAGACGGGCAGGGGACCCCCTCAAACGCATCTCATCACATCTCAATATACACAGCAATACAATCTGACGCAAGACGTAGGTATTACGCCCCCACAGTGGCCGAACCTGGATAAAATCCTTGTGTTTGTCTTGCATCACCATCTAGTTCGTAGCTTGCGCACCTGTCTGCCGACAATCTACTACCTTGGGCATACCCCTCGGTACACAGTCGACCATATCTCGTCGACAGTGGCGTGCCAGGTAGGGGGTGTGCGTACAGCTTCCCAGGCAAGCAAGGTGGTCATCATCCCCGACTCCGCGGTCGTGGCAGACGATCTCTCGTTCACCGTCAGCCAGATCACCTAGACCACCGGCATCAACAGCTTCACTGCCACTGCCACAGAGGAGGCACATATCTGATCTGCGTCGACCACATCTTCATCGGCTACGGCTCCAACCACGCTGGTAACGGCTCCGACCACTCCAGCAATGGCTCCGACCATGCTAACAAATCAGTGACCACTTCCCCGCTACAAAGGGAGGATGATCGACAACACTGACCTGATCGAAGCTATCGACCAAGTCGGCCATAAGCTCTCGCAAACCATGACTTTGGTAGACTCGATCTAAAATCAATCTACCGAGCAGGTACTTCTTCACCATAATAGATCTACCCAACCAGTTTGGGTTTGCCATCCAACATAGCTAGATATAGATCTATCTAGTGGTCACCGCTACTCCTAAAGGACGCACGGTACGCCTTCGCCCGGTTCCTACACCTGGCCTCAGGCTCGTTGAGTACCAAGCCCTGGCAGAGGATTGCCAGGCCCTCCCATATAGCCTGAGAAACATTGCTTCCGAGTACATGTATCGTACACCTCATCTGTTCATGGGTCCCATGGAGTGCGACCATGTTTCAGATTTGTACTTCCTAGATATACCTCGACCATCACCAGGCAACTTCATTAACATGGTCAGTATCCAGGAGCATCATGAAGGCTCGGTTCATACACTTCCTGAGGATGGCGACTCCAGCACCGGATCTACACGCTCTGTCTATACTGAGGTTGAACACCTTGAAGACGACGGATATGATCTGGATCTGTCGACGAGATATGATTGGCAGTCTACCGAGGGGTATGCCCAAGGTAGTAGATTGTCGGTGGACAGGTGCGTAAGCTACAAACTATATGGTGACGCAAGACAAACATGAAGATTTATCTAGGTTCGGCCTCCATGAGGGCGTAATACCTACGTCCTGCGTTAGATTGTATTGCTGTGTATGTTGAGAGATGTCTTTTGAGGGGGTCCCTTGCCCGCCTTATATAGTCCGGGGGGCAGGGTTACAAATCTAGAAACTAATCCTTTCTAGTTACAATTGTCATAGCTGGTCGGATCAGGATTCCTATTCTAACTGACCAGGATCTTGCTTGATCTCCAAGTTTACTTTCCTTCCTTGCGTGGGACGCCGAGCAGATCGACTGAGCCACATGTCGTCTTCTGATGGGTCGGGCCCACTAGTCTGGGCCAGCCCAACTCTAGCCATAGGGGTATAGGGGTCAATATCCCTATAGCTAGTCCCTGAGCACTATGCATTGTGATGCAACATGTCATCTTGACCTTCTCCGAACAGTGAGGCTTGAGTTCTTGATGTCTCTAACCAGTCAAAACACCATCCAAGCAGTTGTTGCAGGCGTCCGATCAGCTTGTAATACAGTCGACCACCGTTGTTACCGGAGAAGTAGGTTGTTAGAAGAATGTATGGTGCTCTTGAGAAAAAGAAAAAGATTTTCTTCCTGGTGAAGTGTGCCCACTTGTATTTCTGAAAAGAAATGTAAGCAGGGTAAACAAAGCGTAGGGGTCAAAATAAGCATATTCACCGCAAGGTGAAGTGTGCCCACTTAGTCCCCGAGCCTAGTAATAGGTGACGTAGGCACGTGGTGCTAGGGTCTAAAATGGACCTTCTTGGAAACTTGATATTGAGATGCATCAACAGGTGCATCGTACCGATGTAGTCCCAGAGCTTTTAGGAAGGCGAAGTATGAGCCTTGTAGCAAGGTCTTAAAAAACACTGATCCCTCAACTGTATGCGAGTCAAATTTCACACGTAGCCGAGGAAACCAGACCTGAAGCTATGGTCGGGGAGTGATCGAAACAGTCCCCGAGCAAAGCATAAGTCGTGGTTGACGAATCCCCAAGCAAAGTCAGAGAGTGATCAATGAGTCCCCCAGCGTGATCGGGGAGTTGATCGTGCTCGGTGATCTAAGATAGACTGGAGTCGTCAGACTAGTCCCCGATCGTCATATATCTCCAACACCTTTTTCCTTGCTAGATTTTTTTGGCCTGACCTGTTGTCTCAGAAGTCTTCCTGATGTGACGTGGCAGTCATGCTTTTATCTTGTCAATCACACTGTGGGCCGCCGTCTGTCAAGGCACGTTAATGTGGGCCCATCCGCATGGTAACCGAGGGAGCGCATTTACTGGCGCGGGTGCTGGTGAAAAAGTAGAAACTGCACGACGCATGCCACGTTTCATACGCACGATCCCCAAAATTCTCAAGGAGGTGGTACGGTGCGGTTAATGGGATAAATAGCTGCTATGCGGCCATTACCCATTTACACCCAATAGTCACCTTTGCAAACCAATCTCCTTCCTCTGCCAACCCGCATTCTGCATTTCGACTCCGTGGCCGCCATTAGCACTCCTCGCCGTCATTAGAAGCGACACGCTCTCTGTTCGCCAGCTAAGCCAAAACAGAGAGGCAAGAGAGGTAGAGGATGGCCAAGACGAAGGCGGCAAAAAGGGCCGAAGTGATGAGGAAGGAGTGGTGGAAGTCAAAGTCCACCAAATCGTCTATCAACGATCTCGTTGGCCTGGGGTGCTTCATGACAAGGCGCCGACGGAGATCCCCGAGGAGCTCGCTACCAGTGGGAGGTCATCATCGTCTGCCGCGAGAGCGACCATTGAGCAGGCGGTGCCTAGCGCCGACCAAAAGGAGTCGACAACGGTGGAGACAAACGCCGAGTAGATGGCATCCGAACAGGTGCCGACTAGAGCACTGGGCGTGGAACACGTAGCCATGGAGGAGAGGCAAGTTCCTGAGATGAGACAAGAAACACCAGAGCAGTCGGCAGCCACCTCGAGCACATAGGAGGGTGTTCTACCTGATGCCATGGCTCAGGGGAAAACTCCAATGGTGTTGTCAGAGCCGGGGAGCAGCCTAGGGCATGCTAAGGCCAGGTCAAGCCGACCATAGGAGGAGGCCGAAGCTGGCCATCAGCAAGAACAGCCGAAGACTGCTGAGGCTGCAGAGTCTGACAACGATGACTTCATCGAGGAGATTCAGGGGCATCCCCAGGATGGTCGTCAACATGTCTATGTGTGCATCAATGTGGGGATCATTATATCTGTCATAAGGAAATCCCCACGGAGGACGAAACAAGAAAAGTTGAGCTAGCGATGAAGCGGCTTATAGCCGAAGTACAGGTAAGCTACTATTTTGTACATTCGTAGACTAGTATTGTGATGCTTTTGCTAAAACAATTTTATGGTCGCCTTGCAGGATATCATGAAGATGGCAAAGTACCGTAAGCGGTGCTTTGACCAAATTGAACTGACGGTCAATGAGAACAAGGAGCTGGCAGCCGAGGTGGATTGGCTACGCGAAAAGCTCGAGGCCGCCGAGATGGAGAAGGCGGAGCTGGAGACATCTCGACGCAACGCCGTCATCCAGCTCAGCCAGAAGGAGCATGAGAAGACATGTAAGTTGTCTAGCCGTAACTTCCCGAGTACTAAAAAGTACTATGAATATATACTCTTGTACTGACCAGCCTGTTTGCAGGCCTGGCGAGTGAAGTAGCTTCCCTTCGAGAAGAGAACGCGCGCATGGTCTGAGAGTGCACCCGATTGACGGAAGAGAATAGCCAGCTGGCACAAGACCACGCGTAGCTCCTAGAGCGCTCTAGAAAAATAACCGAGGAGCTAAAGGCGAAGAACATAGAGCTGAACAGTAAGTATTGGTTGTCTTGATCTCAGGATGTTTCCATATGATACTGCCCTAACTGAATGGCTGCTCTGTAGAACTAAAGGTGAACGCGAAGAAGCACCTCGAAGAGGCTATCAAAGATCACGACGCCTTTTCATTGAAGACATGTGAGCTCGAGAAGGACCGAGATCTCTAGAAGGGTCGGTGCAACCAAATGGTGGCCGATATCATGCCAGTATTGGACCTGATCGACCCAGAGTTCCCGGCGATGGACACCAGAGCACCGCCACATGGTGTAATCGACAAGTGCCAACGTGCCTTGGGATGGCTCCATTAGTTCGTGAAGGAGGCCAGGGAGTACGGGGCGCCCATGTGCTCAACATGGTGCGCGCGCACTACCCGCTGATCAACTTCAAGCGATTCGAGCTAGGGTATCCCAAGGAGGTTGGCCTGAAGCAAGCAGATGAACTAAGGATCCAGCTACTTGACTTGTTGGCTTCAATAATGGACAACATCAACTTGTGTGGGACGTCGTCGCCAGCGGCGCGGGGGCCAGCATCTTTGAATCAGCTACCGGGAGCTGCGGTCTCGACCAGCCAGTCCCCAGTGCTAGAATCTTTGTCTGCGGAGCGACTAGAGGCTACGGTCCCAACCAGCTAGACCCCGGTGGCACCAACTTCCTCAGCCAAAGTGGCACCGCCACCATCGAGTAGTGAGAAGGCAAAGAGCAGCGCCGAGCCCGAGCCTCGAGCACCAACCAGCCATTAGCCTTTAGCTATAGAAAGAAAAAACAGTTTTAGATTATTGTAGACTTGTGCCTCGTCAGGCAAGCCTATAATAATGCACTGTTAAGACAATGTAAGCTTGTTATGTTTTTGGATGAAAAACATTTGAAGCTTGTATATTGTGTGGATGATAACTAAGTTAGAACGTATAAGTGTTCTGTTTTAGTTGTAGCAGTTGGGAGATATGTCATCCTGTGGAATCCGTACAGCTCTAGTCAGATCTATGGTCCAAGAGCGAGGCCCGAAGCCTGTTCACACGTAAGAGCACACAGGTCAGACCAAGGTGCGCCCGTCGACCACCCAGAGCATAGAGAGCAGGTCCCGTGCACGCGTGGGGAGGAGTCAGAGATGGGGCTGGCTCCGAGGACTCGAGAAAGAATGGTGGTCTATCAACTGGTCTGTTGTAAAATAAAAATAAAAAGTAATCTCCAGACAAACACATTGAGTGAATCGGAAGAAAACATATTTGCTTTATTGAAATAATCAAAGTACAAGAGGGGTACATATCTTTCTTTTTCAACACTTCAAGGGTAAAAACGCCTGAGCTTATCAATATGCCAGGAGTTGGGCAGCTCAGTGCCATCGAGATAAGCCAGCCTGTAGGAAGTAGGCTGTGTAACTTCTATGACTTCAAATGGTCCCTCCCATGGTGATGAAAGCTTGTGCATGCCGTCTTGATTCGTCTCCATTTCAAAACCAGGTCACCGACCACGAAGAACCTCTCTTTGACATTCTTGTTGTAATACTTGCGTAGTACAGTGAGGTACTTGGCAGTACACACACAAGAATCAAGTCATCGTTCCTCGAAACAGTTGACCTCAAGTTCTCGTGACTCATCAGACCTGTCCTTGTCGAAGTTCTCAACCCTTGGTGATCGAAAAGCGATATCTGCAGGGAGCACCGTTTCTGCACCGTAGACCATAAAGTAAGGAGAGGCGCCCGTATTGCGACTAGGCTGAGTTCAGAGACCCCAAACCACAGCCAGTAGTTCCTTGAGCCATCTGCTAGGCATTTTCTTGTTTTTATTGTATAGTATTTTCTTCAACGCATCGAGGATCATACTGTTGGCCCTTTCAACCTGTCCGTTAGCTCTAGGATGCACCACTAACACATACTTTACAACAATGCTCCTTTCATCGCAGAAGTTCCAGAATGTACTGTCAGTGAACTGAGTCCCTAGGTCTGTGATGATGCTGTTGGGGAGGCCAAAATGGTGTATGATCTGGTCGAGGAATTCGACCACTTTTTCTGAGGATGCCTTGGTCAAAGGCATGTACTCAATCCACATGGAGAACTTGTCGATCATCATGAACACGCATTTGAAATTTCTAGGGGCCGGCTTAAAGGGCCCAATCATATTCAGTCCCTAGCACGCAAAGGGCTAGGAGGCTGGTATGGTCTAGATCTCATGTGCTAGTACATGTATGCATTTTGTGAAAAACTAACACCCATCGCAGTGGCGTACCAGCTTCTCTGCATCGGCAACGGCAGACGGCCAGTAGAATCCTGCTCGGAAAGCTTTCCCGACCAGTGTTCAAGAGGCGGCGTGATTGCCGCAGGTACCACTATGAATTTCTTTGAGTAGTTTAATGCTTGCCTATTGAGTGATACACTTCATCAAGACTTCTTCCTTCGCATTCTTGCGCATAAGGGTGCCGTCGACTAGTATATATTGTTTGCTATGACGTATAAGGCGCTCATTCTCTGTTCGGTCAGTATAACCAGTTCCATCCTGTAGATATTTGATAAAGGGTACCCTCCTGTCACTATTATCAGTGATCGAAGGCGAAGTGTGTGTGGTCGGAGAGGATTCCGTAGTGATTGGAGAAGGAACCGTAGCCACCAGTTGCTGGTCTAGGGGCTTCTCGACCACATGATCTTCTTCTTCCTTGATTGACAGGTTGATAAGATCTTGGACGAACACTCCATGTGGGACTTTGGCTCGAGATGACCCTAACTTAGATAACTCATCGGCTGCTTTGTTTTTATCCCAGACCACATGCGAGTATTCGATGTCGTAGAACTTGCCTTCCAACTTCCTAATTTCCTTGCAGTAAGCGTCCATCTTCTCACTAGTCATGTCCCAATCTTTATTAAGCTGGTTTATGACTAGAGCCGAGTCGCCATAGACATACAGGCGCTTGACACTAAGCTCAACCACAATCCGTGTGCCGTGGAGGTAGGCCTCGTATTCTGTGGTATTATTAGATGTAGAGAAATGAAGCCTGAGGACGTAGCGGAGTTCGTCTTTATTTAGTGAAATAAAGAGCACGCCTGCTCCTACACCATCGATGTTGAGGGAACCATCAAAATACATCTTCCAGTATTCAGGTATCCCCTGATCGGGAGGTGCGCTTAGGTCTGTCCATTCAACTATAAAATCGACCAGAGCCTGAGACTTAATAGTCGTACGGCTCTGGAACTCTAGAGAGTAGGGGCGTAATTCCATTGCCCATTTGATGATGTGTCCATTAGCGTCCTTGTTCCGGATGATGTCCCCAAGCGGAAAACTGGTCTTGACAACCACCCGATATCCGTCGAAGTAATGTTTCAACTTTCAGGATGTAATCAGGATGGGGTAGATTAGCTTCTGAATTTGAGGGTTCCTAGATTTAGACTCATTGAGTACCTCGCTGATGAAATAAATGGGGCGCTGGACTTTGTAAACATGGCCGGGTTCCTCACGCTCGACCACGATGACTGTAGAGACCACGCGATCAGTGGCCGCAACATAGAGGAAAAGGGCATCGTCTTTCTGAGGAGCAGTAAGGACTGGTGGAGAGGTAAGGAACTTTTTTAGCTGTGTGAAGGCAACATCTGCCTCTTCCGACCAGACAAACTTCTTTGATGCCTTAAGCAATTTGAATAAAGGTAAGCCCTTCTTGCAGAGTCGTGAGATGAAGTGGCTGAGGGCGACCATACATCTAGTGAGCTTCTAGATATCCTTGATGTTTTTCAGGGGCTACATATCCAGAATAGCCTTAACCTTAGTTGGATTAGGGCATATGTCATCACGACTGATGACATTACCTAGCAATATACCTGACGAGACTCTGAAGATACATTTCTTAGGATTAAGTTTCCATTAGTACTCATTGAGAGCCATGAAAATCCGCTGGAGATTGTCGACCAAGGTATGGGCCTCCCTGGTTTTTACCACCACATCATCAACATAGGCTTTGACAAGGTCATCCTTTATCTCATTTTAGAGATAGATCTAGATGGCACGCTGGTATGTGGCCCCCGTGTTCTTGAGCCCAAACGACATTGTCATGTAGCAATAGGCACCGAAAGGCATGATGAAGAATGTTTTGATCTGGTCGTCCTTGTTGAGAGCGATCTAGTGATAACCAGAGTAGCAATCGAGAAAGGACAGTAGCTCACAGCCAGCTGTTGAGTCAACGACCTCATCTATGCGAGGTAAGCTGAAGAGGTCTTTAGGACAGTGTTTGTTGAGATCAGTATAATCGATACACAATCTCCATTCATTATTCTTTTTGCGTACAAGTACCGGGTTGGCTAACCACTCCGGGTGATACACTTCTTTCATAAATCTGGCTACTAAAAGTTGTGTAACTTCTGCCCTAATAGCCTCCTTTTTGTCATGAGCGAACCGTCATAGCTTCTGATTGATAGGCTTGGAGGTCTTTGAGACATTCAAGGAGTGCTCGATTAGGTGCCGAGGTACACCGGGCATGTCTGCGGGTTTCCACGTGAACACACTTACATTTTTCCTCAGAAACCTGACGAGCGTGTCTTCCTATTTGGGATCCATATTGGCCCCGATATGGGCTGTCTTGCTGGAATCACCGTCGACCAGCTAGATCTCCTTGTGGTCCTTCGACTTGATATTCTTGCGCGGGTCTTGTAGCTCTGGGATCTCTAGGTGGTTGGTAGGAGTCTTGGTGGCATTGACCAAGGTCTGCTCCATGCGGATCGAGAGGTCAGTGGCTTCGACCACTTTGAAGCTTTCCTCTTCACAGGTGTAGGCTGTGTAGACATTTCCTCTAAGAGTGAGGACATCGTGCTCGGTAGGCATCTTGAGCACCAGATATGAGTAGTGTAGCACTGCCACGAATTTGGTGAGCGCTGGTTGACTGAGGATGGCGTGGTAAGGACCATTGAAGTCCGCAACCACGAAGTTGACATAGTCGATGTGGAAGTGTTCGGCAGTCCCAAATTGCATAAGGAGTGTGATCTGCCTGAGAGGTATAGAACTCTATCCGGGGAGAACACCCCAAAACTATGCCTCATAGGGTTTGAGATCAGCCTGGCTTAGTTTTAGAGCGGGTAAGCTGTTACAAAACAGGATGTCGATGGAACTGCCACCGTCTATGTGGACCCTCTCGAACCGAACGCTGTTGATGCAGGGATTGAGGGCGAGGGAAATTGACCAGGTTCAGGAATTACGGCCCACCGGTCCTCACGGTTGAAGGAGATTTCTCGGTGAGACCAGGCTAGAAACCTGGGGTCGATAATGAGGCTGTCAACATCAGTGACGCACATGCAAGCCCGTTTGAGCAATCGGTGCTCGTGTTTGGACTCTAGAGACACCTTTCCACCGAAGATGGAGTCGATGGTTTTGGTGGGAGCGACGTTTAGATGACAAGGATCCCTATCCTATTCGTCATCATCGCCATCACCATCTCATCATTGTACATCATGGTCAGCCCTTGCAGCATCGTCGGCAGCGAGCTGCTTTTCATAGATGTTCTTGAGGAAGCGACAATTCTCCATGGTGTGATTGGATTTGGGATGAAGCTGGCAGGGACCCTTTAGGGCCTTATTGTAATCGTCCTGGTAGTCATGGCGACCACTTGGCTTCTTAACTGCGTTGACTTCATGATTGTCCTCGCGAGGACGCTTGCCTCTAAAGGCGTCGTGGCGGTCACACCGCCGATCACGGTTGTCTCGGTGGTCACGGTTGTCAATGCACCGATCATGATCATCGCGGTTGTTGTTCCAACCACGATCATCATGGTTGTCGTCATGGCGCGGTGGGTGTTCGAGGCGTGATGGCCCTCCCACGTCTTCCTTGATTATCTTCTTGGTGTCATCTGCTTCCGCGTAGTTTTTAGCGGTAGCGAGCAACTCGGAGACTGTGGTCGGCTGTTTCTGGAGCAGCTTGCTTCTGAGGGCATCGTGGTGATGGAGGCCCTTGTAAAGGCCAAGACTGCCTCATCATGAGAGATCTTGGGGATCTTGAGGCACATATCCGAGAAGCGTCGGATATAGTCACGCAACGGCTCATCCTTGTGGTCACGTATGCGCTCGAGGTCATACTTATTGCCCGGCTGGTCACCCGTGGTGATGAAGTTATCGATGAAGGCCTGCTTGAGTTGTGCCCATCTATCGAACTGGTTTTCTGGTAGGCTCAAGAGCCATTGATGACGTGCTTGATCAAGAACAACTAGAAGATAATTAGTCATTACGTGTTCATCGCCTGAAGCTGATCGGACGGTGATCTCATAAAGTGTGATCCAGTTCTCAGGGTTTTCCTTGCCATCATACTTCCTGAGCTTTTTGAGCTTGAAGTTTTTCAGCCATATGACTTGTCGAAGATGACAAGTGAACTATTTTAGGCCCGGAGGACCGTGCTTAGTGTCGTATTCGATGCGACGGATGTTCTCATAAGCTTGACAGTCATTAGCATGGCTAAGGATGCGACTGCGGGCGTCACGTGGAGGGAGTTGCTAGCGGAGATGGCGGTTGGGGCCTTGATTCACTTCATGATCTCGATTATCGCGACGATTGCGGTTGTTGTCCCGATGACCATGACCACCTCCATGAGCACCGTCACCGTCACCACCGCTATGACCACCATTGTCGCCGCTGCCGCCACCACCACCGTTACCGCCGCCGTCGCCGCCTCGAGGGTTGAATGGGGGTGGACCATTGCGCGGATTAGATGGTTGTTGGCGACTTGGGTGTTCTAAAACACGATGACTCTGGCTAGATGCAATTGACGTGCTCAAAGTAATCTGAGCTCGTTTAGCTAGCTCGACGGTTTGGCCCATAGCAGCGATCAAATGTGCATGAATATCTTCGTGGACCTGCTGGATTTCTGGTTGGTCAGGTAAGCAGTCCAAGTTGGCCACAGCGACAACCACGTTGGCACTTGGAGTCCTGAAAACTTGCTGCTCACCAACCCTGTCAAAGGCATTGGCTAGATCTCTTGGTCAGGGTCCCCTTCGACGCTCTTCTTCTTCAGCCTCCTGGTGATGGCGTTCGACGCGGCCGGCGTTGCGCAGTTCACGAAGCTGCTGTTGCTCGTCAGTTTCTTCCTCGACTATGGGTTCGTTATTGCTGACGTTGAGCACCATGTCGCCACATCTCGATGGGAACCTGGGGATCAGAGAGAAACCCAAAGGGTACGGTAATGGATCCAGATCGTATTCTTCGTCTTCGAGGTGTTCAGCCTCAGTGTGGACAGAGCAAGTAGATCAAGTGCTAGAGTCGCCATCCTCGGGAAGTGTATGAACAGAGCCTTTATGATGCTCCTGGATACCGACCATGTTGACAGCATTGCCTGGGGATGGTCGAGGTATATCCAGGAAGTACAAGTATGAAACATGGTCGCGCTCCATGGGACCCATGAACAGATGAGGTGTATGATACGCGTACTTAGAAGCAATGTTCCTCAGGCCATATGGGAAGGCCTAGAAATCCTCCGTCAGGGCTTGGTACTCAAAGAGCCTGAGGCCGGGTGTAGGAACCGAGTGAAGACGTACCGTACGTCTTTTAGGAGTAGCGGTGACCACTAGATTTGTATCTAGCCATGTTGGACGGTGAACCCAAACTGGTCAAGTAGATCTGTTGTGGTGAAGAAGTACCTACTCGGTAGATTGATTTTGGATCAAATCTACCAAATTCAGGGTTTGCGAGAGCTTGTGGCCGACTTGGTCGATGGCTTCGATCAGGTCGGTGTTGTCGATTATCCTCTCTTTGTAGCGGGGAAGTGGTCGATGGGTTATCGGCGTGGTCAGAGCCGTTGCTGGGGTGGTTGGAGCCGTAGCCAATGAAGATGTGGTCGACGCAGATCGGATCTGCGTCTCCTTCATGGCAGTGGTGGTGAAGCTATTGACACCGGTGGTCCAGGTGATCTAGCCGACGGTGAATGAGAGATCGTCCGCCACGGCCGTGGAGTCGGGGATGATGACCATCTTGCTCGCCTAGGAAGTTGTACGCACACCCCCTACCTGGCGCGCCACTGTCGACGAGATACGGTCGGCAGTCTACCGAGGGGTATGCCCAAGGTAGTAGATTGTCGGCAGACAGGTGCGCAAGCTATGAACTAGATGGTGACGCAAGACAAACATGAGGATTTATCCAGGTTTGGCCGCCGTGAGGGCGTAATACCTACGTCTTGCATTAGATTGTATTGCTATGTATGTTGAGAGATGTCTTTTGAGGGGGTCCCCTGCCCGCCTTATATAGTCCGAGGGTAGGGTTACAAATCTGAAAACTAATCCTGCCTGGTTACAATTGACATAGCTGGCCAGATAAGTATTCCTATTCTAACCGACCAGGATCTTGCTTGATCTCCAAGTTTGCTTTCCTTCCTTGTGTGGGACGCTGAGCAGATCGACTGAGCCACGCGTCATCTTCTGATGGACCGAGCCCACTGGTCTGGGCCAGCCCAAGTCTAGCCATAGGGGTATAGGGGTCAATACCCCCACAGGATCCATTGCCGTACCCTCTGGGTTTCTCTCCGATCCCTAGGTTCCCACCGAGATGTGGCGACATGGTGCTCAACGTCAGTAATGACGAGCAACACCGACCACGCCAAACACCGTCACTAGGAGGCTGAAGAAGAAGAGCATCAAAGGGGACCCCGACCAAGAGATCTAGCCAATGCCTTTGATAGGGTTGGCAAGCGGCAAGTTTTCAGGACTCCAAGTGCCAACGTGGTTGTCACCATGGCCAACTTGGACTGCTTACCTGACCAACCAGAAATCCAGTAGGTCCGCGAAGATATTCGCGCACATTTGATCGCTGCTATGGGCCAAACCGTCGAGCTAGCTAAACAAGCTCAGATTACTTCGAGCACATCAATTGCATCTAGTCGGAGTCGTCGTGTTTCAGAACACCCAAGTCACCAACAACCATCTAATCCGCGCAATGGTCCACCCCTAGTCAACCCTCGAGGCGGCGGCGGTGGTGGTAACGGTGGCGGCGGCGGCGATGGTGGTCCTAGTGGCGGCGACGGTTGTAACACCCCTGGGTGTTAAGCATGCATTAGCATCCAAGGCACTAGTCATATTCATCTCATACATGGTTATCATCGCATGCAATATAGACCCTTTTTAAATTTAAGGTTGAAAAACAATTACTTAAAACCCAAATTCTGCATTTAAGTGCTAAAGAGGGGTGAAACTTTGTGTAGCTACAATTTTAGATAATCTAGAACAAATAAACATGATTTTTGGAGCAACTCTTGAATTCAAATTCCTTCAAATTTTGCTTTTAAAAATATTCTAGAAAAATGAATTTTTACTTTAAAATTTAGCTTTGAATCCCAAATTCAAAATCTATTTAGAATTTTGAAAAGTGCCCTACATGAAAGTTGTAGAGAATTAAATTTTGAACAACTTTTATTTTGGGCAAAAGTTTTGAAAACCTCTTTTTCATCTTCAAATTCAAATTTGAAACAATTAGAGAAAACTGAAAATATTATGCATAAAAGAAAAATCGATTTTTCCCTTAACTGGGCCGCCGCCTCGCTTCTCGGCCCATGGCCGAAGCCGGCCTGGCCCGCTCGCCCCCGCCTTCTCCCGCGCGCCCGCGTCCGCGCCTGCCGCCCGCGCGCGCACGCGACGCCGTGGCGCCGCGGCAAAGCTCGGCCGCCGCGTGGCCGGACGCCGACGACGCCGCGCGACACGCGCCCCTGTGGCCCCCGCAGCACCGCGCTCGCTTACCCCCCCCCCTCCGCGCGCTCGTCCGCCTCGGCTGATCCCTCCATTCCCTCCTCTCGCCCCGCCAGCAGCAGCAGCAGCACACCGCCGTGCCATCACCGGCTTCCGGAGCTCCGCCACCGCCGTTGGCCTCTACTGCCGCGCCCGCGTCCAATTCCTCCCGGCCTCAGCTCCGCCCCGCTTCCCTCCACCGCATGCGCGCCTCCACTCCGCCGCTCGAGCTCAGGTGAGGGCCAATTGGCCGCCCTCCTCCTCCACTGCCGCCATGGCCGCCGTTGGCCGGCGCGCATGGCCGTAGCTCCCTGGCCCTTCATGCCTCCTCCGGTCTTGAGCATCTGTTTCCCCTTCGCCTAGCTGTGCTCGTGCTCGCATTCTAGGCCGTCCGCGTGGCCTGCATTGGCCGGCCGACGAGCTCCCGCGTCGCCGTGCTGCCATCTCCGCCGGCGAGCCTCCTCCGGAGCTCCCGCGCCGCTCGGAGTTGGTGCGCTGGGTGCGTCTCGGTGCGGGGAGCACGTTGGTGTCCTCCCCGTCGCCGGAGACCTCACTAGCGGCGAGTGCGCCACCGGTCAGCGCCTCCCCCGCGCTGCTCTGGCTGGCCGGTGGGGTCCGTTGACCCATGGGTCCCGAGTGTCAGCGTGTGTGGGTGCACTGCACCGGGTGTATTCAGCGTTTTCACCGGCGAATTTTTAAAAGAATTAAGGAAAATAATTTCTCAGAATTTTGAAACAGCTTTGAAAAATCATATCTCAAGATTTATAGCTCCAAAAATTATGAAACAAATTTTGTAATGTTCCTCTTGAATAGATCTACAGTTTAAAAATATTTCATAATAAAATTGTGACACTTTTCTGTGTAGCTTTATTTAATTGTTATAAATGCTGATATCTTAGAAAATGTGTAGTAAATAAAATAATGAAGGGAAAAATGTGATTCTTGTTTCCTTCATCTTTATTAGTAATGTACTTTCTAGGAAAAATATTAGTGAAGCATGTTCTGTGAGAAAATTCTGATGTGTAGTTTAAATGCCTTAATTGATAATCTTTGTTATTTTTAGTAGAGAGCTAAATTTGTATAGAACATACATGTGATAATTTTTGTAACATGTTAGTTTACTATTAGTAACATAGAAAAAATATGAAATCTGTTGTTTGATATTTTTTCTAGTACAAAATAATTTCATGCTCATATTTAGTCTATAACTTGTTTATTTTGTACAGGCAGTTTTACATATGCAATTCTCATGAAAATTTAGTAGTAGGTTAGTTAGGGTAAGAGTAATCTACTGTAATTTTTGTAGATTTTTATCTACACCAGAAGTAGGTGTTGCTGTGTAACCCTAGTTAAATAGGGAATAAAAGATTTTTCTTTATGAGAAATTAAGAGAAATAAAATATGTTTGGTGTATCTTTGAAGCATCATTATGCCTTGCTGATGTTATGGATGAGTTAGGTTGGTAAGCTTTGGTAGCTTAGGTTCACTTGTATGTGTAGATGATAGGCTAACTAATAGAAGGATAAGGTGCATGTTTTAGGGTACATGTTCTTGGATGACATTGACTACCTTGTAGAAGCAATAATTATATTCGAACTGCTCATTCCATGTGCTCATCTGCATCTCATGTCATCAAAGCACTACACCACAATTCGATGCATTCTTCGCATGTTTGCTTATGCACTTGCATCATACAGGATCGCAGGAGGAGTCGCAGGTAGCAGTACCGGAGGAGCAAGTTTGGACGGATCAGCAGGAACCCCAGGCACAGGAGGTGCCCGAGGAAGAAGAGTCAGGCAAGGAACTGCCAGAGTGCGTTGACCACCATCCTAGCTCGTTCGAAAAAGGCAAGCCCCGGAGCATTTTAAGTCTCCTATTTTATAAAAGTTGTTCCTTACTACATGAACTATAGTTATATATATTGTTGCATTAAGTTATAGGAGTTGAGTGAAACCGTTGTTGCATTATTACCTTAGCCCCGGATTATCTTTCACCCTGTTAGGTCAGGATCGAGTAAATTGCTTAGCCATGCTTAGACCGGTAGAAGTCGGGTGATTTCCTGTCGCCTGCGAGTTATAGGTGGATACCGGGTTATGGTTAGCTGTAATTGTGATCATAAAAAGTAACCAAGTGTTGATGGATAAACGGAGACCGGGCGGAATCTTATAGGGTTTTGGACTATAGTGATTCCGTCTGTGTCGATTAAGGACCGATCGTTGCTCGTCCCTCTTGTCATGTTGAACGCATGCCTCACATTTAGCTAGCCGAATAAAGTACCTTTCGACCGCAAAGCTAGTGACACTTTTCGAGCCGGGATAAACTCGGGTTGGCAGACTGGTGTTGAAGTGGGTGTAACGGGGACGCGAAGAGTGAGCCCAAGGTGCGTCCTAGCAGTCGGGCGGTCCCTGGATAGTGCGATCCATGATTGTTATCCCGCGGCTTCTTGGAAAGTGTCATTGGTAATCTATGCGACCCTGACGGGGGAAACAGGGTTTGTGTGAGGAATAAATCTCCAGCTGGATAGGAATTCGATTCGAATCGCCGTCGCTCCCGGTTAGTGAGCACTTGACTCGAGCTATGGCATCGTAGTAACATTAAAGGAACACTGATGGTTAAGTGAATGATGTTGGAAATGCTAAACCTGATATGGTAGTCTAGATTGCTAATGATAAATCAAGTGATTGTTCTAGCAATAGCTGCTTACCTAGTTTGAATAGGTTATACTAAAAGTGATGCAAAAAGTACTAGTATAGTTTTTCATAACAACTCATGCTTTTCGCAAATGAGTCAAGCCAGTCCAATCTATAAAGCCTTGCATGATCCTTGGTGTCCTTTATTTCTGGTTTTTGACGGGTAAGTCTAGCTGAGTACATTCTCGTACTCAGGGCGTTGTTCCCATTGTTGTTGCAGATGGTCAAATGTACTTTGGGTACTGCTCCAACTGTCTGTATCCGGTGATGGGCGACAACTAGGACCTTGGGCAAGGGTCACTCTGTTCGTCTTATCTACTGCTTTTGTGGACCATGACTATCTACTGGCACTGTATTTGAACTAAGTGTGTGTGTAAAACTACTTGCTTCCGCTATGTTATTCTGAACTGTGTTGTAATAACTTTTATTCCAAACTCCGATGTACTCCACTTTTATTGCGAACTCTATGTATCATGTGAACTGTGGCTGCTAAATCAGTACGATCTTGGTTGTATGTTGGTTGGTTTGAAATCCCGCATGATTTCACGAAATCTCGGGTTATACGGGTTTAAGTTCGGTAAATTAACCGCCTCGGTGGAAGATTTTTCTGACTTAATCTCGTATAATTACGTTGATCCGTTACAGCTGGCATCGGAGCATGGTTTAGCATGTTACTGTTCACATGGGTATTTAAAAACAAAACTGTGTTTTCAACTAAGCTTTTAAATTTAAGAGTGTGCCAGTGGTCATATCCTTTATGCTCAGTAAGGACTCTAGGTGGCTTAATTAATTACTAACTTGGGGGTTTGCATCATATTTGAAATTTCATCGCTCATACGGCGTGCTATTGTATGAGTGCCATTCAATTGAGTGGTAATGTATGGATCAATTCCCTCTACGCCTTGGTAAGTGAGAGTTGTGAGAGCATGGTCGGATACACTGCCGATCTAGGGGAGTGCTTATGTGATACCGAAATATTTACGTGCCATGTGCATGTTCGTATAAGGGTATTCAATTGGTGGGGACTTCCGTCATGCGGTGACGATGCCGTCAATAGGACGATGATTCAGGTAGTTGTTACCGTTATACTCGTATCTGGGGATGCGTGTAGAGCGAGTAACTTACTTTACTGCTTTCTTGCATAATTTCATACTGTGAGGTTTGGGCTGAAGTGACTTTCTGCAGGTACATAACAACGCTTTCGAGTAGTACGTATTAGTTACGTTACAAGAGATCGTTGTATGCCACCGTTTATTCCGTTAGTAGTTATTATTTTTCTAAGTTTGTGAGGACGTACGGAACGTGCATGTATCATGTTGTGCATTTCATTCATGGCATTGTTCCTCCCCTTATAAGTTGATTATCTCATTTCGATAAAAAATGCTAACTTAAAAATCTGTTCTCACCACGGTAATAAAAATTTTGCTACAGATGGCACGTACCAAGCAGACAGCTCGCAAGTCCAACGGCAGAGCTCCCCGTCATCAGCTAGCTCCACGCACTCGTCAGCGCCACACTTTTCTTGGAGAGTTTAGGATGCCTACGCTCTTGTGGAGAGTACTCAGAGATGTAGGCTATCCAGATGGAATGGATCCCTGCTACTTTTGGTCGAATGAGCGGTTGGGGGAAGGACTTTTGGTGACTGTGGAAGCAGTAGTTCGTCCTCGAGGTGATGGTTCTGAGTGGACCAGTTGGTATTTTGAGTCAACTGGCAGGACCCCTGAAGAAGCCGCTGAGAGAGCATCCTTTGGGATCCTGAGGGATATCATGGATCGCTTTCCTCAGGAGTTGGCAGCAGCTTTAGTTGGAGTCTTTCCGAGGGGCAACCCCTCCACTGACTCATGGCAGCAGGCAAGAGGAAGATCTCTGGAGATTAGCGCTGCGGAAGCACAAAACAGTGACAACCCCGCTATGAGTGCTATGTTCGCAGTGATGAGGGCTTTTGATGGAGTGGAAGGTAGCCTGAGACGTGTGTCTAGTGCTCTTGGTCAGGCTCGTGATGACCGTCGTCAGCTTCAGAGAGATCACGATGCCGAGATTGAGAGGCTCAACACAGAGATGGCTTAGTTCACTCGTCAGAGAGATCAGGCTACCCAGAGGACTATGGTTTTCGAAGGAGATGTGCGTGCCCTGAGAGAGCAGGTTGAGCGACTGACCACCGCCAACGGAAACGCTGAGCGCATGTTGACTCATGTGCTCCATCAGAGGAATGAAGCCTGGTCCGCAGAGAATGTGCTGAGGGCTAGACAGTTTGAGCTAGAGCAACAGTTGGCTTATGCAGAGGAATATAATGACAATCTGCATGAGGAGGTTCATCGGCTGAACAATCAACTCAACCCCTATGTTCCTCCTGGTGCGGCAGAGATGGATTTGAATGAAGATAAAGATCCTGAAGAGCCCGAAGCACCAGTTGGGGAGCACCACGACGCTGCTAATGGCGACGAGGCCAACGTCTCGGACTTAGACAGCGACCACGATGAGTAGGCTAGTAGTTGTTGCGCTAGCTACCAGGTTCCATCTACATGATCTTTTGCTTTGTTGGCACGTTGGGCATGTAATAATGAGTAGAAAGACTAAGGCTTTGATGTAATGTTGGAAAGCTTGGATGTGTTTGTGGCGGTATCCGAATGTCAAAAAGTCCAGTGTATGTATGCTGGCAACTTGATTGTAATGGACGCGATGTGTGCGCTTTAAGTAATCTAATTAGTGGTGTTGTGTTAATTGGAATGACTTATTATGCCCCTGTTTTATTGTATGGATTTATTCTCTCCAGTAATTTCAGTACGGCATGATCTTTCATTCAGTCGCAATTCCTACAACATCACCTAATAATTACTGTTGCTGAAACATGCAGATGCCGAACACTCGTCGTACCGTGTATGGTGCCGCTGAGGCTGGTGGCAGTGCAGCTGCTAGTGATGATCGGGATCCACCACCGCCTCCTCCACCCTACACTGCGGAACAGTTTTTCGCACAATTTCTTGGAAGCCAATGTAATATGGAGAGCATGCAACAGAATATGGAAGCTGCGTTGCGCAGTATCACAGACAACACCCGTCGAGGAATAAACCCGGGTGGTCGCGAAGCAAACCAGTACAGCAGTTTCAAGGACTTCATGGACACTCGTCCACCGATCTTTAAGGAAGCCGCCAAACCCTTGGATGAAGAAGAATGGCTTAATACTATGGAAGACAAGTTCCGTGTATTGAAAATGACTGAAGTGTTGAAGACTGAGTATGCAGCTCATCAACTTCAAGGTCCGGCAGGAATGTGGTGGAAACATCACCGCACCACTTTTCCTCCCCACACTCACATCACTTGGAATGAGTTCACCGAAGCTTTCCGTGGAACGTACATTCCACCTGGTCTGACCGAGATGAAGCTCGGGGAATTCCTGGCCCTGAATCAAGGCTCGAAGACTGTAACTCAATATCTACATGCATTCAATAACCTGAGCCGTTATGCCCCTGATATGGTGAATACAGAGGCTAAGAAGATCGCTAGCTTCAAGAGAGGCCTAAATCCCAAGATGATGAAACATGTGGGTACAAATATGAGGACTGGTTTTAATGATTTCGTTAGCGACTGTCTGAAGCAAGAGAAGAACAACAATGTTTATGCTGCTTCCAAGATCCGTAAGAGAGCTTTCGAGTCGGGTTCGTCCCAGTCCCGAGCCCAAGTGGCCAACCGTCCAGCTTATCGATCGCCTGCCCCAGGTGCAAGGTTTAGGCCACTGCAAAGAAAGAATCAGAATGCCCAGCAACCCCAGAGGAACCATAAACCATTCAAGATGGCATTGCCTCAGGCAAAGATAGGACAAGGTAGTTCATCTGGAACTGTGGCTCAAGTGAAGGGACCGTGCTTCAACTGCAACCAACCCGGACACTTTGCGAAGTTTTGTCCCTACCCTAAGAAACAGCAGACGCAGTATCAAGCTCGTGTGCATCACACCACCGTGGATGACATCCCTGAAGGAGAACCAGTAACAGCTGGTATGTTTTCTATCAACAATCATCATGCAGTAGTCTTGTTTGATTCCGGGTCATCTCATTCCTTTGTAAGTCAAGCTTTTGTTAAGAGGCATGAGCAAAAGATAATTGAACTGGAATGTGCTTATAAAATCAGTTCAGCTGGGGCTGATCTGTTGACTAATCAGATAGTTCAGGGAGTGACCCTAAACATATCAAACCGGCAATATAAGCTTAATCTGATAGTCATGCCAGGGTTAGTTTTGGATGTGATCATGGGTATGAACTGGATGAATAAGATGGGGGTAGTAATCGATGTTGGAGGAAGGAGTATCTCTTTCAAGGAACCAAGTGGAGAAGGCACCTTTCGAGTGGTCCTACCGCGGAAAGTAGACCTAGCTAGCACGACTTGTGTGGTCCAAACTACTTTGCTAGCCCAGATTCCAGTGGTTGGTGAGTTTCCAGATGTGTTTCCGGATGAGTTACCTGGACTTCCACCAGACCGACATGTTGAGTTTGCCATTGAGTTAATTCCAGGAACAGCACCGATCTCGAGAAGGTCCTATCGGATGCCTCCCAATGAGTTAGCCGAATTGAAGAAGCAACTCCAGGACTTACTAAAGAAAGGTTTGATTCGTCCCAACTCGTCTGAATGGGGATGCCCTGCTCTATTTGTGAAAAAGAAGAAGGATAACTCCTTACGCATGTGCGTGGATTATCGACCACTGAATGTAGTGACAATTAAAAACAAGTATCCTCTTCCTCGGATTGATATATTGTTTGACCAGTTGTCTAAAGCCAAAGTGTTCTCTAAAATAGATTTGAGATCAGGATACCATCAGATAAAGATTAGACCGCAAGATGTGCCTAAGACTGCGTTCTCTACCAGATATGGCTTGTACGAGTATCTTGTCATGTCCTTCGGATTGACAAACGCTCCTGCATACTTTATGTATCTGATGAATTCTGTTTTCATGCCAGAGTTGGACAAGTTTGTGATTGTGTTCATTGATGACATTCTAATATATTCAGAGAATGAAGAAGATCACGCAGAGCACCTTAGGATTGTCTTGACTAGACTCAGGGAACATCAACTGTATGCGAAGTTCAGCAAGTGTGAGTTCTGGCTTAAGACAGTGCCTTTTCTCGGCCACATGCTGTCCGAAAATGGCATTTCCGTAGATCCTAGTAAGGTACAAGAGGTTATGGACTGGAAGTCACCAACCTCAGTGCATGAAGTTCGCAGTTTTCTTGGTTTAGCCGGTTACTATCGTCGCTTCATACCGGATTTCTCGAAGATTGCCAAACCAATGACAAGCCTGTTATAGAAGGATCATAAGTTTGTATGGACAGAGGAGTACGAGGCAGCTTTCTGCACCTTGCGAAAGTTGTTGACCACTGCTCCTGTTCTGGCCCAACCGGATATAGAAAAGTCTTTTGATGTGTTCTGTGACGCATCTAAGAATGGGTTAGGATGTGTGCTAATGCAAAATGGAAGGGTCATTGCCTATGCCTCGCGTCAACTGAGGAAGCATGAAGTTAATTATCCTATACACGATTTGGAGCTTGCAGCAGTAGTGCATGCTCTAAAGATTTGGAGACACTACCTAATGGGTAATGTGTGTAACCTCTTTACAGATCATAAGAGTCTCAAATACATTTTTACCCAATCTGAGTTGAACATGCGACAGAGAAGATGGTTAGAGCTGATAAAGGACTATAATCTAAACGTGCATTATCATCCCGGGAAGGCTAATGTAGTAGCAGATGCACTAAGCAGAAAATCACATGCTATTGATGTGCAACCGTTGTTTGAAGAAGGGTTCGATTTGCTACATCCTGCTGTGTTGCATAATCTTCAGATCAGTTGTACTTTGGAAGACCAGATCATTAAAAGTCAGAGGATAGATAAGGGAATCTTTCATATCAAGGAGAAGATGAAGAGGGAACCCACCAAACACTTTCGATTGGATGACCAAGGAGTGTTATGGTTTAAGGATCGCCTGGTGGTACCAAAGGATAGAGAGCTTAAGAACAAGTTGATGAATGAGACCCATCATTCTAAGCTATCTATTCACCCCGGAAGTAGTAAGATGTACCAAGATTTGCGACCCCGTTATTGGTGGACTAAGATGAAAAAGGAAATTGCAGCATACGTTGCTCGTTGCGACATGTGTTGTAGTGTTAAAGCTCTTCACATGAGACCTGCAGGACTTCTGCAACCATTGTCTGTACCCGATTGGAAATGGAATGATATAAGTATGGATTTCATCACTGGTCTTCCCACCACACAGAAGGGACATGATTCTATTTGGGTCATAGTAGATCGTCTCACCAAGACAGCTCACTTTCTGCCAGTTAAGACGACATTCCGACCACCTCAATATGCAGAAAAGTATATTGCTGAGATTGTCCGATTACGTGGTATACCAAAAACGATCGTGTCTGATCGTGGTTCACAGTTTACCTCTCATTTTTGGGAGCATCTTCATAAAGGTTTGGGTACTAGTTTGATTCGTAGTACGGCTTACCATCCACAGACAGATGGGCAGACAGAACGAGTTAATGTTGTACTTGAAGATATGATTAGAGCTTGTGTACTGTCATCCAGAGGCTCATGGGAATCCTGGTTACTATTGGCAGAATTCGCTTACAACAACAGTTACCAAGAGAGTATCAAGATGGCACCTTTTGAAGCTTTATATGGCAGGAAGTGCAGAACACCGTTAAATTGGGTAGAGCCTGGAGAAAGAAGGTTTTATGGAATTGATTTTGTAGATGAGGCAGAGAAGAAGGTCCGTATTATCCAACAAAACATGCAAGTTGCACATTCCCGTCAGAAGAGTTATGCAGACAAGAGAAGGAGACCATTGGAATTCCAAGTGGGTGACTATGTATATTTGAAAGTTACCCCCATGAAGAAGAAACGGTTTGGAATCAAGCAGAAACTATCTGCTAGATATATCGGACCATACCAGATTATAGAGAAAAAGGGTCCCGTGGCGTACAAGTTGCAGTTGCCAGAAGAGATGAGTTCGATCTTTCCTGTCTTTCACGTATCCTAGTTGAAGAAATGTCTGCGTGTTCCGAAAGAGAGAATAGAACTGCAGGGTATTCGGATCAAGGCGGACTTGGAATATCGTGAACAACCGGTTCGAGTTCTGGATACAAAGGACCGAGTCACTCGGAATAAAGTGGTAACAACCTACAAGGTTCAGTTGAGCCATCATGATGAGGGTGATGCTTCATAGGAAACGGGAGAATATCTTCAAACCGCGTATAAAGATTTTTACGATAAATGGTTCGTAACTCAAAATCTCGGGACGAGATTCTTATAAGGGGGGAGGGCTGTAACACCCCTGGGTGTTAAGCATGCATTAGCATCCAAGGCACTAGTCATATTCATCTCATACATGGTTATCATCGCATGCAATATAGACCCTTTTTAAATTTAAGATTGAAAAACAATTACTTAAAACCCAAATTCTGCATTTAAGTGCTAAAGAGTGGTGAAACTTTGTGTAGCTACAATTTTAGATAATCTAGAATAAATAAACATGATTTTTGGAGCAACTCTTGAATTCAAATTCCTTCAAATTTTGCTTTTAAAAATATTCTAGAAAAATGAATTTTTACTTAAAATTTTAGCTTTGAATCCCAAATTCAAAATCTATTTAGAATTTTGAAAAGTGCCCTACATGAAAGTTGTAGAGAATTAAATTTTGAACAACTTTTATTTTGGGCAAAAGTTTTGAAAACCTCTTTTTCATCTTCAAATTCAAATTTGAAACAATTAGAGAAAACTGAAAATATTATGCATAAAAGAAAAATCGATTTTTCCCTTAACTGGGCCGCCGCCTCGCTTCTCGGCCCATGGCCGAAGCCGGCCTGGCCCGCTCGCCCCCGCCTTCCCCTGCGCGCCCGCGTCCGCGCCTGCCGCCCGCACGCGCACGCGACGCCGTGGCGCCGCGGCAGAGCTCGGCCGCCGCGTGGCCGGACGCCAACGACGCCGCGCGACACGCGCCCCTGTGGCCCCCGCAGCACCGCGCTCGCTTACCCCCCTCCGCGCGCTCGTCCGCCTCGGCTGATCCCTCCATTCCCTCCT
Source organism: Saccharum hybrid cultivar R570 (assembly GCA_038087645.1). NCBI lineage: Eukaryota > Viridiplantae > Streptophyta > Magnoliopsida > Poales > Poaceae > Saccharum > Saccharum hybrid cultivar. The sequence continues at coordinate 358,633 of JAQSUU010000627.1, read as the reverse complement.
CTCGCCCCGCCAGCAGCAGCAGCGCACCGCCGCGCCATCACCGGCTCCCGGAGCTCCGCCACCGCCGTTGGCCGCTACTGCCGCGCCCGCGTCCAATTCCTCCCGGCCTCAGCTCCGCCCCGCTTCCCTCCACCGCGTGCGCGCCTCCACTCCGCCGCTCGAGCTCAGGTGAGGGCCAATTGGCCGCCCTCCTCCTCCACTGCCGCCATGGCCGCCGTTGGCCGGCGCGCATGGTCGTAGCTCCCTGGCCCTTCATGCCTCCTCCGGTCTTGAGCATCCGTTTCCCCTTCGCCTAGCGGTGCTCGTGCTCGCATTCTAGGCCGCCCCCGTGGCCTGCATTGGCCGGCCGACGAGCTCCCGCGCCGCCGTGCCGCCATCTCCGCCGGCGAGCCTCCTCCGGAGCTCTCGCGCCGCTCGGAGTTGGTGCGCTGGGTGCGTCTCGGTGCGGGGAGCACGTTGGTGTCCTCCCCGTCGCCGGAGACCTCACCGGCGGCGAGTGCGCCACCGGTCAGCGCCTCCCCCGCGCTGCTCTGGCTGGCCGGTGGGGTCCGTTGACCCGTGGGTCCCGAGTGTCAGCGTGTGTGGGTGCACTGCACCGGGTGTATTCAGCGTTTTCACCGACGAATTTTTAAAAGAATTAAGGAAAATAATTTCTCAGAATTTTGAAACAGCTTTGAAAAATCATATCTCAAGATTTATAGCTCCAAAAATTATGAAACAAATTTTGTAATGTTCCTCTTGAATAGATCTACAGTTTAAAAATATTTCATGATAAAATTGTGACACTTTTCTGTGTAGCTTTATTAAATTGTTATAAATGCTGATATCTTAGAAAATGTGTAGTAAATAAAATAATGAAGGGAAAAATGTGATTCTTGTTTCCTTCATCTTTATTAGTAATGTACTTTCTAGGAAAAATATTAGTGAAGCATGTTCTATGAGAAAATTCTGATGTGTAGTTTAAATGCCTTTAATTGATAATCTTTGTTATTTTTAGTAGAGAGCTAAATTTGTATAGAACATACATGTGATAATTTTTGTAACATGTTAGTTTACTATTAGTAACATAGGAAAAATATGAAATCTGTTGTTTGATATTTTTTCTAGTACAAAATAATTTCATGCTCATATTTAGTCTATAACTTGTTTATTTTGTACAGGCAGTTTTACATATGCAATTCTCATGAAAATTTAGTAGTAGGTTAGTTAGGGTAAGAGTAATCTACTGTAATTTTTGTAGATTTTTATCTACACTAGAAGTAGGTGTTGCTGTGTAACCCTAGTTAAATAGGAAATAAAAGATTTTTCTTTATGAGAAATTAAGAGAAATAAAATATGTTTGGTGTATCTTTGAAGCATCATTACGCCTTGCTGATGTTATGGATGAGTTAGGTTGGTAAGCTTTGGTAGCTTAGGTTCACTTGTATGTGTAGATGATAGGCTAACTAATAGAAGGATAAGGTGCATGTTTTAGGGTACATGTTCTTGGATGACATTGACTACCTTGTAGAAGCAATAATTATATTCGAACTGCTCATTCCATATGCTCATCTGCATCTCATGTCATCAAAGCACTCCACCACAATTCGATGCATTCTTCGCATGTTTGCTTATGCACTTGCATCATACAGGATCACAGGAGGAGTCGCAGGTAGCAGTACCGGAGGAGCAAGTTTGGACGGATCAGCAGGAACCCCAGGCACAGGAGGTGCCCGAGGAAGAAGAGTCAGGCGAGGAACTGCCAGAGTGCGTTGACCACTATCCTAGCTCGTTCGAAAAAGGCAAGCCCCGGAGCATTTTAAGTCTCCTATTTTATAAAAGTTGTTCCTTACTACATGAACTATAGTTATATATATTGTTGCATTAAGTTATAGTAGTTGAGTGAAACCGTTGTTGCATTATTACCTTGGCCTCGGATTATCTTTCACCCTGTTAGGTCAGGATCGAGTAAATTGCTTAGCCATGCTTAGACCGGTAGAAGTCGGGTGATTTCCTGTCGCCTGCGAGTTATAGGTGGATACCGGGTTATGGTTAGCTGTAATTGTGATCATAAAAAGTAACCAAGTGTTGATGGATAAACGGAGACCGGGCGGAGTCTTATAGGGTTTTGGACTATAGTGATTCCATCTGTGTCGATTAAGGACCGATCGTTGCTCGTCCCTCTTGTCATGTTGAACGCATGCCTCACATTTAGCTGGCCGAATAAAGTACCTTTCGACCGCAAAGCTAGTGACACTTTTCGAGCTGGGATAAACTCGAGTTGGCAGACTGGTGTTGAAGTGGGTGTAACGGGGACGCGAAGAGTGAGCCCAAGGTGCGTCCTGGCAGTCGGGCGGTCCCTGGGTAGTGCGATCCATGATTGTTATCCTGCGGCTTCTTGGAAAGTGTCATTGGTAATCTATGCGACCCTGACGGGGGAAACAGGGTTTGTGTGAGGAATAAATCTCCAGCTGGATAGGAATTCGATTCGAATCGCCGTCGCTCCCGGTTAGTGAGCACTTGACTCGAGCTATGGCATCGTAGTAACATTAAAGGAACACTGATGGTTAAGTGAATGATGTTGGAAATGCTAAACCTGATATGGTAGTCTAGATTGCTAATGATAAATCAAGTGATTGTTCTAGCAACAGCTGCTTACCTAGTTTGAATAGGTTATACTAAAAGTGATGCAAAAAGTACTGGTATAGTTTTTCATAACAACTCATGCTTTTCGCAAATGAGTCAAGCCAGTCCAATCTATAAAGCCTTGCATGATCCTTGGTGTCCTTTATTTCTGGTTTTTGACGGGTAAGTCTAGCTGAGTACATTCTCGTACTCAGGGCGTTGTTCCCATTGTTGTTGCAGATGGTCAAATGTACTTTGGGTACTGCTCCAACTGTCTGTATCCGGCGATGGGCGACAACTAGGACCTTGGGCAAGGGTCACTCTGTTCGTCTTATCTACTGCTTTTGTGGACCATGACTATCTACTGGCACTGTATTTGAACTAAGTGTGTGTGTAAAACTACTTGCTTCCGCTATGTTATTCTGAACTGTGTTGTAATAACTTTTATTCCGAACTCCGATGTACTCCACTTTTATTGCGAACTCTATGTATCATGTGAACTGTGGCTGCTAAATCAGTACGATCTTGGTTGTATGTTGGTTGGTTTGAAATCCCACGTGATTTTACGGAATCTCGGGTTATACGGGTTTAAGTTCGGTAAATTAACCGCCTCGGTGGAAGATTTTTCTGACTTAATCTCGTATAATTACGTTGATCCGTTACAACGGTGACGGTGCTCACGAAGGTGGTCGTGGTCGTCGGGATAATGACCGCAATCGCCGCAGTAATCGAGATTAGGAAGTGAATCAAGACCCCAACCACGATCTTCGCCAACAACTCCCTCCACGTGATGCCCATAGTCGCATCCTCAGCCGCGCTAATGACCGTCAAGCTTATGAGAACAGCCGGAGATGCAGTGACACAGGGATGCCGAGCTCGGAGGACCGCCACGCGGTATGGGCGCATGTGGCCAGTATTCCTCGAGCCTTCCCTGACTCAACCGGCTACGCGACTAGCTTCGTGGTATGTCCCTTCCGCTCTCCCACAATCTCTATTGCCTCGATAGTTATTAGGTTCATCGGTACGGCTTCGCCACCGTCGCAAACACGTTGCTCCGGCCGCCACCATGGTTGGCCGAGCTAGGGAACCCTCCGAGTCCCCAACCGCATCTCAGTTTCACCGTGTTAGCCTTGGGTGGTGGTTGGCTTCTCCGTGAAGCCACCGTGGGCCCCGGTGCCCCGGCGTGTTTGTGGTATGCCAGCGGGTGCCACCCCGCCGCACGCGTAGAGTCGCCAGGGACGCGCGTGCTTGAATTGGACAAAATCCAGGGGTTAAGTGTGAGCGTCAAGGAGAGAGGGAAATAGTGTTTGGACCGCGGGTTGCTTTGGTTAGAAGTGAAGGGCTTCTTTGCAAATGTTCCAGAGCACGCATGCGGGACAGGCCAACTGGGCCGTTGCTGTGCTGGCTGCGTCGCGCACGGCCACGCCCCGTATTGGGCTAGACCTGGGCAGCTGGGCTGAAATGGTTGCCGCCAGCCCTTTTTCTTTTCCTAGGGCAATTTCTAATTTAGAAGCGAACTTGTAAATCTTTACTCCTAAAAAGACCTAAATGTCATCGTCTGATACCGCTAATAGCTTCGCTTCGCTCCTGATCGTGTGAAAACTGTCTCCCCCCTCGTCAAACACCGCATCGCTCCAGGCTCTCCCCGTCTCCGTGCACGATCTCTCCCCCGCCCGGTCAAAGAAACCGGCGCTCCTTCTCTCCCCTTCCCCCCGCCCCACTTCGGCAGCTCCCTCGCTCCCTTCCCCCCGCCCCACCTCTATTGCCACAGCTCATCGCGGCAGCGCGCCACTGCACGCGTGCCAGAGACAGCCTCCACCGCACTTGAATTGTAGACATTATATAGTTTTTAATTCTGTGTATTTTTGGAACGGGCAATCATGGGTTGCCATATATTTTTGCCTCCTTTGACATGTACTTTATCACATATTGTGTGTCTAAAGGCTAGCTTTTGCTTTCAGATTGGCCTATGGAAAGGGTACAATTAAACTATTTTGATGAAACACGTTTAACTGGATTCACTAATATGACTCGGAGATAATTGGGGAACTCTCAGGCAGCGACTATCCTCTATCTACATGCTTGGCTTTTTGTCATTAAACTAGGTGAGTGCCAATGCGTTGCTACGGGTTTCAAAATTCATATATAATCCTATGTATTTTTCAGCTAATAACAAATAAAAGAAATGTCTTGTGTGCATCATGATTTTGATTAACCGAAATATTTTGTATGGTCAAACGACTTGCAAGCACAGCTTAGTTCACTTCAGCTAAGGTGATTAAAAGTCTACCATGCCCACCCAAGCCGTTTAGATCACAGTGGAAACTATCATCTTTCTGAACTGCAAACCTTTCAAATCAACCTTCAACTTCAACATAGGTAGTATAGAATTGCATTGCAATATACTCCCTCCATTCCAAGTTGCAAGTTGTTCTAATGTACGTAACTTTTGCTATGCATCTCGATATATATCATCTCCATATAGAAAATCCAAACCAATTTACAATTTGATCTCCATATAGTACCTGAACGCATCAGGTAACTCTGCTGTTTTTGTTTGATGGCAGAGATAGAGTACAACAATTGTGTTCGTCCTGAATTGGCATGAAGCTCATATGGGTGAGGTCTGATAGTCTATGTTTTTTTGGAAGGAACAGGTAGACTACAGGCAATTGGGGGACACGACTAATACTACTAATGGAGGTTATTTCAATAGAAAATATGGGCTCTCCTGCACCATTGGAGGACAAGACTAATACTATTAATGGAGGTAAACAAATATATACAGGCATTTACTATCCTAAATTTAATGTACTGTTTAAATATTATTATTAATGCTAATCAATAGTATATGGATGTACCGCTGTAGGAATCGATGCTAGGGAACGCAAGAGACAAAGAGATAATGCTCGAGCGAGGGCAATGCCTCAAGAGGGAAGAGACGAAACAAGTAGAAAACGTCCGCAAGCATATAAAATAAGAAAGGAGCACCACCTACGTATCGAAACTACCAATTACTTTGCCTTTAATAATACACATGATACTAATACATATAGTATTTGTACAGACATTACAGGAATTGTTGTGTACTGGGACAAAATTGAAAGACCATGTTCAGGGATGTGTAGAGAGGTTGTCCTCATGGATACGAGGTGAGATCTATATATTGTAACCATTTCTTTCTGAAATGTGTGTGTCTACTATATGCCTCCTATATTCTATCTAACACATAAATATATGTCATTTATAGACACGATTTGATAGTTGTCGTTATGTCGTGCAAAGTCTTGGCTGCGTATAAAGTAAAGTTGCAAATTGCTGCCCTTGACAATACTGTCGTTCTTGTAACTATGCTCAGAGTGAACCACAAAACTGTAAGTAATTGTTTCCATTCAATCTGAACTAAGACGTACATATGATCTACGTAGTGACCTTATTTTGATTAAAAATATTATCCCAGGGTGTTTAGAAACATCTGATTGTACCACTGTAGCATTCGATCCACCTCACCATGCAACGAATGAACTTCAGAGTGAGTATATGAGATACGAGATTTACAGATAGATGGAAGTGCACTTTCTAATCTATGCTTTTTTATACTTAATGTTTACTACAACATTTCATATGAACAATTGCAGGCATCCAACAGACATTTCTCACAAGGGCGGATACGACATTCATCAGTAGATTTTTAGAAAGACGGTGGGCCTATTTAGCAACTGTGGTGTAATAGTTATGCGATAGTTATCAGTATTGTAATATTAGCTTTAGTGTACTTTGCATGTTGCCATCTGTTACTAGAAGCTGCACTCATCTTTCTCTATTCGAGATGCATATATGTCTCTATTCGAGATGCACATCAGGTTTTGTCTGTACTTGCATTGTTGAGCTCATACTCCTTGATATATCAAAATGTGTAAGCAACAAATTAACTCTGTCTAATGATCCATGGTTTCTCTTAATTCAAAAGGAAATATGCTGTAGTTTAGTTTAGAACAACAATTTAGGTAGCAAGTGACGATGCCGTAGTATGGTTGTAGATTAACTAATCTGTACTCCGCGCCCTTGACTTCGCCATCGTCGAATCCTGATGCAGCAAACTGTGTTAATCTGTAGTGGAATAAGAGTCAGCCTGCATGTCCACCGACCTCATGTTGTGGTTGTCGCTCGCTCCACGCTAAACCCGTAGCAAAGCACGGGCACTCAACTAGTTCAATAAAAAATTGTGTAGCCAACCAAAAAAATGTGAAACCAATTTTGTTAAGTTTCTAAAATCATGCTCCATCTGTTAGTGTATTTAGTTCACATAGTCTAAGGTGTTTTGAGGTTGCTTTCAATATTTTAACATGCCTTAACATTGTTAAAATAAGAACTTATAGTAATTTTTGTGATAAAATGATGATAGTGTTAGCCTTGAAAATTTTACAGTAACTTCATAGTATTACTATGTGCTCTCTGTAATTTTTGCAGCTTCAGAATGATTAGTTTGCTAAGAAAGCTAATGAGTCCTAGTTAGAATATAAATATTAAATCGATAAAATGAATAAAGCAACACTTTGGGTTTGTATGACTAAAATATTTAATGGAAATTAGCACGTTGTTCGACAACATGGATAAGTGGCTTAGTACATTAGTCGTTGAGTTAGTTCGTTAGCTTGAGAGGCGTAATCCTAGTTGCGAGTTGCAGTTGCCTTTGATTATTTATGTTTCTACATTGCATTCATGAATATCAAAATATGAATGATGATGGTCTGTGGAGTCATTTGGCGTAGTGGAAAAGATGGTGCTTCGATGATCGTGTCACGATGGAATGCTAACTTTTGTTATATCTTATCCAGGCAAGCCTTGGTGCATAACCCCTATTATTCTGCCTTTTATTTTATGCATGTGCATTAAGTTTTCAGGAGTTAAATGAAATCCACTTGCATATATATATCTTTGTCCCATGAGTTTTACTAGTATGACAAGATCATGTAGCTTGCTATGCTATAGGAATCTGGTAGAAGTCAAGTGATTACCTGTGACTCATGAGAGATATAAAATATATTATTGTTACTAATATCATGTTGCTATCACCTGGAATATAAACATATATGGATAATAATTAGAGACCGGGCGGGATTATATTTGGATTGGATTTGGGCTTGGTTGGCAACTGAGCGAGACTCAGATTGCATGTGTCCCGCCTACGTCGATTGAGGATTGTCCGTTGCTGTAGATGGTAGTCAGGTCATAGACTTATTATCCTAAGCACACACTTGCTTATGGGAGCGGGAAGACTTTGTTACTCTCTTGTCATGGGTTCTGGCTCTTTTCGGACTGACTGTTATGAGTGGATTATTGGGTTGGAGGTCTAAGCACCGCACTGAGGCTGGGCCTTAGGTGTCGGTGGCTTGGAGTTTCAGTTTGGACGGGGATCTGACCCCTGACAGGAGTGGAACGGGTTGGTCTTGTTTGTGCCTGGGGTACAAGCGAGACGTGTGTTTTCGGGGTACCCAGCTAGGCTATATTGATTCGTGAATCGCCCTTTCTATGTGACGGTATGACCTTGGCTAGTATCTGGCGCCGTTGTAAGAACTGGAATATGGAAATGGTAAAATTGATTCTGATTGCTTACCTCAAGCTTGAAAGTAGCATAGGTGCTTACATAGAATGAGTAGTTAATGAACTAATGATGACTGGTAATAAAATTGAATATAAGGATATACATTTAGTAATGCTTTCTGCAGATGCAATAATCCATAAGACAGAAAGCCTTGCATATCTTTGGAGTCTTTTATTTCATCCTGATGGGTAAGTCTTGCGGAGTACAATTGAGTACTCAGGGTTTGTTCTAACCTGTTGCAGGTGGCAGGTGCTGACAAAACTGACCATGTGTGTGGAAACCTCCTGGTGGACTCGGCGAGGATTTCCTTTACGTTGTGGATAAAGAGTTTATTTAAACATCCACAAAATGTTTTACGGAAGGAAAAACTCATAACCTGTCATTATTTCCTGTACATAAAAGTTCATCAGGTTTGTTTAACTTGTCATTAAATGATTTTTATTTTCACTCGAACTCTGATAACATTTTATATTCCGCTATTATAATCAACTAATGCAATACCCTAATGTTGTATTAAAGTGGTGTAAGAAATGACTAGGAACCTTGTAAGCTTTACTCTCTCATTTATGATCCTGATGGAAAAATGTGGATTTTCGAGTTCTCCCTTGTGGTGTGCTCGACAGAGCTGCATAGTTTATCGCTTTCCCTGGGATACTTATTGTCTAATGGAAGACAAGTGCCTCCGAAAGGGCATTAGATTAGGCGGTTCTGCCACACAGGTGTTTTTGCAAGTGTTTCAGATGTATGCTGCAAGTGTTTCAGCTGTTTCAGACGTATGTTACAAGTGTTTCATCTGGATATTGCAAAAGTAGATTGGGAGTTGCACATATTGCAATGCGTGTGAAAAGCGGAGGGGACGCGAGTGGTCTGGCGGCATGGGCCGCGTGTGAAACACAGGCGCGGGCAAGGCTGTGCTGGCGCGGGCATGGAGTGCAGACGCGCGCAAGAGACGAAGTGTAGACGGGGGCGTCCAGACACGGGCATCCGTCTAGACGTCCGGCCACTAGCACCACTGTATCTACCATACCATTACAAGAGAAGCCATGGAAACTGAGTGCCAAAACAAGTAAGCAACAGTGCCTGGATCAATGAGTGCATCACACTGGTACAGAAATCATTTTTAGGCACGCTCATATTACTTTCAAGAACGGTCTACTTAGCAAATTGTTTGTAAGCATCCCTGAGAGCAATATAGCTTATAAAACACCCACAAAAATTCATTTTTAGAGACGGTTCTATTAAATAATCCGTCACAAAAAATATATATATTTTTAAGAACGGTTTGTTTAAGAGAATCGCTTCTTACATATGATTTTTAGGGATGGTTGCTTCTGTCAACCGTCTATGAAAATAGGTGATTTCTAGGGATGGTTGACTTAAGTCAAGCGTCTCTGAAAATAGGTGATTTCTAGAAATCGATTTTCAAAGATGGTTGACTGAGTCAGCCACCCTTAAAAATAGCTAGAACACAAATAAATTAATAACATTTTTAAATGAAGTTTGATGAAGACAAAATTTATATCAAAATTATAGAGCTCGACAAGATCTAAAACTTTGTAGTTGATGAAAATTCTATTCAAGATCGTTTAAGGACCTAAATCTCCTGTCAGTATTTTCAGATCTGATGAAGTGGACCTTACATCCCGAAAGCACTGGGCCTAATAAAGTGGCCCAAATCAGCTCTTCTTTCAGTAGGCCCAAATCACCAACTAAAAATGTTCTGCCGAAACTCTTTACTTGATTGATAACCATTGCCATGACGTGGTTGCCGTTGTCTACGTCAGAATGTAAGACGTATATTTTTTGTATAACTTGTTTCTCGATGCCACTAATTCCCTCCGTATCTTGATGATCCACCGTAGTCCACAAACATTTTTATTATTGGGTTTAGTCTTAATTGAAAATTGATGGCGTTTGATCTAATTTTTTTTCTGTGGTAGTGTCTTCTAGGAACTTTACCAAATAGTTAGTACAGGAATGAAATTTCAAGCTCGTGTTCATCTAACCCAAAAGAGAAATTAGTGAAAATAAAAGAAAACAGACTTTTCTCAATAGAAAGTTTCAAAAACTGGCTAATTACTTGAAAACAAAGCTGTTTTTTAGTTGGTTTATAAAAATGGTTTTATAGCTTTTGTGAAAAAGTTTCTTTCAAAGCTGAGCCTTAAGCTCTAGGCACCTGATCAATTAGGGAAAGGCTAGCACCCGGACGTTTGGACGAGAGCTAGTGTCCGGACACCCGCGTCCTGCGCCGCTTCGTGTCCTATGCCCACTTCGTATTTCGCGTCGCTCCGAGTTCCACGGCCGCTCTATCTTGATCTACATCCACACGGTTTCCCATGCCCGTCGCTCACGCCCCTCTACACCCATGCACATGCAGGCGGCGTAGCTGTTGTAGATGGTGTCCACTACTTCATGTGCAACACCAGATCTACTTTTGCAACATCTAGAGGAATTGCAACATACGCCCAAAGCAGTTGAAACACTTGCAACATATGCTTGAAACACGAGGAAAACACGTGTGTAGCCATTGCAAAATATATGCAACATCTAGATGAAGCACTTGCAACATTTGTGTGAAAAATATGCAACATCTGGATGAACCACTTACAACATATGTGTGAAACATATGCAGCACCCAGACAAAACAGGGGCAATCCATCTGAAACAGTTAAAACATTTGGAACAGACGCTTGACCATTGCAACATATGCGACATCCCGATCTACTTTTTCTAGATCCACATGAAACACTTGCAACATGAATATGAAACATTTGAAACATAAGCTTGCAACAAACGCTTGCAACATCGCGGAAGCAAGGGAGCGCGAGGTGCAGCTGGAGAAGCCTGCTCTAGGTCTAGCCACTCCGGATCTCGTGATGCCACAAGCTAAGGTCGAGTGTTGCGGCGTCGCCGGCATCAACAGAGGCCATGACCTCCTGGTGGGGAACGGCAGCATCGGCAGCACCTCGGCGTGGTGAGGGACGGGGCACGGCGCACAGGGCAGTGGCACGACGCAACGAGGCGGAGTGGGTGCGGCGAGGGATAGAGAATGGTGTGGCGACAGACGTCGCGTGGGCGCGGGATGGGGGCGCCACCGCGAGGCAGCTCGGGGCGGGCAGATGGTGTGGTAAGCCGCGACGAGCAAAGCGAGGAGTTAGGGATTTATGTCGGCTGTCGCAGTGTAGATGGAGTAGATAGAGAAGATAGCGTAGATGGGCTTGTTGTGCCAGTCGTTGTGCTGGTGCGAGTGCAGAGCAGAGCGTCTAATTTTTTTAAGATTCCAAAATATGTTCCGTAGCATTACCAGATATCAGGTTGGGCAGGTTGGTCGAACAAGCTCGCGCCGATCTGTCTATCCCTAAGGAGGATGTGCGTGTGGATCATGGACGTGGACGTCAGCACCTTTTCCTGCCACAAATCAAACATGTATTTCAGTGCATCACCCTTCCGTTCCCTCTCGTCGTCCCTCGATCCGACCGAGGGCGCGTGCGTGCACTTCTAAGTTAGCTAGCCTTCTAACTTTTATGTGAGCACTATGAAGAGGCCGACTGGCCAGGCCAGGCCACATAGCGCACGACGCAGCAAGCTAGCTAGCCTCCGCCAAGGCCGGCCGGTGCCGATGCGCCAGCACCTTCAAGTTGGTTCCAGGAGAGCTCGCGTGCACGATCGTGCATGGCAGGCCGGCGGAACGTGTCGCCACGAACGCGTGCGAAGCACTAATTGAGGCAATGCAACGCGCGCGGCGCCTTAGCTGCACGTCCAAAAAGTTACTACCAACATTTTCTCCGCGACCGACTTGTGCGCCGGCCGTGCCCACATCACGGCGTCACGCTCACCACCCAAAATGGATCCAGGGGAGGAGGAGTACCCATCATCCATCAGCTACTCCGCACTGAAGAGCGGTGCGCTACCTCAGATCGAGACTTCACTACAGGTTTAAACTCTCCCTTTACTGCTGGATTTTAAACCATTATTGATGAGCGACGTCAGATCGAGTCTCCACTGCCGGTTCAAACTCTTCCTTCACTACTAGATTTTAAACCATTATTGAGCATTTTGGTGAAAAACGACCACAATGATTGTGCTCGGGATGAAAGAGAGGAGGGAGGAGAGGATGATGTGGTATACAACTATTGTCTTAAGCCAAAAACCGGCAGTGAGAAAGTCCACATCACTGTCAGTTTGTGGCTAGAACCGGTAGTGATATATCGCCGTCGATTTACTGCTGGTTCCAGCCACAAACCGGCAATGATGTGGATTTTCATTATTGGTTTTTAGGACCCTAATCATTTTCTGACTTTAAAACTCAGAACCAGCAGCGAAGAGTCATGAACGTCGGTCCAATAGAAACCGGCACTAAAGGCCGATTCTGCAGTAAGGCGAAAAAGGCAGCACCAAACCCAAGCCCGGAGTCCTCGGCATGTACCACCCCTTCTTGTCTTGCAACAAAGAAAGAAAGCTACCACTTGAGTGTCACCATTTTAAAATATAAACCAGGCACAGTTATCGGGTGTGCGGTCAAATCGTTAGCCATGCCAACCTTCCGTAATCTCCACTAGATTGTGCCACACTGCCACTCCACCAACTTAGCGCATCCGCAGAGCTGTTTTATTTTGCTGCAGACAGCGAGTGGTTTGGTAGGGTTGACGTGCGTGCCTCGATCTCATCCTCATCTGGTTGCTTATTTGCCGTGCATGCAAACACATGCATGCAGGTGGGATAAGGTGGGGGCATGCAGGAGAGCAAAAACACCTGAAGGAGGCTTCGTACTTTCGACGGCTGGTGCCTCTTCCCTACGTGAGTACGTGTCACTGATTTTCCTCCGGTCCAGCTATAGCATACACAACATAGGAGTATGTTGCCATGTTGGTACGTGAGAGGATATAGGCCCCGTTCACTTCCTATGCAAATCCAAAATATTTCATCTTCCACCCATCACATTAAATCTTTGGACACATGCATAGAGCATTAAATGTAGGTAAAAAATAACTAATTGCACAGTTTATCTGTAAATGTCGAGATAAATCTTTTGAGTCTAATTAGCCCATAGTTAGATAATTTTTGCCAAATAACAACGAAAGTGTTACAGGGATTTTTCCCAAAAAATTTCAGATCTAAACAAGGTCATACTCTCTAGTTTAATCGGGTATTCGGGTGAGTGTGAGAGTGAGACGACGTCGTTGTTTTCCCTCTACCAAAAGTGTGCACTTCTAAGTTAAAAAAAAAGTGTGCACTTCTTCGTGGAGTGGCGCCTCTTGCTGGTTTTAGGTGCATGATGAGCAGCGGCATGGGAGCGTGACGATAAACATATTGCGGCCGGTGGAGCTACAGGGGACCAGGCATGCATGTGTACAAACTTTTTTTAAAAAAAATCGTGTGTCTCTATCTCACGAGATGCATTGGCCTTCACCATACACACATCAGATTTGGTATAAACCTATCGACTTCATATATTTTTTGTAAGCATTTTACCTACGCTCCAAAATAACTCTCCATATCTCTATTCCGTTGCCTTCACGAAAGGACGCTATATTTCGCACGTGCAGTTGAGGTGACCTGAAAGTTGCAGGGACAGAAAAGATGATGGATATAGGCTTGGCACATGTGCTCTCATTTTTTTCTTAATTTTTCAAGAACAAATGGAAATGGTGTTATTCATTTAGTAAAAGCAGGTGAGTAGTTCCGTCAACTACAAGACTAAGGATGGCAGCGGATCGGGTTTGGGGCGGGTATCCGCGGGTTTCGGGTCCCGCGGGTTCGGGTTTGGGGATGATTTTTCGCCCACGGTTTTCGGGTTCGGGTTCGGGTTTGGTTTCGGGTTTGGTTTTTCACCCGTGGATATCCAATGGATATCCGAAATAAATCATTTAGAATTAAAACTCATGTTTTATAATATGCTAATAATAACTTGTTTACTTAGATTATTAAATCTATTCAAAATTGACTCATGAAAATATTTATTATTTGTTGCCTCTTATTTATACATGTGAATATGTGTATATTTATCCGCGGGTTTCGGGTATCCGTTCGGGTTTCGGGTATCCGCGGGTTTGGTTTTGGTGATGGATTTCCACCCGAAACGGTTTTCAGTTCGGGTTCGGGTTTCGATTTCGGGTTTCGGTTTTGGGTGCACGGAGACTCCACCCGATCCGAACCCGACCCGTGCCATCCTTATACAAGACTGACTTCATCAATCTCAAGGGTTATCATCTTATTAGTCTCTTATTAGATATACTTATATATAGCTAGAGCGTATGCAAGAGTGCATTTATGGAGTGAGTATGTCAGGATTATGGCCATGTTTGGCACGACTAGCTTCACCAACAACTTCATGAGATGTTTTTTTTTTATCAAATAGCCTTTTTAAAACCGTTTTATGGGTGAAACTCCTTTTTAATGTGCTCTCGTAAATAGATGGGGTGAGATGAAGCTAAAAAAAACTTATCCTAACTCTCTCCCTCAGGCTCGCTTTCCTAGGAACAGACTACCCTTACAGTTGATCAAAATTACATCAAATTGCCATTGGGTCCCCACGCTGTTTCCTCACGCACCTTTCTTCCCCTTTCACACTTCTCTCTCCCTCCCTCTGCGAGCACATGCGTCGTCGCCATGGGTGAGCCCTCGCCGGAACACGATGCCGGAAGGGAAGTAGATAGATCGGGAAGCCTAAAAGACGATCCAATCAGTGCATCGTCGAGGTCCTTCTATGCTCTTCTCCCACGGGTAGGAGGTGGTCCACCGGACAAAGCTTCTTGGACCAGCAGTGCTTGGCCCAACGCGGGTCCTGGTGCCCCGCGGCTGATGGCTCTTGGCCCGGCGCAAGTCCTGCCTCCCCCTCCCCCTCCCCCCCTCAACCGATGGCTCTTGGCCCGACGCGGGGCGCCACAGCCCCGGCCGGTGTGACATGAAGAAGGCAACATTGCTTCCTAATTATTTATATTATTTTTTATTTTAATTTTTAATTCATATTCACTCACATATATTATTTTGTAATTCATATCATCCTATACTAACATACAACTCCAATTATTACAACAAGTCAGGTAGATCGGGACATCTTAAACAATTGTCCTCTCTCAGCCATGCATATAGTTGGTGGTGAAGCTGTTTTGTCTAATAATTTTTTTTCAAAACAGTTCAATTTCACCGAGAAAGCTACTCGTGAAGCGAAACTAAACTGTGCAAAACGAGGCCTACATGTCACGAAGAAAATACAAATACCAGGACAGTTGAGCATCGGCAGTATCAAACTACAACACCTTTGACTAATTTATGCCACTTGAGTTTCCGTGGTAACCTGCTTATGATCTTTTTCTATTTTTTTCATGTGGCCATCAATCAAATGTCGGCTCGCGCGTCTTTCCAGATCCACATCAATTCATTGGGTGCTTCCTACATATATCCACAAATACTTCAGTGTCCATCAATATCACGCCAACTCATGAAAAACAAAGCAAAGTAGGTAGAACTTGATATTTAAAAATATCTATTGATTTGTCTTGAGAATCAAGTTTTTGTGGACAAAATCGTGTGGAAATTTAGGATTTGGCCTAGTGTTTAAACTTCGTCCACGAGTTAGGCACCGTTTAGATGCCAAAAAATTTGCCAAAATTTTCAGATTCTCCGTCACATCGAATCTTTGAACACATGCATGAAGCATTAAATATAGATAAAAAAATAAAACTAATTACACAGTTTAGACGAAATGGACGAGACAAATCTTTTAAGCCTAATTAGACCATGATTGGACAATATTTACCAAATAACAACGAAACTGCTACAGTAGCGTTTCGCCAAAAATTTTGCCAACTAAACAGCCCCTTACTGTCCAGAAGTTACTAGACGGGTAATAGGAAGGTTCACTGCAATTAACTCGACCCTCGCTGGCAGAACCGGAGACTTGCAGAGAGAGATTGAGGCCATGTTTAGATCACCTCAAAAGTTAAATTTTTTCACTATCTCCATCACATCAATTTTTGGACGCATGCATGGAGCAGTAAATGTAGATAAAAAAATAACTAATTGCACAGTTTGATTGTAAATCACGAGACGAATCTTTTAAGCCTAGTTAGTCCATGATTGAACAATAATTATCAAATACAAACGAAATGCTACAGTACCAAAATTTTCTAACTTTACCCTCTAAACAAGGCCTGAGTAGTGACAAGCAGCTAGTCAGAAGTCAATGCATCATAATGGATGGAGATACATTGATGTGGGCACACGATCGTGTTTGTGCAAGAGCCTTCGTTGCAAAGGAAAAAAAATGTTTGCATGAGCCTGACTTCATCATGATATCATCAGTTTACCAAAACTTGAAAATAACTGTTATTTTCTATAACAAAAATACTTTTTTTAAGAATGTACGTGTACCATAAACTATATCTACGATCGGAAATGCTATGGTTTGGGCTCCGATCGTCCGGACGTTTCCATTCGCGGGCCGCGACACCAGTCTAACGGCCCAACAGTCGTATCCTCTCGACAACTCGCCTCAGACCATAGCCTGCTGTCTCATTCTCCAAAAGGCTCTCCAACGTAGCGTCGCAACCATGCTCCACTGTGATCGCAAAAAAAACCATGCTCCACTGTGACCGTGCTCCGTCACGTGGCCTCAGCGTTCTCCACCATGTCCTTGACCTGCCAGTCGGCATCTCCACTACTCCCGAGCGTGGCTGCCCGCCTTCCTGCATATCCATTGCGCATCTTGCCTGCCGCAACCTTCTCCAGCGCGCGGACCGCCTTCTCCACCATAGCAGTGACAGCTCGCACCAGATCCGCCGCGGCCTTCTCCGCCGAAGCGGCCTTCTACATCGGACCTGTTGTGGCCTTCTCCACCGGAGCGGCGAGCTCCGCGCCACTGACGAGCTCTACACTAGTAAACTCCACACGCCAACGAGCCTCCATTCTCCTAAGCAGCAAGGAGATGTTGCGCTGAAAGCGCATATTGCAAAAGTATGTTTCAAGTGTTTCAGACGTTCCAAAGGGATGTTGCAAGTGTTTCATACATGGATGTTGCAAAAGTAGATCAAGATGTTGTACATGTTCCAATGGCTATACACGTATGTTGCAAGAGTTTATTCAAAATGTTTCATCTGTTGTTTCAGACGTAAGTTGCAAGTGTGTTTATTTGGATGTTGTATATGTTTCACACATATGTTACAAATATTTTATCTGGACGTTGTATATGTTTGCAATGGCTTTCAAGTATTTAGCAGGTGTTTTTGCAAGTGTTTCAGATGTATGCTGCAAGTGTTTCAGCTGTTTCGGACGTATGTTACAAGTGTTTCATCTGTATATTGTAAAAGTAGATCGGGTGTTACACATGTTACAATGCGTGTGAAAAAACGGAGGGGACGCGAGTGGTACCCGCGTGCGGTCTGGCGACACGGGCCCGCGTGGGCGTGTGAAACACTGGCGTGGGCAAGGTCGTGCTGGCGCAGGCATGGAGTGCAGACGCGTGCGGGAGACGAAGTGCAGACGCGGGCGTCCAGATGCGGGCATCTGTCCGGACGTCCGGGCACTGGCACTACTATATCTACCATACCATACCATACCATACCATACCATACCATTACATGAGAAGCCATCGAAACTGAGTGCCAAAAGAACTGTGACTACCCTAGATAATCCTCTGGGACAAAAAAGAGCCACTCACTAGGATATAAAACAGTGTGGTGGCAGAGGCTAATGTGCAAACAACGCACACATCAGATAGTCCAATGCTGGAGAAATGAACATGCACTGGATATAGGAAAAGTGGAAGGTTGTGATAGTATGAAGATCGATCGCTCAGAAGCACTCATTCGAACAATCCATTAAAGAGCGTCAGGTACAGCAGCAAAAAGAACAACGGAGAAGGGAAGATTATTGAGGATTCAGATATACTTGATACACCAGATGGTCTAGCAAGGAGAGGTGCATGTTTCATCGGACAATACACCAAACAAAGCAAAACAAGTAAGCAACAGTGTCTGGATCAATGAGTGCATCACACTAGTACAGAAATCATTTTTAGGCACGCTCATATTACTTTCAAGAACGGTCTACTTAGCAAATTGTTTGTAACCATCCCTGAGAGCAATATAGCTTATAAACCACTCACAAAAATACATTTTTACAGACGGTTCTATTAAATAAACCGTCACTGAAAATGTATATATTTTTAAGAATGGTTTGTTTAAGAGAACCACTTCTTAAATATGATTTTTAGAAACGGTTGCTTATGTCAACCGTCTTTGAAAATCAGTGATTTCTAGGGACGGTTGACTTAAATCAAGCGTCTCTAAAAGTAGGTGATTTCTAGGGATGGTTGACTTAAGTCAACCACCTCTAGAAATCGATTTTCAAAGATAGTTGACTAAGTCAGCCGCCCTTAAAAATAGCTAGAGCACAAATAAATTAATAACTTTTTAATGAAGTTGGATGAAGACAAAATTTATATCAAAATTATGGAGCTCGACAAGATCTAAAACTTTGTAGTTGATGAAATTTCTATTTGAGATCGTTCAAGGACCCAGATGTATATATTAAGTTCTCATATTTCAAATTTCAAATTTTTGAATTTTTTAAATGACCTTGGATGGAGAAATATCCTATATCAAAATTGTAGTGCTTGACGTGATCTAAAACTTGGTAGTTGAAAGTTTTCTCATTTAATTTTTTATGAGTCAAAATATTGATTACAAGATTCATACATATTAGTATAAGTTGACAACATCATATAACTAGGCACAAGTGACTATGTGGTGTGGTGGTAGGGTATGAATCAAGCAAGATGAGAAGTTGTGGGTTTGAATCCTAGCGGCTACACTAGTTCAAAACTAGCAAAAAACTTAAATGTTGTAAGCTGTGATCAGTCGTCTAGTCTTTCGGCCACATTAAAAATACTTTTTCTTAAATTTAATAGACTCAAAATGATTTTTAAAAATTCTATAAATTATTTTTAGAAATGGCTGACTTAAGTCAATACATCCTGAAAATTGATTTTTAAGGACGGTTGTCTTAAGAGAATCATCTCTAAAAATC
Organism: Saccharum hybrid cultivar R570; assembly: GCA_038087645.1. Taxonomy (NCBI): domain Eukaryota; kingdom Viridiplantae; phylum Streptophyta; class Magnoliopsida; order Poales; family Poaceae; genus Saccharum; species Saccharum hybrid cultivar. The sequence goes on along the minus strand of JAQSUU010000627.1, from coordinate 339,396 downwards.
ACTTATTTTTACAATCGATGGCATAGTAGCAGTTTTTTAAACCGACCCTAGAGAAATTATTTTTAGGGGCAGTTGACTTAAGCCAACCAATCCTGAATGTCGATTTTTAAAGATGGTTTTCTTAAAAGAACCGTCCCTAAAATCGATTTTGAGGAACGGTTTTAAAACCGTCCCTAAAAATCACTTATTTTTATAATTGATGGCATAGCAGCGGTTTTTAAACGAACCCTAGAGATCGTTTTTTACCATGAGCAAAAATCATTTATGTACTAGTGTCAAATGTTTTGGGTCACAAGGTGAAGATCACCGAGCTATAAGTGAATATAGAGAAAGGTCGCACATCGATCTAATTCCAATGGCTACTTTTCAGAATTGTTCACACCAGATAATCTAGTGATGCTAATGTAACACAGAGGATTATTTTGCATGTTATCATCTTTTAGCGGATTGTTGTTGATATTATTGGTCATTGAGGCCAGTTATACCCCTTGGCTCGTTTCATCTATGGTATATATAGCTAATAAAGTCTGTAATGAAGCTACCACACTTGATAAGACAACGAAGCCACCAAAGTATTAAAAGTGAGAATCTAAGGCTATTGCCATCACTGCTACAACGGGCCTATCACAGCCGACTCCAAAGACCTCATCACCGCTGGTGTCGCCCCTCATTGGTAAAAGTGGACGGTAATGAGGTGAGTTATCACCATCGGTACAAACTAATGTTCAAAAATGGTTGTCATTGGCGGCTCCTTTTATGAACTAGTGGTGACAATCAAGAAAAAAAACAAAAAAAACATTGGTCGAGCCCACTGTCTAGCCCGTCTGCTATCCTCAAAGACCAGCAGAATCCCACACCGAGGTCGAGGTTGCGGTGGTCATCAATCGAAGAAGGTCGAGGTAGTGGTGGCCATCCACGAAGCAAGGGTGGTGGTGCAAGCGTGGATCTGGCCTCCTCCACCATGGATTCAGGCAATGTGGCGCCTACATTGTCGCCTTATGGGACACAACATGTGCACTGCCGAAGGAGGGGGCACAACCCTACACCACCATTAGAGGGGGCATGGCCCTATGCCGCTGCCGAGGGGAGAGGCCCCATGTGCTGCCACACGGATGGGTGTGGACTTGTGTTTCCACTAGGGGACGTGGCCCTGCGTTTCCACTAGGGGGCGTGGCCCCCCTCTCGTCACTTTCAAAGGGGGTGAGACCCTATGAGCCATGAGGCTCCACCCAACCATGAGAAAGCATGAGAAGGGAGGGGCGGGTGGAGACAAGGCGAGATAGAGGGTTGCAGCCAAGATGATATGGATTGGGAAAGAGAGAGATGCATCCAGGAGGAGGCAAGAGTGAGAGGATGTGATAGTGGGAGTGGGATGAGAGGCTAGGGTTTCCCCATTACATAACTTTGAAGCCATTGTGGGCTGAGATGGACCAAACGACAGTCAACTTCAGGGTGTTGATTTAGATCCAAAAGGAATCATGGAGTCCCCGTGTACAAAACAGAACCAATCGCATGCCATGGAGCATGGTGTGGGGGTATTAACCACTATACCCTTACGGCTAGACTTGGGCTGGCCCAGACCAGAGGGCCCGGCCCACTAGAAGATGACGTGTGGCCTAGACGATCTGCTCAGCGTCCCACACAAGGAAGAAAAGCAAACTTGGAGATCAAGCGAGATCTTGGTCGGTTAGAATAGGAATCCTTATCTAGCCAGCTATGGCAATTGTAACCGACTAGGATTACTTTCCAGATTTGTAACCCTGCCCTCTGGACTATATAAGGCGGGCAGGGGACCCCCTCAAAACACATCTCATTATACATAGCAATACAAACCAGACGCATGACGTAGATATTATGCCCTCACGGCGGCTGAACCTGGATAAAACCTTGTTCTGTGTCTTGCGTCACCATCTAGTTCGTAGTTTGCGCACCTGTCTACCGACAAATCACTACCTTAGGCATACCCCTAGGTAGACTGCTGACCACGTTTCATCGATAGTGGTGTGCCAGGTAGGGGGTGTGCATACAGCTTTCTAGGTGAGCAAGATGGTCATCATCCCTAACTCCGCGGCCATGGCGGACGGTCTTTCATTCACCGTCGACTAGATCACCTGGACCACCAGCGTCAACAACTTCACCGCCACTACCACGGAGGAGGCGCAGATCTGATCTGCGTCGACCACGTCTTCATCGGCTACGGCTCCGACCACGCTGGCTACAGCTCTGACCACCCTAGCAACAGCTCCGACCACCCTAGCAATGGCTCCGACCACGTCGATAACTCGTTGACCACTTCCCCGCTACAAAGGAAGGGTGATCGACAACATTGACTAGATCAAAGCTATCGACCAAGTCGGCCACAAGCTCTCACAAACCCTGACTTTGGTAGATTCGATCTAAAATCAATCTACCGAGCACGTACTTTTCCACCACAATAGATCTACTTGACCAGTTCGGGCTCGCCATCCAACACGGCTAGATACAGATCTAGTGGTCACCGCTACTCCTAAAGGACGTATGGTACGCCTTCACCCGGTTCCTACACCCGGCCTTAGGCTCTCTAAGTACCAAGTCCCGATGGAGGATTGCCAGGCCTTCCCATACGGCTTGAAAAACGCTGCTTCCGAGTACACGTATCATACACCTCATCTGTTCATGAGTCCCATGGAGCGAGACCATGTTTCAGATTTTACTTTTTGGATCTACCTTGACCATCACCAGGCAACGCCGTCAACATGGTCAGTATCCGGGAGCATCATGAAGGTTCGCTTCATACACTGCCCGAGGATGGCGACTCCAGCACTGGATCTACACGATCTGTCCACACCGAGGCTCAACACCTCGAAGACGACGAATATGGTCTGGATCCACTATCATACCCTCCGGGTTTTTCTCCGATCCCAAGGTTTCCACCAAGACGTGGTGAGATGGTGCTCAATGTCAGCAATGACAAGCTCACAGTCGTGGGAGAAACTGACGAGCAACGGGAACTTCGTGAACAGCGTCACACTGACCGTGCCGAATGCTGTCATCAGGAGGCTGAAGAAGAAGAAGCACGTCATAGGGGACCCCGACCTTGAGATCTGGCTGACGCCTTTGACAGAGTAGGTGATAGGCAAGTTTTTAGGACCCCAAGTGCCAACGTGGCTGTCGCCATGGCCAACCTGGACCGATTACCAGACATGCTAGAGAACCATGCGGTTCGTGAAGACATCAAAGCATATTTGACCGCTGCCATGGACCAAACTGTCAAGCTTGCCTAGTGAGCCCAAGCTGCTACAAGCACATCCGTCGCATCTAGTCGGAACTGTCGTTCTCGTGCTTCAGAACATCCAAGTCACCAAATCATGACAATCCGCCCCCACCCAATCCCCCACGTGGTGGTGGCGGGGGCGGCGGGGGCGGCGGCAGTGGCGGCGGCGGTGGGGGCGATGAGGGCGGACAAGAAGGTGGTCGAGGTCATCGTGACAACAACCGCAATCATCACGGCAATCGAGATCAGAAGGTCGACCAGAACCCTCCTCGCAATCTCCATCACCATCTTCCTCCTCACGACGTTCGTAGTCGCATCACTAGTCATGCTAATGACCGCCAGGCCCACAAAAACGTGTGCCGCATCTAGTATGACATCGAACACGGCCCTCGAGGGCTCAAACAGTTTACTCCTCATCTCCGACAAGTTGTCTGGCCAAGGAATTTCAAGCTTGAGAAGCCCAGGAAATATGACGGCAAGGAAAACCCTGAAAGCTGGGTCACGCTCTACGAGATCACCGTCCGGTCCGCTGCAGGTGATGAGCACGTAATGGCTAACTATCTTCCAGTTGTTCTTGATTAGGCAGGTCATCAATGGCTTCTCAGCCTCCCGGAGAACCAGTTCGACAGTTGGTCGGCCCTTCAGCAAGCCTTCATCAGGGATGAAAACGGTACGGATATTTTCCGACCATATTCGAGACCGAATTTGTTTAGAGGGGTTCAGATCTGTCCGTATCCGAGTTCGGATATTCAACATCCGATACCGTATCCGTATCTGAATACTCAAATCACATATTTATGATGTCGACATCCAATCATATCCTATCCGGCATGACTGACACTATCTGTATTTGAATCCGAATCTAACCAGAAATATAAAAACAAATATGATATCAATGATATCCGTCCGTATCCGATCCGTTTTCATCCCTAGCCTTCATCGACAATTTCATCGCCACATGTGACCAGCCGGCAACAAGTACGACCTCGAGCGCATACGTGACCGAGCAGGCGAGCCGCTGCGTGATTACATCCGACGCTTCTCGGATATGCGTCTCAAGATCCCAAGAATCACTCATGATGAAGCAGTCTCGGCTTTCATCAAAGGCCTTCGCCACCACGATGCCCTCAGAAGCAAGCTGCTCTGGAAACAGCTATCTACAATCTCCGAGCTCCTCGCTACTGCCAAGAACTACGCGGATGACAATGACGCCGAGAAGATCATTAAGGAAGACGTGGATGGGTCATCACGCCCCGAGCACCCACCGCGCCGGTACAAGAAACCCGATGACCGTGGTCAGAACAACAACCGCGAACGTCGTGACCGGCGCAACAACAACAATCGCGACCGCCGAGATAATCGTGATAGGTGGTCCGATAATCACGGTGATTACAGAGGAAGCGCCCCTGCGAAGATGACCATGAGATCAACACAGTCAAGAAGCCTGCTGGTCACCATGACTATCAAGAGGATTACAACAAAGCTTTGAAGGGTCCCTGCCAGATCCATCCGAAGTCCAATCACACCATGAAGAATTGCCGCTTCCTCAAGAACATCTACACCTAGCAACTCGCTAATGATGATGCTCAAAGGCCATTGACGATGGACCGTGACGTGACGGTGATGACGACGATGATGACGAACAGGATAGAAATCCTCGTCACCAATATGTCAATCCCACCAAAACCATCCACTCCATCTTTGGTGGAAAGGTGTCTTTAGAGTCCAAGCGTGAGCGCAAGCTGCTGAAGCGGGCCTGCTTGAACATCGTCAACGCCGACAACCTCATCTCCGATCCTAGGCTCCTGGCCTGGTCCCACCGCAAAATCTCCTTCAGCCGAGCAGACTGGTGGGCAGCAATTCCAGAACCTGGTCGTTTTCCCCTCGTCCTCGACCCCTGCATCAACAGCGTCTGATTCGAGAGGGTACTCATGGACGGTGGCAGTTCCATCAACATCTTGTTTCGCAGCAGCTTGCCTACCCTTAAACTAACTTAGGTTGATCTCAAGCCTTACGATGCACAATTCTGGGGTGTCCTTCCTAGACAGAGCTCCATACCTCTCGGGCAGATCATGCTCCCTGTGCAGTTTGGCAATCCAAACCACTTCCGCATCGACTACGTCAACTTCGTGGTCACAGACTTCGAGGGTACTTACCACGCCATCCTTGGTCAACCAACACTCACCAAGTTCATGGTTGTGCTACACTACTCTTACTTGGTGCTCAAAATGCCTACCGAGTAGGGTGTCCTTACTCTCAGAGGCAATGTTTACACTGCCTATGCCTGTGAAGAGGAAAGCTTTAAGGTGGCAGAGGCCACTGACCTCTCAGTTCGCAAGGAGCAAACCCGGGTCGACGCCTCCAAGATTCCCGTCGGCCAACTGGAGATCCCAGAGCGCCAAGCACCGTGGAAGCACATCAAGTCCAACAAGCACAAGGAGATTCAGCAGGTCGACGACGATCCCACCAAGACGGCCCTTATTGGCGCCAACCTGGATCCTAAATAGGAAGACGCGCTCGTCAGGTTTCTGAGGGACAACATAAGCGTGTTCATGTGGAAACCCGCTGACATGCCCAGTGTTCCTCGGCACCTGATCGAGCACTCCTTGAACGTCTCGAAGACCGCCAGACCTATCAAGCAAAAGCTACAACGGTTTGCTCACGACAAAAAGGAGGCTATTAGGGCAGAAGTTACCCAGCTTTTAGCAGCTGGATTTATTAAAGAAGTGTATCATCTGGACTAGTTAGCCAACCCGGTCCTTATACACAAAAAGAATAATGAATGGAGAATGTGAGTTGATTATACTGATCTCAACAAACACTGCCCTAAAGACCCCTTCGACTTACCTCGCATAGACGAAGTCGTTGATTCCACAGCTGGCTGCGAGCTACTGTCCTTTCTCGATTGCTACTCTGGTTATCACCAGATCGCTCTCAACAAGGATGATCAGATCAAGACATCCTTCATTACACCGTTTGGCACCTACTGCTACATGACTATGTCGTTTGGGCTTAAGAATGCGGGGGCCACATACCAGCATGCTATCCAACAATGCCTTGCTGATGATATCAAGGATGACCTGGTCGAAGCCTACGTCGATGATGTGGTCGTGAAAACCAGGGAGGCTCACACCCTGGTCGACAATCTCTAGCGTACCTTCATGGCTCTTAACAAGTACCAATGGAAGCTTAATCCAAAGAAATGTATCTTCGGAGTCCCATCTGGTATATTATTAGGCAACGTCGTCAGCCATGATGGCATACGCCCCAACCCAACAAAGGTAAAGGCCGTTTTGGATATGCAACCACCCAAAAACATCAAGGATATCCAGAAGCTCACTAGATGTATGGCCGCCTTAAGCCGTTTCACCTCACGACTCGGTGAAAAGGGTATGCCTTTCTTCAAGTTACTCATGGCTTCGGAGAAGTTCGTCTGGTCAGAAGAAGCTGATGCTGCCTTCACGTAGCTCAAAGAATTCTTAAACTCTCCTCTAGTCCTTACAGCCCCTCAGAAAGACAATGTTCTTCTTCTCTACATTGCAGCCACCGATCGTGTGGTCTCCACAGTCATCGTGGTCGAGCGTGAGGAACCCGGCCACGCGCACAAAGTCCAGCGCCCTATTTACTTCATCAGCGAGGTGCTCAATGAGTTCAAAGCCAGGTGGTGGTCAAGACTAATTTCCCATTGGGAGACATCATTCGAAATAAGGACGCTAACGGACGCATCGTCAAGTGGGCAATGGAGTTATGTCCTTATTCAATCGAGTTCTAAGGTCGCACGTCCATCAAGTCTTAGGCTCTAGTAGACTTTATTGTTAAATAGACAGACCTTAGTGCACCTCCTGATCAGGGGCCAATCGAATACTGGAAGATGTATTTCGATGGCTCTCTGAACATTGATGGCGCAGGCGTGCTCTTTATCTCACCAACCAAAGAACAGCTCCACTACGTCCTCAGGATTTATTTCCCTGCATCTAACAATGCTGCAGAATATGAGGCCTGCCTCCACGGCATGCGGATTGCGGTTGAGCTAGGTGTAAAATGTCTCCACATCTATGGCGATTCGGACATAGTCATTAACCAGCTTAACAAAGACTGGGACACGACTAGCGAGAAGATGGATGTTTATTGCAAAGAAATCAGAAAGTTGGAAGGCAAATTTTACGGCATCGAGTATATACATGTGGTCTGGGACAAAAATCAAGCAGCCGATGAATTGTCTAAGTTAGGGTCATCCCGAGGTCAAGTCTCACATGACGTGTTCGTCCAAGACCTTGTTAAATCATCCATCAAGGAAGAAGCAGATCAGGTGGTCGAGAAGCCTCCAGACCAGCCTCTGGTGGCTATGGTTCCCCCTCTGAGCGTGACAGAATCCTCTCCGACAACACTTGCTGTATCTCCGACCACCAACGCTGACGATTGGAGAGTACCTTTTATCAAGTTTTTGCAGGATGGGACCGGTTATGCTAATTGAACAGAGAACGAGCGGCTTATGCGCTGCAGTAAGCAGTACCTACTGGTCAACGGTGTCCTGATGCGCAAAAATACAAAGAAGGAAGTTCTGATGAAGTGTATCACTCGAGAAGCAGGTATTCAACTGCTCCATGAAATTCACAGTGGTACTTGCGGCAATCACGCCGCCTCTCAAACCCTGGTCGACAAAGCTTTCTGAGTAGGTTTCTACTGGCCGTCTGCGGTGGCCGATGCAGAGAAGCTGGTCCGCCCCTGCGACGGATGTTAGTTTTTCGCCAAACGTATACACGTACCAGCACATGAGATCTCGACCATACCAACCTCCTAGCCCTTTGCATGCTGGGGACTGGATATGATCAGACCCTTCAAGTCGGCCCCTAGTAACTTCAAATGTGTCTTCATGTTGATTGATAAGTTCTCCAAATGGATAAAGTACATGCCTTTAACCAAGGTATCATCAGAAAAAGCGGTCGAATTCCTCGATCAGATTATACACCATTTTGGCCTCCACTACCGACAAATCACTACCTTGGGCATACCCCTAGGTAGACTATCGACCACGTTTCATTGATACATAGGGTAACCCTACCCCTTACTGACTTGCCCATGCGCTATATATATTGAAAATACATCTACATAGCTTGAGACTTTCACTGAACAATAACTAGAAGGAAACACTATGCTGATGCTGCAAATTGAGAACCACCAGCAGCATTATTGAGTAGACCATCACTGCATGTTTCCAGTATAAGTGGGTTAGTAAAAGTGATGCCAACACCGAACACTAGTGAAAGGTCATCAACGGCTTCAACATCTGCTTGGACTCCATTCACGATTTTAACACATCTTTCTTTTCTTTGCATAGTCCTCATTGAACGAAACCCCTGTAAAGAATTAGCAACATGAACAGTTGCTTCTGAGTCAATCCACCAAGTAGATTTTAAATATTATACATACAGAGATTCATTTATGAACGTAATAATGTTCTCACTTTTCTTTGCCATGACTATTTTTAAGAAATCGGTACAATCTTTCTCGTAGTGCCTGGTCTTCTTGCAGTTGAGACACTGATCTTTCTTCACTATAAACTTTTCTATTGAGACTGATTTTGCATGGGAGCCTTTCTCTGTGACTTTGAGGAGGAACCAGCATTAAAGTTTTTTTTTCTTGTTATCTTTCAAATAGTTGATAATACCACCATTTGAAATATTTATTCTGTCCTCCTCCTGAGCACACATAGCCATGAGCTTCTCTAAATTTCATTTTTCAGGCTGCATGTTGTAATTAACAACAAAGGTGTCATATTCCTTTGGCAAGGAAGCGAAAACTAGATGGATAAAGAACTCATCCTTGAGGGTCAAATCCATTGGTTTCAGCTTAGATGCCTAATTATTCATTCTTAATATGTGCTCTCTTATGCCACCACCAGTGTACTTCTCTGTAATCAACTGCTTTATCAGCTGGATAGCATAAGTCTTTGAAGAGCCAGTGAACATACTCTTTATACGCTCAAGACATTCTGCGACTATGTCACAGTCTAGAATTGAGCCCACTAATGCAGGCTCAATTGTGTTCTTTATCACAGCCAAACATTTCTTATTGGTCGTGACCCACTTTGTCTTATCAAGGTCATAAGATATCTTTACGGGAGCAAAGTCCCGCTCTCTAGTCTGCCATGCAGCATCATCATCATCAGCCCCCCTTACCGGTGCCTCAGGCTGAGTGGGGCACGGTGCGGTGACTACCCAGTCCACCTCGACCAAAATAAAAGTCAGGTCAAGCTTTCTCTTCCATTCAATATAGTTGTCTCCTTTGAGGATAGGGATATCTTTAATGCAACCCATCAACGAGTATCCACCTGAAATCATAATTCATGTAACGTGAGAACATAATAACAACAATTATATGCCTTAGTTCCAACGTTGGTCAAAATTAAAACATACAACTATTCTTTACAATAATTCTACATCACCATTAGGCAGAAATAGAATTAATGCATGACAAAAACTCATAAATAACATCATAATTTTGCTATTAATCAAAGTTGGTCAGAATAATAACAATACTATGATAAACATATCCACTATTCAAGATTAAATTCTCCCATTGGTTCGAATTTAATAATGAAAACAACTTTAAATACACAGCGGAAAACTGAATAAATAAACTCATAATCATAATATTCAGAAGCACTCTTTGTACTCATTTACTCTCTGGAAAAAATTTATCCTGTTGGTTCAAAAATTTAACAGAGATTTAAACATCAAAAACTTAACTAAACCATCAAAAACTGCTTCTGAAAATGATGAAACAGAACTGTTCATATTTCTTTTATGTTGGCCCGGCTAGAAAAGTTTGGCACGTGGCCCAAAACGCGCACTGCGCACAGCTCAGCAGCCAAAAAGAGCCCGAGGCCCACTTCACGCGCCGCGCGCGCCGCGCCTAGGCTGCAACCTAGGCCTGGGCTGGCATTTCTGCATCCCGCCTGGGCCGAATTGAGCCCATTCGATCTGTGTAGTTGATTGCGAACGGACGGCTGTCCGCGCACCTCAGCAGATCAAAACGTCACCGGGCTACCTCTCCCAAACCCTAGACTTCATTCTTTCCCTACCCTTCTCTCTCCTGCTCAACGCCTCACCTAGTGAAACATTAGCAGCGGAGCCAGCCATCCATGGCAGCCGGAAGGGAAGGTGGCAACGCTGCCGCCGACACGAGTACTCGCCCGTGGCTGAGCACACCACCGTCAAGCGGCCACGTGGTGGTGCCCTGTGCCCCTATCCGTGCGCGGACGAAACGGCGCCGTGCGGGGTCATCCCGCTCAGCGGCAGTGGTGCCGACGGTGAAGTGAGTCCACGTAGGACCTCCCCCGCTCCGACTTCTTTATCATCTGTGGGCTTTCTTTAGGATTAGGGTTCGTTCTTAGGGTTAGGATTTCGACCGAATCAAAAACCTAATCCCCTCCTTCTATTTTCTATCCCAGAGTCTAGATCTACGCATAGATTACGGCTTTGATACCATTGTTGTATTAACAGGATCATTAGCAGTAGATCAGTGGGGTACATTTCTTTAGGAATCATGACCTAGTACAACATCTACTAGATCAGAGGGGGAGAGAAGGAGAGGAGTTAGGAGATCGACCGTCGGAGTTCTTGGAGGAGGAGCTAGAGGTCGCCATCGGGTTCGGTGGTGAAGATATGCGCACGGGCAGCGTCGGTCGGAGAAGAAGGCGGTGCAGTGGAGACCGGCGGTGAAGAACGTGGTGGTGCAGTGCAGTGGCGGTGCTTTCCGTCGCTGGCTGCGCCTCTCTGTTAGATCGGGAATAGGGTTTGTCGGTGGGGGAAGTGGCTCACGGTAAACCTCATACTGAGAGCCGCCAGCCCCCCACCTCTTTATATTGTGCAGTATGACGGGGGCTTGCCAGCCATAGATGGGCTGAACGCCCCCGATCAGGCACGAGGTCAAGGCCCCAGTAACCATTGGACCACTGTGGTTGGGAGATCAATCCAACAATTACTGCCCAACCGATGACTAATCCACACAATCTTGCATCCATATGTCGGCTAGTGCCCAGGATCGAGTTACATATATAGACGACAGGCAACACATTAGGTGAGTCAGTTGTGAACTGTTCAACGATTCCATCGTACGTGTGATCGATCTTTCTTGGTTGCTGAGTCCAAAGGATAACCACCCCACCGTATATATGCTCTGTTAGCTAGCTAGCGATGTATAGTTCTCGCTTACTTTGCCATTTGCATATTGTAAGGAGCTAGCAGCGCCCAGAAGAGCATAAATGCAAAGCAGCAGCTACAGTGACGTTTACATTCATGCAGATCCCACCCAAAAAAAAAACCGCGTCTCTCCAAAGCTAGCGGCTTTCCAGCTTGCAGGAGAGTGACATTGCAAGGCAGCGTTAGTTCGTCGTTTGCACGAAAGTCAAGGATGATGGTAACAAACCAAACACACATATGACACGAATCGTAATGTCTATTCCAGATTTCAAATGTAATACGTACATAGTATTTCCAAACGAAAGAATGGATTCATTCCAAACGAAAGAATGGATTCATCTATTCATACGAAGGAATGCATTCAACAAAAAAGATATCCCGTGGTGAATCTGATACGGGAAAAACATTACAGAAATGGCAGGTTACCTGGCACTGTGAAGAAGGGGTCCTTCTGGTGGAGGGACACCTTGAAAGTCTTACACACCTTTAAAGGGGCTAAAATTCGAATTGGAAATGGCCATACATGTTTCTTCTTGAAAGATAAATAGACTTCCCAGACTTTCGAAGAACAGTTCCCTCAAGCTCACTCATTTACAAAGAACAAGTCCATATTTGTCAAGAAAGCTTTTGACAATGAAAACATCACAGATGTCTTTAATCTTCCATTATCTCAAGTGGCCTTTGATCAAGTTCTAAGTATCGAGCAAGTAATGGAGAATACAATTCTAGAAGAACTGAATAATGATGCTTGGACATATTCTGGAGGTGCAACAAAATTCAGACCTACAATAGCATACAGAAAAATGCTTGGGCATCAGGAAGTTGACCCAGCCTTCAAATGGCTATGGAAATCTTATTGTCAGCCAAAACACAAGGTGTTTTATTGGTTACTGCTAAAAGACAGATTAAGCACAAGGAATATCCTTAAAGAAAAAAATATGGCTTTGGATTCATATAACTGTGAAATCTGCTCCCTCATTGTGGAAGAAACTGTTGATCATTTATTTTGGCATTGTCCCTTTGCCCAGCATTGTTGGAGAATTTTAAATCTGAGCACAATTCAGGCAGGGGGGACTTTTGAAAATGTGATGGCAATCAAAGATCAAATACAGAGTCAATTCTTCATGGTGGTTGTCGTTCTCATGAGCTGGACAATTTGGTGGGTCAGGAATGAATTGATCTTCAACAATAACCAAGTTGGGATTCAAGACGGCAAGAATTTTTTCTTCAAAGAAGCACAACTAGTCTCCCTAAGGGTAAATTTGTGAACAACATTTGACCAATGGATCCAAAATCTGTAATTTGTAACACCCTAAAATTTGCATTTATCCAAAATAGTTAAAATGATTTATATAAGCATTTTTTGTGAGCATTTTTACCTAGGGAAATAATAATCTTTATGAAAAATTTAAAACAAATATAAGGATAGAAACATGTTCATGCATCCATGCCGCTGCATTGTATTTTTGTGATGACTGGATTTGATTCAAATGCAAAAAAAAAGGTTTCAAAAACCTTTTGAAAATGAATTTGGAAAAGTGCTATAGAAAAAGAAAAGCAAAATCTTTTTTTCTCCTCTTTTCCTCGCTTTCGGCCTGTTGGCCCAGCTCCCCGCCGGCCCGCTGGCCTCCTTCCCTTCTCTTCCCCCCCCCTTTCTCTCCTGGGCCGGCCTAGCTCAGCCAAGCAGTCGCTGCCGCGTCTCCTCCCTCTCGCAGTCACAGGCAGCCGGGGGCCACCCGTCAGCTCCTCCCCAACCTCCTCCTTTCGTTCCGCGTCGCAAGCCGCTCGGGCAAAACTGTCGCCCGCGCCCACCTCTTCCCGCGTCGTGGGAGCGTCCGCGCCCTAGCCTCCATAAAGGGGAGTCCGCACCCGTCACTGCTCCCCTGCCACTTCTCGCTCTGGCTTTCTTCCTCGCTCACGCGCGTAGAGGCAGCAAAACCGCCGCCGGAGTCGCCATCCACTGCTCCCGTGGACCGCCGCTCCAGAGCCGCCTCCATCTCATTTGAAGCGCTGGTGAGCTCTGCCTTGACCTCCTCTTCCTTTCTGTGCTCTCAATTTCTCAACTGTGGACGTTTGTGACGTGTTCCCGCTCGCTCCGACGACCTTCTCGCCGTCGTCCATGGCAGGAGCCAATCGGGTTCTTCCCCGGCCGCACTAAGGGCCTAGGCAAGGTCGCCTTGTTCCTCTCTCTCTCTCTCTCTGCCTTCAATTTGGTGAGTCGTGGTCTCTAGGGCCAGTTTCACGAGCTCCGGCGAGCTCTCCCCACGGCCGGCCATGGCGAGCGTCGTGCGGGACTTTCCCCGGCCGCGAAAATGGCACGGTCGAGGTCGCCTTTCTCTCCGCTTCATCCCCATGCCATCGGACTTGAAAACCATCCACCGTAGAGCTCAATTGGGTTTCTGGCATATCTAAACCGTCGTCCTTGGCGTATTCCCGAAATACGCATTCTCATTTTGAAAACGTAGTTCTTCAGTTTAAATGAAAATACGTTTTCAGATTAATTACAGAATTGCCACTACACTATTTAGCTCATAAAACCTTCGTTTTAGCTCCGATTTGACCCATTCAACTTGCGTTAGTTTCGTAATTTCATAATCTATGCATTAGTGCTACTGTTATACCTGTTAGAAGCTTTTGAATTTCTCGATTAAGCCTAGTTTAATAGCTAGCTTTTAGAACCCTAAATAATTCATAACTTTCGCGTTATAGCTCCGAATTTCGTGAACTTCGCGTTGATGTGATCGTAGCGAGACGTAGAATATTTTCGTAAACATTTTATCTTGTTTTTATACTGCTGGTGTACTATTCTAATTATAGGTTTATTTGCTATGCATGAATGCTCCTAAAATGTGTATGTTGCCATGTTGGTCGAGTTCAGACGGTGAGGAGTACGTTGGGAATCAGGAGTACTTCGAAGACCAGCAGGACTGGCAGGAGTTTGTGAACCAAGGCAAGTATAGCATGGGCCTACCTTGATGTCCTATTCATTATATATTCTACTCATTTTGCATGTGTCTAATATTGCTCGACTATAAGGACATCCTAGCCAATGATGATCTGTACCTTGATTCCTATGGGGTTATTTGCATATGGGTAGAATGCTAGTGCTCTATTCAAATATGATCAATACTATGATTAATGGAACAAACGGATAAACATGATGGTAATAATTGAACTATAGGGTGATGGTGCAAATGATGTCGATCATGTTGCCCTAAACCCTCCGTAAGGACTTATCTATAGGGCAAAAGCTAGGACATACAGTGCAACCGTGAGAGTTACATGGCTCTGACTTTAGCTCAGTAATAGGATCTTTTCTAGCTTGTTAGAGGTTACCCGAAAGGGCGCAAGAGGGGCTTGCCACTTTGTGTATAGAACTGCCTCTGTTGAGGTGTGTATAGCCTGCAGGAATTGTGCCACAGAAAGGGGTTCTCTATATCTGCCTGTCGAGGAAATCTCGCGGCCCTAACTTGTTAGACGAGATCTATGGAAGGCTTCATAGTGTACCCTGCCTGCTCACCTTGAAAGTATTATGGGAGTAATTAACCCGGGCATATGGGCAACATGACTCACGGGTAAAGATGCACAACCTCTGCAGAGTGTTAAAACTTTTATAATAGCCGTGCTCACGGTCACGAGCGGCCCGGAAAACTCACAGAATAAATAGTTACTTATGATGATGTTGTTCATGGTGAACTATGATGGTATTATGATGATGATGAGGATGATAATGATATAATGTTGATCAATGACTCTATTTAATTCTAGTATATGATCATGTGGGTTAATTTGGGAGCTTAAGCATAATTTGATATTGATCAATAACAAAATGTTGACTTACTAAAATGCTAAATGCAGTAAACCGTGTCTGCCTTTTGAGCCTCATGAATCCCCATGTTATGCTTGTGGAGTACAAAATGTACTCACGCTTGTTTATTTTCAATACTTTGGGAAAATCCCGGATGGGTACCAGATTTCTAGAGATTGGAGCAGACAGGCTTGTGATCAACCAGTCAGTTGTCCCTGTGGAGTGGAGTCTTCACTTGAAGACCGGAGTTGTCTTTCCGTTGTTTGCTATCTAAGGTTATATCTTTTATAATAAGTACGTTATAGGTTAAGCATTGTCATTTGATATTATCCTTATTTGTACCTATATTTGAGATTTGACTTCCTGGGCTCACATATAATGTGTATCTAGTTTTGTTCTTAAAACCGGGTGCTACATAATTGATCAGAGCCTTAGGCTCATTTTCATTGTTTCTTGATGTTGTTCCTTTTCTGTGTTGTTCTGTTCTTTTAGACCTCTTCTGCTCTAGTTGCTCCCTTGGTTGTAATTGTACTTTGATCTTTTTTAATAAAATTTTGTAGGGGCCTCGGCCCCTCCGGTTCCCTAAAAAAATGCATTGGAGTGCCACCTATGAAAATCTCTCTCTAATATATATGTCCAATTTGGAATAGGATAGTTTTCCAATCAGAATCAGGAGCATGTTAAGCAACTCCAACAGCTTGGCTATTCTTGTTGTGGAGGCTATTTTAGAATTTGTATGACAACAACAAAAAAAAGTTCTAACAAATGTGCTATCTGACTTTGTAAAATAGAAAGTTGACTATCCCTTGATTTTCATTGGCTATATATAGCCAACCACGGGCGCTTGCTATCTGATTTTGTAAAATAGCAAGGCTTCTTTTTTTTTGAAAAGTTTTCTATTTTACAAAATGGCTAAATAATGGAATTTGGCTATGCTCGACTAATTCTTTGTTTATTCATTCTCTGTGTTTTTTTTAATTGACGAGAGGTTGTCCTTAAGAAAAGCAGGAATACGAACCAAATAAATAGTACTTCGTCCCTAACCATCATCATACTACAAGTATGCTTAATTTATCGTTGTTTAATTTCTAAGGTAGTTTACTGAATCTAAAGATCGCTCATTCCACGCTTCTATTTCTACGCTTCAGAAACATAGTACAGATGATAAGATGAGAATGTACGCGCAGCAACCGGCAGGGAAAAGAGCCTCATTTGGTATAGAGGTCCGGACGGCTCCAGTTTTGGTTTCTCCATGTACTGTACCAAGAAACTATATTCTCTCTTCTTTTAAAGTAAACTAGGAGCCGGTGGAATGAACCATACAAACACAAACTTGGGTATGAACCATTGAACCTCCTGTGAATCACTTAGAATATTTAGGAACCAAAAATGCAGTTTGAGTTCCACAAAAGTTTGATTGTTTTCTCCCGTTGCGGTGCACGGACAATGTTTAAAAAGTAACTATTTTTAATTTTACTGGATTTGGCTTCTCCATACACTATAGCAGAAAACTGAAGATGTTTAGAACCACGCCAAACAGGATCAAAGTGATATCTGTAAAGAGACAAAATGCGTGCTCGCCAAAATAGTGTGGTCTATATTGGTAGAATATGCAGTACATATCTTCGAAACCATCAATGCAGCTCGTGTCCGCATGCGACCATAGGATGACCACCATGTCATACGTCATGATCCAGCTATCTGTTGACTTGTAGGAGTATATACAAACAGCGGTGCATGGTCTACATACGGAGTATACATAGAGCTAGCCCTTGCACTTGCACAAGCGAGCCTAGTCATCAAGCTACGTGTGCATTGACACATGATCTATACAAGGTCAACCTTGACTAGCAATTTATATGAAAACACGGTATTTTAATAAAATAGACATATATATTACTATACCTTGTGAAACTTTTCGTGGTGGGTGTAGCAATAATATCAACCGTATGGATCTCTGTAAGATTTTTATAGTTATCGATCGTTAAAATAAAAATATTTAATTTATGAAAAAAACTGAAACAACTTAAATTACTTGGAGTAGCCACCGTATGTTGTTGACAAACATAAATAGCCACCCTGACTCCCTGAGAGGTCATTAACACTCCGGACCCAATTGATGAAACACGACAATTTTACGAAGTTTGTTCCTATATTTACTGAAAAAATGAACTCTCTTTTACATATGGTACTTGAACAGATAACAAGCTTGTAGCAAAAAAATATGTGGGTTTGTTTGGTTGCCATTATCCGGCCGAATCAGACTCGGGGATATAGAAAGTGCGTATTTGGTTTTCTGGTTCAGGCACCGAGCTAGGCTCGCTTGCGGTATGCAAGATTCCCCTCACAACCAGGTTCTAGAGAAACATGGGGAGAGGCCATTTCTGGCGGGCCTGGCTCACCAAATGCGGGTGGTCTCCCACTAATGATGGTATTAATATATGATTAACTTATATTAAGTAATATTAGTATTTTCAAAAGATGGTTAGGGTTTAATGAGGCAAACTGAAAGCTATTAAAATATACTTGCACAAAATAAACATTATAATAACACTTGTCTTTAATATTTTGTTTCATGCAAAATGTCCTCATACAAGCAATCAAACATCATCTCTCTCTAGCCTGGCTGGATTCATACAGACAACCAAAGATGCAGGCTTGCACACACTAGGCTTGGCCTTGCAAAAGAAGAGAACCAAATAGACCCTTGTAGCCAAGGCATGCGAAAGGGTGGCTTTTGGTACATATACATACAGTCCATTGGATAGCAGGATATATATAGTTGTGGTTAGTATTTGCGGTCACTACCCCCACGGACAACAACAACAACTACTGCTAGATCCAAACTAGCAGGATCCCTCACCATGGCAAACCGAGCTTGTAGGACACCAAATGCTCTCTTTACATCTTTCCGCACCAATTTCTACAACTCTTCACAAAGGCGGCCCATGAAGGATAGATCCTATCTACAAGATAGTATCCTACAGCTGTTACCGTTAACAAAGTACTCCACAGGTGGTGCAGTCCCTAAAGTTAGCCTCTTAAAAAGTGGTGACCAATGCAAGACATTGGTATCGTTTAAAGAACCAGGTAGTACAAAGAAAAAATGACAAATTCACAACTCCTCAGATATACAACAACTTCAAGGATCATGGTTGGACCATCCACATGCCCCTAATACTGTCCTTTCCATACTATTGTTAGCCAATTCTTTCATATCCAATGCATACAATCAATGCAACCAAGCAAGCTAGACCATCCTATTTTAGTGTACTTAGCCGTTAATATTGTAGTGTCCTCCACAGTAGGTGCTCTCAAGTATTGCTACCCAAATACCACAACCACAGCTTTCACGAAATGGTAAAAAGCTTCTATGCTTCTATCATGGTGCTCTTAGCAATCCTCACAACTTCATCCACTGAATCAATTCGTACATCATGTGCAAGAATATGGAACGATCCAACTAGCTTATGCAGTGCAACGGCTCCAAGAAGGCCTACTAGATTTGGCCTCTGTCTAAAATAATCATCATGAGCCTCCACCCCAACCACTATGTGTATGTTTGGACATCTCAAAAATTTTCCTAAAGAACTTTTCATTGTACATGGGAGGATCTGTGAAGTAACCAGCCACAAGGTGCAAATTACAAAATTGTAAATGTCACAACCATATTTGTGTTGGATACTGCATAACCATTCTCAATGTGAAACAACATAAATGGTTCTAGAAAATAGTCCCAAAATATAAATATGCACGACCACAAGTTCACTAGTCGGCACTATGAAACTCTGACACGTAGAGGGTTACTCTGCATTATCTTACATAATGGCAAAACATGAGTAATTTATAAAAACTATTAGAGGTTATTTAAATTATCTTTCATAATGGCAAAGGTGGATAATTTAGATATGAATTTAAGAGGGTTATTTTGAATTATATTTGATATAGGCAGAGGTGGGTAACTTAGATGTAAAATTAAGATGTCATTTTATATGCATAATATTATAATGGCAGAGATGGGTGATGATTAGAGTTTACCAAATTAAAGGTCAGATATTTCTGATTATTGTGAGAATTTCTAAGATTTATGTTTTTTCTAGCGTGGCCTGTGGAGCCTCGGTTAAAGCCTCTAATTAGTAAAAGTAAGTAGCTCTGGTACGACTTGTAGGATTGATTCACACAGGGATAGCCAATTAGACGGGGTGAATGATTGCAGAAGTTAGATACAAAACTTTTTAACTCTTTTCCTCTAAACCCAAAACCTAACATTAGTTTACTAGTGAAAGAGGTTTTGAGTTATAACATGATTCTAACTGACCTCAAATTTAGAGAAAATAAAATATATAAAATTCTTGAATTAATCCAACAAAAATCATGTCAATTGGATTTCTAAATCAAGAGATATTAAATTTACAAACTTACAGTGACAAAATATAATTGTCCATATTTTCAAGGCATATGAAAAGGCAGTATAGATGAACAAAAATTACCTGACACATTAATTTACAAATCTTGATCTTTAACTCAAAAGATGCATACACAAAGCATTCAAACAAAGATCACTGCAAGATCCGAAAATCCTAGATTATGATTCTTGTATACAAATTTTCTCTCTAATTTTTTTTTATCTCAAAACTCTCTTTCATTCTCTTCTTGAATTGCAGAGCTCTACTTCTTGTTCTTAAATGGCAGCCCTTTCACCCCTATTTATAGGACAAGATAGCTTCCCAGATTTTTCCGTACAACACTAGTTGTATTACATCAACCTCAACACGACGTCTTTTGTAGACCTCAATCCTAGTACAAAAATGTTTTCTACATCAACATCTATAGTACAAAAAATCTTTGTACATCAACAGCTGCAGTACAAAACTTTGTGTACGTCACATCTGCAATATGATCCTTCGCACATCGTCATCTGCGGTATGGAATTTTTCGTACATCTGCATCCACAGTATGAAACATTTTGTACATCACATTTGCAGTTGTCTTCCTTGTTAACACTCCGACACCGAGTCACAAATTAACTCACGCATTAGTAGGTCCTCGTATTCACCATTCTCTAACCCCGAACATCTCTTTTGACATTTTTTTACCAATAATAGGACCTCAGTTTTTCTCTAAACTTAGTCCCGAAAACTTATTTCTCTTTGACCTATAATTCCGTCCATCACAGACCACGTTCCACCTCGAGCAGTGACTGACATGAGCAACTAACCATGTATGAGCGCAACTCCATGACTTGACTCAACATTAGTCCATGCAACACCACTCCCACTAGTGTGTTGCATTAATCTCAAAGCCAGCACAACTTCAACAACCACATATGATCAAATTAATGTAATTATGCTCATGACTTTGCAATGTAAATTTTATTACAAATCATTTTTTATCACACGTGATATATTACACTTTGCCCTATACTAGTCATCAATCAAACTCATCCTCGGGGCCAAGATAACAATGTCATTGGCAAGCGACTAACACAGTACGATTATATACGTTACAGAACACACGTTACTCACAAACACTTATGCTCAACGGTCACTAAAACCCCAAGACCGAAATTGGAGACCTAATGTTTAGCGATAAATAAATAAAACTTACACCCAGCCACACGGGTGGACAGGTTCCACCGTGCATAAGTAAATAAATAACCTAATTTACTCTTGAATGATATGCACATTCTTGAGTCACGTATGTGCCAAAAGATCGAGTTACAACTTTTGCATAACCCGTCCAAGCCAACAATAGATTTTCTGTTTGTGTTCTACTCGTATAGTGACCGGAACTTTACTTCAACATGTTTCTTTAATGCTTTAATTTTGCTCGTCACACTTTTTATAGCAGCCACAGTTTATCTTACCTTCGGTGTGGCAGACGCTAAAGGTTACTAGATTACTAATCTTACTAGATTTTGTTTGGATACACACTAGGCACTGCACCGGTGGGAGAACAGTATATAATAATATGAGATTTTTTACAATGGTTGTGGAGGCATGAGGAAGCATTTTTTTTGTGTCTATGACAGCTGGGGAGAGGCATTAAGACGGAGGCATGAGGAGGCATTACACGTGTCTATGACCGGTGGGTCCAGAAGCATTAAACGTCTTCCGACACCTTTAAAATTCGGAAGATTAGAATTGCAATTAGATTGTTGATAATTCCTTTTATGTAGTTTTAATTTTTAGATAAGGGTAAAACAGTAAGTTCATAATTCTCAAAACTAGTGACATATTTATTAGAATGTATGAATATCTTTTGTTCTAATTAATTAAAAATGTGGGTGCATGTTCTAGGAAAGCTTGTTCTAGGGTTCGTTCATCCGCCGCCGCCGTTCATCGGTCCGCCGCCTGTCCTCTCCCTTGTCTTCCCTCTCCCTCTTCGCGCACCAAGAGAAGAGGTCTCTTGCCATCAATGGAAGGGAAGGGAGCCGCCTCTCCAGTCGCCGTGGGAGCTCCCCGCGGGGGCCTGCGTCCCCGAGGACGCCGCCGCCGCCGCGTACGACGAGGCCGCGCTCCTCGCCTCGCGCCTCCGCCACCACCAGATCGGCGGCGGCGGCGCCGGGGAGAAGCCCCTCATGCTCCACCTCAGCGACCTGCACGGCCTCGGCGGCGGTGCCGGGGGCGGGGGCGGCGACGACGTCGGCTTCTTGCCCCTGCCGCTCTTCACCGACCGCGCCAGTGACAACATGGACGCCGCCTTCAAGTCCCCCAATGCTCTTGGCGAATTGTGTGTGTATTTTTTTTAATAATAGTTCAGCTTGTGTTTGTGGAAGCATACTGCAATGCTTAGTTGATGTGTAGTGAATGCTGCAACTGATTTCATTTTTATGGGTATGATTCGTTTGTTGCCGTTGGTGTGCATTGGCTGCAGCCGCAGGATGAGAAGGAATTGGAGCGGAAATTGAAGAAGGATCAGAAGGTACTAAATTTGGTCGAGTTGTGTGGCCTGTGTATGCTCATGTAAGTATGTAATCAATGTGTTAGGCGTGTTCTCGTACAGGCAAAAGAGAAGGAGAAAAGGCTCAAAGTGAAGCAGAAGGAAGCGGCTAGACTCCAGGTGGCGGCAATGGCTTAATGGCCCATTTTGTTCACTGATCTGATTAATCTTTGTCTCATCTCTGTGTTGATGTCGGTTATGTACTTATCTGTAGGGGCAAGCGGCATCAGATGGAGGTCGAGCTAAGAAGAGCGATAAGAAGCAGAGGAAGAGATTTGCAACTGATGAAAGTCTAGAGGATTTCAATGATCCTGATACCCCTGCTGGACAAAAAAAAAACTGCTGGCTTCTGAGATGGCGAAACAATATAGCCCAGCCAATGTTGAGAAATCGGATGTTGCTTGTTAACATCAGAGCTTCTGCAACTCATTATAAGAAGTTAGTGAATAATTTTTTAATTTCCCTTTTTTATCATGTAGATGGTATGACTGGTGGGAAGCATCCAAGTATTTTGAAGCAGATGCAGCAAGCTCAAAGCCTCCATTTGTATTGGTAATGCCTTCATTTTCCAAAGGATTCTATTAAGAAGAAACATTTTGTTCACACACATTATCTTGCTGTCCAGTTAGATGACTTCATACAGTGAGGGTGTTTGTTTATCATGCAATATAGGAATCATTTGACGCATCTATGACTTCATACGTTGTTTTATACGTTGAATCAATATAGGAACCAGCTATCTCTGTGTTTAACTCAAACGTCGATCGACATCTGACTTTCTATCAGTAAACACAAACACCTTTTGTTTTTGGAAACCTCATCTGTCTGAGATAGGTGAACATCTAGTGACAGCAGCTACATCTTTGCTCCAAAAACTGTTACCATAGATCTCATTATCCAGTCTGTCAATAATGACAGTGCCCTATCTGATTTGCCTCATCAGTCTGCAAGTAAAAGGTAATGTTATCCATGACTGTCTGCATACAAACATGAAGGAACAAAATTATACCTGCGGTCTTCATAGATTTATGAATACACTTTTTCAGGCCTAGATCTGCTAGATCCAAGCACCGGTCAAAAGATATAAGTGACAAGTGATGGGGCCCAGGTCCCATATGACATGTATGTATTCCACTACAGATATGTTTCCCCATATTTATTCATTGGTTAACCATCCATCTATGATATATATTACTACAAACATATTTGCCGTGTCAATTACCTTACCAGATCATACACATTGCCTTCATTACAGTTGCTGGGAAACACAGTTTGAACACATGAGGTTTCCAAAAACAAAAATTGTTTACAACAACGTGATAGTTCCCCCCATCATTGTCAGTGCTTTTCAGAAGCTCTCACCAGGGTGTTGTTCTGGCTGCAGGAGAAGAATCAGGCTGTATTGGTGGGAGGCAAATTGTCAAGATCAGAGAACCAATTGTCAAGTTCAAAGAACCTGCCTCCAAGAGAAAGAAGAAGATCATCGTCGACCTGGGGGCCCCAGAGACTACTGCTGAAGAAGCTGCTGAACCCATCCCGCTCTCGGAGGACGCCCTGATGAAGGGCATGATGATGGTGGTGAAGAATGATAGAAGCTGCGATCCTGCTCTTGAGATGGTGTCCACCATCCATGCTATCTTTTATTTTGTTTTATTTCGACTGAACTTGGTTAATGATCTATCAGTGATGTATGAAACTCTTTTATTATCCTCTGTCGATGCTACTCGTTGCTGGGTTAGTTTGGTTAATGTCCTTGTGTGAGGGCCATTATGCATTCCTCCTAGCAGACAAGCTGTAATTTTCATTCCTACTTATCCTCTCCATCACCTATATCCTCTGTTATCTTGAAGTTAGTATGGCCTGAAAAGAAAATGTCTATTACCTTCAGCATGGTACCATTAAGTATCAACTATTGCCTTCAGCATGGTACCATTAAGTATCAACTGTTATAGCCTGGTAAAAATTAGTAACAGCAGCATCATACTCAGCTTGAACTGAACAAACAAGAGAAGATTTGATCTTAGACAGTACCGAAATTAAAGAAAGCATACAGGCTATTTTCTGCATACATTCTCTCTTAGACCTATTAGGACAACGACACATTACATTATACCATTACAAGACATACTCCTAGCAATTTGAATGGCATGGAAGAACAACTCATCCAAAAATGGGCAGAGTAAAAACGAAAAGACCAACAAGACTTGCATGATGGATGTCACGGATGGATCAGGGACCTCACACTACTCTCATCGCCGTCACTACAGCCCCCATCCTTGGCAATCGACGCTCCATCAGGCCATATGTCTGGCGTCGCCATGGTCGTCGCGGCGCTGGTCGAAGGCAGGCGGCTCCGCGTGGCCAGGATTGGCAACATCATACAAAACACGATGTAATGTATACGAAGAGATATATTGGCAACATCACTGTAACATGCATTCAGTTCCAACATCACATTCTCTAACATGAATTCAGTTTTTAGAAAATAACAGCTTCGAACACTAACAGAGCATACTCAGAACGACAAATAAGCTAGTGACATGAGAAGCACTAGATTGTGGCACAAACAGTGACTCAGTTTCTAACTTTCCCCACCTAAGCATGATCCCACCTCTTCAGCTTCCTCGTCTTCAGCATTATCTTCTACCTTCAAGTTCAATCATTCAAATTGTTGAGAAGGCTGTATATGAAGTAAAATATAAATTAAAATAGTTCGGTAGTTACCCTACATTCAGGTTGGCATGGACATCCTCTAGTGGGATCGACTCAATTAGGGTCTTCAGCTTTAAGCGCTTATTCACCAAAATGTAACACAAAGCACAGGCAGAGGTCAAAGTGCTCTACCACGTCAATTAGTGTCATTTTACGATCCAGATGTACCTGAAGCCTAGAGTTTAGGCTCTCACTCCGCTGGTTGCTCCTCATTCCTAAATAGCACTTTCCATGATGATATGTAGCACACCAGAGTTCCCTCATCTCATACATCTGATACAACCATGAATCCGTATCTGTAATGTTATGGTCATCCAAAAATCGAAGCCATTTCCTCTCACTCTCTTCTATGGAGTCACGATCATAGAGGAAAGACCTGATTTCTTTCTTCATATCCTCATCATGAAGATTTTTAGGAATGTTTAAATCAATATGCCACGAGCAAAGCTTGTGCGATGAATCCGGCCACACCAGCCTGATTGCTCTATGCATAGAACGGTCTCCATCGGTGATCACGGAACTCGGATGCTTCTGAGCCATGGCATCAGTGAATGTACGAAGCATCCAAACATAAGACTCAATAGTCTCCTGAGAAGTAACTCCACATGCAAAAAGAACCGTGTTGCCATGGTGATTGACCCCAACAAAAGGAACAAGGGGCACATTGTACCGATTCTTCTTGTACGTGCTATCAAATATGACGACATCACCAAAAGCTGCATAATCAAGCCGAGATTGACTATCACACCAAAGCAGTCCATTGAGATGCCCTTCTCCATCAGTCCTGTACTCGAAAACGAAATCAGGATCTTTATGTTTGCAATCTGTCATGTAACTAATGACTGTTTCAGCATCACCACCAGCAACTCTCTCCGCCTTATTGCGATGACAGAAATTGTACAAGTCCCTTAATGTATATCCAACCTTATCATACCCACCATACTGCCTTTCCACAATATCCATTATCTGGTGCTTTCGGATCCCAGCAATCTGCAACTCCAGAATCTGGGCTTTCTGATCATCGCTGATTCCTCTATGTGAACGCAGCAGACAAGCAAGGTCTGGCTCCACCATCGGATGGTTGTGTTCACTGACAAAATCCTTCACATACCACTGCAGTGTGTTCTGATCTCGCGCAATCACCAGTAATGCATGGCATCCACAACGAGTGATATTCCGCGGCTTCCGCTTCCTAATCTCCCTGTTCAGCTCCTTCTCTTCGCGGAAACCTTGACAGCTGCAAACAAACTTCCGAAGAATGATCTCATTCTTGCCGTTGTCCCACTCAACATAGCTTCTCCTAACACTAAAACCTTTATCCTTGGCGTAGCTGTTATAAAACCGAAAACCTTCTTCTTCACTACCAAAAGTCTTACTGACGATGTCACTGTACTCCAACCAAGAATCAATATCAGCCATTTCCTCCTACGCCAATCAACAATAGAGATAATTTGAGAAAAGTAAATCATCTATACTGTAATAACGGAAACTCATCTGCTGTAGCAGCTTATAAGATATTATCAAAGCAGATTTATACTTCAACAAGTATCAGCATTAAATTCACACCTTGCAGTGTTATTCAAGTCAATTCCACCAAGTGTAACAATTGGTTCACTTCCTCTGTGAGGAGCACTCTGCAAGTAAATCAGAAAATTGGGGATAATTGCAATGTTAGTGCATAACCTAACATTTCAGTTTGAATAAAGTACTGAGCCAAATCCATCGAAAATTTCAGCAGTTTTACATGTAGCTGCAATCATTTTTAGTGTATAACCTGCTTTACTTGATTACAGCTCAGGTGAATCTAAGCAAGCAGGTTGGGAACGTGCTGCAACAAACTTCTTGTTAAAAATATTCTGTACAGTTTAGGGGTAGATGCTAAGAGTTGCATTCATATACTTACTCTTCCACAAAACAAATTTGTGGAATATATATATCAATTTCACCAGGCTAACAAAATATCAGAACAGAAAAGATCAATGAGATCAGATCAAAGTGTGAGGGCCCATGGGGTATACGACAAGGTACAGTTTGTAAGCTCCCTCAGCTGGCATCCTACTGTGTATTATAGTATAGGTGACTAGGTGTCAAGGGGTCTAACCTCACTGGATAAAGGCATCTCATCGCCTAATGTCATAATTTTAATCTCATCACTAGCTGGACCACCAACTCTCATCAGAAAATTACATAAATATATTTTCTTAGCATAAATCTTAGCATTTTAGCTACTAGTCCCTCTGCTTTCGTATGCTCTCAAAATTGAATTAATCAGATTGTTCAATATTATACCTGTGGCATAATCTTACAGTTGAACTATCTAGAAATTGGCAAAGTGGTTAAAGCATGTTTATCTCGGAAACATTTGATCATCTGCAGTTACTGCAGGTAAGACTCATATGTTTCTATTCTGCTTATGATCATGCGCTATCTCATTTCAGTGTTTCTGAATGTTTCTTCATGCAGGACCACACCAGTTTCCTGCACTGAAGGACCACATCAGTTTGTAGTTTAAATCTATTTTCTCTCAAACTCACTATACAGGATGTTAAGTGCCTGGATCATACACTTGAAACAATGAAAAATAATTATGCGAGTCTTCTTAATATTTATCGGCTATCTTACAATTAGGGAACTGAACAAATGCATTGCGCGTTCCCAATTCACGTCATATGAGATAAATCAAATGCAAAACAAGTGCAGAGAGGACAGGAACCTTGGCCTTCTGCGATTGGAGCTCTATCGGATCCGGATCAGAGAGCTCCCCACGGGGATGGAGGCGGACGCTGACCGGACGAGCGTTATCCGGGACGGTGGCGAGCGCTGTCGACGGAGGACACGGGGTGACCGGCGGGGGCCAACCACGTCTCCTCGTCAGCTGCGACGACGGGCAGGGGCGCGGGTCCCAAAGCGCTAGGCGCGGGCGCTGGAGGCCGGGGAGCGGCGGTCCTGTGCGTGTGAGGGGTGTGGGTGCGGGACGAGGCGCAGCTGGGGGCGGGAGGAGGAGATGCAGGCGGTAGCCGACGGCGGGCGGGCGGACCTGGCCGGTGGCGGCGTTGCAGGCCGGGCGGCGGCAGCCGTTCAAGGACGGGCGGCGGCGAATGTGCGTGTGACTGTGTATGAGGGGTGGGGGTACGGGGTGGGGGTGTGGGGGTTTGAATGAAACATATGCGCAATGACCACAATAGCCTTTAACAAATAAAATGAATAAAAATAGCTTGGTTGAGGAGGCATTAAGAGGCATTAGGAAGTATCCCAACCGCTGTAAAAGGTCTCATAATAATATATAGCCAGAAAGCAGTTTCAGTTAACAGAATGAACAACCGTCCTGTCTAATTTGCTAGCAGTTTAGTGCAGTGAGAAGGTGCAAATCTCAGTTTTATTAGAGGGGTTAACTGACTAATAGCTAGAGAAGAGCTGAATCTTGTTCCCTGGCTCCTGGTCAAACGCAACGCCGCTCCTCTGCAGCTGGTACGCATAGTCGTCGTCGTAGACCAGCGATGGCGACGGCGACAGCGGCGGCTGCGCCAAGGAGTCGTCCCACCACGCGACCATATCGTCTAGCCCCATCCGGAACACGATCTCGGGGAAGTCCATGTCGATGAGCGGGAACAGCGCCGCGTCCTCGTCGCGGCTCAAGGACGACGACGACGCCGCCGAGGCTGCAGAGTAGGACGTCGTCGTGGTCGGCGTCGAGACGGCAGCAGCAGCGACGGCTGGCGGTGAGAAAGTCGTCGTCGACGTTGGCAATGGCGGCGGCGTGTGCTGGTCGCCAACCAGTGGCACCATGATCTCGTCCGGGTGCATCATGGGTACCTCGTCGGTGCAGAAGCCTGGAGAGTTGCTGAGGAGCAGCTCCTCGTCGTCGTCGCCTGCTAGTTGTCCTTGCTGGCTAGCTCTCGCCGTCGCCGCCGGCGTTGGCGTCACTGGTGCTGCGGCTGTCTTCTCCTCTGGAGGCTTCCGCAACGGAGATGGCGGTGATGGCTGCGCTTCCGGCGAGCCAGCGGTGGGCGGTGGGCTCTGCAGCTGCTGCGGATCAGGGGACGACGACGACGGGCAGAGGGGCTTGTGGGTGAGCGGGTCGATCCCCATCTTCTTGAGCTTCTTCTTGATGTGGGTGTTCCAGTGGTTCTTGATCTCGTTGTCCGTTCGCCCTGGCAAGTGCGACGCGATCTTGGACCACCTAACAATTTTGTTTTTTGATTTAAGTTTTTTTTTTGCGAACAGTTTTTTGATTTAAGTTCATTTTCATTTTCATTTTGAGCTTTTAGGAGAAAAAGGGAAAGAAGTATATCTCGGTATGTGGCACCGTACCTGTTGCCGAGCTGAGCATGCAGGTCGATGACGAGCTTCTCCTCGGCGTCGGAGAGCAGGCCCCTCTTGAGGTCCGGCCGCAGGTAGTTGGTCCACCGCAGCCGGCAGCTCTTCCCGCACCGCAGCAGCCCTGCACGCAGTATTTGGAAGCGCAACAAGTTCCTCTCGTCATGATCATCACAAAAACTAAACTGCAAAGCATGCAGCAGGGAGGGAGACGTTTATTTTGGAGGAATGCTAAGCAACACCCATGTGTTTTAGCGCCCATAAACAGGGACAGGGGAGAGATCGATCGAGCAAGAGCATGCATGCAGTTGCACGTACGCACCGGCGAGCTTGGGCACGGCGCGCCAGCAGCACTGGCCGTTGCCGAGGATGAAGCCGACGAGCTTCTGGTCCTCCTCCGCCGTCCACGGGCCCTTCTTCAGCCCCACCTTGTCGCAGCACGGCTGCCGGCCCATGGTAAGCGATGGACGAGGACGACGGGGTAATGGCGGCAGGAGCCCTGTCGGATGATCGCGAGCTATATAGCTGCGATGTGTGTCGACGAGACGACTAAGGATGGGGGTGCCTTTATAAGGCTCCTCGATCCAGCCGGGGCAGAGCGAGGATGCGAGGGGCTAACCGTACCGCATGCGTGATCGATGGATCGATCACAAAGCGAAGGGACGGACGTCGTCGTCGTCGTGCTGCCTAGCTGCTTGCGTGCGTGTGACGTCGAATCCATGAGCCAGCCTTCCCTCGTCCGCTCATGGGTCCCTTTTGCTTGCGTTGCAATTGCAAGTGCTGCACTACAAAGCCTCTACCTTCTTTCTTTTTACTTTTCCTTTCGTGATTGACCTCAAAAAAATTATCTTGGGTTCAATCTTCCACGGGTCTCGTTCTTCTCCTTGTCTGATTGTGTTTTACTTACGCGGCTGTGGTTAACTTAGCTAGCCCCTACAGAATTGTCCAACCGATCGACCATCATCTCTAGCTAAGTAGCTATCATCCTCTAGACGTTCGATCAGTTCAGAAATGATGCCGCGTGGTACGTGATTTTTCCTTTCTTTCCCAGTGATTTACCGTCTTGAAATGCTATGATGAAACTGCGATGAAATGTCAGTCAAGGCATTCTGGAGCCTTGCGTGCTGGCTTCGGCCGCCGCCAGCCCGCCACGCTGGAATGTTTGAACGCTCGCCACCACCACGGATGCGTACGAATGAGGTTGACATTTCCACTCTTCTCTTGTCAGTGCGTGTAAGCTGAGCGGTGGGCCCGGGCGGCCGTCGGCAGCGTTGGTTGAGCCTACCACGTGGCGCCCTGAGGCGGGCCCGGGTCCGTTTTGCTGAGCGGCCTGCCCTGAGGCGACAGGGATCAGTAAGAATTGAGTGGTAGAGAAAACAAGGCCAGCAGTTTGCTCAATCAGACAGTTAGAAAGCGCTGCTCGGGTTTGTTTGTTTTAGTTGACCGTGGATCTAGCTGATTCACCAACCAGCAGTTACAGTCAGGCATGCATATTTCCCCTTTCTTTCAGATTGGGCACGCAGTAAGAACACACGCTGAAACTGTACTTCGTTTCTTTTACTTGACCCGTCGTCGATTTTAACCGATTCACCAACCGACAGTTACGTACGTACAGTCAAGATTTCAACTCCAAGAACAGGTTGAACCAATGAGCGCGCGGCTGCTTATTTCCCTTCTTCCCTCGTTATTAATTATGTTCAGATGAACGAAGATCGATTCGTGCTAAAATTTGGACTTGCAAGTCAGATTAGTGTACAGTGGTCCACTTAATTAATTTACCACCTCCTCCTTATTGAATACAAATAAAAAATTGCTGAAGACATCATCTGGTCGGTCAAAATAATCATGTCTTTAGTCATCAGTCATCACTCTAGCTACCAGCATGATTAGGCACTCTTCTTTACACAACTAATTAAAGCATCTGATCTGAGTTGACCCAATCCTCCATGCCGTCAGTGCACCGTGTTTCGGTGTCGCTGCGAGGCCCAATCCTCGACTGAACTCTGAAGAAATGACTCCCGAAATTAAACCAACGATGATCGTCACGCTTTTCTCTTCTGTCATCCACTAACCCTTCATCATTCCTCAATCAGTTTGGATGTCACGAGCTTTTTGACATGGGATGTGAAAGCATCAGGGCCCAGCTGGATTAGGAGTGGCCAGGTGTGGCAGACGACGCTTGCATGCACTTGCACACAAAGGAAGCGATCAGATCGCCACACCCACACATGAGTGACATGATGATGGCGAGAGATGGTTGGGGGTGGGGTGGCCCAAAGATTGTGTTCTCCCAACCAACATGACCATACAGTACAACGGAGGAGAGGAGAGGAGATCTTGCATTGCGTCCGGCGAGCCGGCGAGGTCATGACATGTGCAGCGCTCGCGCTCGCCATCGCAAAAAGGCTCTCTTTTTGCCTCCATCGGCTCCCTGGCGTCCAGTCGCGCCGGACGCGTGTGGTCGGGGAGGGCGTTAGTGCTCATGTAAATGTCATGGATGGATTCGTGGCCTCTAGTTCTTCGTTCAGTGCCTGACGACGGCCACCGACCGGGTATAGCAGGAAATGCATTTCATTTCTAGCTGACGGTGCTGCGTCTGTTGTTGTTGTGTCAGAGAGCCAAGAGGTGCCCTTCACTTGAGCTCATCATGGCAAGGATCAGGGGATTGGGACTGGACTGGATGGAACAGCCCAGCAGGCTGCCTTGCCTTAGAACTCAATAGAAACCAAGATGTGTCAGACAGCATTTTTGGCGGACGATCCGATGCTGCCAGGTCGTCCCCCAGTTTTTACACCCAGGAGGCCAGGAGATAATAAGGGGATGAAAAACCTGTTTCTCGGTTTCACATCCAGGGCTCATGATCCTACCTTCATTCAGATGAGGTCTGAACATTGAGGACGCTCAAGCTTATGATCTCTCTCCATCAGTAAAAGTCATATTCCGGAATCGGTTTCACCGCGTTAATCAGAGGTTTCCCTCGTGAAATTGACGGGTGGAACCTTAGCGAACAATGGGAAATCAAGACCTGACAAGATAACTTTTGCATTGTTTCTTCCTTTTTTTCTCACTTCCTTCAGATGTTGCTTTGCTCACATGGAGGAAGATGGTGTATATACATGGCAGCACAAACGTAACTGATTGTTGTATTGGGATCACGAAACATTCGGGAGCAAACTAGTCCAGGTTGTACTGTGCAATTTTGCTACCAATCAGCGTCAAGAAAAATATAAGACAAGCGTGTGACCAGCTGGAATCTGAATACAAAAGTTTTCAAGTGACAGCAAAATGCATTCCTTTTTTTCATTTTCGGATACCTGTCCATGATATATCACCCTCATCCAAATTAAATTTGGGCAGATATAACCAAATAGTTCCATGGCACAGCATTTCTCTTTATGAAAGTTGTTGTGAATTAGACAGGACAGAGGCAGACGTTCAAAACATTTGCACTGACAGCAGTTAGTGGTAAATAATTCTTGCCCAGTGTACATTCCTAGATGCATGTTGCAATGGGCACACATGACTGTTAAACATTGGACAAAGTGGCCAAAATAATACAGGTAAGCAAAGTTGAATTATGAGAGCCCTTCAACTATCATGTTGTTCACATTGTCCCCCCTTTATATGGCAGCTGAGAGTGAGAGCCCTTCATTCAGACAAGTTGGATGCGCAAGATCTTCAAGTCTGCACCCACTTTGTTTGACGAAAGCAATATAGACAATTAAGCTTCTAGTTAGTGTTAGTCCATCAGGTCTCATAACCTCCACACGCCTTCTCCCAGACTTTTGAGTGAGGTAGCAAACGCTGTACACTCCTGACAGGTGAACTCGCCGGACGCTGATAGATTCTCTTTTAAATTTGAATGCCTCTCGCAGTAGGGACGATTGCATGTGCAGCATTTTGGGAGCTTGAGCCAGCAATCCATGCACAGAAAGTCAGAGCAGGCTAGTCCAGACTCACCGAGCTCCTCCAGGTCGATGCACCCACCACAAGTTTCACATCTAGCAACACAAAAAAAGCAACCTCGGCATTGGAACCGACCATCCTTCACTTCCCTGAAGTATAATCAAAATCTTCAGAATGGAAGATACACAGAACCATTTTTTTTTCAAAATGAAAATTGGTATAGGTCATAGGTCAAAGTCAATAGACCTACAGAGAAGACTTGAAAAATCAGAACCAACTATTCCGAAGACAAGAGCAACAAACAAAAAACTAAATGTCAAGCTGCTTTCATGTAGCCCATAGGGGTGGGGGAAAAAAATTAGCTACGGGACCATCGCCAAAAGAAACACCCAAGTCAGCTATACCACCACCACAGGAGATCCGATGCAAGCAAATATGTATAAGTGAGACAGACTAGTGACTGCCAGAAATCATCGATGGAGCCACGCACCAAGTAGAGAAAAGGTATAGCAATGCCAGCTCTACCAATAACTGCAAGGGGAATTTCTAATGACAAGGCTGAATGGGAACTCAAGAGATTGAAGATTCAGAGGTACAGACCTGCAGTTCTTCCTTGTACAATCAAACACGAGTCTCACATTTCTGCACAAAGGGCACACATCTACATCAATAGGGCGACCGTCGTCCGTGTTCAGCACTTCATGGACTCTATGGTTGTAGTAAAGTGCTTGAGCATCTTGCTGTTGGCTACCTCTGCACACGAGAGACTTGATAACATCGAGATGGTGGTTAGTCATCTTGCAGATACCATGTAGTCGAACACGACTTAGATTTCCTTTGTGCCCATGCAAAAAATGAACAATTTTCACCAGACCATCAGCTGTTAATCCTGTGCATCTGGGCACGAAGAGCTGCAAGTAAAAGATAAACCCTTAGAACTAGATGCACATAGAGGCCAGTGCATTAGTACATAGCAGAAAGTGACAGAATGAGCATGTCAGTATTGAGTTCTCAGTGAATGTTATATTCCGCAATAGTTGCAGAATTTTTTCCATCCACATGTAATCTAAATTCTGATCCAGAAGTAATTAAATAGCAATCAGACAAACACATTTGTAATCTGCAGTACAAAACATAAACGCTGGACAAAATCTATCATGCAAATAAAACAAGATCAATAAGGCATAGTTTGAGGCAGGGGCGGATCCAGGCCCCGGGCTGGGGGGGGGGGGGGGGGATGCAGCCCGGGGCGCAGCCCAAATTTCCTACAAGCATGTCTTCTGCAGCCCATAGAAATCCCCGACATTCAGCCCAAGATAGCCCCTCCCACAGCCAGCCCAAGCAGCCCTTTACTAATTAGGCGCCACCCCCCCCCCCCCACCCCCATGGTGTTTCTAGATCCACCCCTGGTTTGAGGTGACAACAGTGTGAAACATTGGTCAAAATGACTCAACAGTTATTAACAAACAGCTGTTCTATTTTTTTGAACGTAGAAACAGCTGTTCTAAGCATCTCTCTTTTTCATTGGGCTTGAACCTCCAAGATCACTCCAACCATTCAAATGGAGCAACTTAATAAGTCTTCAATACCCTTTTACAAAATTAGGAACTGAAAAGTTTGTAAGGGATCTAGGAACTGTAAACTATGTCATAAACTGGAATCACGTGACCACTTGTTCTTCAAATGCCCCATAGCTCAGGTGACCTGGATTTGGATCAGAATCAGCATGGGATGGAGAGAGAACCCAGTGTCGTTGAGATCTTTTGAGATGTTGGGGTCAGAAAGAGGAAGTCAGAACTGGTGGAAGCTAATAGTCTTAGCAAGTGTTACTAGGGGTTTGTGGAAAACAAGAAATAGGTCTTAACCCCTAAACAATTAGATTACAAAATTCTCAGTTTTCTGAACCAGCGGAGGTCGATGGCGAGGAAGGAAACACCAAGGCTGGAGACCGTTATTGGGAGACTGAAGGAGGAATTAGCAAAGCAAAATGGTGACAACTGAAGCTCTGCATGTAATAGGATAGCCTGGATGGGTTTCTGTTTCATCAGATTCTATTTCTGTAATAGGACAGCTTTTGGTTGGCGAGTGTGTTTCTAGGCGATTGTTGCTAGTCTCAGTGGAGGTAGTGGACTGAACTTTGTAGCTGGTTACACAGTGGACTGAACTTGGTAGCTGGTTACACCAGCAAACTTTTTAAGCTTTCAATATAAGCAGGGCCGAACCTTTGGTCGAAAAAAGGGAGCAGCAATCACTGTTCCAGGCTTTTAGTATGAAACCGGTCATTATTAATAACCCATTACTGGTTTGCATCTAGTAAAGTACAATGTAGCGTATACGGATTCGTACATCGGCAGCATTCATCCACGAATGACAATAATAGCTCATGGTCGCAAAAATGGTAGTGTTTTAAGTGCTCAAGCTTTTTGTTCCCCTTTCTTATTTGGAAAGGCATGTTACCACTTTTCATGTCCAATAATAAATCAGCATGACAAGGCAAAACTATCAGAGATCCAGTCTAGCAGGCGACAAAAAGATTGTTGGTTCTGTAATGCAGATAACCACCTCAGCTAGCCAAGCAAAAACAAAAAATAAGGCAAACAAAAATAAGAGGATCCTAATCCACAAGAAGGTGAACAAAATCCAGCACATTTTTTGTAATTTTTAACATTTTAAACAAAAAAATTAACAGACCTAAATTTCTACTTGTTTACTGGCTTTGCCATGCTTCAAGAAAAATTACTCCACAACAGCATGTAACCTGTGCATTAAACTTATATATTTAAAGATACTAAGCCAGGAATCAATCGATCATTAAGATCATGTTGAACTCAAGCTCAATCAGTAAGAACACTGAATAAATTACTGTGGACAATGGCTATGGTCTCACTGGATGAGGATAACAAGCGCCATGGGCAGTTTAGAAGCCAGCCAGTCAGGGGCTTGAACAACGGGATCTTTTTTATCGCATCAAGTCAATCAGTGGTGTTATGGTATAGAGAGAATGTTTTGCTCTAAGAAATACGTCTGAAGATCAAGAGTTTACTGTGAAGAATTTTTAGAATAATATTCAATCTGCCTCACATTGAAGCTCAGGAAATGGAAGAAAAGTCTGTGAGTCATGTGATGACAAGACAATGTACCATAACTTATATCAGTGTGTATTACAGAATATCTGGAATTGTGTCCGCTATTTTAGAAGGATTTAGGCAGGTTTCAGTCAAATTCCATGTCAAATTATGAGCGAGATTGGTTTCCTCTAGAATGGTCCTTTTACGGTTTATATCATGAATGATATCGCAGCTACCCAATAAGATGATGCCAGGGAAACAAATTCTTCATATATGCCTTCTTAAGTGCTGATGCCTTGAGAATCCATCTAATTATTGCATCTCACTTCCGATCAAGCCAAATTCTGGCAGCTTATGGAGTGGATTTTGATTATGGTTCTAGTTTTTTTTTTAATTGAACATGCAGGAGAGCTGCATATATTTATATTACGAAGAAAAAGGGGCAAGAACCCTTAGAACACACACCCACACATTCATATTTCTAAGCATACATTCGCACCCTTTGTATATAGCAAAACAACAGCCTTGACCAAAGAACTAGAACACCTACTGGTCGCTCACAGGCTCAAGGGCGAGAAGGAAATGCCCTGAGCACCAGCCAAACTCCAAAAGAAAATCACCTCAAAGGCAAACAAGAAGACTCCAACCAAGCTGGGAGAAATGCCATCAAACACGCACAGGTTACGATGATTCCAAATCATCCAGGCCCCAAGAATTATAATCGATTTCAGCCCTTTCCTCACCATGCCAATCACCCTCGACCAGTAGCGGACCCAGAAAGACTTTAGAGCCTGAGCAAATTTTAATATGATGAGTATTTGCTACAGAAAAAATATATTTCAATTCTTCAAATAGCATAACAGCTTCGTTGCGTTTCATTGAGTATTCGTCGAGGAGCTCGAGTGGCTGGCCGGGGTCGCCGGGAGGTGAGTCCGCCTATGCCCTCGACTGCACTTTAACCTACCAATCACCCTCAATTCTGGTTTTAGTTCTTCCGTCAACTGCACTAGAATGAAGAATCCTAGTAATGTATTAGATATATGGTCTGTAGCTTAAGCTACTTTGGACTTTACTCTGCACTGGTGTCCCCCAACTTTTAATACACTCAAACTGAACAGTGAGCTCGTGTCAAAATCAACATGAAATGTGCCAGCAAAGAAAATGACAGGTACAATGATTTTAAGTAATAAATATCCCTGTCTAAAATCCTTTTTCTCAAAACCTTAAATATAGAATAATGGGAAAGCGAGAAAAGGTATCCATGTGAACTGACAAAAGTAAGGCATGCAAAGAGTATTCCAGAAAAATCAAATGCCTTTGTACCAAATACTTTAGTTATAAAAGCACAGAACCGATCGAATATGATCACTGCCCTGATCAAATGCACATGCAAATGCAACACTGATTAAGAATGCTCCTAAAAATGAGGTCTATCTACTCTAGTTACATCACCAAATCACACAAAATTGTTACATCCCTGAGGGGGGAAAGCAGCTATTATTATTATTATCAAATACCCCTTCCCAAGATATAGACCATTCTTCCTCACACTCACAAAAGATATACTTTGTAGTTCGTAGAAATGATGTTACATTAATGGAGAACACGAATATGAGAGCTTTTCATCTGCCGTTTTCCGTAGCAAATGATTTTATGGCACAACAATCATTAAGCTAGTAAATGTTCATAAGGAAATTGCCTCAAAAAAGTTCCTAAGCAACAAAGAAGACTATCTATACCTTCATCCAGGTGCATTTGATCAGATTTTTTCCCTAGGTAAGCCTTTTTGCAGGCAGCAGGCTTTGGCGTTGACAGTTATTCAAGAGATCTAACTCCATTGGTGAAATAAGAGTTTGCAGAATATAAATGTTCACCTGCTGGTCATACACTAAACCTCTAATGCAACAGAACCCTAAAATAGTGATTAGTTCTGGATTAAGGCAAATCCGATGAAAAGATAGAGAAACCTTAAGATCCTTTGTTTACTCGATTGTTATCCTTCACAAGAGAAGTGCTATAACGTGCCTTTTTTTAACCATAGTATAACCAATAATTGATTCTAATAAATGCAATTAGTTATGAAACATTCTCAAGAGATATGCAGCTAATCACAATATGCTATACACCTAAATGAAGTCTCTGGAAACCATGATCAGCGCTGCTGCGGCCCTTCTCAGTAGTGAAAGATAGTATGCTGGTTGGACAATTCCATTTTTTTCCTCGAACTATGAAGGAGAACTGCATGTCATTTCATTAAGAAGAAGATAGAAATACAAAAGAAAGAGGCGAAGTGCCTTTTCCAGACCCAAAAAAATGCATACACACAAAAGTGCACCTAACAAAACAATAAACGACCACCAACAGAGCCTCAACTTAAAAAGAGGTTTAGATGACCAGGGCAAGCAGCCTCAAGTCTTTGCTGAAGGACAAGAGTAAGAAGCTAGAGAAATAGCTCGGTTGGTAGAGCCTCCAGGCTCCAGCTGAGAGGCTGCCAATGTGGGATCAAACCAGGGTGCTCATAGATCATGGGAGTACCTTGCTAAAGGGTGTACTCTCCTCTCTTAAGACAAAGCCAAGGGGACATCAAGGAACTCTGCAACTAGGATACAAGTTAATGTCATGAACTCACTGAACACAGTCAAGGGGCACCAAGAAACCAACATCCCATTACTTGTACTTTATGTAACGTACCCTTCCGCCCCTGCCACCGACACCCCCCCCCCCTCCACCCACCCCACCCCAAATCAAACTTAAGCAGATTTCAAGGTTGTATTAACTAATCTCCTTCTAGCAACCAAAGTTTTGGTAAGACAACATGAAAATTATATATTTGCACCAGCAAAATCCTTATATATTTACGCCCATCCAAAGAAGGGCTCATTCCTACTTCTCTAGTTTTCAGTAACAAATGTCACCTCATACAGCAATGGCTAGAATAGTACAGTTACATACTTCTTTCCACGTATGCTGTCCATTGTGAGCATAGCACAGCATACCTAAGCTTAACCATTCTCATTTGTCTTCATATATGTATCTATTATTTTACAAACAATACTATTAATTTCCTATCTTAATTGTCCCTCTGATACTGGAGTAAGTAAATCAGTCAATTCTGCTTTCATATTTTATTGCGCACTAATTCATGAGCTCATGGCGTCAAATTTATAATTTTTATTCATAATTATGCATTGCTGTCTCATTTAGATGATAGTTGTCCATCAACCATGTGTTCAACAGGGAGTTAGGGGCCACTTTAACTTGGTTGGATATATACCTGCCTTTGTTTTTAGATTCTTAATACTATTACACTTGCCACAGTTCTTTTCTTGTATTTGTGTATCAAGGCGACAATGCATGTCTTTCTTTTTACCTACTTGTTTATTGTGATTAACAAAAAAAAAATTGAGCACGAGGAGAGTTGTGTATCATTATATTATAGAAGAAAAAAGAGGGGGGAAACCCAAGCACACTGATTTAAAAACTGATT
Organism: Saccharum hybrid cultivar R570; assembly: GCA_038087645.1. Taxonomy (NCBI): domain Eukaryota; kingdom Viridiplantae; phylum Streptophyta; class Magnoliopsida; order Poales; family Poaceae; genus Saccharum; species Saccharum hybrid cultivar. Next base: position 299,699 of record JAQSUU010000627.1, on the reverse strand, counting down.
AAAAAGGTTACAGACTCGCCGGAACTAGAAGAAAAAAACGAGTAAACGACCTTAACCACAAACTCTACTGAGTCTCAACATCGGCTAGGGCAGACAAGCAGGACATCCCTCAAGCCCCAGCCAACATCCACAGATGAAGCTCTTCTGTAGCGAGCATCCAGGCCGCCCCTACATTAGGTGTCATGCCATCAAAGACACATCGATACCGATGCTTCGAAAGACTCCATGCTCCGAGGATGATCAGGTAGTTTAAACCTTTCTGCACCTGTCCATCAACTAAATTATTCACTTTGCTCCACCAGTCATCAAAGCATCCTTCATCGGCTGAAGGGGAAAGTTCTTGGAGTCCAAACCGTCTGAGGAGGCAAAACCAAAACTGCCTTGCAAACACACAAGTAACTAACAGGTGGTCAATTGTCTCTTCATCTTGATCACAGTGAGGACAAAGAGTTGGGTGGGGCAAGTTTCTTCGGGCAAGCCGATCTGCATCTGGGTCTTATCATAAATATTAGGACAGGCTCTCTAACTGTCAGGAACAACCCAAATGCAATAAAACTACAAAAGGACACCTTAAATTGAAGGGTAAAACTTGTCATATCCCCATTGCCCTCTTTAAGTTATAATAACATGAGCCCATCTAGACAAATGGAATTGAACCTTGCATTGACAGTTCCTTTTTTATTATCTATATTCATCTTGTTTGTTTAGAACAACTGAACGAGTTCATCAATTACGGTACTGTCCGAAAAATTGAGAAATATATAACTGATCTATATGGGAAACTGAGGAATAAGATAATCGAAATCATGGAATGTCCACTGAATTAACAACATATTGTGTTACATCCATTACACAAGTACTCCTAATCCTAAACGGCCACCGTGAAGAGGCGTAATAGCAAACACTAACCAGTAACCGCGCACTAACCATTACGTTAGCATGATTCTGTGAACGATCCAGCCCGTACACTATATGCCAATTTCGTGCACAAGTAGAAGTAGCATCACAGTACCTCGGTGATGTCGGGGTTGCGCTCGACGATGCGCAGCAGGCCGGCGTCGGATACGCGGGGGCACCCGAGGAGGTGGAGTGACCGGAGCCTCCCCTGCGCCCTGTCCGTCAACGCGAGGAGCGCCTCGTCCGTGATCCGGTGGCTGAGCGGGGGCTCCACAACGAGGCGCAGCCAGAGGAGCGGGTCCCCCGCGACGGCCTCGCGGAGGCCGCGGCATGCGCGCGCGCAGGCCAGCAGCTCGCGCAGCCGCATGTAGCCCAGAGCCAGGAGGAGCGCGGCGTGCGGCTCGCCCGGGGAGGAGGCGGGGCCGGCCGCGGGCGGCGGCGGTGGCGCGGAGGCCGCCGTGGCGGTTGTCGGCAGCATGAGTGGTCGGTGCGGGGGGTTTTTTTTTTTTTTGATAAGGTGGTCGGTGCGGGTTGCCTAGAGGAGGGAGTTGGAACTGGAAATGACAGCGGCACGAATGCAAACCGTGACGCCGGCTTGATGCTCTGCCCCTTGTTAGTTCCTCTAATTCTCCCCAAATTTTACTATAAAAAAAGAAGATTTTCCGTCACATCAAAATGTTGGCAAATGCATGGAGTACAAAATATTGATGAAATCAAAAACTAATTGCATAGTTTTATTGTACTTTGCGAGACGAACATTTTAAGCCTAGTTAGTCAAAATTTGGATAATTTTTACCAAATACAAACGAAATGCTACAGAAATTCTGATACAGTGTTTTTCTCCCCAATTCACTGAACTAAACGAGGCCCTGGATTTTTTTTTGTACGGCACCGTCAGTCCGTGCCAGCCTTGTTTTGTTTCAAGGTTTGTCACCGTTAGATGTACCTACACCTACATGTCTAGGTGTCCAGGTTTGTACACCTACATGTCTACTCCCTCCGTCCCATATTAGAAGACGTTCTAGGGGACGGCATAGCTAACAAGGTTCAAGCCACATGACCTGAATGCCCCTATGAATACTCTCGTTGATGCACAGCTACCAAGGGGACGACACAGCTTCTTGTTGATGCACGAGCCTATCCCAGCGGCGCAGCCGGCACCTTCGTCCTTGGTTCGCAGGCAGCCTCCTCCCACCGTCTGTTTGTTTATTGTTTTCGTGTGATAGTGGCCGACAGGAGCCAGGGAGATGCTGATGATCAGTGCTGTACTCCTACTCTGGTATAGGATGACACCCATGACAGAGGCTAAAACGACTTGCTTTCGGAGACATCTTTTGAATCCTAAAACGACTTGTATTGCGGGACGGAGGGAGTACTCCCCTGTCCCGTTATAGAAGGCGTTGCAGGTGCAGCTGCCAACCAGATATAATAAAGACTCCCTGAACCTGGACTTTGGCTCTGTCCTAATACATGAGACATGCAGTGAATGTAGTCACATAAATACACTGCTAGAACGTCAAGTAAAGTGGGACAGGAAGTAGGTGACCAGGTATTTAAAACAACAGTAGCCCTAAGACCTTCGTTGGAATAAAAACCATTAGAAAAACATCTTTAGATGTCTTTGGGCTGTTCGTTAGAGGCATACTATGGCAGCTCGTAACCTAAAAATGTTAGGTTTTCCTGTCTTTCCATCCATCTTATCATGCATGACACTGACTATATTCTTCGCTAAACAGTTTCTTTGTCATCTTTTAAATTTATGTTAGATCATATCTAAATCAACTAGCGATTTTGTGAATGCCTTGAGTTGCCCGCTACACTACGTGTCAAAAAGTGCGGCAGTGTTGTAAAAACCTTCAACACTGCTTTGTTTCATGTCGCGGCGTCGATACTCCAAACCTGTGCAGGATGCAATCGACAACCAAATAGCATCACATATTAATATAGATGCAGAGGCGGAGCCACAACTAGGGCGAGCTAGGGCGGCCGCCCAGGTCGCTAGACGCAGGGAAGACGATGGACGTGCGTCGGCACGTACGCAGCGAGGCCAGAAGCGGACGGGGAAGAGACAAGGCTGCGTCATGAGCCCGACCCAACAGTTGCCCAGCGCCCTAGTCATCAGCCCATGCCAAGCCTAGGCGACCAGTTAGGGTAGGCTGGCTCGACTGCACGAGTGCGACTCCTCGCATCGATGACACATCCGACCTTCCGCTCGTCACCTCCGGCCTTCACCCTCGTCGCTCACCGCCTCGCACCCTCACCACTGCCACACGCCGCGCGGGGCGCCGACGAATGCCTGGCCAGCCCGCCCGCTGTAGCCGCTGCTGGCCGCCACTTAGGCGCTTGGCGCCTCGACCGCCGCTCGCCAGCCAACTTCCAGGCTCCCAGGTGGGTGGCGAGGTGCCAAGGCCCCCTGCCGCCAGCCAGCTTCCAGGTCCTAGAAGGTCGTCCCTCAGGTGGCAAGCTGCTGAGTGTTGGGGGATTTTGGATTTGGGGATTTGGGGATTTTACAACTATGGTCATTTTGTTATGGAGGGAGGAGCAAATGAAGCTGTTGTGGGTCGGGGAGGAGATGGTGGAGATGTGATTGGTTCAAACAGCGGCACTGCCACCACGGCTAGACAGACAACTTCAATTCCACTAAGCAAGAAACGCTATAAAAACTAGGTATTGCCAAATTTGTGCTTGATTATTTGATTTGTTTAATTATAGTTTAATTATTGATTGTCTAATTCAATTCAATATAATTCTAGTCATGGGGCTAGTGGTAGCCAAAATTTTGTGTCATGAGTACGCCCTAGGTCATTTGTCAAGCTGGGTTTGCCACTGTATAGATGCATCTTCTTCTACTTGGTTTCTTTACAAACTAGAACTTCTCACATCTTCATGATTTTCATCTTCAATTTGTGAATCATTGGTCTCGTCAAACTCCACGTCATAAACCTCCTTAACTATGTCATGGGTCTTGTTCTATACTCTATAAGATTTGCTATTTGATGCATATCTAAGCAAGAACCATTCATCGCATTTCTTCTCAAATTTGCTCAATCTTATGTCTTTTTTCAAAATATAGCACCTGCAATGTATAAGATATTTGACTTCCTTCTAGTCAACAACTTATATGGGTCTTTTTCAAGAGTCGTTGACAATAGAGTCTATTGCTAACATAACAAGCTGTGTCGATTGCTTAAGGCCAAAACTATCACTCACATTGTATTCATTTAGCATTGATCTAGCCATATCAATCAATGTCCTTTGGTCCTAATCTTTATCTAGTATTTGTGAGCTTGTAGAATTTAATGAACTATTCACCCTCTCTAGTTATCACATAGATCGTACACCCGGTCAGTGCCAATAAACCTTGAGTAAGGCGGACATAGCTCTCCACCGTCTGGTCAGGAGGAAGTGCAACTTGTTGTCTTCATGGTGTCACTAGATGAGGAGGAGGAGGTGCCTCCTCTAGAGAATAAGGTGGGTGCAATACTGCTGGTGCGCGTGGACTCTGTGTCTATCTTGTGATCCGATCTAATAAAAAATAGCTCTAAAGTATAAAAATACAAGAAAATTCCGAGAAATAACCTATCCCAATAGTACATTAGGTCAAGTTTCAGAAGAAAGATTTCGACTCGGCATCCGGCCAGTGCCATTGTGCCAACAAACCTTAATCAAAGGCGGACATCGCATCTCCACTGTCTGGTCGGAAGAGAAAGTGCAACTTGTTTGCTTTCGTGGTGTCACCGAACGATGGCGATGAGGTGCCTCATATAGAGAATAAGAGGAGTGCAATACTATTGGTGACGTAAAATCCAATCTAACTTAAAAAAAACTTGCTCAAAGTATAACATATAATCTTTTTTAGAAATAACCTAACCCGATATTACATTAGGTTAGGTTCAGAACAAAGATTTCAATTTTTTTCAATAAAAAAGTATCCAAACTTGTTCCGATCCGTCGTCGTTTGATGAGAGGCCTATCGTTAACCCTCTCCTGCTGTCCCCACGAGGCCACGACCAAACCAATCGAGGCCGTCGATTTCAGACGTTGCCACGAATACAGCCATGCGGGGAGCATATTCCCACGGCCAGGATCGCTCGCTGGCCACCGAGTTCGAACGAGAGCGACACCGACACCTCTCCTCCCCCGTTTTATTCGCTTCCTTCCCAAATCCCATCTCACAAGCAGAAGAAATCGAGATATCGAGAGCTTAGGGTTTTGATTCCAGACGCACGCCGCATCCTGCCCCCTTCTGGCCCTCCCACTGCGGCGCCGCCTCCGCCCCCTCCCTCTCTCTTCGCGGCATCTGGCGGAGGTTCGAGGACGCTGAGGCCGGGAGCGCCGCCCCGAAGAATCTTCTCCACCCAATCGCCGACACCCCTGCGCGCCGCGAGAGTAAGTTGCCTCCCCCGCCCCGTGCGCTCTCCGTGATGATATCTTTCCCGATCCGATTTGTTCGACGGCAGATGGAAGGGCTGGCGAGGGAGCCGATGTGGGATTGAGGGGGATTTAGGGTTGTAGAAGAGTACAGCTCGGTACTTGTGGAATTCTTCGGTGCTTTGCGTAGCCCTGATTGCGCTCTCGCGGTTGCGGGTTTCGCTGTAGACGCAGGAATTTCCAATGCTCGAAAACATGGGTTCTGGAATCGAGAATAGGAGCTGTTTGGTTCGCTGGCGATGGCATTTGTTTAATGCGTCCACTGTCATTACTGTAGGAACTTCGAGTGCTTTACAACTCCTAGCAACAGTTCTCAAGTTTGATTTTCTCTTAAGCTCGCTACATAGTAACTCGATATTTTTTATTAATGGTAAATTGGAACAAGCTGCATGGCAACTGAATTGTTTTCCCATGATGATGCATCGTAACTCGTAAGTGTATTAAGTTTAGATGGGCTTGTACCCTCATGTTTCATATGTGAGCACTGAGCAGTTTGATCTTAATAAGTATAGTTCATTGTTGGTCTGAGTTTGTGAAATCTTCTGTAGAATTCGTGTAAGTTGTCCATTAGTTACTTTGAATCTATGTCAGACTGTCAGTAAACCCTTTTGCACAATCCGTTTGCCATTTATTTTGTCTATCCAATTTCCTCATCGCTGATGCAATAGTTTTTCTTTCTATTATCAATATCAATGTGCGGTGAACAGGATTGTGTTAGTAATTTAGTGTCTTTAGATTTAGATTAGACTCAGTGAGTTTAAAGATACTTGCCATATCCAACTTGTTACATGTTTGTGTGATTTTTTGCAATTGCGCAGTTCAGAGCTATGTCATCTTCCCCTCTGCATATCTAAACATTGCCATCTTTACTGCAGGTTGCCATTGTACTTTTGTAGCTTGCCAGTTGGTTGTTGACTGTGTAACAACTTTGAGCTATGTCATATTACGAAAGAAGGGGTGGAGATAGGGGTAGTGGCCGTATTCAAGGAAGCGGTGGGCGAGGTGGACATGTCCTGCGTGGAAGATCAGGATTGCCTCCTCGAGGACCTCTTGGGGTTAACTCCCGTCCATCTGCACGCACTATTGCTAAGGCAAGACCAAATCTGTCACTATGTTTTTGTTCATGGTCAGATTCCTGAGTAAAGTAGAAACTGAATGAGGAGAGCATGTCTAAGCTTAAGTTATATGGAGGGGCAGGAGTAACTGTGATGTCTGTGACTAATGCATTTTCTGTCAGTATTGTTTCGAGGCTTGGAGGGGCAGATGCAACTTTGGTAGAAATTTTGCGATAGAGCATAAGGTTGCATTTATTGAGGGGCAGAAGTAAATGGTGCTCATCTCTAATGGGAATTTTGTTGGAACACCACCATTTCTTCAAATATATGGAAGGAAATAGATGAAAAAGAAAGCTTGTGGACTCCAGTTTGATGTGTCTAAATCATGATACGCTGAAGGGCAGACTCCATCAATCTTCTTGCCATATATGGAACTGCAATGTGCTCCTTATTCGACAGTTCTGGATTTGTTCCATACTCCCATGGAAGTTCTTCTAGGCTGATTCCATAGCAAGTGCTCTAGCCATTTTCCTCCTGGAATTTTGTGATATTGGTGGAGCTCTTTCCCTCTCAGTTAACTTAATGCAGTACTACATGGTTTTGCTATTTCTTGGTTATAATTATTGCTACTCTTCTCTAAAGATCAATGATAAGTCAATGTGGTTCGTGATAGTTGGCATGATCATATGAAACAGTTCGAAAGAGATATTCTTTTATAAATTATAATGACATGTTCTCTCACATGCTGGATGTTTGGCATTTTTCAGTCATTTAACAGAACCAAAGACATGACCTGGAGACCTGATCTATTTAGTGATAGCATGGCGGCTAGTGGAATAGAAACTGGTACAAAATTGTACATTTCAAACTTGGACTATGGGGTTTCTAATGAGGATATAAAGGTATGTTCAAATAACTTGGCAGCATAGTTTTCTCCTTTTTTTTGTTTCATTGTTTGATACAGAACCATCAAACTGAAATTTTATTTTCACAATTGCCTTGTAGGAGCTGTTTTCGGAAGTTGGCCATTTGAAACGATTTGCTGTTCACTATGATGGTTATGGCCGCCCAAATGTTCGTACCTTCTAGAAATGCATCTTTACTTCATGTATATATTTAATAGAGCCTTCAATATGCTTTTAATTTTAGTTTTGTTGGCATCATCTAGCTAGGTATTATATGTGAATCCCTATTGAATTGTCATTTGTTTACTCTGCACAGAATGTATATAGGTTATTTTATTTTATCTAATTCTATTGAAAACAAGCGCAGACTTTTATGTTCGCTTGCTTCTAATGGGAGCAAAATATTTACTGCATGACTCATCAGTAATTTTATCTTTCTGATAGCTGTAGATGAATATGTTCACATGTTAATTGCCATTATTTTTATTTGTGGTAAGAGTTGTAGCTAGATGCATAGAACAATTTGTATCTAGCCTTTGTGATCATGAGGATTAGATAAGAAGAGTAGGACACTAGAATGTTTGGCTTATGCCTCATATATGGTTCTTGCTGTACTGTAATGCATGCCTGGCTGCAAAGTACAGAAGGCCATCTTATTTTGGCTTTGAACCTATTAATATCGGCAGCAGAATAAAGCTGAAGAAATGTTACCTGGTGATTGTCGTGGTGTCTTTAGATGAAACACTACATGGCTATGTTATGTTTGTATTACCTTCTCTGGTCACTATTTCAGTATTTAGCTATGTTTATTTTCCTCAATTGTTATATTGATATATGTGTTTTTAATTTGTATACAGGGCACTGCAGAGGTGGTGTTTACACGGAGGAGCGATGCAATTGCTGCACTGAAGCGTTATAATAATGTTCTACTTGATGGAAAAGCTATGAAGATAGAAGTCATCGGAAGTGACTTAGGCTTGCCTATGACACCTCGTATAAATGTTATTGGGGCTTCTAATGGCAGAGCTACAAGAACAGTTGTTATGACGTAAGTGGTACTTCAACATTTCACATATCATGTATCTTTTCATTTTATCTGTAGCCCAATCAAAAACTGTGTTGCTATACTTACAAAGTTCATTTTAGCTTGGAATTAGTTCATTTGGGACAAGCTACTTAGTTCATTTAGGGCAATCTTCTGTAAACTGTCATGATGAATTTTCTTGTTAAGTTTTCAAGTACAAAAGACTTGCCCTAAAATCGTGGCTAGATCACCATAACAAACATTATGTGTTCCTTTGTCACTAGTTTTACCATAAGTTATGAAAAAGACCTTGTTGCTGGCAGACCATATCTGATCTGGAAGTCCTATAACAAGTTTCTCAGATATCTGCATATTTTTTTATATGTGCATTTTAACCTGTCATTATCCCCCCCTACATTTTATAAAAGATTCAGGTGTTATGTGATGCAGTATGATCATGCTATAGTTAATTTGGAATGTGAATTTCTGAACTGTTATTTTTTTTTTCATTTCTCTTTAGCAGTTTGACATCACAGCTTGAATGCACAATGTGGCTCCAATGTGAACTTGAATTCAAGCATCATGTTATTTCTTTTTTATCCCCTTCCTTCGTAGGGTGGTACACCTGACTCGTTACTTTTATAATTCAGGCCTGAGTTTAGTCAACGTGGCAGAGGTTCAAGCAGTAGACCTCTAAGGTAAGGCTTCTGTTAAAGCCAACTTTTTTTAGTTTTGTAATTTGTTGCATTTAATACTAGATAAATGTGGTGTCTTTTATTTGCTTGGCTCAGTCCATCTCATGCCATCATATTTTCATTGTAGCAATAGCTTGATGTTTATTGTTTGCTTTAGATGTTTGGCACCTGGGCACTCTTTTATAAACAAACAGGCTGTGCTGGTTGCAAGTTGCTAATTAAACAGTGATCAATTCCTTGCTTCTCATGCAAAGAAAACATGTTTTGCACGGTACAGATGTACTGGTGGCACTTCAGATTTAAAACGTTTTGCGAGGTCAAATTTTGCATATTGAGTTGTGTTGACTTGGACAGTTGTGTTAAGTTATTAACTTGTTTTTATGGCTGCACATCTCTCTTGAGTTGATTTACCCTTAAACACTGAAATTTTTGTTTAAAGAGTACAAAAAAGCTGTTTGATGTTGTACTGACCCATGACCTTACATATTGCCATTCCAGTAATCCCAGCAACAGGTTTAACAACCGTGGTGGTTTCCAAGCTGGTCGAGGCCGTGGCCAGTTCCAGGCCCGTGGCAGGGGCCGTGGCCAGTTCCAGAGCCGGGGCAGGGGCCGTGGTCAGTTCCAGGGCCGTGGCAGAGGGAGGAAGCCTGAGAAGACTGCAGATGAGCTGGATAAAGACCTGGAAAGCTATCACGCGGAGGCCATGAAAACCGATTGATTGCAAGACGGTAGATGACGTCTGCTGCAAGATTGTGGTTTTACCCGTCATTTTCTGGGAGCAAAGGAACATGCTTTGTGCTTTGGTTTCAGGAAACTAGAACCCCTGTAGTAAACTCGAACAAAAGATTGCCAGTGTGTAGTGTTTGCATGAAATTTGCAACCTGATGTGTTTATTTTGTATCGGTTGCTTTGGAGATGGTGTTAATTGTTAGGTCAGAATAATCGTCATTGGCCAAAATCTGCACGCGGCCTATTCCGCTCTGCGGTATGCCTTCGCTGCGTTGTGTTGTTTTTATCGTACTGCAGTTTGTCGGCGTTTTGTCTAGGCTGATGTTGATGCTCGCTGAGTGTAGTCCGATGCATCTTTCACATACCTGCCTTACCTACCTTGTAGCCAACATCATGGGTTAGGATTTACTATCACGGGCTAATGGCAGCTTGGCATTTTTCCTCGCTTGTCATTAACGATTAACCCCCCTACTGCGCATTGGCTTGCTGTCCCCTACTGTTTTTTTTTTTGTTCTCAAAAAAAAAAAGACCCCGAGGTCTCCGGTCCTGCAACCCTGTCTGACACTACTGAGCAAGCAGATGCAGCAAAACCGTCCAAGCATCATGTATTTACAGTGCACAACTGAGAGAACACAGCAACTGCTATCTCCGTCACAGTCACAGCGCACTGACACTGAAGAAGAATCACCACCTACTGACCTACCTATGTGCAACGCCGTTGATCGAGCCGAGAGAGGCTAGGGAAGGCAGGGCCTTGATCAGTCCCCAACCGAGATTGCCTACCCAGAGCGGCGAAGGGGCGACGGCGAGGCCTGCCGTGCCACAAGCTCGCGGAAGCCGGTGGGCGGCCTCATCTCCAGCAGCTGGAGTCTCAGGAGGAGCCTCCCTTGCCGTCTCGTCCTCCTGCTTGATCTTCCTCACCTGGCTGTGGACCGGCATCTCCAGCTGACCTCTCTCTACCTCGACCTTGAGCACACCCCTTGGTCCTTCCTCTTCCTCCGTCTCAAACATGCTTTCACCCAGACCTTTGGCTTGCTACCTCCAAGTTCCAAGCCCCTGGGGTGAGGTCACATGCTCACAGCATGCTCTTTTCAACTCTTGGGTAGTGGCGGAGCCAGAATTTAAAACTTGGGTATTCTCATTAAAAAAAAGCATCATACATTTCAAATATAATTCAGAGTAGTATGTTACCGATAATTAAAGTCAAAAAAATAGTTAAATAACAAATTGTTCAGATAAAATCCAACAAACTATTTGTTCTTCATTTTGTGAACCAATAGCGATATTATTACTGCAATAGACAGGGACAATAGAATCAGTAAACTTTAGACCAATGTTTGTAACCAAGATCAAGAACTGTAGTATGGAGATTGGAGAGTGGAGGAACGAGGATGGAGACCAGAGACCTGGAGAGGAGGTACCTGGCAACTGCACGGGCGTCGGGCAGTGAGGTGTCGGGGTGAGAGGCTACAGGCCTGGCCAGGATGGGCCGAAAATGGATGAGTGGTCCTAGTGGGCCGGCCTAGGGAGGTGGAAGTTCGGAAGCAAGACTGAAAGGCCAGTTCTTTACGTGTTTTGGAATAATAGCATTATACATTTATATATACAAATATATACACATATATACATGAAAGTGTATCAAAAAAAGTTGGGTATTCCCGGGAATACTGAGGAATACCCTTAAATCCGCCCATGCTCTTGGGAAAGAAACCTTGTCGTCAACAGTCGTTCATTTTATTGGGTTGGGTCCAATGCATGGCGTCTTGCTGAATCTAGAAAATATTACCAGAGGGTGTAGTCGTGTAACAGAGGATCAGCTCGATCATTCTTTTGTCGGGATGGGCTCCAATTAAATAAAAAAGCATAAAATACGGTAATGATCTCTTAACGAAGTCATGCAAGTCTTTTTTTTCTTTAAGAAATTATAAAAAACAGTAGTCATATTGAAGAAAAAAAAATGTTGACATATACCCTTTCCCCCGTAGGATATGCATGCCTTGGAAAATAATCAAAGGAATGACTGCATTTTGGGAAGAGATAACTTCCTGAAGGACAAAAGAGACATTCTTTTGCTGCCATGTAAAATAGCATCGTGTCTTGACAAATATTCCATGTGCTTCTTTTGTTCTATTTTGCTGAAAATTAATTTAAAAACGCAAAAGAATATAGGTCAATAGGTGCTATATAGTATTCCCTCCGTCCATAAAAGTATGCAACTATGGTATTTGTGTTAGTCAAACTAAATCAATTTTGATTAAGTTTATAGTAAATAGTATTCCCTTTATTCCAAGGCTTCTTGAGGTACATAACTTTTGCGCGCCTAGATATACGTTATGTCTAGATACATAATAAAAAATATGTATCTAAAAAAGTTAGAACGACTTATAATTCGAAGCAGAGGGAGTATTAATATTTATAACTCAAGCTAGGTTTACTATAAAAAAATATTTCATAATTAATCTAATAATACTTATTTTGTATCATAAATGTTACTAATTTTATATAACTTTAATCAAACTTAAAATTATTTGACTTCTTGAAAAATTAGAACTATATATTTTTTATGGACAGAGGAAGTACAATGTTCAGATCAACTATAGACGAGTCCCTACGTGACCTATCATCACAAAACCCTACATCTAGGAGCTCGCCAGGCCCTACCTAAGACATTTTTTCTCTTTTTTCCTCACGTGACTGGAGGTGGGACTAATGAATGGTACCTGCGAAAAAGTAGTGCAAGGTATAAATAGAAGATTGGTTGGAGCGTCCTGAGAAATTAATAGAGAGCAGAATCTTTTTTTTTTTTGCGAAATAGAGAGCAGAATCTGGATTAAGGGACCATACTTTTTTTTAAGGAATAAAAGGGCTCAAATGTGAGTAGTTCGACATGGAGTTGTATATACTAATACTAACTTCCTTATGCTGTATGGATTCCCTGCTCTCCGGTTCATTCTGCGCGATTTCGTCTTATACGAAAGAAAAGTAAACTGCGCGTGTATTCTACTGTCGCTGCGTACTACTGCGACCTGGCCTCCGTATCCCTGCGTTGACTGCTTTCATGCGCAGGCGCACAGCAATTGGACTCCACTTTTTTTTTTCTTTTCCTATTCGAACTGGTCCACCCTGTATTCATCATGGCTCTGCATGCATTCGGTTGTCGTCGTTCCCAGGCGGTGGGGACTTTATCCTCGCACGCGCCGTCGCCGCTACTGTGCTTGTCTCCGTTGTCCGCGCCGCCGCGGCGGTGCCTGCCTCTGTCGTCGTCGTCGTCGCCGTAGCTACGGGGAGCGCCTCTGTTGTATCCGCCGCCTGTTCCTTCCGCTCTGTCGCTCGGGTCCGCTTCGACGCCGGCATCCACGATGCCTTCTTCTCCACGAATCCCCTGCTATCTTACTACTCTGCTCTTTTCCTCTTGCGTTTTCTTCATCTCCCCATGTTTGGATTTTCCTCTGCCCCGATTTCTATGCATTGGTTGATGTGGTCCATTTGTTGTCTAGTGGTTCTGCAGGTTGGACTGAAGATTTTTCAATGCCCCTCCTGTTGGATCTGCTGCCCCTGATTCTGCCATAAGGTCTGCCTTTTAGGTTCGTACCATGCCCCCATCCTCCTTTTTCCATTCCTATTTACAAATTGCAATTAATTAGCGTCATGCGCTTTGGTCATTATTGTTCAATTGATTCAATTGGATGTCTATGCGATGACATGTGTTGTGTTGCTAGATTGCTATAATACTTGTCTTAAGCTACATTCTGTACATGACCCTAATGGATGACTGTCTATAAACCTCCTAGGACCATCAATCATTTCATATCTTAATTGTTCATTGTAAATAAACCGTCTCCTTTTCATTAATGTAGAATGCAGCGCGTCTTACTATACGTTGTGACCTCAGACTCACAGCAGTGGACTGTCAGAGTATGAGTTACTAGATTCTGCAAGTACTTAAACACTGATGATCCCTCCAAGATTCGTCGTCTAGACTTGGTGCTCCTTGATGAAAAGGTACTTCTTATACTATTCTAAAGGGACTACAGAGTTTCCCCCTTAACATACTACTAATTGCCTATCTTTTACACAGGAAAATACAATGGATGCTCAGATTCCTGAAAGATGGACCACCCATTTTCATGTCACGTTTAACAGAAGACTCAGTATACTACATCAAATACTTCCAAGTTTGCAATGCTAGGCCTAACTACCGGCCAATTGACTACCCTTACATGGCACACTTTACTACTCATACTCAAATACACCAGGTGAAAACAGTACCCGCTCACTTCCCACAATATGCATACAATCTGTCAACATCAGAGGAGCTTCATCAGAGATGTGGTATCACCGAATATTGTTCAGGTGACAAATATATAACAATATTTCTTTGTTCATTATGTGCCTACGGTACCTCTTATATTTACATAATATGTGCTTCTCATACAGATGCCATCGGTATTTTCACTGGATGCTCCCATGTAAAGCAGCAGCAAACCAGCAAGGGAACCAAGCCACTACGAAATGTAACATTAACTGATGGGAGGTACTGTCACATAAGCATCGCTCCTTTCCATTACTGCTATTCGTTGTATTACTCCTTCAACTGACATGCATCAAGAATAAAACTTATATGCATTATAGAGAAACTATCACAATAGCTCTGTGGGGCTAGTTGGCGCTTGATTTTGAGGCTGATCAATACATGGAAATGGCTGCTCATAGCTCAGCTGTCTTCCTATTCGTCGGTGTAACTTCAAGTGAATTCAATGGTGACAACCTTTACTAACCTTCCAACTCCTTTTATATCTATCCTCAATTTCCACTACATTAACTCTATATGCACTGTAACACTATCTCTCCCAGGATCATCACTTTGCAGATGGTATATTAACCCTAAGATTCCTGAAGCTATTTCTCTGACTGCATGACAGGTAAAGGACACCCGAAAACAATTTTCCCTTCCAAGCAGCCCTATTTTACCCACCTAATCTCAGTCAATCTATACATAGTTGTGCTGGACAAACTGAAGCACCAAAATAGCATGGGCCTACTCCAAGCTAGGTCACGCCAGAGAAGATATCTATTGCAGAGCTTTCTACATTCACAAATCCACACACTATATATGTACAACATCCAAATTTCCATAACTTATACTGCGTTCCCATAAACAAATAGACTAGATAGTATTTAACCACTTTCTTCTTACATAGGGAAATCGATACATTATTAATGCTAAGATAAAGACTGTTGTGCCCAATGAAATATGGCATACCCAGCATACAAGAAATGCCACAGGCCAGCACAACTCGTCGGTGGTACATACAAGTGCAAAACTCATAGATGCACAGAAACTGACGACAGTGTCAAAGATACAGAGTCAAAAGGACAGGCACAAGTGTGAAATCGATCAAACAGATCCTCTAGATGATGAAAGCGCATCTAGGTACTCCACCTATTAAACCACATTAGAGCAACACAGCAGCAATAGTATTTTATATACACATGCAGACTTACATCCTAATCCATGTGCACGTTGAAGAACCAGGACATTCCTTGACATCAACACCTAGCTACTCAGAAAACAGGTACATCCCTATCATCAAAGCATGGATAATACCGATACAAGAAATATTGAACTTGCTCATAACTACTAGATATGTAGATGGCATGTGGGGCGGAGCCTCGTCGAGGACAAAGGTCTGCCATTATATTGAGGAGTCTCTGCGCTTAAACCGGTTGATCAATGAGCTTCATCATGAAGTTGATGCAGAAAGGATATTATTCTACGGGAGGTACTGTGTTGTGCACTATGTGAAGCAAAGGGTTTTGTTCCGTAGCACTGCAGGAGTGCAAGACCTCCAATCTAAATTGAGGGGAAGAAGGTATTTGTGCTGTTGTGTTATATTTCAATTGTTTCTCCAATAACCAAACTAAACACCAACTAGATTTCTGCTAATGTTAGTGTTGCATTCTTTTATTTTCTTAGATGCAAGTCCATTGTGGCAATGAACGTAGCATGGTGAAGATTTTCTGCAACTACAAAAAGTGCAACGTCTGTTTCAAAAGCATCGTTGACAAAGTAATGCATATGACCTATGTCCTTGAGAAACCTTATGGTAAGTTCTTTTTTTGAGTGTGTGTGCTCATGTGCCTTGTATACATTTGTTTCTTCCTCTCTTACATATACTCCCTCAATTCTGAATTACAAGACGTTTTAGGTTTCTAAATATACATATCTTATGTTATGTACTTAGATATATACTATGCTTAGACACATAGTAAAAACAATGTACCTTAAAAAATGCTAAAACATCTTATAATTTGGAATAAGTAGTACCTTTGTGTTATTTAGTATGATATACTCGTGTTTCTCTCTGGTTAGTTATCTCTTTTGTTTCATGTGTATTGTATTTGTTACTAACCTTAGGGATGTGAGAAGACAAGGTATCACTATATATATATATATATATATATATATATATATATATATATATATATATATATATATATATATATATATATATATATATATATATATATATATATATATATAGACACTTATATGAGCCAATAGTAGACGGTCCTTCACTTAACACCCCTATTCAAACTCAAGGCGGAAGTGAAGGATTTGAAGCATTGAGTTTGAGCAAGTGAAGCCGATGTTTCTCTTGAGTTTATACTTTAGTGAAGAAGTTGGGCAATTGCAGCTCGGATGGCTGAAAGGTCTTGATGGCTAGAGGGGGGGTGAATAGCCTTTGAAAACTTTCTACAAAGACAAGCTAAACAAGTTTATCAAAATAACAAATAGCGAGATACGAGTTTTGCTTAACCTACGGGGTGTTTGCAAGCCACCTAACCAATTCACAATTCTAGTATTTGCACTCAACCGCACAAGTCAAACCGAGAAGGTAACTACAACTACAACTAGCAAGCTACACAAAAGAGCTATTCTAGCAAAACTAATTAGCTAGCAAAGATAACTAAGAAGGTAATGCGAAGTTGAGTTAGGAGAGTTTCACCGAGGGGCGAAGTATTGAGCCAACCAATATGATCAACAATGAATACCAAGATAACCGAACACCGGAATCAATCAATCACAATATGAAAGTGATGACACGAAGATTTATCCCGAGGTTCATGTGCTTGCCGGCACGCTAGTCCCCGTTGTGTCGCTCTTCACCACGTGGTACGGTGGCTAATCGGTCTCACACCGAGCCTCTCAAAAGGCGCCACAAGAACCTACCAAATGGCAAAAGGTTGCAATAACATGAGCAATTCACTAACGTTGCCTTTGGCGCTTCGCCGAGGTAGGCACAAACCCCTCACAATCACCGGAGGTGGCCAAGAACAATCACCAACTCTTGCCAACGCCTCCAAGCTGCTCCAAGCCGTCTAGGTGGCGGCAACCACCAAGAGAAACAAGAATCCCGCAGCAAATCAACCACCAAGTGCCAACTAGATGCTATCTCACAATGCAAATGCACTTGGATCACTCAATCTCACTTCGAATATGCAAAGAAGCAAGAGAGATGAGTGGGAGGGGAGTTGCTTAGCTCAAAGTGCTCACAAGTATGTCAAATGTTCGAGAGAGAGAGCCTTGAGCCGGCCAACGAGTATATATAGACGTACCCCTTCGAATAGAGCTGTTAGAAACTTAAACAGCCGAAATTACGCTGACCGGACGCGCTGGTCCAACTGACGGGACGCGCCGGTCGCGCAACGGCTAAGTCACAAAGCACTGACCGGACGCGCTGGTCCAACTGACCGGACGCGCCGGTCGCACAACGGCTAACTGCGAAGCAACGACCGGACGTGCTTGACGCGCAGACTGGACGCGCTACAAACGACCGGACGCGCCGGTCCCATGACTGACCGGACGCGCTGGTCAAGCCTGAGCAGCGCACAACAACACAATGACCGGACGCGCTGGAGAAATGACCAGACGCCACAGTGCCAGCGTCCGGTTAGAGTCCAGTAAGCTCCCTGAATGACCGGACGCGTCCGATCGACTGTGACCGGACACGCTTCGCATCCGATCATCAAACTGAAATACGCACAGACACCGAACACTGACCGGACGCGTCCGGTCATGCAAAGATCGCGTCCGGTTCAGCGTCCGGTCACCTCTGTGACCTCCGTTCGCTTCCGTATCTTTTCCGACTTCCGGCGTAATGAAAAATAGTCGTTTCAATTCCTCGAAAACGCTTGAATCCCACCGAGCTTGCGAGGCGGGAGGGAGAGAGGATCACAAACCCTCTCTACTGCTCAAACTCCACCGCCTTCGCAAACGTGCTAACACCACCAAGTGATCTCGTCAAGTGTGAGTGTGTTAGCATTTTCACAATCATTTTTCGAGGCAATATTAGTTCTATCCAAATGCATATGATTATGAAATACACACCTAGAGGCACTTAGGAGTTCAATAGCCGTGTCATTCCCCTCTTTATAGTATGGCTATCTATCCTATAATGTAACCACACCCACTAGGTGTCTTGGTTACTAAAAACATAACCCTTAAGCATATATATTTGCCTTGATCACGTAGGGTTGCGTCCAAATCCAAGTGTGGCCATCATGATCACCATGTCCATCTTGCCACCAACCTTGGAATATACTAATCCTCATATGCTACATACAACTTAGGCATAGGATTAGTACTGATGCATTGTCACTAATTACCAACACCAAACATAGGACTTTCAATCTCCTCCTTGTTGGTAATTGGTGACAAACCTTTCACAAAGATATTATGATAAAATTTTGATTGAACCCATGTCACATTGTCCAAGTATATTACCATGTGTAAGAATTATGGACATGTGATCATGAATTCAAATTGATAGCAATGGCTCCCCCTACATGTATGCTATATGTTTGGATTTTGGAAGCATACATGTTAGATAGGAAAGATTAGGAGCATTGACTACCAATAGGTGCTAAGTGTTTTAGATTATAGACCTTTGAAGCGTGATACCATCGGAGTAGCGATAAACACCATCTTAGCACCTTGTGTAGTTAGATACCACTTGGAAAAGCACAAACATAACTAGAAACATCGTGAGATCAACATTATAAGCAAGGTTCTAGTACCACTTTGAAAAACATGAAGCAAGAAAAATCTAACTACTTACTATTCATGCTAGTACCTTAATGCATCATTCAAATTATACTAGCAAGTCACCACACAAGCAATGTATCGGAGAAAAAGAAATGCATAACCATGCATCATACATATGAAGTGCACATGTAGATGCAACATTCATATTTAAGAGCTTGCTCCCCCTACTTGTGTGCTCAAAATTATCTTTGTGAACAACATTTTTCTCCCCCTTTGTGCTTCTCCTCCTTTGAGTTCTATCTTTGTGAACAACAATTTCTCCCCCTTTGGCACCAATGACCACAAGGGACTAATTTTAGATAGATTATCATGTTAAAGTATGGGGTGAGGATCAAGTTTGCGATTCAACTTAGATTGCTTGCATAAATAAAATGCTTCAGTTTAAACCAAGGGCAAGCTTCTCCACACCTCACTAGAAGGGTTATCATGCACCATGTTGAAGCAAATATTTAGACAAGTTTTCTAGATTAAACACTTAGGATCACAAGCTACTTAAACAAGTTATATGCTACCACTAGATCATACAAGTCATGGAAACAATAGTGGCACCATATAAACTTCAAATTCATTTGATTTTCATGAATGAGCCTAGAACATGTAAATTATGACTAGATGCACTAAACAAGTCCTTAGCATAGAATGTATGACATGTCAACCGATTGTACCTTGGGGCTCGAAGGAGAGGCATGTCATATATGGAGGTGCATCAACTCATGTTGGAGAAGTCAAGTATGTTCAACTCATTCTTTAGCTTGTGAAATCTCTTCTCATCAAGTGGCTTGGTGAATAGATCGGCTAATTGATCTTCGGTGCCCACACTCTCAATAGCAATGTCACCCTTTTGTTGATGATCTCTAATAAAGTGATGGCGAACATCAATATGCTTTGTTCTTTGATGTTGAACCGGATTGTTGGTTAGCTTCACGTCACTTTCATTGTCACATAGCAATGGCACATTCTTGAAATTGATTCCAAAATCCTTCAATGTTGCCTTCATCCACAAGATTTGTGCACAACAACTACCCGAGGCGATGTATTCGGCTTCGGCGGTAGATAGTGCAATACTATTTTGCTTCTTGGATGACTATGAGACAAGTGATCTTCCCAATAATTGACAAGTCCCGGAAGTGCTCTTTCTCTCCACTTTGTCACCTGCATAGTCGAAATCCAAATATCCAACTAGCTCAAAGCTTGCACCTTTGGGATACCATAATCCAACATCTTGTGTATGCTTTAAGTACCTCAATATTCTCTTTGTTGCCTTCAAATGACTTTCTCTTGGTGAGACTTGAAATCTTGTACACATACATACACTAAACATCACATCGGGCCTTGATGCCGTCACATAGAGTAGGCTACCAATCATTGATCTATATAGCTTTTGATCCATCATGTTGTCACTCTTGTCACTATCCAAACTTCCATTAGTGCTCATTGGAGTAGTGATTCCTTTTGCATCTTCCATACCAAACTTCTTTAGCATATCCTTTATATATTTGGTTTGGCTTACAAATGTTTCTTCCTTCATTTGTTTAATTTGAAGTCCAACAAAGAAACTAAGTTCACCAATCATTGACATTTCAAATTCCTTTGCCATCATTTTTCCAAACTCATCACAATAATCTTGATTGGTTGAACCAAATATGATATCATCGACATATATTTGCAACACAAACAAGTCTTTCTCAATCTTCTTGGTGAATAGTGTTGTATCAACTTTGCCCATGACAAATCCTTTGGATAGCAAGAAATCTCTCAATCTTTCATACCATGCTCTAGGTGCTTGCTTCAATCCATACAAAGCTTTTCTCAATTTGTAGATATGATTGGGTTTCTTGTCATCTTCAAAACCGGGAGGTTGCTCCACATACACCTTCTCTTGAATGTACCCATTAAGAAATGCACTCTTCACATTCATTTGATATAGCTTGATATTGTGAGCACAAGCATAGGCAAGTAAGATCCTAATTGCTTCCAATCTTACAACCGGGGCATAAGTTTCATCAAAGTCAAGACCCTCTATTTGTGTGTAACCTTGAGCCACTAGTCTTGCTTTGTTCCTTACTACTATCCCATCTTGATCTTGCTTATTGTGAAAGACCCATCTTGTTCCAATGAAATTGTGATCCTTAGGCCTCTCAACTAATTCCCATACTTCATTTCTCTTGAAGTTGTTGAGCTCTTCATGCATTGTATTTACCGAATCCGGATCTCTCAATGCTTTATCAATGTCCTTGGGTTCTTCCATTGACACAAAAGAAGAGTGAGCACAAAATGATGCCAATCTTGATCTAGTTTGAACTCCTCTTTGTATGTCACCAATGATGGAATCCAATGGATGGTCTCTTGCAATGTTAGTTGGTTGAAGCACTTGGACTTGATTGCTTGGATGTTGATGTTGATCATAAGTTAGAGATGATGAACTAGCCACTTGTTGGTCTTGTTGCACTTGAGATGATGTACTAGCTTGATTTTGTATTAGAGAACCACTAGCTTGTGTAATTGGACTTTGGAGCACTTGATCTTTGTTGTCATCCACATCAATCACTTGCTTTGGCTTAATATCACCAATGTCCATTTCTTTCATAGCATTGGTCAATTGAGTTCCTCTCAAATCATCCAAGTTATCTTCTTCATCTTGAGAACCATTGGTTTCATCAAACTCAACATCATGCACTTCTTCAAGTAAACCACTAGCCAAATTCTAAACTCTATAAGCTTTGCTAGTAGTAGAGTAACCAAGCAAGAATCCTTCATCACATTTCTTTTCAAACTTGCTCAATCTAGTGCCTTTCTTTAAGATGTAGCATTTGCAACCAAATACTCGAAAGTATGCAATGTTGGGCTTTCTTCCATTTAAGATCTCATATGGTGTCTTCTCTAGGAACTTGTGGCAATAGAGGCGGTTGCTATAGAAGCAAGCCGTGTTGATTGCTTCGGCCCAAAATGAATGACTCACATTATACTCATTCAACATTGATCTTGCCATATCAATTAAGGTTCTATTCTTCCTCTCAACTAGGCCATTTGATTGAGGTGTATACTTGGCCGAGAATTGATGCTTGATTCCAAGCTCATCACAAAGCTCATCAACTCTTGTGTTTCTAAACTCACTTCCATTGTCACTTCTCACTTTCTTGATTGTGGTCTCTGAAGCATCTAGGCCCCGGTGTTGGTTTCGGCAATTAATGACAACACATAATTACCATGACTAACGTGTGTTTTGCAGAAACATTGATAAGTTAGGTCATGGAGATGATAACTGCTTTGGGCAATATGGTATTCATGTCCCTTGATGGAAATCGTTTCGGTTTTCAAAGGATCAACGATAAGATTAAGGACGGTTAGTTCTGGATGTCAAGGTGTTGAGATACATCTGGAATAGTCGTTAGGATCTTTGTTTCTTCCTTTGACCATACTATAAAGAGGGGCATGAGCGAGTAGCTTGACCTAGGTGAGTCTTGTGTTTAGGTGTGGTGCACACTTGTCAAACTTAGCACTAGGTAGCTCGAGAAAAGCTCAGAGTTCAGTTAGAAGCAACTTGGTTCAAGTTGCATCGTGTTTAGAAGACGTTTGAGCCGTTTACCTATGATCGAACGCGGTCCTGGTCATGACCGGACGCGTCCGGTCAGTACTAAATCTTCACTGCGTTTTCGGCTGACTGACCGGACGCGGTCCTTGAGAGGACCGGACGTGGTGGTCAGGCTGACACGTCTTCTAGAGGGTAAACAGCAAGATCGGATGCGACTGTGAAAAAGACCGGCGCGTCCGGTCATGTTCCAGTAAGGTCCCGTGGAGACCTAACGCGTTCGGTCACCTATGATCGGACACGGTCGTGCGTCCGGTCATGTTCCAGTAAGGTCCCGTGGTGACCTGACGCGTCCGGTCACCTATGATCGGACGCGGTGATGCGTCAGGTCAGATTTCCAGAGAGCTCATGCATGATCGGACGCGTCTGATCATCCCTGATCGGCGCGTCCGGTCATCTCAGACCGGCGCGTCCGGTCATCACAGATCGGCGCGTCCGGTCATTCAGCACAGGTTTCCATTATTCGACCATTACAACTGACCGGCGCATCCGGTCATATCGACAGACGCGTTCGGTCAGTGCGTGTCTGGCTGTTTCGAAAGGTAACGGTTGGATTTGTTTGAGGGGTCTATAAATACAACCCCTCCACCTCTTTTAAAGGTCTCTTGCTCATTTGTTTAGCTGAGAAACATCTTTGAAGTGCAAGGGAGTGCAAGAGCCCTAGTGAGGATAGTGATTTGCGAATCAAAGTTTGAGAATCCTCTCTAGTGACAAGAGTCAAGCAAGTGTGCATCCATCTTCTCATTAGGCTTGTTGTGGTCAAGTGAGAGTTCTAGCTTGTTACTCTTGGTGATCGCCATCACCTAGACGGTTCGGTGGTGATTGGGAGTTCGGTGATCATCCGACGAGATTGTGGGTGACCCAACTTAAGTTGTGAGCGGTTTTGGGTGATTCGCCGTGACGGAGTGTCGAAGAATCAACCCGTAGAGAGCACTTGATCCTTGCGCGGATCAAGGGGGAGCTACACCCTTGCGCGGGTGCTCCAACGAGGACTAGTGGGGAGTGGCGACTCTCCGATACCTCGGCAAAACATCGCCGTGTTCCTATTCCCTACTTTCAAGCATTTACTTTCTTGCATTACTTTCATTGCTTGATTACTTTCCTAGAATTGCCTTGCTAGTCTAGGATTAGAACTTAGGGTGCAAAACTTTTATCGGTAGAATCACAAGGAACACAAGTAGGCACTAGGGGTGAAGTTTGGCTTGTAGGTTTTAATTCTTGCAATTAATTTTTAGAAAAGCCCAATTCACCCCCCCTCTTGGGCATCTTGATCCTTTCAATTGGTATCGGAGCCGTGTTGCTCTAAATTTAGGCTTTAACGCCTAGAGCAAGATGTCTAATGGGGAAGGACCACCTCCCACTTTTGAGAGAGACGATTTTCTATATTGGAAAATTCGTATGGAGGCGTACCTCGAAGCCATAGATGTTGGGTGCCTTAGAGCCGCAACTGAAGGGCTTCCTCCCATAAGGGATCCCGCTAACCCAAGTGGTGACGAGGAGAAATACGACCGGTGGAATGCAAAAGCAAAAAATGCAATCTACCGGGCGCTAGGCAAAGATATTTTCAATCATGTGCGAAATGCCAAAAACGCTCATGAATTGTGGGAAAATCTTTGTGCTCTCCATGAGGGAACTAAGAGTGAGCGTGAGGAACGCTATCACATTGCTTTAAAGAAAATTAATTCTTTTGAGATGCTTCCTAAAGAAAGTGCTAACGACATGTACACTCGTTTGAATGTTCTTGTAGAAGATCTAAATGCTCTTGGACTCACTAAAATGAGTCAATCGGATGTTGCAAGGAGGATCTTATGTGTTCTTCCCGTTGAGAAGTATGGACACATTGTCACCGTACTTCACCAAAGTGATCTCTCCACCGCAACACCAACTCAAGTATTGGGGAAGATCAATGCACATGAGATATACATGCACATCACTCCGGAAGAGGGCTCATCATCTTCCAAGAAGAAAGACTTGGCCTTCAAAGCTAGTCATGAAAAGAAAAAGAAGAAGGCCCAAGCCATGATTGTGCAAGAAAGCTCTAGTGAAAGTGACATTGATGATGAATCACTTGCACTCATGGTAAGGAAGACCACCAAGATGCTAAAAAAGCTCAACAAGAGTGGCATCAAGTTCGATGGCAAGAAGAAGAAATTCTTCACAAGTAGCAAAAGGAAGCCAATCTCCGAAATAGATTGCTTCAACTGTGGAGAACTTGGCCATCTAGCTCATCAATGCCCAAAGCCTCCAAAAGACAAGTACAAGAACAAGTACAAGGGCAAGAAAGATGATTCAAGTGATGAAGAAGATGACAAAAGAAAGAACAAGCCATACAAGAAGAAAGATGGCAAGAAAAGAGAATTCCACAAGAAGAAGAAGGGAGGCAAGGCCTATATTGTTGGTGATTGGCTCACCGACATTGAATCATCATGTGAGTCCTCCGGCGATGAAAGTGACAATGACAAAGAAAAGATCGCCACACTTGTGATTGGGCCATCATCATCTTCACCGACATCTTCATCACCACCTTCACCGCCATCTTCACTATCATCTTCTACTACTCATCTATGCCTTATGGCAAAGGGTGATCGAAAGGTACAAAATAGTGATAGTGATGATGATGATAGTGATAGTGATGATGAATACGATGCTCCCTCTTATGATGAACAAGTAAAATTGTTAAATAAATATTCTAAAATCATAAGGAGGACTAGAAATGAAAATGATGAGCTTCAACATGAAAATGAATCACTCTCATCTAAGCTTGAAAGTGCACATAATACTAGGGATGAGCTCATAGATCAAAATGAAACTATGTCTTCTTCTCTCCAAGAGCTTAAAACTTCTAACAAGGAGCTTAGAGATAAACATGATAAAATTGAGAAGAAGCATGGTGAACTCATCACTAGATTAAACTTGCTAAAAGAAGAGTACACCACCTTGAAAATTAATTATGATACTCTTATTGTTGCTAATGAGCTTGCTCTTGAGACACATGATGTTACTAACCAAATTGTTAAGATTGATATAGCTACATCATGTGATGACTTGATTGTTGAGAACTTTGAGCAAGGCTCTAGCGGCAAAGGCAAGAGTGTGGTTGAGGCCAATGACTATGATGAGTATGTCAAGCTCAAGAGTGAAAATGAGATGCTTAAAGATGAGAACAAGAAGTTATTGGCTCTTGAAAAGCAAGCTTCAAATGAGACACTCATTGAAGAAAACAAGAAGCTCAAGCAAGAGAAAGAGCATCTCAAGACCGGCCTAAGTAAGTTCACAAGAGGCCAACATTTGCAAAGTGAGCTACTCATGAACACCGTCATGAAGTTGGATAGGAGTGGCATTGGTTATTTGGCAAATCAAGAAAAGAAGGTAAAGGCTAAACAACAACAAAGCAAGACAAAGCCCAAGCCAAAGAGATGTGTTGAGTGTGAACAAGAAGGTCACTTTGCTCATGAGTGCAAAACCCCACCACCACAACCCTTGCCCAAGCATGCTAGACCCTTTGCTTTCAATGCTCACTACATGCTTAGAAAGGACTCTAGTGGAAAGATGAAAGTCATGTTCTTGGGTCCTCCTAACAAGAATAGGCCAAAGAAAATTTGGGTTGCCAAGTCACTAGTTGAAAAAGTTAAGGGTCCCTCTCAAGTTTGGGTCCCTAAGCATAAGGCTTGATCTCTTGTGTGTAGGTGAACTACAAGACCGGTGGATCTCATTGGGTGATTGATAGTGGTTGCACACAACATATGACCGGTGATCCTCGTATGTTCACCTCACTTGAAGAAGATAGGGTATGTCAAGATAAGATCACATTTGGGGATAATTCAAAGAGCAAAGTCAAGGGTATAGGCAAGGTTGCAATATCAAATGATCATTCTCTCTCAAATGTGCTCTATGTTGCTTCATTGAGCTTCAACTTACTATCCGTTGGGCAACTTTGTGATCTTGGCTACCAATGCTTGTTTGGTCCAAATGAAGTGGTTGTTACCAAGATAGATGACAAGCAAGTGATTTTCAAGGGCTTTAGATACAATAATCTTTATCTTGTAGACTTCACCTCCAAAGATACAAACTTGATGACATGTTTGTTCACCAAGACTTCACTTGGATGGCTTTGGCATAGGAGGCTTGCTCATGTTGGAATGAACACTCTCAACAAGCTATTGAAGAAAGAATTAGTGAGAGGTTTAAATGATGTAAAATTTGAGAAGGACAAACCTTGTAGTGCATGTCAAGCCGGCAAACAAGTTGCAAACACTCATCCAACCAAAGCCTACATATCAACATCAAGAGTACTAGAACTTCTACACATGGATTTGTTTGGTCCTACAACTTACAAGAGTTTGGGTGGAAATCTTTATTGTCTTGTGATTGTGGATGACTTCTCAAGATACACTTGGACTTTCTTCCTTCATGACAAATCCGAAGTGGCAAGTTGCTTCAAGAAGTTTACAAAGAGAGCTCAAAATGAATTTGAAGTCAAGATAAAGAAGATTAGAAGTGACAATGGAAAAGAGTTTGACAACACCAACATTGAAGCCTATTGTGATGAAATTGGAATCAAGCATGAAGTGTCATCAACCTACACTCCTCAACAAAATGGTGTAGTTGAGAGAAAGAACCGGACCTTGATCACTCTTGCAAGAACAATGCTAGATGAGTATAACACACCGGAAAAATTGTGGGCCGAGGCAATCAACACCGCATGCTATGCTTCAAATCGCCTCTTCCTACAAAAGTTCCTTTGTAAGACCCCTTATGAGTTGCTAAATGGGAAGAAGCCAGACGTCTCATTCTTCCGGGTGTTTGGTTGCAAATGCTACATCTACAAGAAGCGTCAACACCTAGGGAAGTTCTAAAGACGTTGTGATATTGGTTTTCTTGTTGGCTACTCATCAAAGTCCAAAGCATATAGAGTATTTAACCATGCCACCGGTTTGGTTGAAGAAACATATGATGTGGAATTTGATGAATCTAACGGCTCCCAAGGAGCAATTGAGAATTGTGATGATGTAGGTGATGAACTATTGAGGGAGGCCATGAAGAACATGCCCGTGGGTGACATCAAGCCTAAAGATGATGAAGACGATGTACAGATTGTCAATCCACCATCTTCATCATATGTGCCTCAAGATGATGACAAGAATGAGAGAGTTGAAAATGAAGACACCCATGTCTCTCATCATCAAGCCAAGGCACAAGCACAAGATGTTGATGCTCCTCATCCCACTCCTCAAATGGTTGATCGAAGAAACTCACCGCTACTTCAAGCACATCCACAAGATCTCATCATAGGGAGTCCTACAAAGGGTGTAATGACTCGATCTAAAAAATTTAATTCTTTTGTTGAACATCACTCTTTTGTCTCTTGTCTTGAACCTAAGAATGTAGAAGAAGCTCTTCAAGATCCGGATTGGGTGAATGCCATGCATGAAGAATTAAACAACTTCGCCCGCAATCAAGTATGGACACTTGAAGAGCATCCAAAAGGTGCAAGAGTCATTGAAACCAAGTGGGTGTTCCGCAATAAGCAAGATGATCAAGGAGTTGTAGTAAGAAATAAGGCAAGACTAGTGGCAAAAGGGTTCTCTCAAGTTGAAGGTCTTGATTTTGGAGAGACTTTTGCACCTGTTGCAAGACTTGAAGCCATCCGAATCCTTCTTGCATATGCATCACATCATGATATGAAACTATATCAAATGGATGTGAAAAGTGCATTCTTAAATGGCTTCATAAATAAACTAGTCTATGTTGAACAACCTTCCAGGTTTGAAGACCCTAGATATCCTAATCATGTTTATAGGTTGTCCAAGGCGCTATATGGGCTCAAGCAAGCCCCTAGAGCGTGGTATGAGCGCCTTTGGGACTTCCTCATAGAGAAGGGCTTCACTATTGGGAAGGTTGACACCACACTATTCACCAAGAAATTTAAAGAAGAGATCTTCATTTGTAAGTGTATGTTGATGACATCATCTTCGGGTCAACAAATGAAGACTATTGCAAAGAATTTGGTGAATTGATGTCAAAAGAGTTCGAGATGTCAATGATTGGTGAGCTAGCATTCTTCCTTGGGTTTCAAGTCAAGCAAATGTGAGAAGGGATCTTTATCTCTCAAGAAAAGTATACCAAGGATCTTCTCAAAAGATTCAAGATGGAAGAATGCAAGCCAATCAAGACCCCAATGCCAACTAATGGACATCTCAACCTAGATGAGGGAGGTAAACCAATCGATCAAACTCTTTACCGTTCAATGATTGGTAGCTTGTTATACCTTACCGCATCTAGGCCCGACATCATGTTTAGTGTGTGCATGTGTGCCCGCTTTCAAGCGTGCCCTAAAGAACCTCACCTAAGTGCCGTAAAAAGAATCCTAAGATATCTTAAGTATACCCCAAGCATCGGACTATGGTACCCCAAAGGAGCTAGATTCCAACTAGTTGGCTACTCCGATTCGGATTATGCCGGTTGCAAAATTAATAGAAAAAGCACATTCGGAGGGTGCCATTTGCTTGGGAGATCCTTAGTATCATGGTCATCTAAAAAGCAAAATAGTGTGGCTTTGTCCACCGCCGAGGCGGAATACATTGCCGCGGGGCTTGTTGTGCACAAATCTTATACATGAAACAAACCCTCCTAGACTATGGAGTTGTTCTTGAAAAGGTGCCGCTTTTATGTGACAATGAAAGTGCGGTTAAAATTGCTAATAATCCGGTACAACACTCTCGCACCAAGCACATTGATATCCGCCACCACTTTCTAAGAGATCACGTTGCTAAAAATGACATATCACTAGAAGGTGTAAGAAGTGAAAATCAATTAGCGGATATCTTCACTAAACCTTTATATGAAGCTACCTTTTGTAGGTTGAGAAGTGAACTCAATGTGCTTGACTCTAGTAACTTTAAAAAATGAGCTTGTGTTGTCCCTTGCATTGCATTGTATTATATGTCATGTTTAATTACCCGCAATGCATCTAGGCCTTGGCTAACACGGTTACGAAAACCCTCCTTTGGAGGAGTGAAAAGCCTAACCGTGGATCAAACTTGACAAGCAACCTAGCTTAACTTACTTGTTTTGCATTGCATTTGCATGGTTGTTGCTTTGTCGTTTCTTTTCGGTTAAGCTTTGAGCAACCTCTATGTTCGTCCATGGATAGAGAGAGCATTTTGACGCTCCCAAAGGTTCAAAAAATTCTATTGCATGGCCATACGTTGCTCCTCGGGTGTTTGTTGCCTATTTTCCTAAAAATAATATTAGCCTAAGGCAAACTATTTTGAGAAACTTGAGGGTTTGAGTGAGGTCACTCATATCATGTTCCAATTGGTGTTTATTTGTGTCTCCTTGAATTGGAACTTGATTGGGAGAAGTCGCGTCGAAGTTCGGAATGAAGAAGGGCGAAAAACAGTGACCGGACGCTGGACCGGACGCTGCACCGGACGCAGTGATGCTTCACCACCGCGTCCGGTCCCAGCGACCACCAGCGCGTCCGGTCATCCTGAAGACCATCTCCTGATCTAGTGACCGGACGCTGCACCGGACGCGCCCCTGTTGACCACCACGTCCGGTCCCGGTAACCACCACCGTGTCCGGTCATCCGTCTTAGTTTTCCGGGCAAATCAAAACCGGACGCTGTCAGCGTCCGATCGTGGATAATCGGACGCGTCCGGTCATTCTAGGAGCTTACTGGAATGTGACCGGACGCTGCCTCTCCGCGTCCGATCATATCGACCACCGCGTCCGGTCATCGCGTAACGAGCGGATCTAATCCTTCATATAAACTTTCGCGTTCTCCTTCCTTTTCTTCATCCGCGCTGTACAACTCTCGATTCTGCCGCCTCCTTGCCCTAGCTCGCCGGAACTTCGCCGCCGCCACTCGCCGGAGTCCACCGCCGCGCCTGCGCCACCGCCCGGCCCTACAGCCGCGCATCCACCGCGCCCGCGCAGCCACCATCTGCCGCGCCGCCACCTCCACCGCACCGTGCCTGCGCCTGTGCCGCCGCCGCCGCCATGAGCCGCTGCTGCCTGCGAGCCACGTTCTCCTTCACCCTGCACAACCTCCGACCAGCCCCTGCCCTCGCGTTCATCCTCGATTTTCGGCCACCGCGCGTCGCCCTAACCCTAGGGTTCGCACTGCGGCGTCGCCTTCGTTCGTCGTCGAAAAGTTCTTCGCGCGACGTCTTCGCTCCGAGGTTGTTTCGCACATCCTTGATCTTCGTGTTAGGGTTTGCCGAAATTTCATTATCATTTATCCTAATTGACCTCTGTTTCGGCAAATCAGCGCTCGTCCGGTGCGTCGGGAAGTCTCAAGACCTAGGTCATCTCATCTCGTCACCGCTTTCTCGTCGATCCGAGGTAGCCATCGCGTTTCGTTTCACATCTTATCTTATATGCTTGCTATCTCTAGGGTTTTGTATCTTTTAGATCATATATGTTGCTTATAATAGATTCATCTATTCTGTCTTTTCAGCGAGTTTGTCGTGTGTCGGGGTGACTGCTGTTTAGCTGTTGAATCCGAGGCCAAGCCTGCGGATACGGATTGAGGCCAAGCCTCTCGAGTGTCAGTACATCATCTTTCAGAGGTTTTCCGACAGTGTGGCAGCATGGTTCGTTGCAAGAATGCTGGTGGTGCTCCCAGTGACGGGGACAACAATCCTCCTCGTATGTCTGAGGTTGCGCGTGGAAAGCGCATCAAGATTATGGCCAGAAAGAAGAAGAAGACTCTTACTAATGCAGAGATAGCTCAGGCAGTAGCTGATGCAGCTGAGAGAGGTGGCAGGAGCAGTGGCATACGCATTGGCGACAGTCGTTTTCACCTTGAAGGACGACAGCTTGGTACAGAGACCACTGAGGGCACAGAGGTGCAAATGGATGCAGATACTACGTCAGTTGATCCACCTGCAGCGCCTTCAGAGGGGACAGAGGAACATCCAGCTCAGACTCCATCACATCGCCGCTCCACACGCACACGGGCTCAGGTGACTCCCAGGCCAGAGGACCAGCGTCGTGGAGGACGTCCACCTCCGAGAGTTAGAGGTACACCCCCAGTTGAGCATTTTGACTTGAGAGGTGCTACTGCACGTCAGGTGCAAAGTTTGAGATTTGTTGAGGTCAGCCGGTGGTTCCCACCTCAGAGGGACTCTAGAGCTTCAGAGGGTTTCTTTACTCCTCTACAGGAGGATTTTTACAGAGCTCTTGTTGACTGTGGCATTGCTTTTCGACCACAGAGGGTCTGTCGCATTGAGTCACTTATTGAGGTAGTGGGTGAGCAGCTTCGTCCGCACTTGTCCTATCTACCAGGCTTGTCAGATTTTCTTGGACGGACGGGTGCATACTGCGGCACTTGGGTTAGGGAGTTCTATGCTTCATTATGGATTGATCCAGCCCATGAGTTCATACACTTTGCATTCAGAGGCCACGACCACAGACTGTATAGCACAAGAGTGTAGGAGATTCTCAGACTCCCAGCTTCAGACATGAAGATTCACCAGCTCTGTTTCGGTCAGACAGCTCCACCTAGACGCCCTCATGGCGGTACTGTGCCACCTACAGATCTGATCCGACCCTGTTTCCGTGAGCCTTTTGGTGAAGGGTCTCGTCGCACACCTGCCAGTTTGACACCGCTTGCCCGAGTCCTGGATGCTATTGTTAGGCGTACTCTTCTTCCCAGGCTTGGTTACAGAGAGGGACTGACCAGAATGCAGCTATGGGTAGTTCACCACCTTCTCTCACAGATACCTTTTGACATTTGGGATCTTATGGTTAGTGAGATGGAGGACACCCTAGCAGAAGGCTTTAAGGGACACCGTCAGCTGCCCTATGCTCATTGGATTTGCTTCATCATCAGATCAGCACTTGAGCTGCCTTCAGAGATTAGTGCTGAGATAACTGAAACTACTACTATTTTTCCTGAGTATGATATTCGTCAGTTATGGGCTTCAGTTACGAGAGAGCAGGTCCTTGTGCCAGGACAGAGAGAGACCTGAGGTGCCTAAGACAGCGGCTGAGCAGGATGCGACCGTACAGGGTCTTGCTGAGGCAGAACTTGTAGATCTAGACGCTCAACCCGCTGATATAGCTGAGGATGAGGCTTCCGACAGCACTGACGAGGATTATCAGCCTATCCCCAGGTATCGGTCTCCTCAGCCTCACGACCACGACGCCGGTGGCTCTGGTTCAGCCTCCCGCTCAGACCCAGCTATGGTGGCTATTCTTGAGAGGCTGACCCAGGCACAGGAGCGACAAGAGCTTCAGCTGTAGAGACAGGCTCAGGATACAGCTGCTACGTTTGCACAGATATAGGCTCGATAGGACGAGTTCCAGAGACAGCAGCATGAGATACAGCGCCAACAAGTCGAGATGCAACGTCAGCAGTATGAGATGCAGCGACAGAGTGCAGCTAGCCAGCAGCAGTACTTGGATCTCCTACGTCACCTAGTCACAGTTGGGGTTCCTCCACCTCCATCTATCCTGACTTCAGCTTTACCATTCAGTGGACCTTCAAGTCAGGATCAGCCGAGCCTTCAGTTCACCTCTCCACAGCTGCATGTTCCTCAGTCATTCCAGTCCCCGAGCTACACGCCCATTCAGACGGGGTTTACTCCTTTAGACCAGCCTCGCCCTCACATGTTGACCGGCACACCTTTCATTGATCTGAGTGCCACATATAGCGAGTTGACTGGTCAGCCGACGCCCTCGCACACCACATTTGCTACTTCATCAGGGGTGTCAGCTTCAGAGGCAGCTTTTCTTCCAGTGACAGGGACAGGCACTACAGAGACAGTTCCTTCGTCCGTTGCCTCGACAGATCCCCTAGCTTTTGGCTCTCTTCAGGCTCAGGTCACAGAGACTGCTCCACTTGTTGCTACTTCGGCAACACCTATTCCTGTTGATCAGACCCAGACTGCTTCATAGCCGCGTGCTTCTTCAGAGGGTCAGCCAGATAGCTCCGAGTCCGAGGGAGACACTTCTCAGTTCGTGATTACTACGCGCTCCTCGGCACCCGACTCGACTCCGTCTGTTCCCCCGTCAGATCCTTAGATTAGTTTTTGGTGGTTGATGCCAAAGGGGGAGAGAGAGTAGATTCAGGGGGAGAGTTTTTGTTAGAGGGTTTTTCGTCTTTCTTGTGTGCTATACTCATGCATCATGTTTACTTTACAGTAATTGCATTCATGTGACATGTGATCTTATAAGATATCTTGAGTCTCTATGGTTTATCTAATCACAGTTTTAAATCATGTCACTTATTTGTTTATAGCTCATAAGGTTGTGCTTCCGCGCCTTACTTCGATTTCATATGAGCTATGTTTTATGTGTACTAACTCTTCATGGTTTATCTTATGAGTACACTCAGTTGGCTTGGAACACATAAGCATTGACTAACCCCTTGTGCTTACAACTTTATGCTTATGTGAACCTAGCATGATCGAAAACCTCAACTCATATCTTCTGAATCTAAGTGTTGTCATCAATCACCAAAAAGGGGAGATTGAAAGCATCTAGGCCCCGGTGTTGGTTTCGGCAATTAATGACAACACATAATTACCATGACTAACTTGTGTTTTGCAGAAACGTTGGTAAGTTAGGTCATGGAGATGATAACTGCTTTGGGCAATATGGTATTATGTCCCTTGATGGAAATCATTTCGGTTTTCAAAGGATCAACGACAAGATTAAGGACGGTTAGTTCCGGATGTCAAGGTGTTGAGATACATCTGGAATAGTAGTTAGGATCTTTGTTTCTTCCTTTGACCGTACTATAAAGAGGGGCATGAGCGAGTAGCTTGACCTAGGTGAGTCTTGTGTTTAGGTGTGGTGCACACTTGTCAAACTTAGCACTAGGTAGCTCGAGAAAAGCTCAGAGTTCAGTTAGAAGCAACTTGGTTCAAGTTGCATCGCGTTTAGAAGACGTTTGAGCCGTTTACCTATGACCGGACGCGGTCCTGGTCATGACCGGACGCGTCTGGTCAGTACTAAATCTTCACTGCGTTTTCGGCTGACTGACCGGACGTGGTCCTTGAGAGGACCGGACGCGGTGGTCAGGCTGACACGTCTTCCAGAGGGTAAACAGCAAGATCGGACGCGACTGTGAAAAAGACCGGCGCGTCCGGTCATGTTCCAGTAAGGTCCCGTAGAGACCTGACGCGTCCGGTCACCTATGATCGGATGCGGTCGTGCATCCAGTCATGTTCCAGTAAGGTCCCGTGGTGACCTGACGCGTCCGGTCACCTATGATCGGACGCGGTGATGCGTTAGGTCAGATTTCCAGAGAGCTCTTGCATGATCGGACGCGTCCGATCATCCCTGATCGGTGCGTCCGATCATCTCAGACCGGCGCGTCTGGTCATCACAGATCGGCGCGTCCGGTCATTCAGCACAGGTTTCCGTTATTCGACCGTTACAACTGACCGACGCGTCCGGTCATATCGACAGGCGCGTCCGGTCAGTGCGTGTCTGGCTGTTTTGAAAGGTAACGATTGGATTTGTTTGAGGGGTCTATAAATACAACCCCTCCACCTCTTTTAGAGGTCTCTTTCATTTGTTTAGCTGAGAAACATCTTTGAAGTGCAAGGGAGTGCAAGAGCCCTAGTGAGGATAGTGATTTGCGAATCAAAGTTTGAGAATCCTCTCTAGTGACAAGAATCAAGCAAGTGTGCATCCATCTTCTCATTAGGCTTGTTGTGGTCAAGTGAGAGTTCTAGCTTGTTACTCTTGGTGATTGCCATCACCTAGACGGTTCGGTGGTGATTGGGAGTTCGGTGATCATCCGACGAGATTGTGGGTGACCCAACTCAAGTTGTGAGCGGTTTTGGGTGATTCGCCGCGACGGAGTGTCGAAGAATCAACCCGTAGAGAGCACTTGATCCTTGCGCGGATTAAGAGGGAGCTACACCCTTGCGCGGGTTCTCCAACGAGGACTAGTAGGGAGTGGCGACTCTCCGATACCTCGGCAAAACATCGCCGTGTTCCTATTCCCTACTTTCAAGCATTTACTTTCTTGCATTACTTTCATTGCTTGATTACTTTCCTAGAATTACCTTGCTAGTCTAGGATTGGAACTTAGGGTGCAAAACTTTTATCAGTAGAATCACAAGGAATACAAGTAGGCACTAGGGGTGAAGTTTGGCTTGTAGGTTTTAATTCTTGCAATTAATTTTTAGAAAATCCCAATTCACCCCCCCTCTTGGGCATCTTGATCCTTTCAGTCTCAAACTCATTTTGCACTCTCTTGATGAACTTCTTGAATATGTCAAATACATCACTCTTGTCCACAAGAAAGAATACCCATGTGTATCTATTGAAATCATCCACAATTACAAAGCCATACTTGTTGCCACCAATGCTTGTGTATGTAGTTGGCCCAAATAGATCCATGTGCAACAACTCAAATACCTTAGAAGTACTCATAATGCTCTTTAATGGATGAGTGTTGCCCACTTGCTTTCCGGCTTGACATGCACTACATTGCTTATCTTTCTCAAATGTGACATCCTTCAAGCCTCTAAGTCATGCTTCACTAACTTGTTCAATTGTTTCATGCCAACATGACCAAGTCTTCTATGCCATAACCAACCCATACTTAATTTGGTGAGCAAGCATGTTGAAAGTTGAGTGTCATTTGCATTGAAATCAACCAAGTATAGATTCTCATATCTAAAGCCTTTGAAGATCAAGTTAGAGCCATCAACACTAACTATCTCCACATCATCAACACCAAATATGCACTTTAAACCGAGATCACACAATTGAGCAACCGAGAGAAGATTGAAGTTCAACTTTTCAACTAAGAGCACATTGGAAATGCTATGATCATTTGAGATTGCAATCCTTCCAAGAGCCTTTACATCACCCTTGCTATTGTCACCAAATGTGATGCTATCAATGCCACTATCATTTGATTTGAGAGAGTTGAACATTCTTGAATCACCGGTCATATGTTGAGAGCACCCACTATTAAGCACCCAATGCCTTCCTCCAGCCTTGTAATTTACCTACAAAACAATTTAATGTCTTTTAGGTACCCATACTTGATTGGGTCCTTGGAGGTTAGTAACTAAGCTCTTTGGTACCCAAATGGTCTTCTTCTTTGGACCCACAATTGGTGTACCAACAAACTTAGCATGCACACCTTTCTCACCCTTGGTAAGCACATAACAAGAATCAAAAGGAATGTAAGGTACATTAGCATTTTTCTTATTCTTGTTCATCTTGTTGCAATTAATCTCTAGATGCCTAACTTGCTTGCATCTATTGCAATAACGACCATTGCTCTTCACAAAGCGAGGCTTTGGAGTAGCAAAGGCCGCCTTGCCCTTCTTGGGAGTATAGCCCAAACCCTCTTTGTTAAAATAGAACCTTTGGCTACCCAAGCATTTTAGCAAGCAGGCATCCCCACCATAGGCTTTGCCTAATGCGCGGGTGAGATCATCCACCTCTCTATTGAGAGTCTCATTCTCAACCACAAGTGATGAATCACTAGTAGTAGAGGTAGAGTCAGTTGTGGTGGATGATGATGAGCTATATGAAGCATTAGTAGGACCAACAAATAAAGAATCATCAATAATATCATATGTTAGTCCAATATCACAAGTGACAATCACTTGCTCCTCCTTAGCTTCCTTCATGAGCTTCTCCAACTTGAGGTCCTTTTCCTTGATGAGCTCAAGTAGAGTGGAGTGAGCTTTGTTAAGCCTAATGTGAGCAACTTCAAGATCCTCGTGGTCTTCCTTTAGACACTCATGAGAGGCCTCTAGCTCATCAAAGGATTTCCTAAGAGCTTTGAGCTCTTGTTCAATTCCTTTGCACTCCTTACTCTTTTTGAGAGCAACAAGCTCCTCCATTAAGGAATCATTTTCATTGTTCTTGGCAATGAGCTCTTGTTTCAAGATTTTGTATTTCTTGGTGGTCCTCTTGTAGCCCTTGCTCATTTGATCTATTATGCCTAATAGATCATCCTTGGAGTAGTCCTCATCCTCCTCATCATCACTCTCACAACCATCACTAGCACAAGAATCATCATCACTATCATCATGTTTTACCTTGGTAGGCTTGGCCATAAGGCATGTCGATGTAGTGTCGAAGATGGATGACTTGTTGGAGAGGGTGATGCTTGCAATGGCTCGCCGAGTGGTCCTCTCATCATCACTAGAGCTTTCATCATCATCACTATCAGAGTTGTCACTATCCTAAGTGACTACATAACCACCACCCTTCTTCTTATTGAATGTGAAGCTCTTTTTTACTTTCTTCTCCTTCTCTTTCTTATTCTTCTTCAATTTCAACTCCCCATCATGATATCTTTTATCTTCGTAGGGGCACTTCGCCACTACATGATCGGGGCTATTGCAATTGTAGCAAAGCATCTCCTTTGCCTTCATGAAGTCCCTTCTCTTTCTTGCACCATAGCCTCTCTTCTTCATGAACCGACCCATTTTTTGTACTAGAAGGGCCATGGTCTCATCATCAAATGGATCATCATTATCAACAACCTTGCTCTTGCCCTTGGAAGAAGAAGCCTTGAATGCGGTGGTCTTCTCTTGCTTGACCTTGATCTCCTTCTTTTCATCTTCATCTTCATCATCATCATATTGAGCATCGGTCATGACATCTCCAAGCACTTGGTTTGGAGTCACCTTGTCCAAACCCTCTCTTTGGATCATCTTCCTCAAGATAGCAAACTTCTTAGGTAAGTTCATCAAGAACTTATGTGAGAAGTCCTTGTCCTTGACATCTTCTCCTAGGCTCTTGAGATCACTGACAATAACTTGTAGCCTATAGATCATCTCCGGTATGGACTCATCATCCTTCATCTTGAAGCTTGCAAATTTATCCTTGAGCATATAGAGCTTGGCACTCTTTACCGTTGAAGTGCCCTCATATGTTTCCTCTAATCTTGTCCACACTTCACTTGCCATCTCAAGATCCTTGATTTGCTCAAAGACTTTTGCATCAATCCCACTGTAGAGAGTATTAAGAGCTATAGTGTTGCATTGGTTATTAATGCGATCATTGTTGGTGAGGTTGTCGGGATCAATGATAGCATAATCATGGTGTGTCACCTTTCAAACATTCTCATGAATAGAGCCAAGATATTGATTCATCTTTCTTTTCCAATGATCAAAAGATGTGACACCATCAAAGAATGGAGGCTTGCCCCCGACATGGTTGAACACAACTTGAGTCATCTTACACCGAGGTTGTTAAGCCTTGAAAACGGTAACCTGGCTCCGATACCACTTGAAAGGTCTTGATGGCTAGAGGGGGGTGAATAGCCTTTGAAAACTTTCTACAAAGACAAGCTAAACAAGTTTATCAAAATAACAAATAGCGAGATGCGAGTTTTGCTTAGCCTACGGGGTGTTTGCAAGCCACCTAACCAATTCACAATTCTAGTATTTGCACTCAACAGCACAAGTCAAACCGAGAAGGTAACTACAACTATAACTAGCAAGCTACACAAAAGAGCTATTCTAGCAAAGCTAATTAGCTAGCAAAGATAACTAAGAAGGTAATGTGAAGTTGAGTTAGGAGAGTTTCACCGAGGGGCGAAGTATTGAGCCAACCAATATGATCAACAATGAATACCAAGATAACCGAACACCGGGATCAATCAATCACAATATGAAAGTGATGACACGAAGATTTATCCCGAGGTTCACGTGCTTGCCGGCACGCTAGTCCCCGTTGTGTCCCTCTTCACCACGTGGTTCGGTGGCTAATCGGTCTCACACCGAGCCTCTCAAAAGACGCCACAAGAACCTACCAAATGGCAAAAGATTGCATTGACACGAGCAATTCACTAAGTTGCCTTTGGCGCTTCGCCGAGGTAGGCACAAACCCCTCACAATCACCGGAGGTGGCCAAGAACAATCACCAACTCTTGCCAACGCCTCCAAGCTGCTCCAAGCCGTCTAGGTGGCGGCAACCACCAAGAGAAACAAGAATCCCGCAGCAAATCAACCACCAAGTGCCAACTAGATGCTATCTCACAATGCAAATGCACTTGGATCACTCAATCTCACTTCGAATATGCAAAGAAGCAAGAGAGATGAGTGGGAGGGGAGTTGCTTAGCTCAAAGTGCTCACAAGTATGTCAAATGTTCGAGAGAGAGAGAGAGAGCCTTAAGCCGGCCAACGAGTATATATAGACGTACCCCTTCGAATAGAGCCGTTAGAAACTTAAACAGCCGAAATTGCGCTGACCGGACGCGCTGGTCCAACTGACGGGACGCGCCGGTCACGCAACGGCTAATTCGCGAAGCACTGACCGGACGCGTTGGTCCAACTGACCAGACGCGCCGGTCGCACAACGGCTAACTGCGAAGCAACGACCGGACGCGCTTGACGCGCAGACCGGACGCGCTGCAAACGACCGGACGCGCCGGTCCCGTGACTGACCGGACACGCTTGTCAAGCCTGAGCAGCGCACAACAACACAATGACCGGACGCGCTGGAGAAATGACCGGACGCCACAGTGCCAGCGTCCGGTTAGAGTCCAGTAAGCTCCCTGAACGACCGGACGTGTCCGATCGACTGTGACCGGACGCGCTTCGCGTCCGATAATCAAATTAAAATACGCGCAGACACCAAACACTGACCGGACGTGTCCGGTCATGCAAAGACCGCGTCCGGTCACCTCTGTGACCTCCGTTCGCTTCCGTTTCTTTTCCGACTTCCGGCGTAATGGAAAATAGTCGTTTCAATTCCTCGAAAACGCCTGAATCCCGCCTCGCAAGCTCGGCGGGAGGGAGAGAGGATCCCAAACCCTCTCTACCGCTCAAACTCTGCCACCTTCGCAAACGTGCTAACACCACCAAGTGATCTCGTCAAGTGTGAGTGTGTTAGCATTTTCACAATCATTTTTCGAGGCAATATTAGTTCTATCCAAATGCATATGATTATGAAATGCACACCTAGAGGCACTTAGGAGTTCAATAGCCGCGTCATTCCCCTCTTTATAGTACGGCTATCTATCATATAATGTAACCACACCCACTAGGTGTCTTGGTTACTAAAAACACAACCCTTAAGCATATACCTTTGCCTTGATCACGTAGGGTTGCGTTCAAATCCAAGTGTGGCCATCATGATCACCATGTCCATCTTGCCACCAACCTTGGAATGTACTAATCCTCATATGCTACATACAACTTAGGCATAGGATTAGTACTGAGGCATTGTCACTAATTACCAACACCAAACATAGGACTTTCAATGGCATATACTGAAGAGCAATGGTATGCTGATTAAAATAAGACCGAGTAAAGAAAGCATCGACATCAATATGCTTGGTAAGTTTATGCTTCACAGGATTATTGGCAATTTGTATAGCTCTTGTATTATCGTATAGAAGAGGGCTGGTAACCTGACAAGAAATCCCAAAATCAGCCAACAACCATCGAAGCCATACAATTTCTAAAGTAATGGTGGCAAGTGCTCGAAGTTCTGCCCCGTACTGGAATGAGATACAACGGCTTGTTACTCGGACTTTCCATGCAATAGGAGAGGACCCAAGAAGAATACGGTTCCCTATGATGGAACGACGATATGTTGGGCCACTCGTCCAAGTGAAGTTCAAGTAAGCATGAAGCTGAAGTGGACTATCACGAGCATAGAATAAGTTGTGACATGATGTCCCCTCAAGTATCGCAAGACACGAAGTAAATGACCAAAATGAACGTGAGGGAACGGTAATAATGGGATCAGCTGCCGGCGCTAACTGTTACAGGGGACAAAATACGCTATTTGTTTGGTTGAGTGCTTTCCACCGCGAGTTCGATGCCATACGGGTGAGGTGGCGCGAGAGGGGTGGGCCTGGGCAGCGCGCATGGCCGCATGCATTGAGAGCTGCGGCGCTCTCTATTTTTATTTTCGCGAGTCCCCTCCGTGACCACGAAGGAGATTGGAATCGGTTAGCGCCGGAAGAAAATTGTATGCATGCATACCGTATGCACCTAGGAACAGTACATACAGACGTGAGAGCCAATCATAGGACGAGAACATGGAGTGGAGCACGTGAGAGCCGAGCCAATCACAGGATGAGGACGGCTTCCAACTGCCACCCGATGAGCGCATACCGTAGATGCTGTTGCTTTGTCCACGTGGCAGCAGATTGACACACATGTATGCACCGATCCTGGATGCATACGGTATGCATATAATTTTTTGCCGTTAGCGCCTGGGGAGGGAGGGCAACGGTCCTGTAGTGCGCTGGATCCATTTCCAGGGTGACCTATTATGGACCGAAGCATCCATCCATACACGAAATAACGTAATCTCTTGACGCTGTGACTTGTTGACGGGGCGAAAACGCCGAACCAAACAACACGTTAGTACAACTCACTATATTTTAGAACATAGGGAATGGCTGGTGTGACTTCAACGGTAAATGTTTCTTTTTCAGTGGTTGCATTCCATATAGGTCGGGTGTGCTTTTGCATGTTTATATGGATGAGAGCGCACTGTTGTCAATACGAGGACCTAGTGTGTTTTCTCTTTGTTTTTTAAGAAAAAACATGGAGAGCAGAGCATGGCATGTACTACCTCCGTCCGCAAAAGAATACAATTATGGGAAGCGTGCTGGTCAAATTAACTTAAGTTTGACTAAGTCTATAATAAATAGTATTATCATTTATGTCTTCTAATAAACTTATTATAAAAAACATTATATAACTCATCTAATGATACTTATTGTATCTCATGAGTGTTATTATTTTTTTATATAATTTTAGTCAAAGTTTAGACCGTTTGATTCCTCAAAATGTAAGAATTATATTTTTTTTATGGACTGAGGGAGTAGCCGGAAATGCTGGAATACAAACGAGGAGAACGCGAGGCGTTTCCGGGGCGGCGCGCCGGCCCGCTTCCATCCAAACGCCAAGCCTCAGTTCTTTCACCTCATGTCGTCAGTTCACCATCTGTCCCTCGATCAATCCCTCGCTGAGTCCGATTGACGCCGAGCCCGATGCCGATTTAACTAATCTCCAATTAACCTTTAACCACCTTGTTGCTTTGGCTAATTAGCTGGAGTGTCACCACTACATCCAGATACCAGCAGAGTTGCCAATTCTGGCAGCACCACAGCATACTAATATAATCTGCCGTCCATGGCGATCTAGCTCATATATAGTCACGTAAAACAGGCCTTCGACCCTCGATCCGGGTTTGTTGACCCCGACCCGGGTTTACGGGTTCATTTTCGACCCGAAGTGTAAAAATCTCTCGCGAGTAGCGTACCACGTACCGCGACCCCGTACCTCGACCCCATCGACCCAAAAACTTTGTGACTATTCTAGCTTAATTAGCAGCAGCTGTAGCTTTGTCTATGGCTAAAGTGTTAAACTAGTCGAGTTAATTACGAGTGTTAAGCAGAACTGTGCTGCATATTTGCCTCGGCGCAGCTGGACGGACGAGCTCACCACCAGCTTCACTTCACACACGTATTTAGAGATAAAGCCAACGGAGAAGAACGTACGATGCGAACCAAAGGATTACGTATAAAAAGATCCTGTCTTTCCCGCCATGTTTACACACCTCCGACCCAACCGCGTCCGCGCCACCGATTCCTCCGCCGCCGCTGATGAACTCTAGGCTGCGGCCTCCAAACCTCCATCCCCTCTATTGACACACGCGGCGACGTATTCTCGCCCGCCGTCGCCGTCGCCGTCCCCTTGTTGCGCGCGCCCAGCCGGCTGCTTTATTAGTTACTACTTCCAACTGCCTTTCTTGATTACCTGGAAGCTGCCGACCTCGCAGCGGCGCCGGGCGATGGCGCGCCAGCGGCGGCCGATCGGCGGTGCCCGCGTGGCGGCCCCGTTCGTGGTGGTCGCGCTGCTCGCCGCCTTGCTGCCTGGGCTCGTGGCGCAGGACCTGGCGGGGGACCGCTTGGCGCTGCTGGCGCTGCGGAACGCGCTGGACACTGGGCGCCTCCTGCCGTGGAACACCACGGAGCCGTCGCCGTGCGGATGGCGCGGCGTCGTGTGCAGCAACCAGACCCAGGGCGTGCCCCAACGCGTCGTCGAGCTGCGGCTCCCCGGGAAGCGGCTGGTCGGGACGATACCGCTAGGCACGGTCGGGAACCTCACCGCGCTGCAGGCGCTGTCGCTCCGGCACAACGGCATCACGGGTGGTATCCCGGCCGATATCGGCAACTGCGGCCAGCTGACTGTGGTGAACCTCACCAACAACCAGTTCACGGGCGCCGTGCCGGAGGGCTTCTTCTCGCTCGCGGTGCTCAGGAAGGTTGGCCTCTCGCGGAACCGCCTCACCGGCGGCGTGTCGCAGGATTTCAACAGGCTCAAGCAGCTGGACACGCTGTTCCTCGACAGCAACGACTTCGCCGGCGCGCTTCCGCCGGGGCTTTACCTTCCCAGCCTCTCGCGCTTCAACGTGTCGTTCAACGCGCAGCTCACTGGCCCCGTGCCGGCGTCGCTCGCCACGATGCCCGCGAGCGCGTTCCAAGGCACGGCGCTCTGCGACGGGCCTCTCCTCCCCACGTGCCCCAACTCCACGCCCCCGGCGCCTCCGCCGGCGTCTCCGTCTCCGGGTGGCGGAAAGAAGAAGCCCCTGTCCCGTTGGGCAATCGTCGGCATCATCGCCGGCGCCGCGTTCGTTCTCCTGCTCATCGTGGGGCTCGTCGCCTGCCTCCGCCGACGTCAGGCGGCGGCGGCGGGGAGGCCCGCGGATGCTGCGGCGGCCAACGTGCACGAGG
This sequence comes from Saccharum hybrid cultivar R570, assembly GCA_038087645.1. Classification (NCBI taxonomy): domain Eukaryota; kingdom Viridiplantae; phylum Streptophyta; class Magnoliopsida; order Poales; family Poaceae; genus Saccharum; species Saccharum hybrid cultivar. The sequence goes on along the minus strand of JAQSUU010000627.1, from coordinate 255,561 downwards.
CCACCGCGCCTATAACGATGACCTTGGCGAGGACGGACAGGGACGCCGTGAAGCAGTCGCACGCCCCGCCGCTCGCGCCGGTGATGATCAGCGAGGCCAAGAAGCTGGTCTTCCTGGGGAAAGCGCCGGAGAGGCCATACGACCTGGAGACGCTTCTGCGGGCGTCGGCCGAGGTGCTCGGCAAGGGCCAGCACGGCACCACGTACCGCGCCACGCTCGACGGCGGCGAGCCCGTCCTCGCCGTCAAACGGCTCCGCGAGGTGCACCTCTCCGAGAACGAGTTCCGCAACCAGGCCACCGCGCTTGGTGCTCTCCATCACGACAACTTGACCCGCCTGCGCGCCTACTTCTACAGCAAGGAGGAGAAGCTCCTCGTCTACGACTTCGTCGGCGCCGGCAGCCTCTCTGCCCTCTTGCACGGTTCGTGCCCTGCCCCTGAACATGTCTTCTCCTCGTGTACATATGGGATGGATGGACACCTTGTTCACATTCTTTTCTTGCCTCGCAGACGGAGGCGCGGAAGGCCGTGCACAGCTGGACTTCACGGCGCGCGCGCGCATCGCGCTGGCCGCGGCGCGCGGCGTGGCGTTCATCCACCAGGGCGGGGCCAAGTCGTCGCACGGCAACATCAAGTCATCCAACGTCGTCGTCACCGCCACGCGTGACGGCGCCTACGTCTCCGACTACGGCATCGCGCAGATCACGGGTGCCTCGGCGCCGCCGAGGCGGGGCGCCGGGTACCACGCTCCGGAGGTGACAGACGCCCGCAGCTTGCCGCAGAGCGCCGACGTGTACAGTTTCGGCGTCGTGGTGCTGGAGCTGCTCAGCGGGCGCGCCCCCCTGCACGCGCTGCCGGAAGGCGCCGACGGCGTGGACCTGCCGCGGTGGGTGCGGTCCGTGGTGCAGGAGGAGTGGACGTCCGAGGTGTTCGACGCCGCCATCGCCAACGAGCCGCGCGTCGAGGGGGAGATGATGCGGCTGCTGCAGCTCGGCATTGAGTGCACCGAGCAGCGCCCCGACAGGCGACCAACCATGGCCCAGGTGGAGGCGAGGATCGAGCGCATCGTCGAGGACGCCTGCCGGAAAGCAGATTTCAGCAGCACGGACGGCAGCCGGAGCGTTTCGGCGTGATCGGCCGGCTGGCCTTCCTTCGTCCCCAGCTGCTCTCTTTCATTCTGATTTTCATTTCAGGCATACCTGCTTAGACTTGATTTGTTCATGTTTCATGTTCTTGGCTGCGGATTCTGCAGCGGCATAAGCTCACACACTACTACTGCTTGTGACATTCTTCTCCCTTTCATTAAGCATTAATAATTTTCTTGGCGAACGCAATAAAGCTGCTAATGCGAAATTGAATCAAGTTTGAGAGCCAACATTAGTACTCTCGTAAATTAATAAGTGCATAAAAAACTATGTCTTGGATTCCGACTTTGAAATGGATTAAAGAGGCCATATGTTACAAACAGTTAAACATGTGCACTCCTGGTATGAAAGCTACAACTCCTCTACTTGGATAGAAAAACCACATGGGCAGCGTTTCGTCCTCACAAAGGTCTCCTCATCAAAGCTCTGGTCTTCCTCTGGAAATTCATGCTCATGGTCATCATCTGTCTGCAGTTTGCTTGAACTAGGTTCCCTTTCTGAGGATCCACTGCTGCGTGTGCTTCTATGGACATTATCATTTTCGGGCAGCCCTTCATTACCAAGCCCGTGTGAAGGTGTTTTGTAGGAGTCCTTCAACCTCTGTCTTGTTACAACGGAGCAGAGCAGCTGATACCATCTGGAGAGTGCCTGAGCCTCCTCCTGCTTCCTCTCCTCAGCCCATCTCCGCTCCTCTTCTTCTGCATATGCCTAGTGGGTATGAAAGCATTAGTATCGTGTCAGTTTTAGAACTGAACTGACTGACAGTGTATGGTGTGAAAAGGGACACTTAGCTTGTTTTGGACACAAACGCAAGGCATTTATGCAATGCCCATCAGTATCACAAAGACCCCCTAAATTACTAGGCTTCATATTCACAGTAACAGTAACTTCTAGGATTTTGTTTTCAATTGTTTAAATAACTTCACCTTCTAATAAGATGCATCGCTAAATCACACAATAGATAAGGTATAAATCATGATAACAGCATGATGAAAGGTTACACATATTGAAAAAAACGTTCTCCCATCAAGACATACCTCCAGGATAGCACTTTGGAATTCGGTACAGACAACAATCCCATCAAAGACTGGGAGGCACCGACCACTGCGATAATCAAACCCGACCATAGCAGGAGCATAGTCGATGCCAAGTCTCTTTGCAACCTGGAATAATCTCGGTAACCTCAAGTGTACAGTACCAGGCGGAAGGCACTTCTCTGACCATACATCAACTTGGCCTCGTTCATTCTTGGAGACATTTAGCATGAATCAGTATGCAACACCAGAAAACAAGGACTGAAGACCAAAGGATCCAAATGGCAAGCCATTGTAAAAAAGAGTTAAAATACCTTTGGCACAACACCATTTACAGCATGAGGAAGTTGCAGAGGTTCCAGTTGCCATTCACCATATAGTTCCAAGGTTGGTTTAAGACCATCTTCGTTTCCACTTGATTGAACAGACTGAGCATTGAAAGTCCTCTTTGGACGTGTAACAACCTAAAGGGAGCATTGAATCAGCATCAAAACTAGGTAAAGTAAAACTCAGTGCTTATGTTATGAACCTTTGCAGCCAACTCGTTTTCTCGGACTTGCAGGCCCTCCCGCAACCATCCATGTCTTGACTGCAGTGTTTGAACACAGGATCTTGGATAAACAGGATGTCCTTTACAGAAGCCAAGAACGGGACCTTTGGGATGAAGAATTTGGTTCTTGTGAAGCCACCTCTCGAGAGCATATAGGTGATGGTCCTTGTACGCCTAAAAAATCATATAGATTACCAAATCCACCAACAGAAAATTTTACCAGAAGCAAAAGGGGTAACAATAGCTCAGATTAACTTATCTTAAATCTCACAAGTGACGTATCATGTACCTGTTGACTGGTAGGAAGAGGCTCTGTTAGAGCTCTGGTTTGAAGTTCCATGTCTTCATAGTTGTTTGTTGCTGCCAGTTCCATCTGTTTTAGTGGTGCCAAAACATTATCCCACCACTCTGAATTCACTCGGCCTTGTGCAATTCTGTGCCACTGCAAGCAATACCTGGGAACATGTGGAGGACAGTTCACAAACCCAGTTTTTCAATAACTTCCATGTTCAGAGTTACTTACGTAAAATTTCTGCTGAGAAAAGCATAAAACTATTGATACTTGGTACTTTTAGAGTTTTATAAAATAACCCGGTGCTCCAGGGCAGTTTAGACTGGACCTACATTGGAATTATTGTGTATTTCAGTAATAACTGCGTCAGTATTTTTACTCATAAGTAGTTCTGCTATGATTGATTTGTCTGGTGAACAACGTAGGATGGTGCAATGTTAGTATGTCACTCTCGTGAGCACATGGCACAAACTTAGGAATCGTGCAAAAGGCGCAGACCTTCTGGTTACATCCTTGGCTCCATTTCCAGCAAAAGCAACAACATATCTTAAAGGCTTCTTGCAAACAGCAGAAGAAGCTTCTACTTTCCATTCTGCATCAATCAGATCATTCACAACATCAACATGCACCCATCTTCCTGTTGATGCTTGCCCACCGCAGTATACCTCGGCCCAATATAACGGAGCTCCAGCACTTCTTGACCAAATTGCACTTGTGCTGGATAAAGCTTCCGCATTTTGACGCAGTTTCTTCAATGGTGGACTAGAATCTTGAAAGCTAACAGTCGATTGACTCATGTGAGTAGCTAATTTATTATTTTGGGTTTCAGCAGCAGTAGCTGAAAGAGCCATTTCCAGTTGCAACTCGAATTCCACATCCCCTTTTCTTTTTGGTACTTCAGCATTATTAGTGGAAGGAAATTGGTCGCTGGCTGAATTATCTTTTGATGTTGAAGCACAGCTACTTTCATGATCTGATTTTATGCTTGACAAAGTTTTAGATAAACTTCTCTTGCATGCTGAGGTCTGTTTTGATTTTCCAAGATCACCTCTTTGTTGATTCATGCTGACACTACCTTGAGAATTATCTTTCAGTAGAGCAAGAGAACTAATCACATTATCAGCAGCAAAAGTAGAACTACATGGTAGTGCCCTAGTACAAAGCCTAGATGCATCTTGACTGAATGTTCCCTTCACTTTAGTATCAGGCTTGAGTCCAGCAACATCCAGATTTGTAACAAACCTACAAGGAAACATATGCTTAGGGACGGTTCAATGATTTTAAAGAGAAAAGTAGCATACTGTATCCAAATCCATTTTCTTAGTGACATGATCATGTTTACTTCACAAGACAGATGGCATAGCAAGTGATGATTGCATGATCTGCATGTTTACTTTCATGGACGTGGGCAAAAATTAAAACAGTAGCTTTAGATAATTATTTTTAAAAAAATCAGAGCTACGTATCTTAGTGAATACTAATCCCTAATTTGTGTGACTGCCACTTACATCCATTTATCTTTGCCGTACCTTTTCTTTTTCCCCAAACAGATTGGCAAGTCCAGTTTGCTCTAAGAAAATAACTAATTTTACATATCCCAGATAATGTCTAATTTCATTATCATCTTCATGGGACGCCAAAGCAAACAACATTCAATAAATAGGCCACAAAAAATGATGTATTACTCTCCTATGCACACAGCTAAGATATGCCAAAACTCATTACATAACTAGCTAGGCAGCGAAATAAATACCTAGCAGTTAAGTTGAGTGCCCTGAATAATGCCACAGAGAGTGCACAAACCTGCATAGCAGACAATTTAAGTGATAGCTTCACAAATAGACAAAATACTGTAAGAAAAGACGAAAAGATAGACAATGGATTTATTCAGCAAAGCACTGGTTTCAATACCTCTTCAGCAGTCCCTACATGATCTTGAATAGTGAAAGCCAAATTTGATTCAAAAGATCCCCTGTTAGTGGATTGTGCAGTTACACAAAAAGTACGATGGAACTGCAAGTACAGCACATTCAACTTAAGAAAACTAACATTTAAAAATTTCCTTTTCATGAAACATCAAATATTTAAGTGTACAAACAGAAAAGTGTCTTACCCAGCTCACAAGACTACGTAGGTTAACAGCTTTGAGGTTTGGAACATCAGCAAGACTCCATAGTAAGTGGTATGGTACAAGAGAAAGAACTGAGGCCTGCAAATAACATTAGAAACAAAAAAGCAATGTTTAGTGTAAGTTAATAACCATGTAAGTTGGATTAGGGCTTAGGCAATAGGAATAGTAGATTGATTATGGATGATATGATGTTAGACATAAAGGATGACCTATGGTTTATAGAAGTAGAACCAATCAACGGTGATCCTTGCCTAATCGAGATCAATCTATCTATCCTAGAGGCTGTCGTACCCCCCTTTGAGTGCTAGGCCCAACAGGGGCACACAGGCCCAGCAAGAGGAACCAGGCGGCAGTCCTAGAGGCTGTCGTACCCCCCTTTGTCTAACATTTAGCTTGAAAGACACTCACAGCTCTAGTAATTCCCTAAATTTACATCAAATTTCATTGTTTTCAAACATGGGCAATAAAATATGGATTATATATAGGATAAACAAATTAGAAGAGATGATAATAATACTGCTACGCACCTGAATAAGAGTATCATTGCAAGCCTTGTCAACAACTCTACCCCTTGCTATTAGGCAAAGCAAATGGACCTTGTGAACAAGTTCAGCCAACTCCTGAGTAAATCAGAAAATAGTAGTTGGTAATGAAGTACTAGGAGCTACCTTCATTTCTTTTCTGGCGTATAACTCTCAATGAGTATTTGAATGTGATGACATTGTCAAACTGATTAGAAGATTAGAGGTCAAATTCACGCGACATCCATTTCTGTTACCTTGCTGACTAACAGTTCCTAATAGTCATTAAAAAAGTTAACCTTTTCCTCAGCAGTGGGCCTCCGAACACCCTTCTTGGTAGTGGAAGAAGGTACATCGTTGAACTCAACAGTGATGGTCTCTCTGAGCTCATCGGAATACTCAATGTGCTCCACATGCCCCTCTTGCCAGTCCATTTCAGCTGCATCATTGTTATCAAGGGATTCTGTTTGTTCCTCCAAATTGTTCTTTTCACAACTCCCCGCACTGCACGTTTCCACACTGGAATTATCTTTCGACTCAGTCTTGGGTCTACCTTTTCTGCGTGCATTCCCCAGTGGCGATGCTGTTTCCACCTGAAGAACAGGATGTAAGTAAATCCCATCACTGAACAAATAAATCTACTTTACATAACTAACATTCATATCAAAGGAGACATTTTGCGTCCGACTTTTGTTTTGGGTGAAAGGGGCATTTTGCATCCTACCTTTGTACAACCATCGCATACATTTATTTAATTTTACCAAATATAGTCAGAAAGCGCTATAGTACTAGAGTTTCCTTTGGGATAAATTCGCTTGGAAGCCTTAATCACAGTGTATTATTTGACAAAACTGAATGCTTTAACAAATAAAGGCATGCCATTTTAACCAATTTTCCAAGTGCTCTGTGCCACGAAATCACCCACTGACTCCAAGCCAAAATCCATGTTACAACAGCCACCAACACCCCCCCCCCCCCTATGCTTAAGTCTGATTAACTTCCCATCGACCCGAGCAGCACCGACGTGTGGGCTAGGTAATGACACGCAGACGCATGGGACACCAGACAAAAGACCTCACCTTGGTGGCAGGTGATTTCCCTTTCGCGGCAGGCGAAGCGCTCCGGCGACCAGCGACCTCCGCGCTTGGTACTGTACAAGGAAGCGGAAACCGTGACCGTGAACGGAAGCACGCAGAACAAAGAGCAATGGGAGAACGGGAATGGGACAGGGGGAAAGGGGGTTTCGGCGAGGGCGGGGCACGAACCGGCAGCTGGCGGGGGGTTCCCCCCGCTCGCGGACTGGCTCCTCGTCCGCCGCATTACTAGGCGCTTGGAGCTCGTTCCCTCGCTGCGATTCTTGGAGGGGGCAAAAGAAGATGCCAAAGCAAGGAAAAGAAGGCGGGGGCGGCCGCCGGCCGTTAGGTTTTAGAGCGACGGAGCCGCGGCTGGTGGGTCTGGTTTCGCGCGCCGCGAGGTCAGGGCGTCAAGCAAGTCGCCATCAATCAATGCCTCAATGGTGTCGAGGTTGCAAAAAAAAAAAGGGGGGGGGTTCCAAAAGAATGGTGTCGACGCGGGTGGGGCCAGGGAAAAACCCGGACGCCGAAGAGGCACAGTGCGTGTTTGGAACCCAGCAATACAAGACAAGGTACGAGAAGAAACGCATGAATAGAATATTGAGCGAAAAGTTGAAAACTACGTGATTTGAAAATACGAGAATAGAATTTTAGGTGTTTGGATTATAGGAAAACAAAAATATCACATGTGCCCAACAAGCAAGGTTCCACAGGTACACCTACCGTCCGGACGCGGCTCCTACACCAACGCCATTCCCACGTCCGCATCCTGCCTCGCGCCCCGCGTCCCGCCCCCAGCACCAGCGTCCTCGTTCGTCGCAGGGACCCACGCCCCCGCGCCCCGCATAGCGACAGCCACTGGCCGTGCCATGCAACACCCCGATCTACTTTTGCAACATTCAGATGAAATATTTGCAACATACGTCTAAACAGATGAGACATTTAGAATATACAGTTGAAACACCGTTGCAACATGTGTAACATCCCGATCTACTTTTGAAATATCCAGATGCAATACTTGCAACATACAAAAGAAGACACATGAAACACTTGAGACATTCGTCTCAAATACTTGCAATATACGTATAAAAAATAGATGAAACATTGGGGATAGATATTTGCAACATACGTGTACAACCATTGCAACATATGCAACATTTCGATCTATATTTGCAATTTGCATGAAACAATTGAAACATACATCTGAAACAACTGAAACACTTGAAATATGGGCTTGCAACATGTCTGAAAAGTGCCCAGAAACACTTGAAACACATGATCGTGCGCGCCCATGACCTATCTGGTGGACAACTGCAGTGGCGCAGGCTCGCTGGATGGTGCGTGCACGCATGCCTGCTATGTCCGCGGTCGGCCAAGGGAGAGAAGACGCTGTCGGATCTGGGGAGGGTGTCGTCGGCCGGGGTAGGGGAGGGTCAGTGGCTTTGCTTGGATCTCGCCGGGGTGGGAAAGAGGACCATCAGATCCACGGCGTTGGGCCCTCCCAGTAGGTGAGGACACCGAGATGGAGGAGGAGGACGCTAGAGTGGAGGAAGGAGCCGTCGGGGTGGGAGAGGAGGATGCCGGGGTAGGGGAAGGAGCCGCCGGTGTGGGGAAGGAGGACACCGGTGTGGGGGAGCGCGCACGGTGGGGTAGGTGAAAACCCAAGTTTGGTTTTGGTAATTAATGACATCAAGTTGCTAATGTCATGTGTTAAGTGATTTAAGTTAGGCATAAGCAACACATGTGATGAAGGTGCATGTGGCATGGAGTGGTGGCCACAAGATCACAAAGAGATGGTGCATGGACATGAAATGATGGTCATGGTGATCAAGCATGAGGAGATGGATATGGAACAAAGTGATCAAGGCAAAGGTATAATCATAGGGTTTGCTTTTGCCGGTCTAAGATAAGTAGAGAAGTGATTGACCGGGTTTAAGATTGATAACCGACTATCAAGAGGGGCAATCACGGTTAGCTCGTGGATCAAGTGCTACTAGGTCATCTTCTTGAGCATATGCATTAGGATCTAGTAAAGAGCTAACATATCGCCTTGGAAAATGATTGTGAAAATGCTAACACACATGCACATGATGATTTACACATGATAGTGTTGGCACATTTGCGAAGGCGACGGTGTTTGAGCGGTAGTGAGGGGTTTAGGGTTCGCTCTCCCTCCCGCCGAGCTTGTGAGTGCGGGATTCAGGCGTTTTCGGAGAAATGAAATGCCCATTTTCCATTGCGCCGGAGGTTGAAAAAGTGGTGAAAGCACGGAGGTGTTTCATGAGCTAAAACATGTGTTTTAGTGATACACTGATACACATATGGAGAGTAGCTCATAAGTGACAAGGGCGATCAAGCGGAACGAGAAAACGACAAAGTGTCGCCGAGATACACGCGACAGACGCGCGAGCCGAGAGCAACAGACGCTGGCATCAGCGTCGTCGGGCTACCCTAGCTCGACCTGTGTGCGCGGGCGCAACAGACGTGCTGTCGCGAAGGCAACAGACGCGGCCTCGCGCACTGTTCTAGCATCTGACGCTGTGGAACTGCGCGGGCGCGCGCGAGCGTGAGTGACAGACGCTATGGAACTGCGGCGTACGCGTCTGATGAACTCGGACGAAAACATCGTCACTAGACCGCGTCTGTCGGGTGTACGGGCGCGTCTGTCGACCGGCGTCAGACGCGTTTGTCGCTACTGTTCATGACCGTTGGTTTTCGAATGAGCTGGACACGTGGTGTCGCACGGAGCGACGGACGCGCCTGTAGCGTCTGTCGGCTTGGCTACAGACGCTACTGTGCAACGTCTGTCGCCCCCGAAAATCATCCAGTGAAGTTGATAACGGCTAGCTCTTGAGTGAAACGTTATAAATAAGAGGTGGCCGGCCCTTAGGGGTTCTCTCTTGCACATTTGAGATATTGAGACACACTTTGAGCTAGAGAACACTCCCTCCACTTATCTTCTTGCTTGGTTGCATACTCTAGAGAGATTGAGTGAGATTCAAGTGCATTGCATTGAGAGTTGCATCTAGTGGCACTTGATCTTCGTGTTTGCTGCGGATTGCTTGTTACTCTTGGGTGTTTTTTGACACCCTAGACGGCTTGGAGCAGCGGTGGTGTTGAGCTCGACCTTGGAGATTGTTTCGAGCCTCACCAAGTTGATTGTGAGGGGTTCTTGAGCCTTCCCCGCGGGAGTTCGCGAATTGGCTACTCTAGTGAAGCACGTGGCTTGGAGGATCCCCATCTTGTGAGTGGATGTGTGGTACCCGCTGAGGGTTCAACTCTTGATAGTTGATTAGCTCGTGATCATCAAGTGGGTGCATCGCCACAATGAGGAGTAGCTTACCGGGAAGCAAGTGAACCTCGGTAAAAAATCTTGTGTCATCTCTTTGCCGAGGATTTTTCTTGTGATTGATTCTTCGAGTGCATTGCTTCTCTACATCGTTGGTATAAGAATCAAGTCACTTGCTCTTTACTTTCTTGTACTAGTCCTTGTGTAGTTTGCTTAGTGTAGCCTTTATCACATAGGAGTAAGTAGCTTAGTGACTTAGTATTATTGATGTGTATTAGAGATCATAGCCTTGCTTCACTAGAATTATATAGGTGGCTTGTATAGTGTAGTTGAGCTAGTGCTAGAATTAGCTTAGCCATCTTTTATACTAACGTGGTTGTTTATTGAAGCTTGTAGATTTTTAAATAGGCTATTCACCCCCCTCTAGCCATTTGGACCTTACAGTAGGTGAGGGCGCCGCTGTCGGTCAGGGAAGTAGCAATGGCCGCGTCGTCAGGTGTGGGGCAGGACATGAAGGGATAAGAATGGAGAGGTGCACGAGCGCTGCGGGAGTGAGTGGTGGGAGACGTGCATCCGTGCGGGCGTCTTAATCATATCATTATCAAGGTTCCATACTTGAGAACTTGAGAAAACATTGTAGGGAATATTCCTTTAGGTTTCCTTGAATGCTTTTTTTTTCCTATGTCTTGTGAAGCAAGATTAGCCTTTCCTTTGGAAAGGAACGCAGGTTTCCTTTACTCCAAACAACGAGTTGAGAAAACTTTCCTATAGAATTCATTACTTTGTTTTTTTTCTTTAGAAATCCTTCATTCCAAATAAGCTTGAACGTCAACCGACGGGAAAAGCAAGCCCGCGAGCCCCTGTGGCCGCACGGGCTATCTGAATTTCCTCTCTTGTTTCAAAGAAAACCTCTCTCTTCCACTATTAGAAGAATGATTTTGCGAGGCACTACCCAAACTTTAACCGAGGCCTTTACAAAAGCCAACTGCCTCGGTTAATGCCTGACGATTAACGGAGATGGTCGTTTTGTTTACTGAGGCACCAAAAAATGACCGACTCGCAAAATCGATTTACGGAGGCCGTCATTTTATTTACGGAGACGGTTGGAAAATGCATGCGTCTTTAGATGTCCGCATCGGTTAATAATTGCAGCAAAAAATAATTCATAACTTTCTGATATGAACTCGGATGAAAACAAACTTTATATCAAAATTATAGCTCTCAATGAGATCTACAACTTTGTAGTTGAAGTTTTTGAATTGAAATTGTTTAGGGTCCTAAAATATTGTTGTAAATGCACAAATTTTAAAATTTAAATTTAAAATTACGATCTCGGATGTTGACATAGTCTATACAAAAGTTATGGTTCTCAATAGAATCTACAACTTTGTAGTTGAAAAGTTTTTAATTTGAAGATGTTTAGAGTCCCAAATATGTGTTCGAAGGCTATAGATTTTGAAATTTAAAATTTTAAATTCCTAAACGATCTCAAATGTTTACAAAGTTAATACCAAAGTTCTAGTGGTCGACCTGATCTATATGTTTGATATTGACAAGTTTTTAATTTAAAGTCATCTAGAGTCTCAAATATGTGTTTGAAATTCATAGGTTCAGAGACTCAATTTTTTGATTTTTTCAAACTATTTCTGATGGAGATACATCATATATCAAAGTTGTAGTACTTGACAAGATTTAAAAATTTATAGTTGAAAGTTTTCTTATTTGAGTTCATTTAGTAGCTAAAATATCTAATATAAGATTACGAAAGTTTTTTGATTTTTTCAAACTATTTCTGATGGAGATACATCTTATACCAAAGTTGTAGTACTTGACAAGATTTAAAAATTTATAGTTGAAAGTTTTCTTATTTGAGTTCATTTAGTAGCTAAAATATCTAATATAAGATTATGAAATATTGATATAAAAAGATAGCATATTAATGAGTGTGTAGTGTAGTGGTAGAGATGCAGTAGTGTTGAGTGTAAGGGGTTGTGGGTTCAATTCTCCAAAGTTACGAGTTTTTTTGGTTTTGTGGGTTTTTTGGAAAATATTAACGGACGTCTGTCTCAGTTCATAGGATTACATTAATTGATTAAGCAAGGGCAGACAGAGCAATCGCCTCTGTTAATCCGTATTAACAGTGATCTTTGGACAGAGGCATTTGCAATGCCCGTCTCCGATAATAAAAAACGCCTGCCACGGAAAAGATTTGTAGGGTTCGCTACGTCATGAATCTTAAAGTAATATTCTTTCTCTGCTGTTCTACCAGCACAAATCTGAAAGCAAAATGAACAGCCGAGATAGTCCTTGTGGTCACAAGAGTATCCGAAAAACTCTACTCTCCTGAACCAATTGGCACATCTGAGCATCTCCAACCTACAGAACTACCCTTGTTTTATACAATGACATGATGCTATATATTAAATTCATCACATTATATACTTTCTCTGTTCTTTTTAGCATGTCACGTTAGCTTTGTTCTAAATCAAACATTACTATCTTTGACTGTCCATTTCGAAACATCTTTATAGTTTAACAAACTATGAATTATATTATGAAATTATTTTTCATAGTGAGTCTAAAAATATAAATCTTATGCCATGAACCTATTTTTATATATATTATGAATGATCAAACCAGCTTGGAAAACCCCATTGCGAACGTCCTTAGCAACTCTAGCATGTTCCTACTTTGGTTCACAGAACTAAATTTGAGTGTCCAAGCCAAAAAAAAATTGATGCAATAGAGCCTCTGCTAAAATCCTCAAATTTGAGAGGCCCTCTCAAATCACTCTCCCACAGACCCACACCATCGTTCTTATCGGCCCATTAAATGCCCTGAAAATACATTAGTTTCTCCACCCGCCTGCCTGACTTCGCCCAACCCCATATGCATAGCGATATCCGTCCTTCGCGCCCTCAGTAGTCGGCCTTTGTCCCCCCTGCCCGACCTACAGTGGATATCCCTCCCACAGCAACTCCCTCCCTCTGGCATTTGTTTTGGTGGATGTGGCGACAGGTAGCTGTTTAATTGTTTTGATGGACCTTTGTGAGATGAATTATGTTGTTTGATTTGCAAATAAGACGTCATGAGCAATGTTGTGGACTATGACATTAAATTCAAATCAAATTTATATTTGAATTTAAACTAATATTCATATTAGCTTACAATTGAAGTGTAAATAATAAATTATTATGTAAGGTGGTGTTGTCAATTATATATATGCATGTATCGTGTGAAAAAAATGGAAGACGCTAAAATAGGGCTGTGGGAACCTTGCTTTGAGAGCTAGTGCTAGAGTGTATTCTTGAAAACAGAGTCGTCAAAAATAGAAACAGTTGAATCAAAACTATTGACCTGATTTGAAGGCTTCGAAAATTGGGCTCTCGGTCCTTATACTTGCTAAAGACCGATATATGTATCGGGTGTTGTTCGGTCTTCTTTCTCGCGTAACCGAGATACCCGAATAGGAGCGTCGTGTGGAGCAAGAGGCAGGGGAGAGTGGGAGACGGTGGCCGAGGCATCGGGCGGTGCCAGAGTGATGGTGGCAGGAAGCGTCAGGCAGTGGGGTAGGCGTGTACCGAGCTTTCTGGCGATGAGAACTCGGTGTTGGCGTTCGAGTCCTCGGTAGCGACCACCGGGGCAGGCCCCGAACGATCACCGTCCATGGCGGCGTTCTCCAGGAGGCAGGCGACAACCGTGTCTAGCGAGGTCGCACGCGCGTCAAGTCGTCTAGACCAAGGTGCTACCCGCGCGAGGCCCTATTGTCGTGCGTCGCCGTGGCGTGGGCCGAAGGCGACCGCACCTCCCCAGCTGTCGCCGCACGCCGCTGGTGCAGCCACGCCACCGGTGCCTGGCCTTAGCATTATGCATCTCTCGGCCACCGGTGCGAGAATGTCGGGTCCAAGCTACAAGGTCCAGGGTCCACCACCGCCGTTGCTAGCGACTGTAAGGGGAAGGAGGCTATCAAATTCATATTAGAAGGCTCTGACGGTAACAAAATTGCATGATCCAGGTCCAAATCTACCTCTACTTTTGATGAATGGCATGTGTCTCTAAAATTAATGACACAGCCAATCCGCTGATCTAAATAAGGTGATGTTTCGTGAGATCATATTTGTGCATATAATTGATAGATTTATTGACCGCATGATTTGTGCATGTAAATGATTTGGGCTTGGTGTAGTTCTAAGATGAGATTAGATTTGTAGATATTTAATATGCTTGTCTAAGCCGCGCAAGCCACATGTGTGGCAAAAATTTATGACCCCGTTATCTAAGAAAATAAAAAAAATGAGCAAGATAACTAAATAGAGAAGGATATATAGGTGGGCCATAGATGACGCTAGGACCTGCTGATAACGGTTGTACATGCACGGTGTCAAATAGTACTTGTATCATCCTATCCTATTTTGGCCTTGTTCACTTCCTCATCCCAACCCAAAATATTTTCTCTTCCACCCATTACATCAAATCTTTCGACGCATGCATGGAGCATTAAATGTAGGTAAAAAAGATAACTAATTGCATAATTTGTCTGTAAATGTCGGGACGAATCTTTTGAGCCTAGTTAGTCCATGATTGGACAAATTTTGCCAAATAACAACGAAAGATGCTACAGTAACTTTTCACCTACTTTTCGCGAAGTGAACACACCCTTTATATGGAACCTGGAATGAGTACGATAATGCTCCTATCCGGGTGTCCCATCACGGGATGGACCCGCCTTGCGCCTCGCATGGTCACACCGGACCCGCCTCATGCCACGTCAACTAGCCTACATTGGGCGGCAACAAGTAGATGAGCACATGCTGCAACTGTATGTTTCCTTCATTTCAGATGTATGTTGCATATGTTCCATTTACATGTTACAAAAGTAGATCTAGTGTTGCATATGTTGCAATGGCTATACACATATGTTGCAAGTGTATGTTTCATGTTTCAGCTGTTTCAAACGTATGTTGCAAGTGTTTTATCTAGATATTGTATATGTCGTAGTGGCTATACATGTATGTTGAAAGTCTATGTTCCAAATGTTTCACCTGTTTCAAACCTATATGGTAAGTGTTTCATCTGAAGCTTCCATATGTTGCATATGTTCATCTGAATGTTATAGTTGCTATACACATATGTTGCAAACGTATGTTTGTAAATGTTTCACCTGTTTCAGATGTATGTTGCAGAAGTGCTTCCATGTTGCAACATTAGTAGGCGTAGAAAGCAGGTGCATGTAGATGTGGTCCGCGTGGGCGTAGTGGTCCCCACGTGCACGGCAAGCGAAGCGAGCGTGTGGCGTGTCAACAGGCATGTGGCGCAGTCCCCACCTGCATGTGCATCAACAGGCATGTGGCGCGTAGCTGCATGTGTACGTGCACGGCGTGCAGGCACATCAGTTGCATGCGGCATATATGCAGGGGCGGGCATGCAGGCGGGATAGGCATCGTTCCATTTCTCCATGAGTGGAGCACATTCAAATGGGAATTGTGTATGCGGAAGAAAAATTATTGCCACTCATGCAGCTTCTTGCTGGAGAGAGAGCGTGCTACTGTCTCATATGAGACTAAGGGGCAGGACGTCCAGGTGGATGCACGACGCTGGGGCGGGCACGTAAGAGTAGGTGAGGTGCAACAGTCAAGGCGGATAGCGCGACGGGGCAGGCGTAGAAGTCCGGACGGGGGCAGTGACCGGACGTCCGGGTGATAGCAACCCCTTGTGAACTTTATGTTATAATAGTAAAAAATTGTTACCTAAATTATTTATAAAACATTTTATAGTTAAAAAATGTTAGTTAAATTACTTATAAAACATTTTAAAGCAGTTTGAATATTGATGTGTGCGTGTCTTTTAAACTAGAACAGAGGGAGTTTTCGGGCACGTATATGAGTAGACAATGTACTTGTACCTGGTAGGCTGGCATCCTATGATATTTTATGTGCTCAAGGAAAATATATTTACCGTGCGCCCTGAAATACGTCCTGCGCATCTGGTGTAGTGGTATCATAGTACCCTCCCACGGTACTGACCGGGGTTCGATTCCCCGGATGCGCAGTTGTAAGACATTTTTGCCTGCCGATTCTTTTCTCTCTGTTATGGCCTTTGGGTCATTGCTTCCCTCTTTATTCAACTACCGTCCCTTTCTGTTTCTGGAAATTGTTTCTATTTTTATTCAACCAATCAGCGCTAGTACGTTGCACTTTACACATCGCATTTTACTGATGAAATCGATTTCCACTGCCTTTCACCGATACAGCTTCACCACCCTAACCCAACCCTAGACTGTGTCAAGATAAGGCATGGAAATGCTTTGTGACCAACCATTTAATATTCCATTCGTTCTAAATTATAAGCTTCATTACCATTTAATATCTAGGGGTATAGCTTGTTATGTCTAGAATAGACAAAACAACATATAATTTGAAATGGAGTACAACACAATTACTACAACTTAAACCTGACTACCGTTCTATATCCCGTTCTCAGTAGCCTCTCTAGTCTCTCGTCTCCGGAGATAGAACTCGACAACACAACCATATGATACGAGATCACCAAAATACAGAATACCACATCTGATCCTAAGCTGAGTTTTTTTTTCAGTCAACAGGTCCATCGCCAGCTGTTACAATAAAATGGAAACATGCACAATGCTCTGCATCGCGGGAGGACATGAAGCCGTAATAACTACTAATAAGAGAACAAACTCTATCCTGCTCTGCATTATTCCCGGACCAGGCTATTCTTTTGCACATAGCACATGATAGCAGAGCAGCTGTACAACCGATATGAATTTCTTATTCCCTTTGCAAAGAGAGATCCGAGTCTCGCAACAATGAGGGCAACGATCCAGCTGAAGAACCAGGATGTACATAGCAGGTGATGTATGGAAAAGGTAAGATCTTGCGCTGGTGCTTCTAATCTGTAGAGAATGCTCCCTCACAGTACCTGTGAGAAGGATGGAAACATGAATAAGAACTTTGTATAACAAAAATAAAGCCTGTGTAACTCTACATTGAAGCATTCAGAGGCATCCATGAGATGCATAATGCTTCATCAAGATTCAAAGCCAAAACAACCACATCTGAATGCTTCCAAACATTCATAGATTGTTCAAGATAATGATGAATGGATATCATAAACATGAACAGGAGTTAGCCAACACAAAGCAAAGCTAAGTTACCTGTTGCTGAATTTCTCTACAGCTGTGGATGCATAAAGAAGTGTCTCACCACCCTTCTCTAAAGCCATGTAAAGCTCCCTTCCTCGACTAATTTTAGCAATAACCCATGCATTGTTTTTTGTTCTGATACATGCTTCAAAATCCTTATCATGACAAGGGTCACCTCTCCTGTATCTTGACTTCTCTAGATCTACTTCTTGTCTTAGCATATTGAGGGCAAGTAGAGAATCCTGCACAGTTCCATCATAGAAGACAAGTCAAGTGAAAAGGACAACACAAGCTAGAAAAAAGCTGTTGAATAGTATGCATCTAAGAACTTATAGCCTACAAAAACATATTATAGTGCGCTGGAATAATATATGTTTCTTGAAAGAATGAGTGGAAGAGAGAGAGAATACAAAATCTTACAATCTACTCAATATAGAAAATCATACCTTTGCCAAGGTGGTGACTTTCCCAGGGGGTGAGGCTCTTGATACTCTTCTCTCTGGATCAACGAGCAAATAACGATATCCACTAACGTGATAAGCATTTTCTCCTCCCCATCCCCGTGTCAATTTCTGCTCAACAGTGACAATCTTCTGTGATGCCTGCAATAATGATCAAATTATTGGGCATGCATTCAGAGCCATATTCTTCATATCAAACTACACTATAACCATATAGGGCATTAGTATCTTTTTTTTTGCATTTAACAGTGTACTTTATTTAGCTCAGCAGCGCATCTGGAAATCCAGAAAAAAGATGGAATCAGAATCACTCACATTTTCAAGCATCTGCTTCTTCACATGAGTAATGCCCTCTTCTCCATTTATCAGTGAGGAAGCAGGAACCAGCAGTAGGATAGTGAGACTCTTATGCTGATAAATGCATAGGTACATGCGCTCCTCTGCCTGCTGGAACCATAGTGTTGGAGTCAAGGGTACAGCACCACGAGCTTCTGTAGCTGCGAAATCAGCAGCAATAAAGCCGTCCTTTCCCTTTGACAAATTCTCACGCAGGAGAGGCCTGAAATTATGACGCGTCTGATTTTGTCCACCAGGAGAAGTATCACGAGATCGACTATGGTACCTTTCTCCTGCAGTTGTTCCATTTGATGAACTTGATGTTGGACCAGCACTAACAGAAGTTCCTTTTCGCAAATAGGACCAAGAACTTGCATTGGCATATAAAGCACGTGGAGTTAACCTCAGGACAGAATATGTATATAGGTTTAAAGTATCATCCTGCAGAAAAACAAACTTAAGTTCCTTAATGACAAGTGAACCACGTGCTTGTAAACTAGATGAGTGCCAGATCAAATAGAATTCCAACTGCATTAGAGATTACAGGAGACCATACCGGGGGCAGTGTCGTTGACACCAAGAGGTCTTCAAATAGTACAAGTGATTGGCAGGTGACATTTCCAAGACATGATCCAAGTACTGTGGTGAGTGACTAAAACACTAATACTTCAATAGTTGGAATAAATAAAATAAATCTATGCAACTTGCGATCACATTATTCTAAATGATACTGCAAATATGACACACACTACTGATAGATGGCAGGAGGTTAGTTTGAAATTTGTAAAATGGTGATTGATTGGTTCTGAAAGATTTTTCTCAGAAAGCAAACTCTACTTATAAACAGAACCAATCTTTGTGCAGTAACTCTAACCCTGCAATAAAAACAACTCTTCCTAAGGCAAATACTGATGCAGGCATAGAAAATGAATATAACAACGGAAACCCTTCCCATGTTTACATAACAGCCAAGAAGGCTTGTGTAATCCAAATCCATATTAGATAAACTATGAAGTATGAATAGAACCAAGATGTAGTTCTTCCTTTGGAAACCAGAAAGGAACAAGAAACAACAATATAAGATGTTTGCCCAAAGCCCCAGATCAACCAGTTTCAGTAAAGGAACTCATTTACACTGAATTAATCAATGTTATGAACCCTTCGAGGTATCCAATTCCTTGCAAAGTAGCATGATACCACACCATTTAAGAAACTCAATAAAATTTTGTTCAGCTAATACTGCACCAGCTAGTATGGAAATCAGGATCAGTCTTACAGCAGGTTAACAAACCTTACTACAAATCTGGACAAGATGTGAACAACAACTTGCATATAAGGATGATAACATGGAAATGATTTTAATTAATTTGGGGAGTAAGAAAATAGTGTCATTTGTTTTAAAAAACTATTAACATAAGCAGCGCAGCTTACCTGAACGTCAAGTGCCACTTCTCGTGATACTGTAAGCATTTGGACTGTTCCCCTCTCCTTTAGGCTGTCACGGTAGGTTGGAAATTGTAACTTCTTACCAACATTAAAATCTGTTCCAGAGCATAACACAAAACATATAAATGCCATGATATTACTGAAAGATTTACAAATAGCATCCTTGCATGTTGCCAAAAATAGCGACATGAACATGTTTATGACAGCCGCAAGTAAATTTAACTAGACCCACCGCTCAAACAATCTGTGAGAAATGTGCGGAGGTGACCACGAGCAAGTTCAGCACTGGGTTGTCTGTTAAGCAAAGTTCGGATTGGT
This sequence comes from Saccharum hybrid cultivar R570, assembly GCA_038087645.1. NCBI lineage: Eukaryota > Viridiplantae > Streptophyta > Magnoliopsida > Poales > Poaceae > Saccharum > Saccharum hybrid cultivar. Next base: position 235,805 of record JAQSUU010000627.1, on the reverse strand, counting down.
CCATGAAACATTGCAAAGAGAGAATGAGCCTCTTTAAGAATCCCTTGGAGTGCACTACAACGCCAAGTCAATTCATTTTCCTTGTTTTTTTCCACAACCTACAATATCAAATTGAGTCCTAACTATTCATCAGTATCATAGTATAAGATGATGCACATTCAATTTATATTGCTGTAAAGATGCTGTAAATTTGAAAATAGCACAGCTCATGAAATGATGTACTAGTTCCCAAAGGAAAAGATAAAATCTCGACAATAAGACTCATGATATTTCAGAAGATGGTGCTGTAAACATTTAGTTGAACAAAATACATTAAGGAAAAGATCAAATCTCGACATATAACTCTATACAGCTTAGGTCAAACAGGAAAGTGTACTACAGAAAATTTCAGAACAATCACGTTTCAAGATTCAGGAGAATTCGACTTGGCCAAAACGAAGCCAAACTGCTTCTGCTCCACCAGAGGAGCAGGCGGAGCACGAGTAGTAGCCAGAGCCAGAGCCAAACAGGCCCTAAATCAGCATTGATACTGTTGTATGACAGGGCAATATAATATACAGGGAGCAGTGTTCTCTATATGAACTATTAGGTAAATAATTTCTACATGGACATAATAAGAGCAATGCTATCAAGAAGCATACTCGTTGACAAGCTTGCAACAAAATATTATACATTAACAGTAACGAACTAGAAGAACTAACCAACACAAATGAAATGCATGTAGAACTTCTGAACCAAAGTTTCAGTGCTACCCGGAGAAAAATTGGCATAGTATTAAGTAGTGACATAGTACTTCAATACTATATTTTAAGGGCTAAGTGTGTGGGGTGTATGATGTAAGGGCTCTCTTGGCCCTTTTTACTTCTTCTTAATATAAAGATACACAGGTCTCCCGTGTGTTCGTAAAAAAGGATTAATAAAGTAGTGACAAGCCATTACCAGAACCATCCAAATATCCGTTTCGGCTTGGTAAAAAACGTGGGAGTGTTTCTCTGATTCTATAACCTCGCAATCCTCTTCCGGGGAAAATATTCTGCATATAACTAACATTGAGAAATAAGATGATGGAACCCAGCAATATTAGGCAATAAATGAACTATCACAAGTATAGAGTCAGGAATGTTTGGATGGCAATTTGGGGAGAATACCCTATCAAAGAGCAAATGGAAGACATAATGTGACCACAAAAGAAATGTTGCTTATGAAGGGTTCCGATATTCTGATGCTAACCACCATGTCAGTTTGAGTAATCATTCATAAGTGTTTGTAGTTGTCTAGATCTACAGGAATATGTGAACTGTGAACACTATATGAAATGAACCAGTGTACAAATGTTACTAGTAAAAGAGTAGATGTATGAAGAGATATCCAAACACTTTGGTCCACAACAGCCTTGATAGGTGAACTTAGGAGCCAAAGCCATTGGCCCATTGCCAAAACATATTAATCTTCTACTAAATTCAGAATTGTTCTTGCTTGAAAAAACCTACGCTGGATCACATGCGACAAAATCGATTCACCCATAGATTACCACCCAAACTTGTATACTCGAGCATCCAAAGGATTTGAAATACTGAAGTGATGCTAGAAGCCTAGGTGCTGTCTAGCACTCCAGAAAGCTGGCTGCAACTGTTTTCCTAAACGCTGAAGGGAAGATGCTGCTGTTGTTGGTGGTGAGATGCTTCAAATTGTGACGAACTAGACAATAGAAATGCCTGAGAGCGAAGGCAACCTAGTGAAAGTGACGATCCCCTCGCAGAGGCCGATGACGGAGAGCTGGAGCAGGATGGGGCAGTCGGCGGGGCGGAAGAAGAGGATCTTGTCGAGCTCCTGGCCCTCCTGCTGCCCCCTCCGGAGGTCGAACACGCAGAGCTGCGTCCCGTCGCCAGCGGCGGCCGACGAGAGCCCCATTCGAAACGGGAGCTGCCGAGGCCCAAGGGGTCACCCCGCGGGACACGCAACCGCGAGCGAGTGGACCCGAGGCGGGCGGAGGGTAGGTGGGGGCGGCCACGCGGCCCGGACTGATCCGGTGCGGGGCGGGTCGCCGGAGAGGGAGATCCGGCGGGCTAAGCCCCGCGGCAGGGGTGACCGGACGGGGTGGAGAGAGGGGGAGGCGGGCGTGGACCGGTGGCTGGGGTCGGCGACCGACGCAGGCGTGCCGCGCGGTGGGACGGGGAGATGCTGGTCGGTGGGGGGATTGATGACTTGGGCCTCGCCGGCGGGTGGTGGCGCGCCGACGGGATTCGGGCCTACCCAATTGTGTATGGGCTGTCGCAGCCCAGGAGCATGGGTGTGTGAGGGTCTCACGGCCGCGCGCGGGGATGTGGGCTGACGACAGGCGACGGCCACAGCGTTGGTTTGGAAATTTGGAGGGGGCGGACCGCACCACCGATGACTTATAATCCGTGATTTTTTTTAGCTGGTTTGTTTCCGTCGGAACAATATTTTTCTCTCACAATAAATTAGCCAACAATATTTTTTAGCCGGTTTATCAGCACAGCTGAACGGCTCTGACATCGCGGCAAGTGGCAATGGATGACTGATTTGGCTATACCTCCTTTTGTCCGCAGAACAAAATGAAAACGCCCAAAAAGTGGAGGCAAATCCCGTGGACACCAGGTCCAACCAGTATCCCGTGCGACCCTGTGTAGATGGCTGACACGTCGACAAATAATCCAATCAATAGACCACTGGTTTGACCATGCAGGGCCGGCCCTGGGGGCGGGCGGACGAGGCGGTGGCCCCGGCCCCCCAATCCCATGGGCCCCATCCCAGGTATATACGTACTACTATAGTATTCAGTAGTACATCTGTTGCTTGGTTAAGGTCCAGCAGTGCAGTTTGCGTCGTTTGCTAGCCTGCCCCCAGAAGGCCTTCGGCAACTCGCGACTCCTACTATCTGGCTGACTCCCGATTGACGAATTGACGATCATTGGGTCGCTCCACACCTCGACACGCAGATGAAAGGTCTTGATGGCTAGAGGGGGGTGAATAGCCTATTAAAATTTTCTACAAAGACAAGCTAAACAAGTTTATCAATAAACCAAATAGCGAGATGCGAGTTTTGCTTAGCCTACGGGGTGTTTGCAAGCCACCTAACCAATTCACAATTCTAGTAATTGCACTCAACCGCACAAGTCAAACCAAGAAGGAAACTACAACTAGCAAGCTACACAAAGAAGCTACTCTAGCAAAGCTAACTAGCTAGCAAAGATAACTAAGAAAGAAATGTGGAGTTGAGTTAGGAGGGTATCACCGAGGGGCGAAGTATTGAGCCAACCAATATGATCAACAATGAATACCAAGATAACCGAACACCGGGATCAATCAATCACAATATGAAAGTGATGACACGAAGATTTATCCCGAGGTTCACGTGCTTGCCGGCACGCTAGTCCCCGTTGTGTCCCTCTTCACCACGTGGTTCGGTGGCTAATCGATCACACACCGAGCCTCTCAAAAGGCACCACAAGAACCTACCAAATGGCAAAAGGTTGCAATGACACGAGCAATATACTAATGTTGCCTTTGGCGCTTCGCCGAGGTAGGCACAAACCCCTCACAATCACCGGAGGTGGCCAAGAACAAACACCAACTCTTGCCAACGCCTCCAAGCTGCTCCAAGCCGTCTAGGTGGCGGCAACCACCAAGAGAAACAAGAATCCCGCAGCAAATCAACCACCAAGTGCCAACTAGATGCAATCTCACAATGCAAATGCACTTGGATCACTCAATCTCACTTCGAATATGCAAAGAAGCAAGAGAGATGAGTGGGAGGGGAGTTGCTTAGCTCAAAGTGCTCACAAGTATGTCAAAAGTTCGAGAGAGAGAGAGCCTTGAGCCGGCCAACGAGTATTTATAGACGTACCCCTTCGAATATAGCCGTTAGAATCTTGAAACAGCCGAAGTCGCGTTGACCGGACGCGCTGGTCCAACTGACCGGACGCGCCGGTCGCGCAACGGCTAGTTTGGCGAAGCACCGACCGGACGCGCCGGTCGCAACGACCGGACGCGCCGGTCACGACCGGACGCACCGGTCCCGTAACTGACCGGACGCGCTGGTCAACCCTGAGCCGCGCACAATGAACCAGCGACCGGACGCGCTGAAGAACTGACCGGACGCCACAGTGCCCGCGTCCAGTTGGAGTCCAGTAAGCTCCCTGGTCGACCGGACGCGTCCGGTCGCCTGTGACCGGACGCGCCTCGCGTCCGATCAAACAACTGAAAAACGCGCAGATACTGGACACTGACCGGACGCGTCCGGTCAAACAGTGACCGCGTCCGGTCCAGCGTCCGGTCACCACTGTGACTCCCGTTTGCCTCTGTTTCTTTTTCCGACTTCCGGCGTAGTGGAAAATAGGCATTTCATTTCCCCAAAATTGCCTGAATCCCGCGCTCGCACGCTCGGCGGGAGGGAGAGATGACCCCAAACCCTCTCTACCGCTTAAACTCCAACGCCATCGCAAATGTGCTAACACCACCAAGTGATCACGTCATGTGTGAGTGTGTTAGCATTTTCACAATCATTTTTCGAGGCGATATTAGTTCTATCCAAATGCATATGATCATGAAATGCACATCTAGAGGCACTTAGGAGTTCAATAGCCGCGTCATTCCCCTCTTTATAGTACGGCTATCTATCCTATAATGTAACCACACCCACTAGGTGTCTTGGTTACTAAAACACAACCCTTAAGCATATACCTTTGTCTTGATCACGTAGGGTTGCGTCCAAATCCAAGTGTGGCCATCATGATCACCATATCCATCTTGCCACCAACCTTGGAGTGTACTAATCCTCATATGCTACATACAACTTAGGCATGGGATTAGTACTTAGGCATTGTCACTAATTACCAACACCAAACATAGGACTTTCAGCAGAGACGTGACTTGTCGAGACGCGAGTAACGCAACGCTGTGACGCCGACGTGGACACGTGGTCAACCGATCACCCAACGGGCAACGGCGGCGGGTGGCCATCTCGGACTCTCCTTTCTAAAACGATACTAGGCGAAGCTCTGGCTGCTTCGTATGAACCAGGACACCAGGTATGCCGTATGCCCTATGCAGCATGTCTGTATAGTCCCAAAAAGCCAAAAATCACCCTAACGTGAAAATAAGCTTCCAACAGTGCGAAGAAAAAAGCAAGCACGAGTAGATAAATTCATTTGATAGCAGAGATGGTCTATACATGTTTTTTTAAGAATAATTCAAGCGCTTCAAGAGATCCAAACAAGTTGGTGATAGTTATTGTCGAGGAACCAAAACATACCATCATTATTGGCTTCGCATCGAGGAACGCTAAAAAAAATTAAATATGTATGAATTGTTTCTTATAAATATTGCTTTTATATATGTAGTTAAGTGTCTACCATTAACACTTTATATATATATATATATATATATATATATATATATATATATATATATATATATATATATATATATATAAGCGTTTAGTTCATATGTATATAAGGGCCTCTAAATTTAGGTTTGGCCCCGGGCCCCTAAAAACTCAGGGCCGGCCCTGTGACCATGCATGCAGTAAGTTATGGCATGTTTGGTTGGTGCTGTAGTTTGCCAAGCCTGACTTAGGCAAACAATGACTGCCACAGAAAATGCAGCGAGCAAATCAAAGTCACACTTGTGGCAAGGTTTGACCCGAAAATGAGTCTATGACATATGGAGAAGGGTGCTAAGAAAATGTGGCGCGTCATAGTTGTGTCAGTAGCATAACTAACTTTTGGCGTGCAAGTTTTGGTCACCAACCAAACATGCCCTTAATACGGATAACATGCGCCTGTAGTCGAACGTCCAATTTTCTCCATCAGCCACGCGTCAAATATCCATGTTGGGGTCGCATGGAAAAAGCTATTGCACCCCGGTCCACCCAATTTATTTCCCAAAAAGTGGCGACATGAGCTTGAAGAGGCGAAGAGGATGCACCAGAGATGGGTAAGTTTACACATAGCTTTGACAATTTTTTAACCTACTAATTGGGTTTGAATTGGGTAGATTAGAACCATTTTACTGGTTGTGAGGGAAAACGAGAGAGCAGAGAGTAGGGTGCACGAGCGAGAAGCATCACAAAACTGAAAGAATGAGAGACGGAGGTTGCGACTCGCACCCCCCTTTTTCCTTCCTCATCATCTTTGCCTTCCTCTTTTCTCCACTCTCCGATGGTGAAGGCCACACCACCGCGCATCTAACCACTCAACATTGCCACACTATGTCGCAACTATAACACATCCAACCATGGTAAGATGTAGCTCAAAAACGTCTCGCGCTCACTTCGCGGATGGGGTAATTGATGTCTGTAGCTGCTAGCGTGCATCCCCTAGGTGGCATGGATCACGACGCCCAAGCTCATGTGCTTGATCTTGCTACTCCCTGTGTCTGGCCCGCTGTGGCCTTAGTGACCTTTATGGGCACAATGTAGCCGCTCTGTCCGTGCCGAAGGCGAAGGTGGAGGCGACACCATTACCGAAGATGGGACAATCTAGCCGCTTATGGGGCTCCTAACCAAGATGGTGCTGGCAACGATAGCATCACTCCTCTTCCTGATGCAGGTTCAGAAGGAGCAAGAGTGAGGAGTTTGCGAGAGAATGAAGAAAATGCTTTGTTTTCATGTGCTACTTCGGTCCATGGATTTGATGGGTCTAGTCTATATCCATCCAAATCGATGTAAAAATTGTTTGTACGGTTTGGGCGACCTAACACGTGCTAGGAACGACAGCATCACTCCTCTTCCTAATGAAGGTTTAGAAGGGGCAAGAGCAAGGAGTTTGCGAGAGAATGAAGAAAAACGCTTTGTTTAATGTGAACCCAATCTATATCCACCCAAATCGTTGTAAAAATTGTTTCTACGATTTGAAAGGGAGTAACACACATGGGTTGGCCGGGTTTCCCAAAGGATACATAGCCTCTGCTGCTAGGGATGTAAGTGGATTGGCCCGCGAACCGATATATATGCTTATGTTCACGGGTTTTTCGTGATAGCCCACAAAATTAAGCCTATATTATAGGTTTGTGGGCTAGTCCACTTGCATCCCTATCTACACCCAGGATTATTCTCAGCACATAAATCTCCCTCAAACCACGCATCAGTTCCATGAATGTCGTGCTGTGTGTGAAAAGCAGGTAGTAGCGGAAAACTAGAAGAGAAACACGACCACACTAACACTGGACACCGATAACTAACACATAGGGTGTGTTTGGTTCCCTGGCTTTACCCTTGGCCAGACTTCCATAATACAACCTGGGCCTGTTTGGTTACCTGTAAGGCCCTTCTAGCCAGGGGGGGGGGGGGGGGGGGGGGGGGGTGTGTTTAGCTAGGCTTGTTGGAAATGCTCGCCCTCCTCATTTCTGTGGAGCCTGGCTTGCACAAGAGCCGTCCCTGATTCCATTCACCCCCGACACGCCTCCTACCCGCGGCCGCATGCGGCGCACCTCCCCCTCCCCGTCAGCTGCGCGTGACGTGCCTCCCTCTCCCAATGCGCGAGTGCGACGCACGCCCCCTCCCCTTCCCTCGCACGGCCTCTCCTCGCAGCGCCGTCGAATGAGCTAGATCTGGCAGCCGTCACCTCCCACGGCCTGGCTGCGGCAGGCGGACCGACGATGACCGCGCTCCGCGAGAAGGCACCGCGACGGAGCAGCGAGGTCCAGGTGGCAATTTCGCGAGGGCGATGCCTCAAGCCCATGGCCACCTGTGTCTAGTCCTCCTCGAGCCGAGCTGCAGCGATGGCCGCCGGATGTGGAGCCTCGAGCAAAGTGCCCTATGATCCTCGCTCCATCTATGTTCTCTCGGCCGCTCCCCTTCCTCGCTCTACTGCTCGCGTGGAGCAACAGCCATGTCTGCCGGTCGAGCACGCCCTCTGCCACCGTCGTTCTTCCTCCTCCGGGCCACCCTCCCTCCACTGACCTCACCGCTAGATGCTCCATACACGTGCGCACGAGCCACCTCCACATCTGGCTTGCTAGGCCACTGCAGCGGCGTCGCCGCCGGCACAGCTCCGTGGCAGCTCTGTAGCCGAGGCGGGCGAGCTCGAGCAGGTCGTGGCGGCGTTGGTGTCCGCAGATGGCGACCTCGATCTGGACGGACGTGGTGCGGCGACGGCGAAATCGACCCCAGGAGAGAGCATGACCTCGTCAACCAACTGTTCGACGTAATGCCTGAAAGGGGTAATGTTATCGAAACAAGGAGGAGGTGACTGTATTTGAGCTAGCCAGACAATCAAACATGATACAGTCAGTCCAGGCTTAGCGAAGAAACATAATCTAAACAACAGCATCTTGTGTTGGGGGAGCCAGGCTTGGGTTGACCTGGCTTAGCTAGCTAGCCAGGCCAGGTCTAAAACGTGAACCAAACACACCCATACAGATCGAGTAGGTTCAGTCCATAAGCTTGGTGTTGTTGGCCCTGTACTGCTTCCAGTCGTTGAGGACGCGGCAGAGACTGTCCTGCTTGGGCTGCAGCCCGCGGATGCAGTTGCCGTGGAATGTGCACGCCTTGTAGAAGTCGTTGGTGGGCTGGCAGAACCCGCCGAGGTAGACGGTGTCGACGAACTGCACCACCATGCCGTGCCGCGCCGCCAGCTCGTGCTTCACCTTGTCGAAGAGATACAACGGCTTCCGCTTCGAGTCACACTGGCTGCACCTACACGGTTTTGCTGAGACAGTGGTGGATTCATGGTCCAAGCCATTCCAATCAAATGACAAAATCAGAACTCTGCATGTGAAGTTGGCTAGACTAGGAAAAGCACTTAGAAAATGGAGCCAGGCGAGGGTGGAGGAGCGGAAGGGAAAGATTGATGTGGCACAAGAATTGATTTTTCAGTTAGATCAAGCACAAGAACTAGAAGAAGTGGGAGTACGGAAGCGTGCAAAACAACGCATTCTGGCTTTCTCGGCACTACGGAGGATCAAAATCAGACAACGGTCCAGATTAACATGGATTCGCACTGGGGACGCCAACACCAAACTTTTCCACTTAAGAGCAACCGGAAGGAGAAGAAAAAACTATATCCCAGTCCTCGTGCACCACCGACGCATGGCAATAGCTCAGTAAGACAAGTCCCTATCGATACATAGTATCCCGGGTACTCCACAAGGAAGGAAGAAGACTTTCTGACTAGGACTCTCCATATGTAATTCTAATAGTATTGTTATCTTGTAATCCTACTAGAACTTCTACATTGTAACCGACTAGTACTCTTGCCTCCTGGACTATATAAAGGAGGGCAGAGCTCCCTAGATCGACATCTAACAACACAACTTAACAATCAATCTAACGCAAAGGCTAACGCCGACGGGACGTAAAGGCTATTACTCGGTCACGGTCGAGGGCCTGAACCAGTATAAATCGACTGTCTCTTGCGTTCACCATTGAGTTCCGCACCAGCCGAAACCCGAACAACTGTCCCGAGTACCCCGTGACAGGCTATCGGTGGTAAAACATCGACAGCTGGCGCGCTAGGTAGGAGCTTTCGGCGCAACTGCGATCGAGAGCTCGACGGGCCTCAAGATCAACACCATTCGTGGCAACCTGATTTTCCACAACGGCGTGAGCAACCTGACGGGCTCGACATCACAGCAACGACAATCTTCCAGCAGCCTGCGACGGGACTTCACGTCTCAAGCAACCAGCTCTGACTCCTCGCCTGAGTTTTTTTTACCAAGGTTAATACCAGGAAGCAAATCGGCAAGAAAGAATTCAAGGACTTCAGCCACCGTGTCGCATGCGTATCGACGAGTAAAGAGTCAAGGTGCTGAATCCCTTAATCATCGTCAAGATGAATACGTCATGTTCAAATTGCGTGCATCCGTAAAGCTCCAAGTCTATGACTCCGTCGGGATCAATAAGGAAAAGAAAGCCAGCGTATATGGCCATAGAGACATCGGTGACATGAACCAGATCCGATCCAAAGCCCAAGTATCAAGATCAGAGCACAAGTCGGACTACAACACCGCCTCCATCTCCAACACGGCATCAATACTGGAATTTCCAAGTCAAATTTCAAGATCAAGAGTTCAAGACGCTGCTCTGATTACGAGCAAGCAAGAAGCGTGTACAGGCCATGCAAGTTATTTAAATATAATGCTTGCATGCATATGCGTGTGCATGCATGCACGACATGCTATACGCCCGAAACCACGGTGACATCGGCGACATCAGGCCCGATCAAGCAAAACAAGGCCGTGTCCAAACCGACGCCATCCATCATGATACAAACAAGCAATCTATTGAGGAAATTACGCATCTATACGGCATGCACGTATACAGTTCATGTCCACAACAACTCGGCCTCTGCTACAGCTCAAGTGCCACGTCCAGTCCGGGTACCTACTCCGATTCCTTCTCGCCGAACCAGAGTTCGACTCCGACGTACTCCCAGTCCTGGACGACTTCACCCCACAGAGTAGCGCGGCCGACGCCGAGTGGGAGATCAACTTGTCGCGCATGATTCGCTGGCGCCTTCAAGGCATACAACGCTAGGCGGCGTCCTATCGTCGTGCGACGTTTCCTCCAATCAACAACAAGCAAATAAGGAAGGCGTATGTACATGGAAGCCAATTACAGAAAGCTAAGGCACTTACACGTTACGTACGTGTGCACGCACGCATCCATCATTGTCAAGCATGCTAAGGCCACAACAAGTCTTGAAGCCATACATCTACAGCACAGCCAACCATCTAGCGAACAAAAGATCAGTGATCTAGGATTTTAATTACGGGGTACGAACGAAAACGATATAGTTCATCAACTCTCTACATATATGATCTAGAGAACTAGAACATGTAATATGTAATCCGTACTATCTGACGGGTCGTCTTTGGGGCCAAATACAACATATCAGGTGGGGAATTCCCCCGTTGACTCTCAAAAAAAATATAGTCCATCAACATGGACATGACATAATCAAATCACTAAACGATGATAAATAGTTGCGATTATATATAGATGGAACGAATATTTTTCTAAGAAAATAATTGGTCAAATTAAAATAGTTGTTATTCCTCTTCATACTGCTTGATGTTCTGCAATAATAAAATTAAATACATACTGAGTATTCTAGGGACAAATATTTTCTAAGAAAATAAGTGGTCAAATTAGAAGAGGAATTCCGCAAACTAGAACTATTGCCTACTGAACTAATGTCTAACTATTGGTTGGAATGGAACAAGACTGAATTTTACCGTTTGCATCAGGGGAAGCAGCCAGACTGCCGGACGGGTCGTCAGGGAAGCAGCAGCGCCTCGGCCGTCTAGCCGTCAGCGTCTCAGCGACGTCGCGACGAGGGTTTCCGTCTTTGCAGCTGTCGGCGGGGTTGAGGAAGGAAGTCAGCAAGTCACGTCGTTTCGTCTGGCTGTTTGGCAATGCTTGTATATCAATATACGTGTTGTGCAGTTTGGAACTGGGTTGTTGTTGGGCCAAGAAAGCAACGAAGGTAGAGTGTTGGGGCTGTTGTATGGGCTGAGCAGGCTAGCAATTGTATTTAACAATGTATTATACATGTACAAGGTATTAAAGGATATATACTTGGTGTTTTTCCAGAAATTTTGGGAGGGGACAGCTGTACCCCATGCACCGACTGTAGATCCGCCCCTGCAAAGGATCAACTCGCGTATACGTGTATATCTCCATGAGGGCATGCAAGTCGTCGAAAATGCAAGTACCCTGTTGGCTCAGTGCACACATTTCCGACTACTCGGCCGGGCGTCCGAGTACTCGCTGCAATTTCCAACTACTCAGTCGTGGTATTCAGACACGAAGGACAAGCTGATGCTCGGGGACTCCTAAGCTTGAAACGCTACGATCACACGCCAATCGGCCGATAGTCAACCATACCATGCATTCCAGACTACAGCTCCGCACTTATAGCCAGGACGGCCTCCGAGTGCTCGGCGGTGGCTTCCGAGTGCTCGGCGACGACTTCTGAGTGCTCGGCGACGGCTTCTGGGTACTCGACGACGGCTTCTGGGTGCTCGGCGATGGCTTCCGGGTACTCGACGATGGCTTCTGGGTACTCGACGACGGCTTCTGGGTGCTCGGCGATGGCTTCCGGGTACTCGACGATGGCTTCTGGGTGCTCGGCGATGGCTTCCGGGTACCGGATGACGGCTTCCGGGTATTCGACGGCAGATTCCGAGCACTCGCTCCAACTTCTGAGTACTCGCCCGCAATTTCCAACTGTTTGGCCGTGGCATTCGACTACTCGGCTATGAAGGTCAAGCTAACATGGGGACTCCCTGTTAAATAATTAGGCAATTTTCAGATTAAAAGCATGATTAAATCTAGAACATAAATCATGGCAAATATATGAACTAGATTAAACATGTATGGCATACTAGTATAGCAGATCAGCATATTCCACAGCATCAACATGACAAGCATTGATAGTCCAGCAGATAGATTAGATTGTACGAACGTTAAGATTAGATCAAGAGAATTATAGCTTTCGGTTGTAGTAGTAAATGGTATTGAAGATGTGGCTGACGGTGGTGATGGAGCGAGATCGCTGATGTCGATGTCGTCGATGTTGAAGTCGTCGTCGAAGTCGTCGATGAGAGGCGGAGGAGTATTCTTGATGACGATCCCGTGAGCTCTAGCACGACGAAGCCGACGCGCCGATGCACCCTTTGGAAGACGAGCCGTTGTGGAAGCTTTGGGAGCAGTCGCGCAAAGAACACTTCCCAAAAACCTTATTCGCCTTCTCCCGGTGCAGGATCGCAAAGACGAGGGTTCTGGAGACCTGCTCACCCGGTCGCTGGTGCACGCAAGTGATCGGACTGGAGTAGCTACAGCGGCGACGCAATAGCGAGTAGAGGCAAAAACCCTAGCTCAACTGGATACGTTTTGGCATGGCCGACATGTTGCTTATATAGTCTTGTCCAACCAATCTCGTGTCACGATCACGATCTAAATTGATTTAGGACTCTTAATTTGTAACTGATTAGGACTCATACAACTTGAAGGCCAAGAAACTAAAAACGAAAACAGCAAAAGGAGCCGGATTTCGGTGGACCATTCACGCAGGTGCCGCGCACCCGCGCCCTTCGCCCCGCCCCGCCCGACGAGGCGAGCGAGCATGCGTGGGCTTCTCTTACTCCTCACACTAGACTTGAGGAAATGGAGAGGACTTACATATTTAAGTATGACTACCTCTACTTCAACAAGCAAGGTGGTATTAAAGAGTTCCCACATCCCCTCTTGCTCACATGAATGGGCTTTTGAGATTTATTAGGAATTTCGCAATTGGTTATTGAGCCAAGCCCATATAAATTCCAACAATCCCCCACCAGATGTCAAATACCCATTTAGAGATTTGCCTGTTCTCACTACTATTTGATATACCAGTGTTTCGACAGAGACTGTGAAGTTGAACTTCCGCCTAGAACCTCAAGCTACACTCATCCACAACTTGAACAATGGACTATGCCTTGAATTGCAAGTTTTGTACGAATAAGCTTTGCTCAAAGTCGAACTAGTACCTGGCTACCAATAGCCTTACTCCGTAGGTGGAGCATATACGTCATACTCCCTGGTCTCTTCATGAGCTTACTAGAGACCACCCAAGTCTCATAGACTGCGACGTTATACAGTCGAACTCATATAGGTATGTTCTTTCAAGAATGCTCTGTAGGACAGCATCTTCGCTTGTTAAAGCCAATAGAACATGTTAAGGCATTAGCCAACCTACCATACAGTGCCTCAACGCTTTGAGAGTATTGCATCTTCACATAGAGAGGGTTATAATTATACTCTCCTCAGTTTACCAATAGTTTGTTCTTCCCAGATCCTAAGTCACGGGATCTCTGATCAAAAAGGTTGGGTTACTACTACTGTAAACTCATATGGGTCTCAAACCCATCTCCCTTGATGCTATTTCTATCACATTCCATGATAGCCCTTTGGTAAAGGGATCTGCCAGGTTCTTGTCTGTTTGCACATAAGCCACAGTGATTACTCTAAAGTTTCTTAACTTCCTGATAGACTTCAAACGTCTTTTAACGTGTCTTGTTGACTTCGCATTATCCTAAGCACTATTTACTTTAGTGATCACTGTTTGATTATCACAGTTCATAAGGATAGCCGGTATTGGTTTTTCAACCACTGGCAAGTCTGACAAGAGCTCACGCAGCCACTCTGTCTCTGCAGAAGTTGTATCCAAAACAGTAAGTTCTGCTTCCATGGTAGATTTAGTCAAAATAGTCTGTTTACTAGACCTCCAAGACACTACGCCACCTCCAAGAGTAAACACATACCCACTGGTGGCATAGATTTAATCAATATTAGAAATCCAATTCGCATCACTATATCCCTCTAGCACAGCTGGGTGCCCAGAATAGTGAATCCCAAAACTCATTGTACCTTTGAGATAACACAAGACCCTCTCAAGTGCATGCCAATGATTATCACCCGGATTGGACATGTACCTACTCAACTTGCACACGACAAAAGAGATATCTGGTCTGGTTGCGCTAGCTAGATACATGAGTGAACCAATTATCTGAGAATATCTCAATTGATCTCTAGCAATCTTCTTATTCTTTCTCAATGTCACACTAGGATCATAAGGTGTTGGAGTAGATTTGCTATCCATAAAGTCAAAACGGCTCAAGACCTTCTCAACATAGTGAGATTGTGACAAGGTAATCTCACTATCTTCCTTAATTAGCTTAATGTTTAGAATTACATCAGCTTCTCCTAGATCTTTCATGTCAAAACTTTTTGACAAAAAAGACTTGACCTCATTAACAATATCAATATTTGTTCCAAAGATTAGAATACCATCAACATATAAACATAATATAACAGATTGGCCCCCCACCATGTCGATAATACACACACCTATCAGCTTCATTAACAGCAAAGCCCGCACCAGTTAAAGTAGTGTCAAACTTCTCATGCCATTGTTTAGGTGCTTGTTTCAAGCCATACAAAGACTTCAGTAATTTACATACCTTCTGCTCTTCATCTTTTACTACAAATCCATCTGACTGATCCATATAAATCTCCTCATTCAACTCTCCATTAAGAAAAGATGTCTTCACATCCATTTGATGAACGAGAAGACCATACGAGGCAGCTGTAACACCCCAGGTGTTGATCACCAATTAAATAGTGGGTTTAAGATCAAACATGATGGATTAAGTGGAGATGACGATGTCAAAGCCAAACCTATGGAAATAAACCCTAATCTAAATTTGGATGTTGCACCCTTCTTTGCATATAGGCCATTTTTAAGATATATGCTTGGGTGTTGTTATCAAAGTATCTTCACATGTCTCACCTCAATAACTATCTATATTGATCCCTGGAAAAGTTTCATGCAGTTTGGAATCAAAAAGTCACATGAAATGATAAGTTCCATTCCTACTGGAATTTGCCCCATTAAGTTAATGGAACTATAGAACATCAACCAAACCTTGCAAACTATCCAAATGACTCCAGATGATCTCTACAACACCTTAACTACACTTAGGGCACTTAATGGAACAATGTTCATGTTGATCATTTTGCCTAAATGTGCTTCTAAGTAATGGTTGACCATGTATGGACCCTAGAACCCTTTTGTTTGACCATTTCAAAAGTGTGACCTAGAAGCTTTGCATGACTATGCACCCTTTGACAAAGTTGTAGAGAATTTTATAAGGAACAAACTTTGTTTAAGAGTCAAGCCATGAAAATGTGTGGAACATGCTCAAACAGGGCCCACAAGTCAGTTTTAGGGCTGATTTCAAGCACTTAGCCATTTTTAAGCCCTAATTCCAGTAACATCGACGTTGGCATCCCGCGTTCTCGTGATTTTGCTAACCAACATGATTTGACCCCTTAACAAAAGTTGGAGTTTATGTTATGGAGAACAACATGTAAAAAGTTGGGATCAATTTGACCAAGTTTGGCATTGCAAAATCCCAAAACCGAGCCCTAGTTTGACATGTTAACACTGGTGATTTGGAGACTGATTATCTCCTAATCTACAACTCTAATGACTTTGCTCCCTAAAGGAAAATCATAGAGCTTTGAACGGGCTTCAAACTTTGTATTGGGCCCATGTCCAGATTCAGCCCGAAAATGGCCCAAAATCGCCCTCCACCTTGCCCACTTCGTAGGCTACCACGTGCTCGTTGAAATGCCCCTGAGGAGGCCACATGTCCGGGACGTGTCGGCCATGCCCGGCTCCCTCCCGGCACGCGTCCCTGCCGCGCCCTACCGCATTGCCGTGCGTCCTCATCCCTTCTTGTGTTGGTGAAGCCCGAGCAACACCCGAGCGCCTCTCCACTTCTCTCTCGCCTCTTCTCCGCTCTGGGTTTGCGAGAGCGAGCGCCGCCGCTGCCATGGCCGAGCTCCCGAGCTCACGGCCACAATGTCGTTCTCAGTGAGTTGTCGGTCACGGGCTAGACTGAGCACACCACCACCTCTACCTCAACGCCACGGACGCGCGTGGTCAGACCCTACCAACTGCTCCCACACGAGTCGCCGGTTTCCAATTGTGCCGCATCGCCACCACCATAGCCGGCCGTGCCGAACTCCATGGCCGCCGGTGTTCCTCCACCCCGAGCCTCCTTGTCTTCAGCTGGGCATATCACCACCATGACCTCCTTGCACCGCCCTCGAAGCGCCCCTTCCTTGGCCCCGTTGGCCGGCGGCAAGCTCCATCTACAGAGCCACCGCGGGCCACGCCGCCAGTCACCGCGGTCGGGCGGTCACGAGCCACCTCGGGCCGTGCCGAGGCCACCTGCGGGTGCGCCCGAACACCGCGACCCTTCCTCGCTGTTTTCGCGGAGCCGGCAAGGCCTCCATCACCGGAGCGGGGAGCTCCGGCGTGAGCGCCGCCGCCTCCCCTGTTTCCCCATCGGCAGGCGGGAGGAGCGGGCGATCCCCTCTCTCTGTCTCTCGGTGTGAGTAAGACGTGCGGGCCCGGCTGAACCAGGGGTCCCACGTGTCGGTTATGAATGGTTGAGTTGGGGTACACGACCGGGTATACCTAGCAGATCTAGGGTTAGGTAATTAATTGCGTTTTTGAATTTCAGAGAAATTGTAAATCTTCCAAAAATCATATCTCTTGCTAGGTAAATCCAAAAATAGCAAAAGTGGACTTTTTGGAAACCTTAAGAAGAGATCTATGCAGTGGAGTCATAATATGTTACATGTTTGTAGAAGTTTTCTGATGTCTTTATTTTGCTTTAAAAAGGTTCCAAAAATGCTTATAAACTTGACCAGAGCCATATCTTGAGTTTTAGAACTCCAAAAATAGTGATTCTTATTTTGTTAATCTTGTGATGACTTGTACTTGCTAGGAAAAATATTAAACACACTACTTGTTCACTGTTTTCTTAAAGTTTTGATTTGACCTTGATAAATAAGGAAATCTGCATCATATTGCTTGTCATTTTATATCTTGAGTTGTGTTGCTCCAATTGGTGTGAAATTGTTATGGTAGGCTTGTCATACTATGGATGTACTGTTGTATAAATTTCATGACCATTGCTTACTGTATGCTCAAGTTATTGAGTTAACTTGTTTATGGCTTACTAAATAGCTTATAAATAATATATAAATGATAAAATAGAAAATGTTGTTCCATTACCTTAGTATGATGTTTCTCTATCATATTAATTCATAATATGGCCTTGTGTTCACAGAAAATATTGAGTTTTAGGTTTAATTTACTTTTACATGATTTATTGCAATAGCTATTTGTCTTTTTTATAGAGGTTGATATACTTGTTCAAATGGCTTGAAATTTGGACAGTAGGCTATTGGGAGAATATGAAGGCCACTGTAATTTTGGTAGAATTTATGGTGCACCTTTGGTAGGTGTTCATAATTCCACCTAATTATCTAAATAAATTAAGAAAATATATTAAAATAATTTATTTAGCATTAGATACTATGTTTTCTGGTGTTCTTTAGTCATGTGTGATATGTTGGTAAAGTTGGTTTTGTCCAATTGTATGTTTGCAACATAAGTTAATAATTATTTCTTGCAATTAGTAGTTTCTGGACAGTTCTGGGGGCAATGTAGAGTACCCCATGATAATGATGTTTTCTGAGCACCTTGTCTATAACAAAGTTGTATATAATTCATGTATCTAGCTTGTGTTAAAATTTGGTGGCATTTGGTCAAGTAGTTTTTGAGTTATAGATGTTTAAAGTCAGGTTCTAGATTTAGTTGCTCTCTGTTTGGAGTAGACCAGAGTCTGTAGTTTCATCTTTTCGACTAATTAAACTTGGGAATCAGGCTTAGTGGATATTAAATGAATTGTAGACAATTTTATAAGCTTTCCAGAATGTCTTCTTGCAAGTCATTGGGATTTAGGGATCTCCAGTTATGATTGATTTACTGAGCTACTGTATGGATGTCCAGAAAGTGATAGATTTTAGTTGTAGTGCTTTGATTAACTTTGCCATGCTAGTGTGTTGAAGTGTGACTCATACCTTTGAAAGTACTTGGGTTGGTACCCTAGGATCTTATAAGACTTGTGTCTTGATTGATGTGCTTGCAATCTTCTATGTTATGCCCTAATAAGGATTAAGTTAATTAGCTCTAGGTGCTTATGTGAACTTTGGTATGTTTGCTTGATTGCTTTGTTTATTGCACTTCTATGCATTCATACATATGCATTATTGCACCTCATTTAGGTACGCTAGCAGAAACGCGCGAAGGATCTAAGGTGGAGCCAAACCCGAAGATGGAGTTGGTGGATCCATCCCGAAGATAGAAGGATCGGGCAAGTGCTAGATGGGAGGATGCTCGCCAAGTGAATTCATCTGACATACTCTAACTTGAGTCGGATCCCAGGCAAGCCCCGGAGCATTATAAGCCTCCTATCTTTAAAGTAATTAATTCTATATATGTTATAGGTATTGTTGCATTAAGTGATAGGAGTTGGTTGGAAACCCTTGCTGCATTATATCATTCCTTGTCCAGATATATGAATCCTTGAATCCTACATAGACTAGGATCGAGTAGATGCTTAGCCCTGCTTTAAGCGGTAGAAGTCAGGTGATTTCCTGTCACCTGCGAGATATAGGGATATTCATATATGGCACGGTTGGCTATATTTGCTATCGTGGAATGGAACCATGTGTTAATAAAATGAAATGAGACCGGGCGGGATGACGATAGTGAAGCAACAAGGCATGGAGGTCTTGGGTGTGAATCTATCCCCGTCTGAGTCGTTTAAGGACCGATTCGCTGTACGTCCTTGAGTCATGTTGAACGCAGTCTAACACTTAGTTGGCCGGATAAGTCGTTCCGACCGCGAAGCCGAGTAATGTGATTCAGGCCGGGAATCGAATGGTAGGTTGCTTCTTGGAGGAGAGAAAGGATGTGCTTGGGGACATTGGCGTGAGACCAAGGGGGGGTTAGAGTCCCTATCACCTGGCAGAGTGTCGCCCTTGGGGTCGCGACATCATTCGGATCCGCGATTCCTGAATCATATGAAAAGGTGGCTTGTGCGACCCTGGCAGGGGCCTGCGCGGTGAGTGTTAGAAATACCCCTCCAGCTGGATAGGAATTCGATTCGAATCGCCGTCGCTCCCGGTTAGTGAGCACTTGACTTGAGCAGCGGCAACGTAGATTCCATTAAATTGAACGGATGGTTAATTGGATCACGATGGAAAGGTTGCCTCAATTTATACCTGCTATGGTTAATATTGTTTGCTCCTAATAAAGTGAGTGCTCTAGTACAGGTTCTAATATAGATGATAGGTTAATGATAATTAACTTGATGCTTAAGCATTAATGATTGATCATCTATATTAAGCTTTTATGCAAAATGTTGTCAGCTAGCCCCACTTTATATCAGCCTTGCATGATCCTTGGTGTCACCTTATTTCTGGTTTCTGACGGGTAAGTCTAGCTGAGTACTTTGTCGTACTCAGGGTTTTATCCCCACTTGTTGCAGGATGTGATGTATCTTGGCGACTGCAAGAGTTGGGTGGCTCCTGCCGTAGAGGCGGAGTGTGATCACGGGCATGATCCTTCTGAGTTATCTTCTCTCTAATGCTTTTGTTGGAAGTCGACCTTAGTACTGGCATATATTTGAAATAAAGGTGTTGTTAGTTTTAAATTACTTTGCTTCCGCTACTTTTGAACTTAAGTTGTAATAACTTTGTTGAACTCCGATGTATATTGAATTACTTGTGAAATGGTTGTAACATGTGACTTGTTATGTTGAATCACTACGATCTTGGCTTGTATGTTGGTTGGTTTGAAATCCCTCATGGTTTCATTGGACTACCGGAGTTATATGGGCTCAAGTGCGAGAATTTGATCATTTCGGTGATTGTTTTTGTACTTGTGCTCTTATAATTTGGACGGTTCTGTTACAGCTGGTATCGGAGCAAGATTTAATATTAAACTTGTCATATGTGTATTTAAAACAAAGGTTTTGTTTTATAAAATCAGTTTTATCAACTTATAGCTATATATAGGTTTGTGAAAACTGAATTCTAAATCTAAGTATGCCAGTGGTCAATTTCCTTATGCCCATATAAGGATTATTAGGTGGCTTATATAAGTACTAACTTGGGGGTTTTTCATTTATGCATCTACGCCTAGGCCAAGGTATGTATGTGTGATGACTCTCCCACACTATGCTACCCGGTGTGTCAGATTAGAGGTAGCCTTCATATATGAAATAGCCATATATGTCGCTAGTTTACTTTTATGCAACGTCGCACCTACGCTCAGGTAAGTGTGAGTTGTGAGAGCATGACCGTCCAACCCTCGGTCTAGGGGAGAGCTAGTTTTGGTTACTGGATTATTTACATGTTACACACATGTATATATGAAGGTACTTAATTGTGGGTGATCGAATGATTCGGGTAGTTTTGGTGCTACATGTATATATATGGGGGTATATGTACATGGGAGTATTTAGAATTTTACTTTCCTGTTTTCATGGTGTGCTATATTGGGAAAATGTTGGGCTGCAATGAAACTTTTCTGCAGGTACGCTAACCACGAATGCGTAAGTCGAATTTAGCTGTCGACTAGCTATATATCGAGAGAGTGCGTGTTAAGCCACCGACATAGAACGTGATCGCCACCTTAGGTTGGCAATCTTGTGAGGACGAATAGGATGAAGCATGCATCTTCATGATTGTTGCTTATTGCATGGCTATACTCTTCTCACCTTGTTCTATAGTGTGTAATTTGTGATCAATGTGTTACACTATCTTTCTTGTGTGAAGCTAAACAAGAATGCCTTTATGTTGCCCACCTAAGTGTTTGCCAATGCTTTAGACCTCATTTCAGTAATTGTGATTCTCATAAATGAATTAAATTGGTGTTGGTCTAAGGTAATAATGTTTAGAGCTGCTAGAATAATATGTTTGTGTGCTCTCTTGTTAAGTAGAACAAAGGCAAGCTTTGTTTTGCTTATTAAACATTGGCTGCTAGAATAGTTTCTGTTGTAGTGATTCTTTCATGCTCATAATGGTGTTTTCTGTAGTTATGGAGAATACCAAAGATGTAGCAAACTTACTTCTCTAGCTTGTCCTAAAATTTTATGACCCTAGGCCTTATGGTTTGGGAGTTATAAATTTTAGAAGTTTGTTGTCAAAATCTGCTCATGTTCAGAACAGATCTGAATATTTGGTTTGTTTGACCTATGTGCATAAGGAATCATGTCTTGGAGATAATAGAAGAAGTGTAGTACTTTTTCTAAGCTTTCTAAAATGTCCTATAGCACTAATTGTGGTGGTATAAATCTCTAGTTATGAGCTTGCAAAATGGAACGACAGAATCTGTCTAAATCTGGGTAGAGATGTCTTCTTTGTCTTGTTTGGCCTTGTTAGCTATCGAATCATCTAAATATGATAATAAGAAAGTTATAGACAACTTAATAAGCTTTACATAAAGTTAAGGCTCAGCCTTGTTGTGTCTCTAGAACTCTAGTTATGCATTGTTGAAGTTCCTGTCAGTTTTCTGTCCATATTGGTACAGATCTAAAACATCAGCATGTTGGACCATGCTAACCTATGATTTAGCTTTTGGTATGAATAACAAAAGTGTGGAAAACTTTCTAAGCTTTCTAGAAAGTCTAGGATCACCTTTGGGGGATGTCTACAACCTCAGTTATGGTTGAAACAAGTAACTACTGTGCTGCTGTCCAGATTCTATGCACATGTTAAGTTAATCACCTTAGCTAGCGTTTGTTTTGGACTAAACTTGTAGTTAGTTCATGCTTGAGATAAATGCTTATTTTGGGTGAGCCTTGTGCTTTGGATTGTTTGCTTAAACTCAATCGTTTGAATTTTTCTCAGATGTCTGCTTGACTGATGTTGTATGTATGCTTGTTATCTTGGTAGTGCCCTAGTTGTCACCTCGTTTGTCCTCGGTGAGCATACGAGGGTCACATAGCTTTATCCTAGAACAACATTCACGTTACGTAATTGTATGGTTGTTGTCTTCAATTAGATTTCTCTCTTAGGAGCCTGAGCCTGTAGACTTGGTGGTTAGCCTTTGAATGTTTGTATCCATGCCTTGGCTTGACCGAAAGCCCAAAGTTGAGTTCTCCTATATGTTTGTATAAGCCATGGATGTTTTCCAACCCTTTTTGTGAAGACCCTTGTCGACTGACCGGCCAAGTTAACTTTCATCAACGCTAGGCGTGAGTGGAATCAAGTAAAAATCTCGTGCTTAGTTGCATTCGGCAATAGAGCTATGTTCTCTTGTGCTATGTTTTGATCTTCGAATCACCTCCTGGTTAATTCCAAACCTGGTGACTACCTTTGCTTGCTATCCCTCCCTTGTATAATGCTTGTTTTTACCACCCAAATTGTCTCGCTTGAAATTTCACCTTGGTGGTGTGATCGTTAATGGTGTTATGAGTAGCAACTAACGGTGCCGCGACGAAACCGAGAGCCTCCTGTGGGCGGCCGACACAAGGTTGTGCTGCTCGGCACGCGCTGGTATCGTGATTTCTAATCATAATCCATTGCAGAACAACATTGATGTGATTTTCACGTGACCTTCTTCCTTGATTATTTTCCCATATCTTATTGAAAGACCCTTATATTGAACCAAAAGTAGTAAAACTTCCTCCTGAAGTTGCTAAGAGGATAACCTTTGAAGAACAGGTCACCGACATAAACGTTAATGGACTACAAGAGGTGGTAGACAAGTGACTTTGCTTAATTGTCCAAGTATTGACGAACGACATCTAGTGAGCAGAGTATCTCATCTCTGTTGGATAAAAAGGGCACACAACACTTAATGTTGGACAAGTTATCTGTGGGATGAGAATCGATTATCGCATTGTGCATATGACCAGAGCTATCCAAGTCGCAATCTTGGGTGCATAATGACCATACAATCGAAATAAACCATCTCTAGAATAACTTCGTATTTGCTAACTTCGATGGCAACCATTCGTTCTGCGTCAACCACAATTATTATGGTCAAGAGTGAAGATTTGGAATTTTTAGTGTTGAGAGACAACTAATTAGTTACCATTAGGAAGGTTAATCTCTAGCTAGGTAACGACTCCTTGGTAGCTACGAAGGCTATGTCTTACAGAGCAATAACCAACAAGAAGTTAATCAACTAGCCAACAACTTGAGTGATATTCTATCTTCTAGAGCCATTGTGATTAAGTCAATTCTGTCTTGAACAATCACACAGATAGTGCAAGGTGTTCTATCAGCTAAAGCGAAGAATTAGAGAAAATATACCCTAGTTTCAATTAGTATCCTTGTGCCATAGGTGCCACAAATGGTTTGTCCATAACTTGATTGGACGAAGTGTCAAGGAATATTCGAAAGCGGTTCCTTATCCTTGTAGGAATGTTCTCCAGGCAGAGTATGTGTTTGCCCTGCAAAAGTAACCCGCAAGTTCAAAGCGTGTGCATCCTTGGATTGATATGTAAATTAATAGTCGGGATCTACTATTGGATGGCCCTTTTGAGGTCCCACAGATACTTGTTTACACTCTTTCACTTGTTTTGCTTTCTCGTATCCCCAATGTACGAGCAGCCTTGGTTTCTACCGATCAATTTATACCATCGTGAATCAAAAGCAATTTGAAAAGTGTCAAACAACAGATTTCCCATCTTAGAGTTACTATTTGATCCAAAAGGAGAAAAGCCTAAGGTGAAAGTTAGCCTGACAAAGTTGTTATGCTGCAAGTCAACTCAACTTACAGTACAACTAAGTCACTAAGGAAAATTTTTACTCAATCGCTTGGTGGTAGACTACTCCCCGCGGTTAAGTGAATAATTACAACTTTTGTTGTCCTTAAGGTCTCACTACATTTTGCTTTGGTACTAAGTTTCCAATGATGACATACTTTAGTACCTTATAAATGTTTTTACCCAAGAGGATGCATCTGATTCAAACCAGATAACTGTTGTCTCTGGATAAAAGAATCATTTAGATAGCTGTTGGCAGAAACAGAAAGCCGACAGAGTCAGCTATCACATTCACTAACCCATCAACAGACTCAGGTAATACAGTGTTGTCATCAGAGAAAGAGAACTGCACACATGGGACCACAAGTAGTTTTCCATTAGTTGGTGCCTAAATGAATGAACATTTACGACCAACATAGACCCTGTCTATTGGTTAGTCAGTATCCTATAACCTCAAGGAATGTTTGTCGTCTATGATCTCACCCCTTTGGAAGGTTGTACTCAAGCCATTTTGGTAGAGAGCTACTTTTCAAAACCATGTGAACATAGAGCCATTTCAACGAGTATACTTCTGAAAATTTTGGTCTAGTGTCAAGTTTATATGGCCTATGTTGTGGTCATTAGAAAGTCAGATACTTGTGAGTGGTTCACTCATGGACCAAATGATCTTCATACACTGAGAATGCAGTATGTGCAATCTTGGATTCCTTCCAAAGTAACCATGCTTCATGGAAGTCAATGAAGGAAATTCTTTAGACAAATTTTACTATAAAGAGCAAGTATCAGAAAGTGCTTTTAACCAAATTGTTCTCCGATGCTGAAGCTTTGTAGCTGAATGCTATAGCAGATGTTGGGAACTAGATAACGTGTCTCTCTTCCTTAAAAGGTCTTCCATTCCGAATCTCGGGACGCGATTCTTTTAAGGGGGGAGGGCTGTAACACCCCAGGTGTTGATCACCAATTAAATAGTGGGTTTAAGATCAAACATGATGGATTAAGTGGAGATGACGATGTCAAAGCCAAACCTATGGAAATAAACCCTAATCTAAATTTGGATGCTGCACCCTTCTTTGCATATAGGCCATTTTTAAGATATATGCTTGGGTGTTGTTATCAAAGTATCTTCACATGTCTCACCTCAATAACTATCTATATTGATCCCTGGAAAAGTTTCATGCAGTTTGGAATCAAAAAGTCACATGAAATGATAAGTTCCATTCCTACTGGAATTTGCCCCATTAAGTTAATGGAACTATAGAACATCAACCAAACCTTGCAAACTATCCAAATGACTCCAGATGATCTCTACAACACCTTAACTACACTTAGGGCACTTAATGGAACAATGTTCATGTTGATCATTTTGCCTAAATGTGCTTCTAAGTAATGGTTGACCATGTATGGACCCTAGAACCCTTTTGTTTGACCATTTCAAAAGTGTGACCTAGAAGCTTTGCATGACTATGCACCCTTTGACAAAGTTGTAGAGAATTTTATAAGGAACAAACTTTGTTTAAGAGTCAAGCCATGAAAATGTGTGGAACATGCTCAAACAGGGCCCACAAGTCAGTTTTAGGGCTGATTTCAAGCACTTAGCCATTTTTAAGCCCTAATTCCAGTAACATCGACGTTGGCATCCCGCGTTCTCGTGATTTTGCTAACCAACATGATTTGACCCCTTAACAAAAGTTGGAGTTTATGTTATGGAGAACAACATGTAAAAAGTTGGGATCAATTTGACCAAGTTTGGCATTGCAAAATCCCAAAACCGAGACCTAGTTTGACATGTTAACACTGGTGATTTGGAGACTGATTATCTCCTAATCTACAGCTCTAATGACTTTGCTCCCTAAAGGAAAATCATAGAGCTTTGAACGGGCTTCAAACTTTGTATTGGGCCCATGTCCAGATTCAGCCCGGAAATAGCCCAAAATCGCCCTCCACCTTGCCCACTTCGTAGGCTACCACGTGCTCGTTGAAATGCCCCTGAGGAGGCCACATGTCCGGGACGTGTCGGCCATGCCCGGCTCCCTCCCGGCACGCGTCCCTGCCGCGCCCTACCGCATTGCCGCGCGTCCTCGTCCCTTCTTGTGTTGGTGAAGCCCGAGCAACACCCGAGCGCCTCTCCACTTCTCTCTCGCCTCTTCTCCGCTCTGGGTTTGCGAGAGCGAGCGCCGCCGCTGCCATGGCCGAGCTCCCGAGCTCACGGCCACAATGTCGTTCTCAGTGAGTTGTCGGTCACGGGCTAGACTGAGCACACCACCACCTCTACCTCAACGCCACGGACGCGCGTGGTCAGACCCTACCAACTGCTCCCACACGAGTCGCCGGTTTCCAATTGTGCCGCATCGCCACCACCATAGCCGGCCGTGCCGAACTCCATGGCCGCCGGTGTTCCTCCACCCCGAGCCTCCTTGTCTTCAGCTGGGCATATCACCACCAAGACCTCCTTGCACCGCCCTCGAAGCGCCCCTTCCTTGGCCCCGTTGGCCGTCGGCAAGCTCCATCTACAGAGCCACCGCGGGCCACGCCGCCAGTCACCGCGGTCGGGCGGTCACGAGCCACCTCGGGCCGTGCCGAGGCCACCTGCGGGTGCGCCCGAACACCGCGACCCTTCCTCGCTGTTTTCGCGGAGCCGGCAAGGCCTCCATCACCGGAGCGGGGAGCTCCGGCGTGAGCGCCGCCGCCTCCCCTGTTTCCCCATCGGCAGGCGGGAGGAGCGGGCGATCCCCACTCTCTGTCTCTCGGTGTGAGTATGACGTGCGGGCCCGGCTGAACCAGGGGTCCCACGTGTCGGTTATGAATGGTTGAGTTGGGGTACACGACCGGGTATACCTAGCAGATCTAGGGTTAGGTAATTAATTGCGTTTTTGAATTTCAGAGAAATTGTAAATCTTCCAAAAATCATATCTCTTGCTAGGTAAATCCAAAAATAGCAAAAGTGGACTTTTTGGAAACCTTAAGAAGAGATATATGCAGTGGAGTCATAATATGTTACATGTTTGTAGAAGTTTTCTGATGTCTTTATTTTGCTTTAAAAAGGTTCCAAAAATGCTTATAAACTTGACCAGAGCCATATCTTGAGTTTTAGAACTCCAAAAATAGTGATTCTTATTTTGTTAATCTTGTGATGACTTGTACTTGCTAGGAAAAATATTAAACACACTACTTGTTCACTGTTTTCTTAAAGTTTTGATTTGACCTTGATAAATAAGGAAATCTGCATCATATTGCTTGTCATTTTATATCTTGAGTTGTGTTGCTCCAATTGGTGTGAAATTGTTATGGTAGGCTTGTCATACTATGGATGTACTGTTGTATAAATTTCATGACCATTGCTTACTGTATGCTCAAGTTATTGAGTTAACTTGTTTATGGCTTACTAAATAGCTTATAAATAATATATAAATGATAAAATAGAAAATGTTGTTCCATTACCTTAGTATGATGTTTCTCTATCATATTAATTCATAATATGGCCTTGTGTTCACAGAAAATATTGAGTTTTAGGTTTAATTTACTTTTACATGATTTATTGCAATAGCTATTTGTCTTTTTTATAGAGGTTGATATACTTGTCCAAATGGCTTGAAATTTGGACAGTAGGCTATTGGGAGAATATGAAGGCCACTGTAATTTTGGTAGAATTTATGGTGCACCTTTGGTAGGTGTTCATAATTCCACCTAATTATCTAAATAAATTAAGAAAATATATTAAAATAATTTATTTAGCATTAGATACTATGTTTTCTGGTGTTCTTTAGTCATGTGTGATATGTTGGTAAAGTTGGTTTTGTCCAATTGTATGTTTGCAACATAAGTTAATAATTATTTCTTGCAATTAGTAGTTTCTGGACAGTTCTGGGGCAATGTAGAGTACCCCATGATAATGATGTTTTCTGAGCACCTTGTCTATAACAAAGTTGTATATAATTCATGTATCTAGCTTGTGTTAAAATTTGGTGGCATTTGGTCAAGTAGTTTTTGAGTTATAGATGTTTAAAGTCAGGTTCTAGATTTAGTTGCTCTCTGTTTGGAGTAGATCAGAGTCTGTAGTTTCATCTTTTCGACTAATTAAACTTGGGAATCAGGCTTAGTGGATATTAAATGAATTGTAGACAATTTTATAAGCTTTCCAGAATGTCTTCTTGCAAGTCATTGGGATTTAGGGATCTCCAGTTATGATTGATTTACTGAGCTACTGTATGGATGTCCAGAAAGTGATAGATTTTAGTTGTAGTGCTTTGATTAACTTTGCCATGCTAGTGTGTTGAAGTGTGACTCATACCTTTGAAAGTACTTGGGTTGGTACCCTAGGATCTTATAAGACTTGTGTCTTGATTGATGTGCTTGCAATCTTCTATGTTATGCCCTAATAAGGATTAAGTTAATTAGCTCTAGGTGCTTATGTGAACTTTGGTATGTTTGCTTGATTGCTTTGTTTATTGCACTTCTATGCATTCATACATATGCATTATTGCACCTCATTTAGGTACGCTAGCAGAAACGCGCGAAGGATCTAAGGTGGAGCCAAACCCGAAGATGGAGTTGGTGGATCCATCCCGAAGATAGAAGGATCGGGCAAGTGCTAGATGGGAGGATGCTCGCCAAGTGAATTCATCTGACATACTCTAACTTGAGTCGGATCCCAGGCAAGCCCCGGAGCATTATAAGCCTCCTATCTTTAAAGTAATTAATTCTATATATGTTATAGGTATTGTTGCATTAAGTGATAGGAGTTGGTTGGAAACCCTTGCTGCATTATATCATTCCTTGTCCAGATATATGAATCCTTGAATCCTACATAGACTAGGATCGAGTAGATGCTTAGCCCTGCTTTAAGCAGTAGAAGTCAGGTGATTTCCTGTCACCTGCGAGATATAGGGATATTCATATATGGCACGGTTGGCTATATTTGCTATCGTGGAATGGAACCATGTGTTAATAAAATGAAATGAGACCGGGCGGGATGACGATAGTGAAGCAACAAGGCATGGAGGTCTTGGGTGTGAATCTATCCCCGTCTGAGTCGTTTAAGGACCGATTCGCTGTACGTCCTTGAGTCATGTTGAACGCAGTCTAACACTTAGTTGGCCGGATAAGTCGTTCCGACCGCGAAGCCGAGTAATGTGATTCAGGCCGGGAATCGAATGGTAGGTTGCTTCTTGGAGGAGAGAAAGGATGTGCTTGGGGACATTGGCGTGAGACCAAGGGGGGGTTAGAGTCCCTATCACCTGGCAGAGTGTCGCCCTTGGGGTCGCGACATCATTCGGATCCGCGATTCCTGAATCATATGAAAAGGTGGCTTGTGCGACCCTGGCAGGGGCCTGCGCGGTGAGTGTTAGAAATACCCCTCCAGCTGGATAGGAATTCGATTCGAATCGCCGTCGCTCCCGGTTAGTGAGCACTTGACTTGAGCAGCGGCAACGTAGATTCCATTAAATTGAACGGATGGTTAATTGGATCACGATGGAAAGGTTGCCTCAATTTATACCTGCTATGGTTAATATTGTTTGCTCCTAATAAAGTGAGTGCTCTAGTACAGGTTCTAATATAGATGATAGGTTAATGATAATTAACTTGATGCTTAAGCATTAATGATTGATCATCTATATTAAGCTTTTATGCAAAATGTTGTCAGCTAGCCCCACTTTATATCAGCCTTGCATGATCCTTGGTGTCACCTTATTTCTGGTTTCTGACGGGTAAGTCTAGCTGAGTACTTTGTCGTACTCAGGGTTTTATCCCCACTTGTTGCAGGATGTGATGTATCTTGGCGACTGCAAGAGTTGGGTGGCTCCTGCCGTAGAGGCGGAGTGTGATCACGGGCATGATCCTTCTGAGTTATCTTCTCTCTAATGCTTTTGTTGGAAGTCGACCTTAGTACTGGCATATATTTGAAATAAAGGTGTTGTTAGTTTTAAATTACTTTGCTTCCGCTACTTTTGAACTTAAGTTGTAATAACTTTGTTGAACTCCGATGTATATTGAATTACTTGTGAAATGGTTGTAACATGTGACTTGTTATGTTGAATCACTACGATCTTGGCTTGTATGTTGGTTGGTTTGAAATCCCTCATGGTTTCATTGGACTACCGGAGTTATATGGGCTCAAGTGCGAGAATTTGATCATTTCGGTGATTGTTTTTGTACTTGTGCTCTTATAATTTGGACGGTTCTGTTACAGCAGCCATAGAAAGTAGTGGTCATTCTAGCAACAGGTGAATAAGTATCAAAGAAATCATCGCCTTCCTTCTAGGTATAACCCTTAGCCACAAGCCGAGCCTTGTACTTGTCAATAATACGGTCATGCCTAAGCTTTTTCTTGAACACCCACTTACATCCAATTGGTTTACAACCAAAAGGTAGCTCAGATAACTCCCAAGTTCCATTAGAAAGAATCGAGTCCATCTCACTATGAACAACTTCTTTCCAATCATCTGCATCAGGAGATGCGTATGCCTCTGTAATAGAGGTAGGAGTATCGTCCACAAGATGTTGTAACGGATCAACGTAATTATACGAGATTAAGTAAGAAAATCTTCCACCGAGGCGGTTAATTTATCAAACTTAAACCCGTATAACCCGAGATTCCGTGAAATCACGAGGGATTTCAAACCAACCAACACACAACCAAGATCGTACTGATTTAGCAGCCATAATTCACATGATACATAGAGTTCACAATAAAAGTGGAGTACATCGGAGTTCGGAATAAAAGTTATTACAACACAGTTCAAAATAACATAGCGGAAGCAAGTAGTTTTACACCCACACTTAGTTCAAATACAGTGCCAGTAGATAGTCATGGTCCACAAAAGGAGTAGATAAGATGAACAGAGTGACCCTTGCCCAAGGTCCTAGTTGTCGCCCATCACCGGATACAGACAGTTGGAGCAGTACCCATAGTACATCTGACCATCTGCAACAACAATGGGAACAACGTCCTGAGTACGAGAATGTACTCAGCTAGACTTACCCGTCATAAACCAGAAATAAAGGACACCAAGGATCATGCAAGGCTTTATAGATTGAACTGGCTTGACTCATTTGCGAAAAGCATAAGTTGTTATGAAAAACTATACCAGTACTGTTTGCATCACTTTTAGTATAACCTATTCAAGCTAGGTAAGCATCTATTGCTAGAACAATCACTTGATTCATCATTAACAATCTAGATTACCATATCAGGTTTAGCATTTCCAACCTTATTCACTTAACCATCAGTGTTCCACTAATGTTACTACGATGCCATAGCTCGAGTCAAGTGCTCACTAACCGGGAGCGACGGCGATTCGAATCGAATTCCTATCCAGCTGGAGATTTATTCCTCACACAAACCCTGTTTTCCCCGTCAGGGTCGCATAGATCACCAATGACACTTTTCAAGAAGCCACGGGATAACAATCATGGATCGCACTACCCATGGACCGCTCGACTGCTAGGACGCACCTTGGACTCACTCTTCGCGTCCCCGTTACATCCCCTTCGACACCAGTCTGCCAACCCGAGTTTATCCCGGCTCGAAAAGTGTCACTAGTTTCGTGGTCGAAAGGTACTTTATTCGGCCAGCTAAATGTGAGGCATGCGTTCAACATGACAAGAGGGACGAGCAACGATCGGTCCTTAATTGACACAGACGGAATCACTATAGTCCAAAACCCTATAAGACTCCGTCCGGTCTTCGTTTATCCATCAACACTTGGTTACTTTTTATGATCATAATTACGGCTAACCATAACCCGGTATCCACCTATAACTCGCAGGTGACAGGAAATCACCCGACTTCTACCGGTCTAAGCATGGCTAAGCGATTTACTCGATCCTGACCTAACAGGGTGAAAGATAATTTGGTGGCCAAGGTAATAATGCAACAACAGTTTCACTCAACTCCTATAACTTAATGCAACAATATATATAACTATAGTTCATGTAGTAAGGAACAACTTTTATAAAATAGGAGACTTAAAATGCTCCGGGGCTTGCCTTTTTCGAACGAGCTAGGATGGTGGTCGACGCACTCTGGCAGCTCCTCGCCTGACTCTTCCTCCTCGGGCACCTCCTGTGCTTGGGCTCCTGCTGATCCGTCCAAGCCTGCTCCTCCTGTACTGCTACCTGCGACTCTTTCTGCGATCCTGTATGATGCAAGTGCATAAGTAATCATGCGAATAATGCATCGGATTGTGGTGGAGTGCTTTGATGACATGAGATGCAGATGAGCACATGGAATGAGCAGTTTGAATATAACTATTTCTTCTACAAGGTAGTCAACGTCATCCAAGAACATATACCCTAAAACATGCACCTTATTCTTCTATTAGTTAGCCTATCATCTACACATACAAGTGAACCTAAGCTACCAAAGCTTACCAACCTAACTCAACCACAACATCAGCAAGGCATAAAAATGCTTCAAAGATACACCAAATATATTTTATTTCTCTTAATTTCTCATAAAGAATAATCTTGTATTCTCTATTTAACTAGGGTTACACAGCAACACCTATTTCTGGTGTAGATAAAAATCTACCAAAATTACAGTAGATTACTCTTACCCTAACTAACCTACTACTAAATTTTCATGAGAATTGCCTATGTAAAACTGCCTGTACAAAATAAACAAGTTATAGCCTAAATATGAGCATGAAATTATTTTGTACTAGAAAAAGTATCAAACAACAGATTTCACATTTTTCCTATGTTACTAACAGTAAACTAACATACTACAAAAATTATCACATGTATGTTCTATACAAATTTAGCCTTCTACTAAAAATAACAAAGATTATCAATTAAAAGCATTTGAACTACACTTCAAAAATTTCTCACAGAACATGCTTCACTAATATTTTTCCTAGAAAGTGCATCACTAATAAAGATTAAAGCAACAAGAATCATATTTTTCCATTCATTATTTTATTTACTACATATTTTCTAAGATATCAGCATTTATAGCAATTAAATAAATTTGCACAGTAAAGTGTTACAAAAATAATATGAGATATTTTTAAACTGTAGATCTATTCAAGAGGAACATTTCAAACTTTGTTTCATGATTTTTGGAGCTATAAATTGTACACAAACATTTTCCAAGTATTTTCTTTTCCCAAAACAAAATAGAAATTCAAAAACGAAATTTGGAAATCGTTTAACGGGCCAGCCCACTTGAAACCACCGGCCCACGGCCGTTTTCAGCCAGAGTGCCGCGTGGGAAAAAGAGAGGCGGCCCGGCTCGGTGGTTCGGCACAAGGCCGTTTGGCCTAGAGAGCAGAGAGGGGGGGAAGCGCGGGGCGCGGCCACGGGTGCCGGCGTCCCGACGTCGCGGGGGCGAAACGGTGGTCGCCGTCGGCCAACGGCCGTCCTCCGGCTCCGAGTTACAACCCCGAGCACGCATGGCTCCCGCGCAAGGATGGCGAGCACGATCGCGCGAAGCAAGGGAAGAAAGAGGGAGCGAGGGCATCGGTGGCGGAGCTCGAGCCCGGCGGCCGACGATGGTGGCGCGCGCGGGAAAAAGAGAAATTGAGCCTCACCGTCTTCGAACAAGGGATACCGAGCCCCATTCGGAGAAGAGGAGAAAGTGGCGGAGCCGGTGGCGAGACGAATCGGGAGGTGGCGCGGCCGTTGAGCGGGAACGACGGTGTTCGTCTCGGGCGGAGCGGCGGCGGCGCGAGGAGGCGGGAGCGGCGGCTGCTGCTGCTCGCACGAAGCCGAGAAGGGCGAAGGGATGGGGAGTGAGACTGAGGGAGGAGCGGGTGCAGCTTTAGGGCGCGTGGCGCGGCCGGTGGAGCCCACGGCTCGCCACCCGTACGCCGGAGACGGCGAGCGGCAGCCACGCGGCGGCCACGGCCTGAGCGCGGCGTGCGCTGGCGCGGGCGCATGCGCGCGCGGGGAGGGGAGCGGGGGCGAGCGGGCCAGGCCGGCGTCTACTCACGGGCCGAAAGGGAAGCCGCGGCCCACTAAAACGAGAAACCATTTTTCTTTTATAAATTAAATTTTCAGATTTCTCTATTTATTTCAAATTTGAATTTGAAGATGAAAAAGAGGTTTTCAGAACTTTTGCCCAAAATAAAAGTTGTTCAAAATTTAATTCTCTACAACTTTCATATAGGGCACTTTTCAAAATTCTCAATAGATTTTGAATTTAGGATTTAAAGCTAAATTTTTAAGTAAAAATTCATTTTTCTAGAATATTTTTAAAAGCAAAAATTTGAAGGAATTTGAATTCAAGAGTTGCTCCAAAAATCATGTTTATTTATTCTAGATTATCTAAAATTGTAGCTACATAAAGTTTCACCACTCTTTAGCACTTAAATGCAGAATTTGTGTTTTGAGTAATTGTTTTTTAACTTTAAATTTAAAAGGGTCTATATTGCATGCAATGATAACCATGTATGAGATGATTATTACTAATGCTTTGGATGCTAATGCATGCTTAACACCCAGGGGTGTTACAGATACACAATGAAATCATCACCAAAGGATTTTGCAATCCTTCATCTCCTGTTCCTCGCAGGAACTTCATTGTCATTCTCCTCAAGGACTTCTTCAGGTGGTTGCTCAAATGACTCAATAGAAGACTCAATAGGTACAGTAAAATCAGGAGCTATCTCAAAGGAAAATCTAGCATTGCTACATATATCTTTTATAGTGAATATATTTTCAAAAAATATAGCATCACGAGATTCAAAAATTGTATCCACATGCATATCAGGAACTTCAGATTTTACTACTTAAAATCTATAGGCAATGCTATAGTGAGCATATCCTAGAAAGACACAATCCACAGTCTTCGGTCTAAGCTTACGCTTCTTAGAAATTGGGACATTGACTTTCGCCAAACATCCCCACGTGCGCAAGTATGAAAGTAATGGTTTCCTTTCAATCCAATTCTCATATGGAGTTGTCTCTTTATTTCTGTTTGGAATTCTATTCAGGACATGACTCGCAGTCAATAGAGCTTCCCCCACCATGCCTTAGATAGACCAACAGTGTCTAACATGGCGTTCACCAAGTCAGTCAACGTGCGGTTTTTCCTCTCGGCAATCCCGTTTGATTCGGATGAATAGGGAGTTGTCCTCTCATGAATAATACCATGTTCCGCACAGAACTCATCAAATAATATAGGAAAATATTCACCACCACGATCTGACCTTAGATGTTTAATTTTTCTTTCTAGTTGATTTTCAACTTTAGCCTTATAGATTTTAAAGTAGTCTAGCGTTTCATCTTTAGTTTTAAGCAAGTAAACATAGCAAAATCTAGTTGCATCATCAATTAAAGTCATGAAATATCTCTTTCCACCTTTTGTCAACACATCATTCATCTTGCAAAGATCAGAATGCATGAGTTCTAGAGGTGTCAAATTTCTCTCCTTCGCTGCCCTATGAGGCTTTCGAGGTTGCTTAGATTGCACACTGCTATGACACTTAGAACCTTTGGCAATAGTGAGATCTGGAATTAAATTCAGGCTAGACAAACGTGACATCAATCCAAAGTTAACATGACATAAGCGAGAATGCCAAACACTCGAATTATCATTAATCGTGCCACAAATATGATTCACTGACTTATTATAAAAATCTGCCAAAGATTGGTGGAACAAGCCTCCGCAATCATAGCCTTTACCAATAAATTGTCCATGCTTAGACATGACTACTTTATTAGACTCTAACACTACCTTAAACCCATCTCTCAATAGAAGAGAGACGCTAACAAGGTTCTTGCGAATAGTAGGGACATGCTATACGTTCTTCAGCTGCACGATCTTTCCTGAAGTAAACTTCAGATCTACCGTGCCAACACCACGAACAGAAGCGTGTGACCCATTCCCTATCAGGACAGAGGAACCTTGGAGCCCCTGATAAGAAGAAAACAAAGAGATATCAGCACACACGTGAATATTAGCACCTGTATCAACCCACCAACTTGGAGATTGAAACACTGAAAGTACAGTAGAAAATTTACCATACCCGTTATCAGCACTGCTAGCAGTCACAAGGTGAACTTTCTTTTTCTCTTTCTTGTCCGCTCGCTCCGGACAATCTTTAGCAAAATGACCAAGCTCTCCACACGCGAAGCAAGGTAGCTCTGCTTTGTCTTTCTTCTTCTTCTTGAAGGCAGTATTTTGTTTGGCATTGAAAGCAGGTTGCTTAGGCTTTTTCCTTGTTCTTGCCATGGTTTCTCTGGACAAAGTGGGCGCTAGATTTTTCCTCATTCCCCTTCTCAATGTTATCTTTAGCCTGAGCTTTTTTCCTCGACATCAAGAGATGCTATCAGGTTTTCAACTGATATTTTCTGTCTCTTGTGTTTGAGACTTGTGGCGAAATTCCTCTATAAAGAAGGCAATTTAGCAATAATGCACCCAGCCAAAAACTCATCGGGTAAGATATATTTAAGGAGTTCAAGTTCCTTAGCCAGACGCTGAATCTCATGAGCTTGCTCGACTACTAATTTGTTAGCAACCATCTTGTAGTTATTAAAGCTCTCCATGGTGTACAACTCTTTGCCTGCATCTGAAGCACCATAAGTAGCATTCAGATGATCACATAGAGCCTTTGCGTCTCTTAAGTGCATCATAGAATCAAATAGATAATCTGAAAGCACATTACGCACAGCTCCCACAAAGATATCATTAGCTTCCTGAAATTTTCTCTGATCTTCACCAGAGATGTTTCCGTTATGCATGCCATCTTTGATCCAGAAAACTTTCATGGCAGTAAGCCAATCAGTGACCTTGACAGACCACCTTTTAAAATGCATACCAGAAAATTTTTCCGGCCTCAACGCGTCAACAAAACTAGCCATAGATAATTCTGGAAACGACCTTTTATAAGGTTTTTGGATTGTTAAATAATTATGCAATTTCCAGATTAAAAGTAGGATTAAATCTAGAACATAAATCATGACAAATATATGAACTAGATTAAACATGTATGACATACTAGTATAGCAGATCAGTATATTCCACAGCATCAATATGACAAGCATTGATAGTCCAGCAGATAGATTAGATTGTACGAACGTTAAGATTAGATCAAGAGAATTATACCTTTCGGTTGTAGTAGTAGTAGATGGTGTTGAAGATGTGGCTGACGGTGGTGATAGAGCGAGATCGCTGATGTCGATGTCGTCGATGTTGAAGTCGTCGTCAAAGTCGTCGATGAGAGGCAGAGGAGTATTCTTGATGATGATCCCGCGAGCTCTAGCACGATGAAGCCGACGCGCCGATGCACCCTTTGGAAGACGAGCCGTTGTGGAAGCTTTGAGAGCAGTCGCGCGAAGAACGCTTCCCAATCCCAAAAACCTTATTCGCCTTCTCCCGGTGCAGGATCGCAAAGACGAGGGTTCCGGACTGCTCACCCAGTCGCTGGTGCACGCAAGCGATCGGACTGGAGTAGCTACAGCGGCCCTGCGCCCTTCGCCCCGCCCCGCGAGGCGAGCGAGCGCACGTGTGGGCTTCTCTTACTCCTCACACTAGACTTGAGGAAGTGGAGATGACTTACATATTTAAGTATACCTCCACTTCATCAAGCAATGTGGTACTAAAGAGTTTCCACATCCCCTCTTGCTCACATGAATAGGTTTTTAAGATTTATTAGTAATTTCACAATTAGTTATTGGGCCAATCCCATATAAATTCCAACACTCCCTACACTAGATCAAATCCGTCCAGGTACATACAAAAAAACAGAGCCCGTCCAGGTACATACAAAAAACAGAGCTACGCAGATTTCGGCAACGGCACCACGCGGTGGCACCCTACAAGCCACAAAGTGGAAACCGTACAAGCTGACCGAATAATCAAGACATCAATTTAAGCTTGCATATACGCGTATATCTTCATGCGGCATGCAAGTACGGATTTTTCTTCTCTTCCATGCATAAGGAGACAAGATGCGCGCCCGCCTAGTTGCGGCAACGCCGGCTCATATGCAAGCGTCCTCGGTTCGAAGATGCAAGTACCCTGCCGGCGGACCGAGGGCTCCGTGCACACGTTGCGTCATCAACCCGCTTAAAACAACTGCGGAGTATTTGGGTGGGCACAATGTACCATCAAAGATCGAAGACTTAATATCTCCGGCAAACTATCCAATTAGCCGAGAAGCAAGCAAGGGGAATACATGATCTGCATGACCATACAACCGACCACTTCGCCTGGATGTCCGACCATTCGGCCGCATGTCCGAGTACTCTGGTTGCATGTCCGTGTACTTGGCCATGGTGGACTACTCGGTTGTTTGATGCTCGACTACCCGGAAACAAGCTGACCGGCTGCGTCAAGACATCCGACTGCTCGAAGCCGTAAGCAAGCCCACATCTGACTACTCGGATACTACGGCTCACCGACTACTCAACGACCTGCGTCGTCAACTTAGGCTTGACTAGGTTCTTCGGGCTGGCTTCTGAGTCATCAAACAACCGAGGTCCGCCCAGATGAGAGCAAAAGAGCTGATTAAGGTTGAGCTCGCTCTATCCCAAGTCTTTTCAGGCTTGGATGAGAGTAAGAAGGCTGACAAGCTAACACTTACCTATCCCGAGTTGTTTTCACAGCGCGGATGAGAGCTAGATAGCGCTCGCCCTATCCCGGAGTTATTTGACCCGGATGAGAGCAAAAGAGCTGATCAAGCTTGAGCTCGCTCTATCCCAAGTCTTTTCAAGCTTGAATGAGAGTAAGAAGGCTGACAAGCCAACACTCGACTTATCCCGAGTTGTTTTCATAGCGCGGATGAGAGCCAGACAGCGCTCGCCCTATCCCAGAGTTATTCAACCTGGATGAGAGCAAAAAGAGCTAACCAGACTTGAGCTCACCCTATCCCAAATCTTTTCAGACTTGGATGAGAGTAAGAAGGTTGCCAAGCCAACTCTCGACCTATCCCGAGTTGTTTTCACAGCGCGGATGAGAGCCAGACAGCGTTCGCCCTATCCCAGAGTTATTCAGCCCGGATGAGAGTAAAAGAACTAACCAGGCTTGAGCTCATCCCATCCCAAGTCTTTTCAGACTTGGATGAGAGTAAGAAGGCTGCCAAGCCAACACTCGACCTATTCTAAGCTGTTTGCACAACCTGGATGAGAGGAAACCGGCAACAAAGCTGATGCTCACACCTATCCCATGATTATAAGTCAATCAGGACGCGGTCACCAGAAATCGACTCGTCCTAAGTCAATCAAGATGTGGATGATCACATAAACACGACGATCAACGCTATGCACATCAGTTACAGACAACATGTGACATGGAGACAAAGATTTGTTATTACGATTATTCACTTGGGCTCTAAGCTAATGCTCGGGGACAAGACCCTGGCGTTATGTGCTTGCGGCGTTCCTCCGCAAGCCCAACGAACCAAGGTCACGGTGGCAGCAATGCACAATTCCTGCAAGAGCCTAACTCCAGATGTACTACAAGCTAAGTTCGCGACTTCCAGTTGGTGCTGAATCGGGCGCGACCGGTTCGACTGGATCACAGGGTACATGTCCGGCTTGACAAGCCAGACGCCAGAGAAGGCCTATGATCTGTCTACACGGCGGCAGCTTCGCCCGAGGCCCAATCAACACAGACTTTGCATGTATACAAGGCCACCTATGCGCTGGCTGGAAGTATTCTACCACGCCGCGATTCCCGATCAAATAGACCTGTATGTGGTTACGTGAGTTTCCATCAGCTAAAATGCAGAGTCTGAACGATCTGTACAAGCCAATCGAGGATATCCATGATATTTGGGCACGTAGGCATCTACGGCGCCCCGTCGTCTCCTGTACTCAGTGTTGTCTGCTTAGGCAAAAGCTTTTGACAATGTCAGATGGGAATACCTGTTAGAGATAATAGAGAGGCTAGGGTTCGGCCAACGCTGGCGAGACATCATGTCACTGATCTGGTCAACGACATCCTATTGAATGGCGAACCTAGCCGACCGATAAAACACCGCAAAGGGCTGAAGCAGGGGGATCCACTTTCACCGATGTTGTTCATCCTGGCAATGGACCCAATTCAGAGGGTACTTGATAGAGCAACTCAAGAGGGGCTGTTGCAACCGATTGGGGAAACACTAGTCAGATTTCGGACGAGCCTTTATGCAGATGATGTTGTCGTGTTTGTGAAGCCCAATCCTTAGGACATCTTAAACCTACAGAATCTGCTACAGTCCTTTGGAGAGGCGACTGGACTCTTCACCAATATGCAGAAATCAGCATTCTATCCAATATGGTGCGATGACAACACCATGCAGTCTGTTCAGACGGCCTTTGCTGGATAGATAGGGCAATTCCCATGCAGATATTTAGGACTGCCATTATGCCTCCATCGGACAAGGAGGGTGGATGAGCGGATTCTTATTGACAAAATTGCAGCCAAATTACCGGGATGGAAGGGAAGGCTGCTCAACAAAGCTGGAAGGTTGACCTTGGTCAGTTCAGTATTATCTGCAATACCCACCTATTATATCTCTGTACTCCCGTTGTCCAAATGGGCGATCAAGCAAATTGATCAAATACGAAGAAATTTCCTATGGAGATGAGATGATAGTGCAAGAGGCGGCAATTGTCAGGAAAATTGGAGGAGGGTATGCTGACCGAAAAAATTGGGCGGGCTTGGAATACATGATCTAAAGAATTTTGGCCGAGCACTGCGGCTGCGATGGATGTGGTACAGGTGGACCAATGATAGCAAACCATGGATAGAGCTACATATTGAATCGATCAAAATCAAACAGGACTTGTTCCGAGCATGCACACATGTCATAGTTGGCAATGGACTGAAAACCAGCTTTTGGCATGATCGTTGGTTGAATGGATCAACACCTAAAGACATCGCACCCCTATGCTACCCTCTAGCGTGGCGCAAGAATAAAAAAGTCCAAGCTGCTATGAACCGGAAAAGTTGGATGCGCGGGCTTTGACGGATGACAAATGATGCACAGATTAGACAATTTGTTGAGTTGTGGCATCAACTAAGAGGAATTCAGCTCAACTCACAGCCGGATCAAATACAATCGCGCTTTTCAGTAGATGGTCAATACTCATCGAGATCAGCATATAGGATGCAGTTCAAGGGGTCCATACAGGACTACTCATGGGACAAAGTTTGGAAAATAAAGGTCGAAAATAAATACAAGTTCTCCCTCTGGTTACTACTGCAAAGGAAGCTCCTAACAACGGATCGGACAATTAAGTGGGGAGGACAAGCGAATCCGGTCTGCCAATTGTGCAGGACAAGAAATGAATCGATGACACACGCGGTGGTGAATTGCTATTACTCCAAGAGAGTATGGCAACTAATAGAGCAGCAAACAGGTCAGCAAAAACTCATCCACAACAACCCGTCAGCAACTTGAAATCATGGTGGTCTGATCTCGTGGGTACGGTATCACTCGATCCGGAATACAGAAATCAGATTATCACCTACACGACATGGAACATTTGGAAAGAACGGTGTCGCCGAGTTTACGATAATAAGGATGACGGAAACACAGCTGACGGCCTTGATACGGCAGGAAGTGGCGGCGTTCAGGCAAGCCACGGAGACGCTGGACATCTAGCAGCTAGGAAGACGTTTATAGTTCTGTACAGCTCCTTTTTATTTCCTTTTCATTTTTTCTTGTCTTGGTTGTTCTTCCAAACGCTTTGACGTATATAAATGTTTCTTTCCAACTCTATAATGAAAAGGCAGAGCACTTGCTGTTCCCCCTCAAAAAAGAAGAGAAGCTGCTCGTTCTCGCCCGGGTCCGCGGCCCGCGCCTGGTACCAGTCACCGTAGAACGCGATCGTCCTCGGCCGCAGGAACCCGCCGTTGGCGTTCTTGTTCAGGTCGTAGGGGTTGTCGCCGTAGAACACGTCGCTGGACATGGCGATGTCGGCGCCCACCGGGATGCGCAGCAGCGGGTTGCGGAACCAGATGATGTCCATGTCCGTGAAGACGAAGTTGAAGCCGAGCTCCAGGATGCGGGCCTGGAACCTGTTGCGGCGCCACATCATGTCCAGGTAGTCCTTGGCCATGTACGGCTGCTCCGACGAGAAGTCGGTGTCGTTGCTGACGCGGTACGCCTCGGCGTCGACGGCAACGATGAGCAGGTGCTTGAGCAGGGCCTCCGTCTTCACGCCCGTGCGGAAGCTCTCCAGGAAGAGGTCCATGAGGGAACTGGGAGCCGCGAACGCCTCGTTCGTGAAGGTCACTATGATGGTCTTGTCCTCCATGGATGCTGTCCCCAGAAGCTCCAATAGCCGCTGGTCATCGGCCTACATATACACCCGGATTCATGATACAATAATAAGCCTAGAAAAAAGACAAAGGGTAAAATAAAGGTTTTAAATTTTCGGCTAAAGGTATTTAGCGGATGACCTCTAAATCAGCTATAACGGAGACTAAATAGGGCTATAACTGGCTATAGCCGCTAAGTTGTACATAAACACAAATAGCTAGATCAGCCTCAAACAGCTATAGCCGCCTATAGCAACAGTTATAGCGGGAGATTTAAAATCTTAAAAATAATACACAAAAGGAATAAGATCACGTACGTACCCTGTCAAAGCTTCGGTCCAGCATGAGTTGCACTGCAGCCATTGAACATTATGGACAGTTCTTGACCTGCCGGCACGCCACCACACTGGCACGAAGATGGCGGCATCAGGTGCATGATACAAACAATGGCGATCACCTCTCCGACAAGGAAACCGAGGAAATGCTTCTTGTCCATCCTGAAAAAATATAGCTCGGAACGGCGGCCTTGTGGAATGGACCTGCCGATCGTTTCCTGCAGGATTTCAGTGTTCTTCGAGGATCCGTGCGTGCACACGAAACACACGTATGTATGTGCCTCTTCTTCAAAAACAGCCCAACTACAATCGATCTACTGTAAAGTCTATCTATCTATCTATTTTATAAAGGAGTGAAGGAATTGAAAAATATCTGTCACTGAAAAAACTTGCAACCCACTTTGTATCTCTTAGATTTTGTATCTAAGAGCGTCTCCAAATTAAAGTCTTTCTAAAATCTACTCTCCGAATCATCATTTGTAGAGTCATTTGAGTAAAAATCGTTTTCTATATCTTTATACTCTCCAACATCTTTTATATATATTGTGCGCAGTCTAAAGAGTCATCCCCGCTCTTCATCTTTAGCTAGCGAGAAATCTGGAATAGAGGATATCTATATATGAATATCCAATTGAAGAGGCTATTGGAGGGTGTTTTTTCACCAAAATTTCTATTCTTGTAAAACATGAAAATTCACACGGGTAATATCCTCAAGCCAACTGGTAGCTAGATGTTCTCGGGGATGACTGACGAAAACGGTGCTTTCAACTCGATAGAAACGAGGCAAGAGTCCAAACCAAAATCACAGAAACCTACTGGTGGTTTGATGACTTGAAAAAGTTCCTGGGTTGATTAAGAGCCTATAAGAACAAGCGGTTCGCAAAACGGACCGATGGAGCGTGAAAAGAGCCAAAAACCAAAACTGCACAGGCGAAGGCGGCCTAGCCAGGATCAGAGGCCGGCCTAGCAAGGATAACCACCCGTGCACAGACCAAAAGCCGGCCTAGCCGGGATGCAAGCTTGGCCGGTGTGGAATGGCGACCTGGCCGGGTTCGACTATCCAGAACCCGAAAACTTTGCTCCAAAAGGCAAAATCACCTCAAATCAACTCTGATTGAGATGAAATTTTCCAGGGAGGTTGAGAAACATGTCAGGAAGATATCGCCAAATTTTGAAGTCTAAAAGATCAAACAAACTCCAAGGAAAAAAACTCAAAACCGGATCGCCGTTTTTCAAATTTTCTCAAAATCCCCCAACTTGGAGCTCGTGATGAATCTGGTCAAACAGACTTCCGGATATGTTCATCACATGTCATAACTCGTATCTCACCCCAAAAACGGTCACAAGTTCTCTGGAAAACAAAATCACCCGAAAGCCAAAAGAGAAGAGACCTGGAAAGGAAGAGGGAGAAAACCAAAACGATTCAAGAACTCATCTCAGAAACACAGATGTACCATGAATGATTGCTTTATTTCATATACATGCCAAAGTTATGGTCTTATAGAGGAATGATTCTCTCACCGAGGATCTCAACAACTGTAAGACTACAACTAGAGGAACTGAAAACCTAAGCCTGGAAATGATAACTAAAGAGATGGCTGATTGAGGCAGCCTCAACCTTATTTATAGAGCTATTATACATTCCTAACAACTTGCACTTGAGCTGCAGATTGAAGCTTTTGCCACTTTGGAAAATTCTCAGCTAACTGTTTGTTGATAAAACCGTTGGAGCTTCCTGAGTTAACTAACATGAATACCTCCTTGCTAGCTAGATGATCTCTGAGTCTGATGGTTTTAGCTCCTTCGGTGCCATTCAAAGCTTGGGCTGAAAGATCCATAAGCTTATCATCAGAGTCAGAATCTTCTGCAGTTGATGTACATAGTATTTCTTCATCATCACTGCAACATTTTCACACTTCTTCCATAGCATTCAGAGAAATAGTCGGTGGACATTTGTGTTGTGGACGCCACTTCTCTCCACACTTGAAACACAATCCCTTGGCACTCCTATAATTCTTCAGGGTTGACAGTCTATCA
The DNA here is from genome assembly GCA_038087645.1 of Saccharum hybrid cultivar R570. Lineage (NCBI taxonomy): Eukaryota > Viridiplantae > Streptophyta > Magnoliopsida > Poales > Poaceae > Saccharum > Saccharum hybrid cultivar. The sequence goes on along the minus strand of JAQSUU010000627.1, from coordinate 191,090 downwards.
TCCCCACTCTTTGGCTTGCCAATATCAACACTCTTCTTGTTATCCACTGCTTTGGTAGGAGTGAAACGCCTATTTTTCACTGTGCTGGACGCGAAGAAACGGAGGCGAAAAATAGTCACTAGGGTGACCGGACGCTGGACCGAACACTGGATCGGACGTAGCTGGCGCATCCGGTCAGTTCTTCCCGCGTGCAGAGGCAGGGCGCGCACCGGCGCGTCCGGTCGGTCATGGGACCGGCGCATCCGGTCAAGCCCCAGAGAAGTTGCGAAGGACGCGAGGTCGATCGGACGCGGTGGCGCGTCCGGTCACGCTCGACCGGACACGTCAGGTCGTGAGTGGTAGCTTACTAGAATCGATAGGACGCTGACACTGTGGCGTCCGGTCAGTTTGAGCGACGTGTCTGGTCACGCCCCTTAACGCGCAAGCCTCTAGCGACCGGACGCTAGGGCGCATCCAATCAGTTTTGATCGGCGCGTCCGGTCACTCTAGTGCGTGAACGAGTATTTTTTAAGTGACCGTTACGATCGAATGAACGAGATTCAAAACGGGACATGAGACGAGCATCGAGCGGAGGTGCGCAGCGTGACCGGACCTGTGTCCGCGTCCGGTCAGTTCGACAGGCGCGTCCGGTCAGCACGTTTGCAGCAGCGCTTTGTTCCTAACGGCTCTATTCTTTGAAAGTGCTTATAAATATGTGTTTGGCCAGTTTGGGGAGGACTCTCTCGGATATTTTGACTCTCTAACATCCTCTTGAGTTGAGCACATCCCTTCCCACTCATCTCCCTTGCTTGATTGCCTAATCAAAGTGAGATTGAGTGATCTTAATTGCATTTGCTTGTGAGTTTACATCTAGTTGACACTTGGGTGAGCATTGGCTGCGGGATTCTTGTTACTCTTGGTGGTTGCCGCCACCTAGATGGCTTGGAGGCAGCGGAGGAGTTGTGGCAAGAGTGGTGCTTGTTCTTGGCCACCTCCCGGTGATTTGTGAGGGGTGTTATACCTTCCCCGGCGGAGCGCCAAAGACAACTCTAGTAAATTGCTCGTGTCATTGAGTTACCTCACTTGCGGTAGGTTCTTGCTGTGCTCTTGGGGATCTTGACTTTGGATTGCCATTTAGCCGCCGAACCACGAAGTGGTGGTCGACACAACGGGGACATAGCGTGCCGGCAAGCACGTGAACCCCGAGAGAAAAATTGTGTGTCACCTTTGTGATTGCTTTCTTAGATTTCTCCTGGTGATTGGTTCATTCCTCGACGTGGGGTATAAAGATCACTTACCTCTCTTTTACATTCCACAAACTAGTTGTAACACGCTCTTTAGTGTAATTAGTTTTTGAGAGGTTGTATTATCTTTGCTAGTGTAGCTTGTCACCCAGTTGAGCTCTTTAGTGTAGCTAGCTTGTGAGAGCTCGTAGTGAATTAGCCTTTGTTTGATATAGTGATCATAGTTACTAGAATTGTTGGATAGGTGGCTTGCAACCCTTGTAAAGCTAGAGCAAATTCGTATTTCGTCATTTGTTATACTAACCTTTTGCTCTAGTGAGTTTGTAGAATTTTTAATAGGCTATTCACTCCCTCTCTAGCCATATTAGGACCTTGCACGCACAGCGAATCCAAATCCTACTATCAGTAGCATATCGATCGAAGAAGGTTTCACAGTGTGTTTGATCCACAACCGAGGGTTGGAACCATCAAAGGTAGGGAACTCTATATTGGGTATTGGAGGATGAACATGGGTGTAAACCAGCCTATCACGAGGTATAGAATCATTCGAATTGTAAGCAATTGGAGGAGTTTTTGGAGGATTCATTGCACCTGTGACCGAGGTTGGGTTTGGGGCGATGGTGTACTCCGCCCTGAAGCCAGCACCCCGGTGAGTAGATCCCTCGCCATAGTCTAACGACCCACATGTCATAACTCATATCTCAACCCCATAAACGGTCACAAGTTCTCCAGAAAACAAAATCACTCGAAAACCAAAAGAGAAGAGACCAGGAAAGCGAGAGGGAGAAAACCAAAACGATTCAAGAACTCATCTCAGAGATACAGATCTACCATGAATGATTGCTTTATTTCTTATATACGCCAAAGTTCTGGTCTTACATACGAATGATTAAATTTAGCAGAGGAATGATTCTCTCACTGAAGATCTCAACAGCTGGAAGACGTACTACAACTAGAGGAAGGGAAAACCTAAGCCTGATAATGATAACTAAAGAGATGGCTGATTGGGGGCAGCCTCAGCCTTATTTATAGAGCTATTACACATTTTCAACAATGCCCTTAAATATTTTACTAAAGCACTTAATCCCAGGGGCATAATGGTCCAACTTGAGGTGGAAGCATTTTACCGCCACGTGCTCTTCAGTGAATCAGTTATACCTCCAGTCAGAACTTCGTGATGATGCCATATTCTACCTCCAGTCAGAACTCCAACTAGGTATTGAAGCCCAAACCTGAAAACCGTACAACCGATAGTTTGGCGTCCACTGGGATGCGCAGCAGCAGATTGCGGAACCAGATGATGTCCACGTCCTGCATGCGTGCATGTACACGTAGCTAGTGTTTAAGCCGAGCTCCAGCATGCGCAGCAGCAGGTATGTAGTAGCTCACTGCTCACCGTGAAGACGAAGTTTGGGAGCCGAGCTCTAGGATGCGAGCCTCGCCACATCATGTCCAGGTAGTCCTTGGCCATGTATGGCTGCGCCGACGAGAAGTCGGTGCCGTTGGTGACAGCAAGGGAGTAGCAGAGCGGGTGCACCTGCTGGCACCTCACGTACGCCTTGGCGTCGACGGCAACGATGAGCAGGTGCTTGAGGCATATAAGCATACAAAAAAGAGGAAGGGTAAAAATAATACACAAAAGGAATAAAGATGAGTTGCACTGACATTGAACATGGACAGTTCTTGACCTTCCGGCATACCGCCACACTGGCACGGAGATGGCGGTAGCAGGTGCAGGATACAAATTAACAATGGCGATCACGTCTCCGACAAGGAAACCGAGGAAATGCTTCATGTGCATGCATCCTGAAAAATAGCACGGAACGGCGGCCTTGTGGAATGAACCTACCGATCGGTTCCTGCAGGATTTCAGTGTTCTTCGAGGATCCGTGTGGGCACACGAAACGCACATATGTATGTGCCTGTTCTTCTGAAACAGTCGAACTGTAATAATGAAAACCAAGACTTGTGTGCCAGAAGCATTCCCTACTGCTTCCGATAGACAATCTTGGTGATTTGGAGAGGCCCACACGCATGGACGGAGCCAGCGGGTGGCACGGGTATGGTGCGGCATACCCTAGGCTGATCAGATAGAAAAAATTATAAATTATGAGGCAAATTTTGCTGCTGTATATCGAATTGCTAAATATGTCTTTGCCAAATTGGATATGAGAATTTTGGTGCGGCATACCCTATGCCAAAATCCTAGCTCCGTCACTGCCCACACGCCAAGCACTCCACAGTGTAGTGATAGTCGATCCCTGCTCGATCGGCATGTGTGAGCTCTACGGACGTACGCAGCTCACCAAGGTTTTGATTGGGCATCTTATAGCCAGTAGTCAACCTACGTATAAGAAGCAAAGTACGTACATGGACTATATTCAAGTCTCATAAATTAATACGTACTGCTCACACGAAATTCAAAGTGAGATTCTTCATTTTTCCTTCCTAGTTGTTGCAACGAAGAAAACCACCACTACCAGAGAACGAATTTTTGTAGACGAAGTGAATAAAATTCAAAACTCATATTCACTACTAGAAAACCCGCATGTAGCAGACACTTTCATTTCACTGCCAACAACCTCTACATGTCCATCTCTCCATGTCTACAAATCAAGAGGCTGAAAATATAAGCCGCCTCTAGAAATCATTTTCCAGAAACCATAATTGGGCTCAATTTATTTTTAATTCAGAGAAACCCCCACTAGGGAGGTCCAAACGTCGCTCTTTGCAAGCCATACAGTTTTTTGCACGGGCGGCCAACATGATTCAACCATGTGACATTTGGCCTCATGCTTAGCTCGCCCTAACTGCTCTACCCCAAATTCACTTGTGACTAAGGATGACTAATGGGCTTAAAGTTTCTGTTTGTGTGGGTTGTTAGTGGGTTAGGCCAAAAAATACGCTATGGGATGGGCCATTGAAGATGTGGCATGTGAATGGGCTTGGCCGGATCTTATTGGAAATCTAAGATCTGCACAAAATTTGGGCTGCAAAAACATAAACGTTAAATGGGCTAGGTTGAAAATACCGGCTCAAAAATTGAGTGCGGCCCACTATAATCCTACTTAGTACATGGCTTTAAAAGGCCATTTTTTTTATGACGTTTTCATGATCTGTCAACTCATCGCCACATCAACATTTATGAAATTTCTAATCCTACGTGGCATGGTGCAATAGCCCATGATGAGAAACGAATGTCATAAACCTTTGTAATTTTTTTTAAAATGACGTCATAGATTTATGAAATAAAATACACTGACATCACGAACATGATTTGCGACACATGGTTTGTCATATAAGTATTTTCGTTAACTAGATGTCACAAATCTTGAACTGTAAAATCTAGATACTATGGTAGGAATGAAATTTCAAAGAAATGCCACATCTCTTGTAATGATCAAATGCCCTATTTTCCATTGGGTTTTAAAAGGATATTCGAGATACATTATATGCCATATCTTCTATTCTCTCTCAACGTGGGTTTTTTGAGAAGGTATCAAGGACATGGATATTATCCTAATTAATTATGATCCACATGCCACATACTTATTGCCCTCTGAGCTTGTTTGTGGGTTTTTTCTTCCAAGGTTTTCCCATATAAGTTTACAATGCTAAAGTACTCTATATTTGCTATATAATTTTCTCCATGTTTTACCCATTGAGTTTTTAAGGAGTTTTTACAGTTATCCTCCATATATTTTTGATCATATTGTTTTGGAGAAATCATTCAATATACATTGATCTCAATGTTGGATTCCATCAGGGAGAATTTCACCATGTGATCTCATTCATAGACACAGGCTGAATGGACATGTCGCTGTGTGGACATGCCCATTCGTGACACCACCCTTTCCCATTGTATATCTATATACAAAACGCAGAGCAACTCCAAAAGACTCTCTATATCTTTCGTAATTGCTAGGAATAGAGACCTTGGTTGGTGGAAAAAAAATCCTGCAACAATTCCTTTAATTTGTTATCTAAATATAACCATCTTTTATTTCAGATTTCTCGCTAGCTGAAGATAGAAAACGAGAATGACCCATAGTACACAAGATAAAAATTGTTGGAGAGTAGAAAAATATAGAAAGCGATTTTTATATAAATAACTCTCTTAATGATGATTTAGAGAGTGAGCTTTAGAAAGATCCTTCAAGATACTCTGAGATCGATGGACAATAATTACATTCTCATTTGCCAAAGATCCTTCAAGATGCTGTGAGATCGATGGGACAATAATTACGTTCTCATTTGCCTCTTGAGTTCCTTTATTATTATACATCAAGCAATCTCAACTCTAAACATATCCAAAGCCCTGGCGTAGAACGGTAGAAGGGTAGTTCATCCCGAAGGCCTGGGCTTCCCAAGCATTGGGCTACCACATCGGAAAATGAAGTCGTCACTCGTCACCGGACCCTGCGCACCGCGCGGCCCCTCGCTCATTGGGCCTGTTCAAGCGGCTTACGGGCACCGCCCTGCCCGCCAGGCCGGGTCTGGGCCGCCTGGCCTCGTCGTACGCGTTTGGCCTACCCGCGCGTCTGCGCCAATGGCCGCTGTCGGCTGCACGTACGGCCAAGTCAAACGCGTGTTTCAATATGTTACAACGCTTTGCAAGTGTTTAGGACATGGCATCACTGCACTAGTAGAAACCACGCACGCATTTAAATTAGCACCTGCGTCACAAATCCCTTCTGGCTCGTGGTGATTTCGTACACTACGTACGTTCGGGCTCACTAACTCTCGTGACATTCCGTCATTACTTCCTGCGTCGTACCTCTGTCGTCGCGGCCACACATAACACAACCACGACATACTGCGTACTGCGGGGTGGCGCGACACATACGCTGCTGCTCAAGTAGAGATGGCAGCGGATCGGGTTTGGGTCGGATACCCGCGGGTTTCGGGTTCTGCGGTTTCGGGTTTGAAGATGGTTTCTCACCCACGGTTTTCGGTTTCGGTTTCGGGTTTGGTATCGGGTTCGGTTTCGGGTTCGGTTTTTCACCCGTGGATATCCAATGGATATCCGAAATAAATCATTTGGAATTAAAACTCATGTTTTATAATATGCTAATAATAACTTGTTTACTTAGATTATTAAATCTATTCAAAATTGACTCATGAAAATATTTATTATTTATTGCCTCTTATTTATACATGTGAATATGTGTATATTTATCTGCGGGTTTCGGGTATCCGCGGGTTTGGTTTTGGTGATGGATTTCCACCCGAATCGGTTTTCGGTTCGGGTTTCGATTTCGGGTTTCGGTTTCGGGTGCACGGAGACTCCACCCGATCCGAACCCGACCCGTTGCCATCCTCATGCTCAAGTACGAATGTGTATGTGTTATTAGAAAATTTTCTCAATATACTATTGGCTAAAACTTATTCATGATCTGTCATTAAAAAAACTCATATCTGACCAGTGACCAATACCACTTTTTATAAAGTTTAATATATATCTTCCATGTCAATGTTGACTATATTCTCATAGTTTTGGTTAACTGACATGATAAAAGACCTATTTACCCTTCTTTCAACTGAACACAAATCTAGCTACTCTCTTTTGCGCGACCACCTAAGCAAAAGGGTTTAGATTATTGCAGAGTCTAGAACTTTGGAAGCATCATTTGCTTGAGACCTAGGTAAATCTTGCACTTGCATACAAACAGATCGTCACAGAGAAACCGCAGACATGCTGCTTAGGAACACAAGAACATGGGCATAATAATTGTTTCGGACCAATATTTTACATTCACCACTATAGGGACAATAAATATTTGATCTAACTCTATATACATCCTCTAATTAAAGATCTATCCATAGAGATCAATTCATAATCATGCCATATATACTTACATTTCTGAACAAACATTCCTACATAGTCACAAGGAAAAGAAAAGTATCAAAGCTACATACAAGCCCTGCAAGGCTGCAAAGCTCTTGAAGGAGAACAAAGCATGCTTGGTAGATCAAATAATCTTAGTATTCCTCCACCCTCATATTTACTTTTGTCTAAGCTGCTAAGGGCCAGACATAGCTGCCTTGCTGCCTATGCCTTGCCACTGCTTGAGCACGTGGCCTTGAAGGTCAGCCATCTATGAGGATGGCGGCTCCGAGCAATCGTCCTCCCTCACCCTGAACTTTTTTCTATTCATCCCCTTCCTCTCTCCTTGTTCATGTGACAAAAATCATTGTGGTATTCAACCGGATCCACCAGTTCAATGCATCTAGAGCCCAATTGGTGACAAATAGCTATTAGGAACTCTTTTGTGTGTAGCCTTTTCTCTAGTGTTTGTAAGTTTGTAGATTTTTTTAAATTAGGCTATTCACCCCCTCTAGCCATCCAAAGATACTTTCAAAGTTGTTAGGCAACCATCTCCTAAAACTAAGCCGACAATTTCTAGCTCTGTAATGCAAAGGTGATCAACTTTTCGTCACTAAGCTCGAAAAAATAGGATATTTAATTTGCAAGGGAGTGTTTCCCCACCAAGGAGTATCAAGATAGAACATTGTACCCTTCCACTGTGAACCATAGTCTTTCTTACTCTAAGGTATACATATTTTACCTTTCGTAAATCTGACCACACAGGTGAGTCACTTCGCCTATCTTTAAGCTAACCAATACAAAGATATTTCAGGTATTTTACTTTGATTAGATCTTGCTATGGACCTTGATAATGTTCCAATTTCCACCACCATTTATAGAGAAGACTAATATACATTTTATTAATATTTTTAATCTCCAAACCGCCCTTCTTTTTGCTCTTGCAAATCTTGACCCACTTGATCAAATGATATTTTTCTTCCTACTTCCTCCTTGCCAGAAAAAGGTACATCTTTGAAATGTGAAACTATCTAATCCAAAATAAGAAAGTCCTAACCCTAATAATTTTGCATAGATCCAAAATATATGCAAGTGTTCTGGGTTAATCATAGATACATATGAGAACTGCTTCTCAAGCAGCCATTCCAAACTCTGTAGAATTGAAATCAAACTTTCCCCCCGGTGAGGCTTTTCAGTGAACCTTTGGCGCCCAGATCTGCCACCATCCCATGTTTGGGCAAGTTTCGTCACCATCACAAGGTTCGTCTTGTCCTCCTCTACACCGTCTAGTCTTCCTTTTCATGAATCCATAGCCAAATCACTGAAGCACCATCTTCTTCCTCAAATCCCACTTGCGTCATGTGCCCAAATTTCACGCCCCTGACCCGCACATGACCGTATTCGCTTAGATCGACTTTGATACTATTTCTAACACCCCATAGTCCAAATGGCTCAGATCCACACTGCCACCAAACAACTTACGCTTTCGACCTGACTTCACGTAAAAGGGTTTACCGAGGATGGTGGTATGGACTCTAGCTAGAAGCCTTAAATATTTGTCTAATGCACCTTCAGCAACCAAGGTGCAACTAAACCCCCACAATCTCACATCAACATACACATGGACCACTATGGGAAAATCTAAACCAAGCCAGATGTCAGATGACGTCGCTTGTAGCCCCACTCTCATGCATCTAATCCTACCAACCCTTGTTAACACTAGTATCACTGCCCATGGTGAAAGGCCAGTCATGGTTTCCTAATAAGGAATATGGACATTTTTTTAGTTTAGCCCTTCATCTCCCATCTATTCATTTAATTATTCCTTGAGTGTTGGAAATCTTACCAATAACCCCCCTGTAAAGGTATATATATTCATATAAGTCCTAATCGAGCACTTTTGCATAGCCAACACTACACTTTTCTCTAGCTATTTCAAGGCTTTTTTTGTTGTGACTTGTAATTCTTACTTGCTACCCCTTGCTAACTACAATTAGTTATGTATAAGTCCTTGGTGAAAGGATCTAATAGGCCTAGAGGGGGGTGAATATGCGGATCTAAAAACCTAAAACTCAAAAAAACTCAATGCGGAAGTTAAATACCTACCGGTACTACCGGTTGGTTTGGACCGGTACTATCGGTGAGGAATCACCGGTACTACCGACGCAAACCACCGGTACTACCGGTACCCTACTGAAACTACGAAATCAGAGATTTGTGAGTTGTGATTTCAGATCTGAGTTTTACCCCACTACCGAAGATGATGTTGATGAAATTAATGAACTCCCTTTTGCTTGTTCCTTCACCAAATCGTAGATCGAGCACCCACAACCTATGAGAGAGATAGGGATAGAGGAAGAACACAAAGAACAAGTAATATCTCAAGTAATCACAAGCAACAACAACAAGCACGCGGGACACACGATTTATCCCGAGGTTCGACAACCCCACAAAGGAGTTCCTACGTCCTCGTTGTTGAGGTGACCACTAAGGTCGGAGTCTTTTCCACCTCCTTGCCTCCCTCAAGCAACCACAAAGGTTAGCCCGAGATTTTCACTAAGAATACAAGGGTGATACAAACACTTCGAGGTGCCCTCACAAGTAGAACAACACGGGCAACCATGAAGAACGCCTAGCCGGCTAGGGTTCCAAGAACCCAAGAGTAACAAACACAAAACAAGCCAACTAGGAGGGGAACCAAGTGCTCAAGATGCAAATCAAAGCTTTCCACTCTTAAATCTCTTCTCTCTCCTCAAATCTTGCAAGGGATTAGATTTGGGAGCAAAGAGGAAGAGAGAGAGAGGGTGAGTCAATGCTTGGAAGCTGTTTGTCTGAGGGTAGGTGGGAGTAAATGGCATGAGTAACCGTTAGGAATGAAGGGGAGAGCTATTTATACTCTTATCTTCAAAGCGGTACCGGTACTACCGGTGAGTACCCACCGGTACTACCGGTCCCAAGGGTTCCAACCATTATAGTCAACCTACTAGAGATTTTGCGAGAAAATAGCCTACTAATACTACCGGTCTTTCACCGGTACCACCGGCAAACGACCGGTACTACCGGTAGTACAATTTACAGCGAAAATAAGTTTTACGGGAAAAAAGACTTACTGATACTACCGGACTTTCACTGGCACCACCGGTCAAGATCAGTACTACTGGTCAACCACCGGTACTACCGCTAGAACAAAAACTCGCAGAACTAAAGCACTGCCACCGGCGGGATTTATGCCTACCGGTACTACCGGTTGTTCACCGGTACTACCGGTTCTCCTAGGCATAAAACACTTCTCTAAGTATTCGTGAGTGCAAAGGTGTCTCTCAAACGCTTAAACAAACACATATTGAGCACAAATTCTCCATCTAGATAGCCTAATTTGTATCCCTCTTGATAGTGCGGCGTTTCCTATAACTCAACCCAAAATATAAAATCTAATCGATCCACTTGAGACGGAACGCTTTCCAATCAATGGAATTGAGGGTGCTAACATCACCGAATGTGACCATTCAAATTCTTTCATCGAACTAACACCTGCGTATTCATTTAGATAGGCATGTTAATCCCTAATTTGATTATCATTAATTATCCAAAACCCACACCGGGGGCGAATGCACTTACACTTGGTTAGTTGATTTCAATCTTTTCATTTGAAACTCCATGCAAATATAATCAAATTCAACTATTTTTGTTTCAACTCTTCCATATTAATCTATAGCCTTGTCTAAATATGTCATTGATATACATTTCATCCACGTGATCATATTTCATAGGAAATAGTCAAAATGCCCTTTAATCGAATAAACTTTTGAATATCCATATCTTTTTTTTATTCGAACTCCATTTTCAGTGATTCTTGGGCTCACATGATCATAGCCGCAGGTAGTTCATTAAGTAGGCTCTGATTAGTTTTAATATAGTCTAGTGTACTTTTTTATTTATGTGTGTGTGTTTTGCTTGTATGTACGCTCTGATTAGTTTTGCGCGCCAGATGTTTGTCGCTAATGGATGGGAAGTCATATGTGAACCTTGAAAACCGAGAGTTTGAGTTGCCGAGCATTTTTTAGTGGAAGGCAACCATTTTTGGATTTTCAAAGGCTGGCACGATGTCCACTATTGGTATTTTTTAGACACACATAGATAAATCTATAAGCGCATGGATACCGTTGTAGCTTTCATCCGGGAATATTCTAAGGTATCGTATTTATCTACAGAGAAACAATGGTTAAAGAAGTTGATAGTTCACCATCATGTATCTACTAGCTAGTATACTAACTAAACTAAAGTGGGGGTAAGTATTGTTTATGATAAGAGTTATGAATAATGACACACACATAAGAGAATTCCATAAATGAGCAGTCTAGCTAAAGTGAGAGGACAGCGGGTGAGTTCAAGGTTCCTAAATACTTCTCTATTACTTTGGTTCTATAGGGTATAACTAAATCTTGGGTAAATATAGCGATCATACACAATAACATTTTAGAGTAACAGTACCTTTTCAACTCTCGAGGTGGGTGAGAAAGTGTTGTTGGGGGAAGGCTGTCTAAAGCTCTACGAACACCAATCCTAACGTGGTGGATTACAACGGCCTGACAGAGCTGTCACCCCGGGGGCTACCACAACTAACCGTAGGATTGAGCGCAATCTTAGGTAACCTATAGTCTAGAAACCATGTCTATACTACGGATTACTACTCTAGTCACATATGATAACTAAAGCACTCGATGCGAGCAAAGGTCCCATGCTAAGATATGATAACTATATTAACCATACACATGAAAGACATAAAAGTAAATAGAGAAGATAACTATATTAAAGCATAAGTCTTTCAAAGGTAAGATACAAAGATATACCTGACCTCCGAAGATTTCTCTAGAACCTGAGCATGTCTCGACTCTCCCTAACGACTCTCAACTAGAGCTATTCTACTTCTACATCTTGAAAGCTTTGTGGAGATGTCTCTTTTGTGGTGTATCTTGATTTGAATAATAGATGGCTCTCTATGGGATAATAGCCTCCTGGAGGGGGTAGAAGGCTCCTTATATAGGGGAGTTGGAGTACGGGGCAAGGCATTGCCACGTCATCGATCCGCGTCAACTCCCTTGATCACCGTTGGATAAACCGACTTAAAACCGCCTTAAAATTAACGGCGTAGATCTTAGAAACGCATACGAGGCGGCGGAGAGCAAACGGGCTTCGGAGTGGGCTGGCCGGCCTGCCACTTTGGCAAGTGGGCCTCTCCTTTGTGTGGTGGGTCCTGGACTCCGTCTTGAGTTGCCTTTTGCAGTTTTCGCGAGTTGAATCACTTGTTATCGTCGGTTTGCTTGTTTGGAGTGTATAATAGTGGTCCCAGGGCTGTTTTTGGAATAAATTCTCCTGTATACAAATATTCACCAAAACTTATGGCATCCATTAGTTTAAAACCCTGTACCTATGTTTGGTGATAGAATTAAGTATATATGTAGGATATGTTGACGGTTTATAATTGACATTAACAACCGTCAACATCCTCCTCTGACAATTGGTCAATGCTAATCAGCCATTTTCAGAGACAGGCACATGCCCATCTCTGTAAATCGATTAACAGACTGTTAATGCCGTCTACATAGATGGGAGCTTTAAGATGCCCATGTCTGTTTATGGTTTCTAGAAAACTTAGAAGGTGCCCACGTCTATTAATGGTTTCTAGAAAACCCAGAAACTAAAATATTAGTGTCTCTATAGTGGTTCAAACTCATGACGGTAAGCACATATAGCAACTCCTACCACTGGACTACACACACATTTGTGATTATATATAGATAGCTATATTTTTATATCAACATGTTATAATCTTGTATTGAGTACTTCAATCCCAAAATAATTTCAAATGGAAAACACATTTCAACTAAAAACTTTTGAATCTTGTCAAACACTACAACTTTGGTACAAGATGCATCTCCATTCGAGATTGTTTGAAAATTTTAAAATGTAAACCTAAAAAAATGTGAATTTGATACAAATATTTAAGACTCTAAACAGCGACTTCAAATGAAAAACTTATCAATAGCAACCTTGCATATTAGGTTAGTCACTAAAACTTTGGTATTAACTGTGTGAACATTCAAGGCCATTTAGAAATTAAAACGCACATTTGGGAGTTAGGACTACAAGTGATTTCAAAAAAAAAACTTTTCAACTACAAAGTTGTAGATTGTATTGAGAATTACAACTTTGGTATAGACCATATGTCAACATCCGAGGTTGTTTGGAAATTTTAAATTTCAAATGTTAAAATCTGTTTAAGTTCACAGTTTCAAATAAAGAAACTTATCGGCTAAGAATCAAATGACAACATATTATGAAGGAAATTGATGATCATTTTACAGTATAACAATATCATAAGGCACAAACCCAATGGTAAATCGCCTATGGCAGGGGGGCCACCGCCCATGCTGGCCTACACCAAGCTCTGCTCCTGATTCTATAGTTTATTTTCTCCCGTTACAAAGCATAGACATAAACTCTGTTCGCTTGTCTTATAATCTGTACTTTTCAGCTTATTTTTTCAGCCGGAACAGTGTTTTTCTCTCACAACAAATCAGCGAACAGTACTTTCAACCATGGCTTTTCAGCGAAACCAACGGACTCATATATGCTAAGTCTATTTCAAGTGTTACCTTTGTATTATCTGGATATCTCTACGCGTTGCACCAAACGGACACATATATAGAAGTCCACATGCATGCCATTTTTTTTGAATAACGGCACAAAAAAAATGGAGGTCACACCGTGATGAATGAGCAACAGCACTAGACGCGCGCCGTGGTCCAAAGTTGAAACCATCCCCATCTCCGTACCGGGCCAAAAGGTCCCATGCAAATGAATGTAGCACGGCGCCAGGCAGGGAGAAAGAGAGAGGGAAAGGGAGATCTGACAAAACATTCAAGTGGGCACAGTAACACCACACAGATGCTACACAGAACATGCCTTTATTTCCTTTATTTTCTTTTCTTTGTGCTGTTGCCATCTTTTTTGCCCCCCCATGCATCCCCCTCCTACTCTCTCCTGTGGCTGTCGATCGTACGGGTTGCACGGAGCAGAAGAGAAGGGCGGACAAAGCAAGAGCGAGAACGACGATAATGACATCAATCAAGGGACAAACCATCCATGGACCACTGCTAAAATGATTTTGCAATCCATTGCTTTATGATTGGGCTGCTTCTTTCTTTGCCATCCTTTTCCACCATTTTATCCTTTCCTTTTGCTACGTGAAAAGGAGGAATGCTTTACGTAGTTTTACAAACTTATCAGCTCAAATTTGTACAAAATCCTAGGGATTTGGATCGATCCTAGCTAACACCACCTATATAAAAGGGAGTCACAGATCCTACCAAGCACGTGTCGAGTGTAATGTACATACTGCTAATGAGTAGTACTCTGTACTCTCTTCAGTGAAAATACATGTCACACATTTGAATTTGCACTGTCATCAAAGCATATCTAGCTTAGACCATAAATTATTATAGAACATATTCTTAAAATCCTTTAGGTTCATAATATTTTGTAAGTATTTTTCAATACAATTGTCATGAGCTACATGTTTTCAAACCAAATAATTTTAGAGCTATATTGATGTTTGTAATTTTTACGGTTTAACTAAATGTTGCCCTGAACAACATGGTCTTGCGACCAGACGGAGTATGTCTTATTAACCTTTGTTCCTTCAACAACCATTCGATCCATATCGTTGTCTTATTAAATGCACATTTTGTTTTATCCAACCTCGTCTCATTTCATCATCCGTTGAAGTTTCTGTGAATCACCATATTTTTCCTATCTAGCTTTGTAGTCCAATAATATTTCAAGTTGCATATATAGTAGATACAAAATTGTATATATTTTGAATGGCTCTCCGATCCTTGGCAGTGTTAGGAATGATGTGGAAGGTGTTATACATAGATACCATTGCGTATGATAGGCCAATGAACTTTCTTTTGCTAAATGTTGAGCACAATGCCACCATGATATGCCTTTGTGTTCTTCACTGGCGTCTGTGGTTCTCAGCTACAGAAAATAGAACTATTACAATACAATTAATGTTTTATTATTTCATATAGAAAAATATGAAAAAATTCTAAATGTCTTGATTGCACGTGCAGCTATATATGAACTATGGGTGTCTTATGCTTTTCTATTTTCCTTCAGAATCTGAAAATGCACCAAAATTGACAAATTAACTAAATACTTTTTTTCTTTCTATTTTACACACTTATAATTTCTAATAGTGTCCATAATGTTACAATAAACAATTAGGAACAAACAATTTGGGATATCTTGTTGTACAAATCATCTTCTCCAGTGTTCTGTAGCTACACAGACTTATGTTGTCTAGAGGTAATTTTACCACGAACATAGACTAACTAACAAGCATACCACAATAATTGTGATGCACTTCAATATTCAATTAATAAACTGGTAGAGTAGTTGTAAAAGATTCAACTAACTTTACGAGCAAAATGGAAGAAACCAAAAGCGAAATAATAAGCACCCGCATTCATGTGCATCACAAAACAAAAGAAATAATCATCTTGTCAGGTCAGATTTCCATTTTCCTTTCCTCATGCCAAATGATACATTCGTTAGTCACCCCAACTCATCATGATATACATAAATTTTTAGGCCCCCCTTCTCTAGCTTACCATCATGAAAACAATGATATATACCTTTGTTTTATATGACCACAACAAAAGACAAAATGTTAAGACTAAGAAAACAAAACCCAAAGGGAGAGACTATGATTGATGCGATCTTCGGAACAACACAAAACTAATAATATTCCACATTTTGTTTCATCACATTCCTAGATTCTTGATGATGCAAAGACCAATCAAGGTATCGTAAGTAGTATAGTTGAAGTGTTGAACTAATAATGTGGCATTCATGTGTCAAGCTAGCCCTGCTAGTCATGTTCTGCACCGTTCCAGTTTGGTCGCCCTAGCGTGAACTCCAGGCTAGGAGTAGGGCAGCTCATTTCATGGCTGGGTGCCTGTTGCAAGCCAACTGATCCACAAGGCTCCATATCC
Source organism: Saccharum hybrid cultivar R570 (assembly GCA_038087645.1). Lineage (NCBI taxonomy): Eukaryota > Viridiplantae > Streptophyta > Magnoliopsida > Poales > Poaceae > Saccharum > Saccharum hybrid cultivar. The sequence continues at coordinate 174,978 of JAQSUU010000627.1, read as the reverse complement.
TGACCCAAATGCGCAATCATATTAGTATATGGAGCTAGTACGTGAGAGAGGTACAAACTGAAGAGAAACAACAAGATCGTTAACATTGGTACCTCAAAAGTGGATGATACGCCAACTACATGGCGGGTGTCTGCATTGCATGCACTTGGTGGCAGCCATTGATCTCTGAAGAGAAGTTTGTTTGAAAAATTGTTACTACGGGTATAAATGCAAGGCTGCTTGCCGTTAGTAAATATACATGTGCTGTTGTATATATCATCAGTCTCATATATATACTGTTTTATTTGACATGCATGCTTTTAATTCAGAATAGTCAGGGATAGCAATAAGGGGGTGTTTGGTTTGAGGAGTTAAAGTTTAATAAATACTGTAGCACTTTCGTCTTATTTGACAAAAAGTTTCCAATCTTGGACTAATTAGGCTTAATAGATTCGTCTTGTAAATTACTCCTAATCTGTACCGACATGCATGCAATTAGTCTACATTTAGTACTCCATGCACTTGAGGGAACATTGATGTGATGGGAATTAAACTTTAACAAAAACTAAACCAAACGGGGCCTAAACACAAAATACCTAGGTGGCCATATAGGTCTGGTCCAGCTCCTTAATTTCTAGCTAGGCAACAGGTCATCATTAAAAGGGCTGGGCTATAGTGTTGTGGTAGCTTGTACTAGATCTTCGCAGAAGAGTTTATTTGAAGCCGGAACTCTATCCATTATCTAAAAAACATGTTGGTGCACAATTGTTCTCTAACAGCTCCAACATCATGAGAACTAAAAATTCCATCAGGATTGTGAAATTCGATTAAGCATGGATAGCTGATATCTAGTAGAGCAGGAATAAATTTCTAATTGGAAGACGACACAATGTTTTTTATTCATGTCATCGTTTCTTTATCATGCTTGTATATATAGATCATTATTATTTCGTTTCCATACATATAAAGATGTCATATTTGCAATTGATCATCATATCCGATATGACAACATCACTACTCCCTCTAGTTATATAACTAATAACTGCTATATTTTGGGTTATGTGTAGTCAATTCGTATGAACTTTGAATGCTTGTATCTTTAAAATGCACATTTAAAATTCAAAATAGTATGCAGGCCTAAGTTGTTGTCTTTGAAAGTAGTTTTTTCAAAATACTATAGGTTTCTCACCTTTGAAAGTAGTATCACACAATCAATCAATGATCAAACTAGTGTATAGTTGACCCCTGTAATTGTCCTAATTAAACAATACTTTTTGTGACAGGAAAAGTAATAAACTAATATAGCTTTCCTTGAAGAAACCACACATGTTTCAACATCAACACACTACAGCACCTTACTACTAACCAAATTTTGCTAAAATAAAATTTCCCCTATTCACTACCGGAATCCGCTTCTTTGTCGAGCGCCGGAGGCTTTGCCGAGCGTTTTTTTTTCGGGCGCTCGGCAAAGAAGGCTAATTACATATATCATGAATAATGAGTATAAATAATTTTAAGTACATATATCATGAATAATTTTAAGTTTCACAGCCGATGCGTGAGTATTTGAATTTGAGGTGTGAGTCATAGTGGTCTGGACTAATTAGGGATATTTGCTTCCATGCTATTGCGGCCTGCTACGTGCAATTGCGGCCGCAATATCGGCCCGCTATTCAGAATTGCGACCGCAAAGTTACATGATGCAAAGTTCAGAGCGCTACCTCATAGCGGTAGCGGCAATGGACCGCTACCGCTATTACGGGTGCAATTGCGGCCGCTACCGCCGCTATTTATTACCTTGGCCGAGAGCCAAATAAAAAACACTCAGCAAAGCCTCTACACTCGGCAAAGAAGGCTTTGCCGAGCGTCTGATAAACGGCTCTCGGCAAAGAAGTTTCTTTGCCGCGTGCAAAAAAAAACACTCGGCAAAGGCTTCTTTTGCCGAGTGGCAAAGTAAAACACTCGGCAAAGCAATTTTTTAAACCACGTTTTGGTGCCCTAAACGAATTCAAATAAAAAAGTTTTCAACTACAAAGTTTCATAACTTCTCATGATCTACAAACTTTATATTGGTCATTTCTTCATTCGACAAAGTAATAATTACGTTGTTCACAAAATCTATATGTCTCTCATATAGTTTCATGAAACTACAAGAGATATATATAAGATTTGTGAACAATGTTAGCACCACAATTTCGGATGGAAAAACTTCCTAAATGAAGTTTGTAGATCTCGAAAGGTTATGAAACATTGTAGTTGACCACTTTTTAATTTGAATTCATCTTGTCATGCAAATCTACGTTTGAAATTCAAAATTTTAAAATTTTAAAATTCGAATTTTTTCAAAAGACCTCGGATGGAAAAACTTCCTAAATGAAGTTTGTAGATCTCAAAAAGTTATGAAACATTGTAGTTGACCACTTTTTCATTTGAATTCATCTTGTCATGCAAAACTACGTTTGAAATTCAAAATTTTAAAATTCGAATTTTTCAAAAGACCTTGGATGGAAAAACTTCCTAAATAAAGTTTGTAGATCTCGAAAAGTTATGAAACATTGTAGTTGACCACATTTTTATTTGAATTAATCTTGTCATGCAAAACTACGTTTGAAATTTAAAATTTTAAAATTTGAATTTTTCAAAAGACCTCGGATGGAAAAACTTTCTATATGAAAAATGTAGTGCTCGAAAAGTTATGAAACTTTGTAGTCGACAACTTTTTGATCTGAATTCGTTTAGGGCCTCAAACAATCAATTTTTACTTAGTTTAGTATAATATTTGAGTAACCGAAACGACGTATAGACGTATGTGAGTGTGTAGTGCAGGTGGCAGAGGAGGTATCGCGTGAGGGAGAGGTCACGAGTTCGAATCCCGCCGACCGCGTAGTCGCGAATTTTGCGCGAAAAATGCCGCGACTTGCGACTCCCCCGATTAAATTTTTTTTTCAGGTTTTTTTTCCACATTTTTTTATTTTGCGCTTTGCCGAGCGTCGGGCTCTCAGCAAAGGCTTTGCCGAGTGCCCGATAAACGGCTCTCGGCAAAGAAGCCTTTGCCGATCGGATTTTTGCCGAGGGTGCTTTGCCGAGAGCTGCGCTCGGCAAAGGCTTTGCCGAGGGCCTTAGAAGCTTTGCCGAGAGCCTGGGGCCCTCAGCAAAGCAGCCAGCTCCGGTAGTGATTTGCATGTTCATTTGAAAAACATAATTTCCACTATTATATTTATAATGTCATATTTTGTTAAATGAATAAAAAAATACTCTGTCAAAATAAAAACAACTACTTAACAATGAGGAAATGACCAAACCAGAATTATCTTGTCAGAAGCTTATTAGATCAATCGTTTTTCAATTTACAATGTGACAAACACAATTCCAAAATACTGGACCAGTTCTGTTATGTGCAAAAATAAAATGATGTGATGCCACTAATATCTTTGCAAAGTTTTTAAAGCCATCTACACATTTTCATCCCGCATTCTAATTTATATCATTATTTTCTGAAAACAGTTTGTATATACAATCATGAATGCAAGCTACACTCCCAATCTTTGTATTAGTTCTTCAATATTTTTGTTCATTGCAATGTAAATCTTTTCAATGTAATATTACGCAGTATACTAACCGTAGAGCTTGTTAAGGCAAGTAGGATCATAGGATTAGTGTTTTAGAAGCAGCATATGGTTACGTACGTACTACCCGTGTGATTGAAGACTGCCTTTGCACAACACTTAGATAATCCTACCTCTAATATGTGTTCAGAAATATTCTTGTCTCTCGGGGAGCTTTAATATGTGGGGCGAGTGACTGGGCAGATTATTGTGGACATACGTACAAATTCACCTGACGACCAGGCACTAGCTTTTTTTTCTGAACACTACTGACTTGAATCAGGCAAGCTAATTAACAGCAAATATCATCGACTGTGGAACTGTAAAGGCTCACATGAAAGGCACGCATGCAGGAGCTCATCATAATAAGATCAGGAGACAGAGAGAGAGAGAGAGCACGTCAGTTGTACCGTACCATAAGTAACATGCTTCTTTATTTTCCTCCCATTTTCTACTCAATGTAGGTGTATATTAAGGAATAAGAACATAACATTAGTACTTGTAGTGGCTGTAAAGTTAATTGCTCATACAATTGGGAGCAATGTGAGAGGTGAAGTACTAACAACAAGATGCATAACATTGACTAATTAGGACATGGCCTTGTTTAGATGCCCAACTTTGGACATCCAAAGTTGACATTTTGCTACTGTAGCGTACTGTAGTATTTCGTTTGTATTTAGTAAAAATTATCCAAACATTGACTAATTAGGCTCAAAACGTTCGTCTCGCAAAGTACTACAAAACTATGCAATTAGTTTTTGATTTCATCTACATTTACTACTCCATGCATGTGCCGACACTTTGATGTGATGAGAATCTTTTTTTTACATAGTAGAATTTGGTGGCAAACTTTGAGATGGCCTGCATGCATGCAAAGTTGTGAGAGGTCAAAGCTAGGCCCTCCTGCAGATAGCCGCTGGGTGCAGTGACGCAGTGATAAGAAAAGGCAAAAGCAGCAGGCAGCAGACTCCTAGAGAGAAAGCGAGAGAAGAGGACAAGGCCAAATCCCAAGAATCTACAGTACTAGGCATAGTCACATAAAACGGGTTCACCACCTTCGACCCTCGACCCGGGTTCATCGACCCCGACCCGGGTTCATGGGTTCATTTTTGACCCGAAGTGTAAAAACCTCTCGCGAGTAGCGTACCACGTACCGTGACCCCGTACCTCGACCCCATCGACCCAAAAACTTTGTGACTATGGTACTAGGACAGGCTCTCTAGCTTGGAGATGCTGTTGATCTGCGATGCCATGCTGCTCATCAAGCCAACAAGGGCGGGAGATCGATATCGCTAGGCTCTATACTGCGCCGCGCGCATGTGTGTAGGGTCTAACATCTTTTGAGCTTTAGTGATCTTGACATCAGATTGGTGGATTATCTCCTTTTGCTTGCTGACAACTAGTACTACTTTATAAAAGTGCAAAAAGATAGTAAAGTTGGGGTATTTTTGCTCTTATTAGGCTATTTGGGGTATTTTTGCTCTTATTAGGCTAATTGCTGCTCCTATAACAAGCCACGCACTTTCCACATCATATCAGCGATCAGGACGACGAAAAAGACATACTCCTACTATGTAATATGTATACCTTGACGACGAAGCACTGCGCGCCCTGCCGCCGTCGGAATCGTCGGCTGAGGAGCATTCGACGTCGCCGCCCGCAAGGCTCGCCGCGCCCTCCGAGGAGGCAGACCGGTGTCCGATGAACGCCTGCGGGCTGACGTCCCGACCTGCTGACGACGACGGAGCCCGCAGCGCACTACTCGGGAGGTCATCGTCGCCGGAGCCGCCACCGCCGTCCACAGGCCCTAATATTCGTTAAGAAAGAAATTAGTCACAGGATTTGGCTTGGCACTGAGATTTAATTTGGAGAGGAATTGAAGAACACTGCATGTAACAAATATAATGAGACTTCAAATTGACGGAGAATGCTGTGATGTGTGCAATAATGGGGATGAATGGACGGATGTAGTTTGCTTACCAGATGAGGTTGCAGGCTTGTCAGTGCTCTTCACGGTCCTATACATCTGGAAAAGGAGCAGCAACAAAAGAATGACCAAGAAAGCAAAGCTGCAGACACACTACTGTATTTGCTTGCATTGAGAGGGAGAAGAGGGGTGAAAAGGCGTAGTAAAGCACAGCGGATCAAAAAGGGTCGTCGTTGCTCAAGAAATCACAGCAAAACAGAGCAGCAGCCGGCCCGAAATGTCCAAAGGAAATTGCTAGCTATGGGTTGGCTCTTCTCTTTCGTCATTCCCCATGCTGCACTGCTTTGGGGATTGGGCGTCTTGCAGGAGCAGACACACGTTGCATTATTGTGCAATGATGGCACCTTTTCTTGCCCCCACACACACACCGACACATCCAATCTCTCTCCCTCCCCCTCTCTCTCTCTAGGCTCGCTCTAAACTAGCTAGCTCCCCCCTCTCCTCTCTCTAGGGATGCTGGCAAGTCTACAATCACATCTGACGACTTTCTCATTCATTCAGCTTCAACTCGGAGTCTGTGCCATGGCAAGCACCTCATCAAGATTTGACCTCCTTGTACATGAGCCCCAACAGGAACAAGAACAGATGCAACGAGAACACAGACAGAATTAAAGAAGGAATCGCACGGCTAGAAAGCAGAATTAAAGAACGAAGAGCTCCCAACAGAGCTCGGCCGGAAGGAACTCAACCTGCAAATGGCTCTTCACATGCGCTAGCGTCAGATCCTTGACGTCCATCAGCTCGAGCACCGACTTGGGCGTCGCCCCTGTATGTTGCGTATGTGCCGAGCCGAGACCGAGAGAGGCCGGCCGGGGAGAGGGAGGGAGATTAATCATCATACCCCGCATGAAATGATCCAAGCAGATCTCCATGAAATGCATGGTTTTATTGGGTTCTGGAGCTGAGGATGGATGGATGCAAGCGGAGGAATTAACGACTCACGCTCGTGGCCGCCGAGGAGCTCGACGGCGTGGACGAAACGCGCGTGCAGGCTGCTCGTCCACCGCATCCGCGGCGCACGCATGCCGCGCCGGGAAGCCGGGAGCCTCGGCATGTAGCGGGCCGCGGCCAGGCTGCCCAAGTGCTGGTGGTGCCCGCCACCGTAGCCGCGGAGCGTGTCGGCGAGCACGCCCTGGAGGTGGAGCCGGCCGGTGCTCGACAGCATCCGGTGGTACGCGGACGGTGGTGAGAGGTACGACGACGCCGCCGCGGGGTCGGACGCCGAGGGCGCCACGGCGCCGGGGAACGTCGTTGTCGAGCGCAGCTGGGACGAGGGCCACGACGAGGAGTGGTAGTAGGCATTATTGTATAGCCCGGCGGCCTTCGGATGGTGGCCCTGCCGGTACTCCCCGCCGGCGCCTAGAAAATGATGCGCGGCGCCGGCCCGTGGGCTGCTGTAGACGGGCACCCCGTTGATTGGCCTCGCCCGCGCCGCCTCCGCCGCGGCGTTGAACGAAAGGCGCGGCACGGTCACCGGCAAGAACGTTGTTGCCTCCGCGGTGGACGAGGAGTAATTATTCGCCGCTGGCGACCGGAACCGCCACGGGAGGACGTCCCCAGCAGTCACCTCCTGCTGCCGCGGCGGCGGCGAGAGCGACAGCTCGGTCGACGCCGTGGATCCGTTCAGACGCCGCCACGGGTCCCCTCCGGCCGTCTGCTGCGCACCACGCCCAGCTCCTCCGGCGGCGCCCAGCCCTGGGGTGGGAGACGACGGCGACGCGGTGCTGCTCGGCAGGCTGATGTGCAGCGAAAGGTCCGGCGCCGACGCTGCACGCGCCTCCATAGATCGATGCCGCGTGCGCGCCCTCTCCCTTGGCTGCAGCAGCTAGCAGCTAGCGATTAGCGTAAGGGATCGGCCGGATGAAGAAAGGCAGTGAAGGTTATCCTTGGTGGCCGGGGGATGATGCTTATTTTGCTTGTGCTTTGTGTTTTTCTGGTGTGTGCGCGCGTGTGTGTGTGGTGCCGCTTTTTTGCGAGTTGCTGCCGCAGTAGCTAGCTAGCTAGAGGCAAGAGCCAGTGCTTTCTCTCTCTTGTTCGTCTCGTTCCCCTCTAGCTTTCTCTTGAGATGTCAAAGGAGATCGATGAGATATTAGGGCAGTCGAATTCAATTGGTTCCTTGTGTTGTCAACTTGTCTTGGTTAGGTTAGGGTATTAAAAGGCAAGAGACATATGAGAAAGAGACTGATCAGACGAGTATAAATACACACAGAGTGGGGATAGAGAGAGATTATGTGCAGCGCAGCGATATGGGAGAGAATATGTCTACATGAGAGGCCAGGGGTCGCTTGTGCGCACGCACGAGAAGATGACAACCCCAGCGCGGGACCATGGGGAGTCAAGGGTGTATTTATGAGTAAATTCATCAAAACTACACGTCCTGTCAAAAATACTCCTACCCATATCATCAAACTTGACACTGTTTGATCCCTACATATAGCAGTTATCAACTAGTAATTATCTCTTTTGGATCCAAACAGGATAATAAACTAACTAATTGTTAACAACACCTCTAAATAACAACTATTGGCTAATAGATGGAGAAATAACATAAACAACCTCCCACTCCCACCGTCCCACTTTTACCCTTAGCGTTGTCGTCTTCTTCTTGCCTCCCTTTCTTTCTTCCATCAGCAGGACCAATAATGGCGGTCACGTTGGTCAAGGGCCTTCAGTCTGGGCAGGGGTCGGGCTGCTGGCCGACCAGTCAACTGGCAGTGGCACGGCGGCGCTAGGCCGCGGCCACCGCGGGGTGCACACGGGATGGCCCGAGCGGCCATAGAAGTAGCAGCCCGACCTGCTTTTCAATGAAGACCGAGAGGTGCAGGGGAAGGCGTGCGTCCCTAGGACGCACTACAAGGATTTCCCCCTGATGCCACGCCACACGATTGCAACACTACTAATTTAGTTGCCATAGGGGGGCGTATTGCAACCTTTCCGTAAAAATGGTTGCAATATGCGCCTATAATGCAACGAACTAAACGTGTTGCAACATATGTGGTTTGTCGTTGCAACAGAAGTCTGCTATTGCAACCATTTTAGAATTATTTTGCGATTAGTTGGCGTTATTGCCATGGCGCTTTGGAGTTGCATTAGTATTGATTTATGTTGCAATTACTTGGTATTATTGCAACTATATTGGATTTGGTTGCTTTTGCTTGTAACTATTGCAATGGTTATTCTGGGTTGCAATAGTCTTCAGTGGTGTTGCAATTGCTAGGTGGTTATTGCAACAAGAATTCTGAAATGGTTGCAGTAACATGTTCCTATTGCCACGGTTTTTTGGGGTTGCAATAATCTTCTATGGCGTTGCAATTGTTAGGGACTTATTGCCACTACAATCCTAAATGAATGTAATATCATGTTACTATTGCCACAGTTTATTTGTGTTGCTATAGACCAAAGTATTTGGTGGGTCTTTCTTTGTCTAGGACCCAACACCATATGTGAACGTTATATTGGTTAGAGATGCATGTAACTCTCCCCATCGATCGATCATCGTCATCTGAATCGGCATGCCTAGCCAGCAGGCTCCCTAGATGTGTTGTCTCCTAGAACGCCAGTCAGGCCCGATCCTAAGGGGGGTCGAGCTCTGTGGCCACATTAAGCCCTCGAGGCCAAGGGACCAATCCCCATATATATCATTTCTTAGATATGTTCCCATGTGTTGCAGGTTGCCACAAATGTTTCCCACACCTATAGCGACCTACGTAATATTTTACTTTATTTATTTAATTAACTAGCAAAAGTGCCCATGTGTTGCAACGAGTTGTTATTTTCATTCTGAAGCTGTTAACAGTTTCCTCACCCTCACAGTTCTGCCATCTTTGAATCATCGACGATAATATGTATCGACACGCTCGACGACAATATGTATTTGTCATTAAAGCATCTTACAGACGCACGGGTTAGCCGTCTATCTTCACCAGAATAGTCATACACGAGCCACAAGTGGTGTCATCTTTCTTAGTCGTACAATAAATCTGTCTCTCCGTACATACGGTTGCGCTGAGTGGGACTGAGCTCGTTCATCCACAAATGCTAATGTCATCCACAAAAGCTAGTGTGTCATAGTGTGTTGCTACAAAATATATTTTTTATGGAGTATTAGTTATTGTTGCTACTACAGACAGTAGAATATCTTTTTAACTCAAAATTAAGAATGTTTTTGCCTGTCCATTGCATTTAAAAAATATATGACAAATTTAGGGATCGGACAATACAACCGCACAGGTCTTGAACAGGATGAGAAAGGACCATAGCACCTGCTTGGTTTCGATCTCTGCGTGACAGCAGAAATCTCCGGCTCCAACTTGGACTCAGCGTTGGACTCGAGCTGGGCAGAGGTCGCCAAGGAAATTACAGATAGATTCCACCGCGATAGACTCCGTTTTCTCAATCTAAAAAAACACCCAACCAATCTCATAACAGGTATGCCTTAAAAAAATCTCGTAACAGGAACCTGCAAGACCTAGTAAAAAAATGAAACCTACGAGATATGTTTTCTTCTTAGTTACGCATGCCAAAAAAGGCCCAACGAATCGTAATTGCTACGAACCTGGTCAAGAAAAACCTACGAGAGGTTTGCCTTCTGAGTTCCGCACGCCGCTGCCGCTCCTCTCCATCGAAAGGACGTTTGGTGATTTTGGTGGTTCAATTGTTTCTCGCCAAGTCACTCCATTGCGGTGATCTGATTGCCACTCCATTGCGCGGTCGTCGGCCATTGCGACGTTGCCGACAGCCCAACTCATGTAGCCACGTACGTGACTCCGACATAGTCCACATCAAACCGTTTGTTTGCCCAGTTGCTCCTATTACCCTTTGTTGATCTACGAAAAACAATCAATATTTAATTTACCTCCATTTTTTCTCTCTCCTTTGGCGCTGCTTGCTGCCTTTGTATATAGGTAGTTCCCTAGCTTCCTGCCTTCCTTGATCAATCGGCTATTGGGCATTGGCCATCGCCAATTGTTGCCGGCGTGATGTGTACTACGCTACGCTCGGGCCTCCGCTGTTCCTGCGCTGCGCGCCCTGCTGCTTGCCTGCTCGTGCCAACTACCAAGAACCAGGGACGTGCTGCTTGCCTGATTGGCTGATTGCCTCTCTCTGTCCAATTCCGTCAGGCATCATCCGATCCAGGTAATTTAATTTATTCTGTATTTATATTCCTTTTGTTTGTATATTTCATGCTTTAGAGGACAATGCTCTGTATTTTGGTTTCGTCAGTTTTAATAAAATAGCTGGGGAGCGATGGTCCACAGTTTTCAGTTCAAAAAGAATTTATCTCCAATTATGTACTTATTTACCTCCAATGTTTATTCTTTAGAGGACAAGATTTGGTAATCCCCTAAGTCATACGGTTCAAAGTGCATACGTGCAGTTAGGGCATTGTGATCTAAGAGTTGAGACTATTTAGTGGATAATCATTATCTCAAGTTCTCAACTAGGTAATTTACTAACTTTTATACATCTGTATATATTTAGTGGATATATATATATATATATATGCATGCATGCTAGCTGATACCTCTGTATATATGTATTTTTTATTTTTTTTAACATATTGATAGAATTCTAATTTGTTTTTGTTTGATGTGATCATGGTCATGCAGAATATATAATGTCACGTGAAGATAGGAGTTGGATGCGCTTGCCTCGTACTTCAACTGAGTGGCAGCAGAAATTCCGACAATTTGTAGACATCACATTTGGTGGCACATCGAGAGGTGGAACTGCTCCATGTCCATGTCCTAGATGTGTATGCATGTCATACAGACCGCAGTCTGAGGTTCAGCTTCATGTGCTTGCTAGAGGGTTTGCTGAAAGCTTTATCAGGGAAGGGAAAGTTTCAGATGTGGGATTACACAACCAAGATGAACATCCAGCTGATGTAGAAGTACACAATGATGCACCACCACCAGCTACTACAGAAGTAGACAATGAAGCCGCAACACAAGAAGTTGGAGAAGACAATAATGAAGAAAGCGCACCGAGTGAGGACCGTGATGCCCCTCATTTGGTTAGATCCCTAATCAGAGGCGCTATACATGGAGAGATCAGAGATACTGATAGCAATGAACAGCCGAATGAACATGCCAAGATCTTCTTGAAATTATTACAGGAGGTAGAAAAGCAATTGTATCCAGGTTGCACAGATGCTACTGATCGTCATGAAAGTACAGCCGTGAATGAGCCACCGTCTGGTCTGAGCATATTTGGTGAAATGGATTACAAGAGGAGAGGACAGACTATTGAGATATTTGGTGGAGATGAGATTCGGAAGATGAGGCACTACATAATTAGTAACTGTGATGAAGCCAGACCATGGGTTGAGTAAGTTGCAATATACCAACATTAGTTACAGTACTATTTGTTTGTGGCATCAACTAATTAATTGGCTATTTCGATGTAGGGAGCATATGGAAGAACTCAAAAAAATAGTATAAGGAATCTTAATAAACGACACGAGGAGCAACACGCCGCAAACACAACTCGCATCTACAGCACCTACAGCTACCGGTAATACTCGCACAACTAGAAGGGGCGCTGCGAATAAGTCACAAACAGGCCAAAATAATGGAGGGAATCCGGCAATTTCTTATACTACTACAAAAGCACTGAAGGATGATGCAGCTAAGAAACGAGCATTAGGCAAAAGGAAACAACAAGTTGGCAATGCACAGGTGAATTTTTGGTAACTTTACTACCTGTGAATATTTCTGAATCGGATTGGTGTCACTGAGAGTGTTTTTTTGTATATATACATGATTGACTTGTAGGTTTGATCATATAGCCTTTACATGGGGCATTTTACTTTTGAATAATTCTATAAATTTATTTGCAAACCTGCTAGTCTTTAGTTGAAGATTCCAAATTTGCTTACTTTGTCGACTCCATGCTGCTGTTGCCAAAATAATACAATTTCAGTTTTGATGCATATACCACAATTGTTTATAATTTTTTTCAGGAGCAAGATGGAGTTTGAGTGGAGCGCATGATTGATGGAATGATCAACATCAAGGCAACCGTACCTTTGCTGCAGTGCTCCATAGCTCATTAGATTTTGATGTGATGAAACTAGATAGTGACCTGTGTCAGATACTTTATGTGTTTCAGTTGTGCGTGTGTTATCGACTAAGTTTCATATAGGATGGTTTCCGTTTCATTAATGATTTGTACGAACAAAGCATATTTTGGTTTAATAGATGTCTAAATGCTTTATTGATCATATATTGTTCGGTGTGCAATTACTGTTTGTCAATTGTCACTACCAAACAAAGCGTTGCAATATGGACTATTGGCATAATCATTTGGCGTTGCAATATGTGCTATAGCAACAAACAAACGGTGTGGCAAAAACATCATATCTATGAAACAATGGATGTGGCAATAGAGTTCACCTATAGCAACCACATTATTTAGTGTGGCAATAGAGAGACCACATATAGCAACCAAAACATTTATCGTGGCAATAGAGGGTTCTACATATAGCAACCATAATATTTAGTGTGGTAAGAGAGGCAACCTATAGCAACCAAAACATTTATCATGGCAATAGAGGGTTCTACCTATAGCAACCACAATATTTTAGTGTGGCAATATAGAGGCCTGAAAGCATCTAGGCCCCGATGTTGGTTTCGGTAATTGATGACAACGCATTATTACCATGACTAACGTGTGTTTTGCAGAAACTTGATAAGTTAGGTCATGGAGTTGATAACTGCTTTGGGCACTATGGTATTCATGTCCCTTGATGGAAATCATTTTGGTTTTCAAAGGATCAACGACAAGATTAAGGACGGTTAGTTCCGGATGTCAAGGTGTTGGGTTACATCCGGAATAGTTGTTAGGATCTTTGTTTCTTCCTTTGGCCGTACTATAAAGGGGGACATGAGCGAGTAGCTTGACCTAGGTGAGTCTTTTGTTTAGGTGTGGTGCACACTTGTCAAACTTAGCACCAGGTAGCTCTGGTAAAGCTCAAAGTTCAGTTGGAAGCAACTTGGTTCAAGTTGCGTCGCATTTCTAAGTCGTTTGAGCAGTTTACCCTTGACTGGACGCGGTTTCTGACACAACCGGACGCGTCCGGTCAGTACTAACAGTCACTGCATCGATAACTGGTTGACTGGACGCGGTCCTTGCGAGGACCGAACGCGGTGATCAGTCTGACACGAGTTTCAGAGGATAACAGTCTAATTGGACGCGACTGTGAAGTGATCAGACACGTCTGATCACGTTCTAGTAAGGTTCTTACCTGACCTGACACGTCCGGTCATCTATGATCGGACACGGTCGAGCGTCAAGTCAAAGTCCAGTAAAGTTTTTACACGATCGGACGTGTTCGGTCACCCCTGACCGGCGCGTCCGGTCACTCAGCGCTGGCTTTCAGTTTTCGACTGTTACACTCGACCGGCGCGTCCGGTCATGACGACCAGCGCGTTCGGTCAGTACGTGTTTTGCTGATTTGGCAGGTAACGGTTGGATTTGTCTAAGGGGTGTATAAATATATCCCCTCCACCTCTTTTAGAGGTCTCTTGCTCATTTGTTCAGCTGAGAAACGCCTTTGGAGTGCAAGGGAATGCAAGAGCCCTAGTAAGAATAGTGATTTGAGAATCAAAGTTTGAGATTCCTCACTAGTGACTAGAGAGTAGCAAGTGTGCATCCATCTTCTAATTAGACTTGTTGTGGTCAAGTGAGAGTTCTAGCTTGTTACTCTTGGTGATCGCCATCACCTAGACGGTTTGGTGGTGATTGTGAGTTTGGTGATCATCCGGCGAGCTTGTGGATGACCCAACTCATCTTGTGAGCGGTTTTGAGCGATTCACCGCGACAGAGTGTCGAAGAATCAACCTGTAGAGAGCACTTGATCCTTACGCGGATCAAGGGGGAGCTACACCCTTGCGCGGGTGCTCCAACGAGGACTAGTGGGGAGTGACGACTCTCCGATACCTCGGGAAAACATCGCCGTGTTCCTAACCCTTACTTTTAAGCATTTACTTTCATTGCTTGTTTACTTTCCTAGAATTGCCATGCTAGTCTAGGATTGGAACTTAGGGTGCAAAACTTTTACCGGTAGAATCACAAGGAACACTAGTAGGCACTAGGGGTGAAGTTTGGCTTGTAGGATTTAATTCTTGCAATTAATTTTTAGAAAAGCCTAATTCACCCCCCTCTTGGGCATCTTGATCCTTTCAATTGGTATCAGAGCCGTGTTGCTCTTTATTTAGGCTTCACCGCCTAGAGCAAGATGTCTAATGGGGAAGGACCACCTCCCACTTTTGAGGGAGACGATTTTCCATATTAGAAAATTCGTATGGAGGTGTACCTCGAAGCCATAGATGTTGGGTGCCTTAGAGCCGCAACCGAAGGGCTTCCCCCTATTAGGGATCCCGCCAACCCAAGTGGTGACGAGGAGAAGTACGACCGGTGGAATGCAAAGGCAAAAAATACACTCTACCGGGGTCTAGGCAAGGATATCTTCAATCGTGTGCATAATGCCAAAAACGCTCATAAATTGTGGGAAAACCTTTGTGCTCTCCATGAGGGAACGAAGAGCGATCGTGAGGAACGCTATCATATTGCTCTAAAGAAAATTAATTCTTTTGAGATGCTTCCCAAAGAAAGTGCTAATGAAATATACACTCGATTGAATGTTCTTGTAGAGGATCTCAATGCTCTTGGACTCACTCAAATGAGTCAATCGGATGTTGCAAGGAGGATCTTGAGTGTTCTTCCCGTTGAGAAGTATGGGCACATTGTCACCGTACTTCACCAAAGTGATCTCTCCACCGCAACATCGACACAAGTATTGGGAAAGATTAATGCACATGAGATGTACATGCACATCACTCCGGCAGAGGGCTCATCATCTTCCAAGAAGAAAGACTTGGCCATCAAAGCTAGCCATGAAAAGAAAAAGAAGAAGGGCTAAGCCATGATGGTGCAAGAAAGCTCAAGTGAAAGTGACATTGATGATGCATCACTTGCACTCATGGTGAGAAAGACCACCAAGATGCTAAAGAAGCTCAATAAGAGTGGCATCAAGTTCGATGGAAAGAAGAAGAAATTTTTCACAAGTAGCAAAAGGAAGCCAATATCTGAGATGGATTGCTTCAATTGTGGTGAACTTAGCCACTTAGCTCATCAATGCCCGAAGCCTCCAAAAGATAAGTACAAAAACAAGAACAAGGGCAAGAAAGATGATTCAAGTGATGAAGAAGATGAGAAAAAGAAGAACAAGCCATACAAAAAGAAAGATGGCAAGAGAAGAGAGTTTTACAAGAAGAAGAAGGGAGGCAAAGCTTATATTGTTGGTGATTGGCTCACCGACATTGAGTCATCATGTGAGTCCTCCGGCGATGAGAGCGATGATGAGAAAGAGAAGGTCGCCGCATTTGTGATTGGGCCATCATCATCTTCGCCGACATCTTCATCACCACCTTCACCGCCACCTTCACCATCATCGTCTACTTCTCACCTATGTCTTATGGCCAAGGGTGAATGAAAGGTACAAAACAATAAGAGTGATGATGATGATAGTGATAGTGATGATGAATATGATGCACTTTCTTATGATGAACTTGTAAAATTGTTGAACAAATATTCTAAAATCATAAGAAGAACTAGAAATGAAAATGATGAGCTTCAAAATGAAAATGAATCACTCTCATCTAAGCTTGAGAATGCACATAAGACTAGTGATGAGCTTAAAGATCGAAATGAAATTATGTCTTCTACTCTCAAGGAGCTCAAAACGTCTAACAAAGAGCTTAGAGATGAACATGATAAAATTAAGAAGAAGCATGGTGAACTCATCACTAGGCTCAACTTGCTAAAAGATGAATATACTACATTGAAAATCAACTATGATAGTCTTATTGTTGCTAATGAGCTTGCTCTTGAGACACATGATGCTACTAACCAAGTTGTTAAGATTAATATAGCTACATCATGTGATGATTTGATTATTGAGAACTTTGAGCAAGGCTCTAGCGGCAAAGGCAAGAGTGTGGTTGAGTCCGACAACTATGATGAGTACGTCAAGCTCAAGAGTGAAAATGAGATGCTTAGAAATGAGAACAAGAAATTGATGGCTCTTGAAAAGCAAACATCAAATGAGTCACTTATTGAAGAGAACAAAAAGCTCAAGCAAGAAAAAGAGCATCTCAAGACTGGCCTAAGCAAGTTCACAAGAGGCCAACATTTGCAAAATGAGCTACTCATGAACACCGTCATGAAGATGGATAGAAGTGGCATTGGTTACTTGGCAAATCAAGAGAAGAAGGCTAAAGCTCAACAACAACTACGCAAGTCAAAGCCCAAGCCAAAGAGATGTGTTGAGTGTGGACAAGAAGGTCATTTTGCTCATGAGTGCAAAACTCCACCACCACAACCCTTGCCTAAGCATGCTAGACCCTTTGCTTTCAATGCTCATTACATGCTTAGAAAAGATTCAAGTGGAAAGATGAAAGTCATATTCTTGGCCCCCCTAACAAAAATAGGCCAAAGAAAATATGGGTTGTCAAGTCACTAGTTGAGAAAGTTAAGGGTCCCTCTCAAGTTTGGGTTCCTAAACAAAAGGCTTGATCTCTTGTGTGTAGGTGAACTACAAGACCGGTGGATCTCATTGGGTTATTGATAGTGGTTGCACTCAACATATGACCGATGACCCTCGTATGTTCACCTCACTTGAAGAGAATGGGGTATGTTAAGAGAAGATCACATTTGGGGACAATTCAAAGAGCAAAGTCAAGGGTATAGGCAAGATTGCAATATCAAATGATCACTCTCTTTCAAATGTGCTCTATGTTGCCTCATTGAGTTTCAACTTACTATCCGTTGGGCAACTTTGTGACCTTGGCTACCAATGCTTGTTCACTCCTAATGAAGTGGTAGTTACAAAGATAGTTGACAATCAAATGATTTTCAAAGGCTTTAGATACAACAATCTCTATCTTATTGACTTCACCTCCGAAGATGCAAATTTGATGACATGTTTGTTCACCAAAACTACACTTGGATGGCTTTGGCATAGGAGGCTTGCTCATGTTGGAATGAACACTCTCGACAAGCTATTGAAGAAAGAATTAGTGAGAGGTTTGAAGGATGTAAAGTTTGAGAAGGATAAACCTTGTAGCGCATGTCAAGCCGGCAAACAAGTTGTAAATACTCATCCAACCAAAGTTTACATGTCAACATCAAGAGTATTAGAACTTCTTCACATGGATTTGTTTGGTCCTACAACTTACAAGAGTTTGGGTGGAAATCTCTATTGCCTAGTGATTGTGGATGACTACTCAAGATACACTTGGACTTTCTTCCTTCATGACAAATCCAAAGTGGCAAATTGCTTCAAGAAGTTTGCAAAGAGAGCTCAAAATGAATTTGAAGTCAAAATAAAGAAGATTAGAAGTGACAATGGCAAAGAGTTTGACAACACAAACATTGAAGCTTATTGTGATGAAATTGGAATCAAGCATGAAGTTTCATCAACCTACACTCCTCAATAAAATGGTGTAGTTGAGAGAAAGAACCGGACTTTGATCACCCTTACAAGAACAATGCTAGATGAGTACAACACACCGGAGAAATTGTGGGCCGAGGCAATCAACACTGCATGCTATGCTTCAAATCGCCTCTTCCTACAAAAGTTTCTTGGCAAGACCCTCTATGAGTTGCTAAATGGGAAGAAGCCGGATGTCTCATTCTTCTGGGTGTTTGGTTGCAAATGCTACATCTACAAGAAGCATCAACACCTAGATAAGTTTCAAAGATGTTGTGATATTGGTTTTCTTGTTGGTTACTCATCAAAGTCCAAAGCATATAGAGTATTTAACCATGCCACCGGTTTGGTAGAAGAAACATATGATGTGGAATTTGATGAATCTAACGGCTCCCAAGGAGCAATTGAGAATTGTGATGATGTAGGTGATGAACCATTGAGATAGGCAATGAAGAACATGCCGGTGGGAGACATCAAGCCTAAAGATGATGAAGATGATGTACAAATTGTCAATCCACCATCTTCATCACATGTGCCTCAAGATGATGACAAGAATGAGAGAGTTGAAAATGAAGATACTCATGGCTCTCATGAACAAGCCGAGGCATAAGCTCAAGATGTTGATGCTCTCCAACCCTCTCCTCAAGTGGTTGATAGAAGAAACTCACCTCTACTTCAAGCACATCCACAAGATCTCATCATAGGGAGTCCTACAAAGGGTGTAATGACTCGATCTCAAAAGCTTACTTCTTTTGTTGAACATCACTCTTTTGTCTCTTGTCTTGAACCTAAGAATGTAGAAGATGCTCTTCAAGATTCGGATTGGGTGAATGCCATGCACGAAGAATTGAACAACTTCGCCCGCAATCAAGTTTGGACACTTGAAGAGCATCCAAAAGGTGCAAGAGTCATTAGAACCAAGTGGGTGTTCCGCAACAAGCAAGATGATCAAGGCGTAGCAGTGAGGAACAAGGCAAGACTAGTTGCAAAGGGGTTCTCTCAAGTTGAAGGTCTTGATTTTGGAGAGACCTTTGCACCCGTTGCAAGACTTGAAGCCATTTGTATCCTTCTTGCATATGCATCGCATCATGAAATGAAACTATATCAAATGGATGTGAAAAGTGCATTTTTAAATGGCTTCATAAATGAACTAGTCTATGTTGAACAATCTCCCGGGTTTGAAGACCCTAGATATCCTAATCATGTTTATAGGTTATCCAAGGCGCTATATGGGCTCAAGCAAGCCCCTAGAGCGTGGTATGAGCGCCTTCGGGACTTCCTCATTGAGAAGGGCTTCACTATTGGGAAGGTTGACACCACACTATTCACCAAGAAGCTTAATGGAGAGATCTTCATTTGTCAAGTCTATGTTGATGATATCATCTTCGGGTCAACAAATGAAGATTATTGCAAGGAATTTGGTGAATTGATATCGAAGGAGTTTGAGATGTCAATGATTGGTGAGCTAACATTCTTCCTTGGTTTTCAAGTCAAGCAAATGAGAGAAGGGATTTTTATCTCCCAAGAAAAGTATACCAAGGATCTTCTCAAAAGATTCAAGATGGAAGAGTGTAAGCCAATCAAGACCCCAATGCCATCTAATGGACATCTCAACCTAGATGAGGGAGGTAAATCAATTGATCAAACTCTCTACCGTTCTATGATTGGTAGCTTGTTGTACCTTACCACATCTAGGCCGGATATCATGTTTAGTGTGTGCATGTGTGCTCGCTTTCAAGCATGCCCTAAAGAACCTCACCTAAGTGCCGTAAAAAGAATTTTAAGATATCATAAGTACACCCCAAGCATCGGTCTTTGGTACCCCAAAGGAGCTAGATTTCAACTAGTTGGCTATTCCGATTCAGATTATGCCGGTTGCAAAATTGATAGAAAAAGCACATCCAGAGGGTGCCATTTGCTTGGGAGGTCCTTAGTATCTTGGTCGTCTAAGAAGCAAAATAGTGTGGCTTTGTCCACCGCCGAGGCGGAATACATTGCCGCGGGGGCTTGTTGTGCACAAATCTTATACATGAAACAAACCCTCCTAGACTATGGAGTTGTTCTTAAAAAGGTGCCGCTTTTATGTGACAATGAAAGTGCCGTTAAAATTGCTAATAATCCGGTACAACACTCACGCACCAAACACATTGATATCCGCCACCACTTTCTAAGAGATCATGTTGCTAAAAATGATATATCACTAGAAGGTGTAAGAAGTGAAAATCAATTAGCGGATATCTTCACTAAACCTTTAGATGAGGTTACCTTTTGTAGGTTGAGAAGTGAACTAAATGTGCTTGATTCTAGTAACTTTAAAAAATGAGCTTGTGTTGTCCCTTGCATTGCATTGTATTATATGTCATGTTTAATTTCCCGCAATGCATCTAGAACTTGTCTAACACGGTTATGATAACCCTCCTTTGGAGGAGTGAAGAAGCCTAACCGTGGATCAAACTTGACAAGCAACCTAGTCTTCCTTTCTCGCTTTGCATTGCATATGCATGGTTGTTGCTTTGTCGTTTCTTTTCAGTTTAGCTTTGAGTAACCTCTGTGTTCGTCCATGAATAGAGAGAGCATTTGAAGCTTCCAAGGGTTCATAAACTCTATTGCATGGCCATACGTTGCTCCTTAGGTGTTTATTGCGTATTTTCTTAAAAACAATACTAGCCTAAGGCAAAATACTTTGAAAAACTTGAGGGTTTGAGTGAGGTCACTCATATTAGGTTCCAATTGGTGTTTATTTGAGTCTCTTTGAATTGGAACTTGATTGGGAGAAGTCGCGTCGAAGATCGATTGAAGAAAGACGTTTAACAGCGACCGGACGCTGGACCGGACGCAGGACCGGACGCTGAATCGGACGCGGTGCTGTTTCACCACTGCGTCCAGTCCCGGCGTCCACCAGCACGTCCGGTCATCCCGAAGAACTTTTCTAGGATCTGTGACCGGACGCTGCTCCGGACGCGACGTTGCGACCACCGCGTCCGGTCCCGGCCACCACCACCGTGTCCGGTCATGCGCTTGAGTTTCCCGGGCAATCTATGACCGGACTCTGTCAGCGTCCGATCATGCCTAACCGGACGCGTCCGATCGTTCCAGGAGCTTACTGGACTATGACCAGACGCTGCCCCACCATGTCCGGTCATGCGACCACCGCGTCCGGTCATCACGCGAAAAGCAGATCTAAGCCTTTTTAACTGTACGTTTCAGATCTTGTTCTCTTTTCAATCCGCCGCCGCCCGAACCCTAGCCGCCCTCACCGTAATCCCGAGTGCCGCCTCCTAGCCGAGCACCGCATTCGCGCCCATACTCGCTGTTCCACGCCCGCGCCCAAGCACGCCACCGCATCCACGCCTGCGAGCTCGCTGTTCCGCGCGCTGCCGCCGCGTGCCCGCGCTCGCTGTCCGCGCACCGCCGCCGCGTGCCTGCGCTCGCTGGCCGCGCGCCATCACAGCCGCCGCTCTGCCGCATGTGCCACCACACCAAAGGCCGCGCTTGCTGCTCTGAGTCGCCGTGCCATCTCGCGCCCGTGCCCGCTAATCCGCGTAGTCATGCCACCGAGTTCGCCTCGACCTAACCCTAACAATCACATCGTTTGGCTTGAGTTCGACTCCGCAAGGTGATTTCGTTGCCTTGGATTAGGGTTTGCCGATGACTTTTCGG
Source organism: Saccharum hybrid cultivar R570 (assembly GCA_038087645.1). NCBI lineage: Eukaryota > Viridiplantae > Streptophyta > Magnoliopsida > Poales > Poaceae > Saccharum > Saccharum hybrid cultivar. The sequence continues at coordinate 153,251 of JAQSUU010000627.1, read as the reverse complement.
TAAATTACTAATACAATCTTTGATCTTATTAGTACTCCAGAGTTTTGATCATCGTTTCTGGGTAATCCTAGCACGTCAAGATCATCTTCCTTTCATCAAAGTTTCGCTCATCCAAGGTAGCTATCGCGGTCTATTCACATCTTATCTAATATGCTTGCTTTCATTAGGATCTCACTCATCTATTAGATAATATATGTTGCTTATAGTAGATCTATCTATTCTATCCTTTCAGTGCGTCCTATCGGTGCTTTGTGTGTTAGGTGATCAGCTGTGAATCCGAGGCCAAGCCTACGGATACGGATTGAGGCCAAGCCTCACAAGAGTCAGTTCACCATCTGTCACTATCTAGATTTTCTCAGTCGCAGCAGTTTGTCAGTATGGTTCGCTGCAAGAATGCTAGTGGTGCACCTAGTGACGGGGACGAAAGTCCTCCCAGAATGACAGAGGTGGCTCGTGGCAAGCGCAAGAAGTTAGCTGTCAAGAAGAGAAAGAGGACACCCACAGAGGCAGAGATTGCACAGGCCATCGTTGATGCAGCTGAGCGTGTAGAGAGGGGTGGTAGAGGCAGTGGGATACACATTGGCGAGCATCACTTTTACCTTGAAGGTCGACAACTCGATACTGAGGCCATAGAGGGCACAGAGGACCCACCTGTTGAGCAGCCCATAGAGGAGACAGAGGAGCAGACCGCTCAGACTCCACCGCGTTGTCGCTCAGGACGCACGCGTGCTCAGGTGACTCCTAGGCCAGAGAGCCAGCGTCGTGGAGGTCGTCCACCTCCCAGGGCTCGAGGTTACCCCCCAGTTGAGCACTTTGACCTTAGGGGAGCTACAACACGTCAGGTACAGGCTCTCAGGTTTATTGAGGTTACTCGGTGGTTCCCACCTCAGCGGGATCCCCGAGCTTCAGAGGGCTTCTACACACCTCTGTACGAGGACTTCTACAGAGCCTATGTTGATAGCGGGATTGCATTCAGACCTCAGAGAGTCTGTCGACTAGAGGTCTTAGTTGAGGTGGTTGGTGAGCAGCTCCGTCCGCACTTGTCCTTTCTACCTGGTTTGTCAGACCTTCTTGGACGGACTAGAGCCTACTGTGGCACTTGGGTCAGAGAGTTCTACTCCTCACTTTGGATTGACCCGGCTCATCAGTTCATTCACTTTGCATTCCGAGGCCGTGACCGCAGGTTGTACATCACCAGGGTACGGGAGATCCTCAGACTCCTAGCTTCAGAGACAAAGATACACCAGCTGTGTTTTGGGCAGACTGCACCTCCGAGACGTCCTCATGGCAGGACAGTGCCACCCACAGACATGATCAGACCCTGCTTCCGTGAGCCATTTGGCGAGGGGTCTAGACGTACACCTGCCAGCCTAACACCCCTAGCTAGAGTACTAGATGCTATTGTGAGGAGGACACTTCTTCCAAGGCTGGGATACAGAGAGGGACTGACCTGTATGTAGTTATGGGTAGTGCATCACCTCATCTCAGAGACACTGTTCGATATTTGGGATCTGATGCTATGTGAGATGGAGGACACTTTGGCAGAGGGATTCAAGGGTCACCGGCAGCTACCATATGCTCATTGGATCTATTTCATTATTCGATCTGCGTGTGACCTGCCTGCAGAGATTAGAGCTGAGATATCTGATACCACTATAGTTTTTCTAGAGTATGATATTCGACAGCTGTGGGTTTCAGTGACCATAGAGCAGGCACCTGGCCTAGGACAGCGTCAGAGGCTAGAGGTTCCGGAGATAGCAGCTGAGCAGGACGAGACAGTTGAGGGTCTTGCTGAGGCAGAGATTGCAGACCTTGATACTCAGCCCGCTGATCTAGTTGAGGATACTACTACTGACAGCACTGACAAAGATTACCAGCCTATCCCCTGGCACCGCTCTCCTCGGTCTCATGACCATGAGGCTGGTGGTTCAGGCTTAGCCTCCCACTCAGACCCAGCCATGGTGGCTATACTTGAGAGGCTGACCCAGGCCTAGGAGAGACAGGAGGTTCAGATGCAGAGACAGGCTCATGACACAGCTGCCGCATTTGCTCAGATTCAGGCTCGTCAGGACGAGTTCCAGAGGTAGCAGCTGGAGTTTCAGAGGCAATAGTTTGAGATGCAGAGGCAGCAAGCAGCCACCTAGTAGCAGTACCTTGAGCTCCTGCGTCACCTAGTCACTGTTGGGGTACCTCCGCCACCGTCTGTCCTTGCTCCAGCACTACAGTCCAGTGGACTTCAGAGTCAGGGACAGTCGAGCTTTTAGTTCACTTCTCCCCAGCAGCAGGTTCCTTAGACCTTTTAGTCTCTGAGCTACACTCCCATTCAGACAGGGTTCACTCCACCAGCTTAGCCTAGACCTCACCTTCTCTCGGGCACTCCTTTCCCTGATTTGAGTGCCTCCTACAGTGAGCTGACTGGTCAGCCGACACCCTCGCACACCACTGTTGAGACCACTACAGGGGTGTCAGCTTCCGAGACTGCTTTTCCTCTAGTGTCAGGGGCCAGGACTACAGAGACTGTGCTATCGTCAGTTGCATCGATAGATCCTCCTACTCTTGGTGTCTTTCAGGCTCAGGCGACAGTGACTGCTCCTATTGTTGCTACCACACCTTTAGTTCCTGCACCTGCTCTACAGACCCAGACCGCCTCACTGCCACATCCATCTACAGAGGGTCAGCCTAACAGTTCAGAGTCTGAGGAGGATACTTCACAGTTCGTGATCACTCTGCGCTCCTTGGCACCCGACTCGACAGCTTCTGTTCCCCCGTCGGATCCTTAGTTTAGTTTTTGGCGTTTGATGCCAAAGGGGGAGAGAGCATAGATTCAGGGGGAGTATTGATAGAGGGTTTTGTTTTTCTTGTGTGCTACTTTCATGCATCATGTTTAATTTCTCGCCCTGCACTCTGTGACTATGAGCTTGTGAGACTTTATTTTATATCATGTCACTTAATTGGTTTTAGCTCATGTTTAATTTCTCGCCCTGCACTTTGTGACTATGAGCTTGTGAGACTTTATTTTATATCATGTCACTTAATTGGTTTTAGCTCATAAGGTTGTGCTTCCGTGCCTTACTCTGATTTCGTATGATCTATATTTTATGTGTACTAACTCTTCATGTTTTATCTTATGAGTACACTCAGTTGGCTTGGAACACATAAGCAATTCCTAACCCCTTGTGCTTACAACTTTTTGCTTATGTGAACCAAGCATGTACGAAAACCTCAACTTATATCTTCTGAATCTAAGTGTTGTCGTCAATCACCAAAAAGGGGGAGATTGAAAGCATCTAGGCCCCGGTGTTGGTTTCGGCAATTGATGACAACACATTATTACCATGACTAATGTGTGTTTTGCAGAAACTTGATAAGTTAGGTCATGGAGTTGATAACTGCTTTGGGCACTATGGTATTCATGTCCCTTGATGGAAATCATTTCGGTTTTCAAAGGATCAACGACAAGATTAAGGACAGTTAGTTCCGGATGTCAAGGTGTTGGGTTACATCCGGAATAGTTGTTAGGATCTTTGTTTCTTCCTTTGGCCGTACTATAAAGGGGGACATGAGCGAGTAGCTTGACCTAGGTGAGTCTTTTTTTAGGTGTGGTGCACACTTGTCAAACTTAGCACTAGGTAGCTCTGGTAAAGCTCAAAGTTCTGTTGGAAGCAACTTGGTTCAAGTTGTGTCGCGTTTCTAAGTCGTTTGAGCAGTTTACCCTTGACCGGACGTAGTTTCTGACATAACCGGACGTGTCCGGTCAGTACTAACAGTCGGACGTGGTCCTTGCAAGGACCGGACGCGGTGATCAGTCTGACATGAGTTTCAGAGGGTAACAGTCTAATCGGACGTGACTGTGAAGTGATCAGACGCGTCCGATCATGTTCTAGTAAGGTTCTTACCTGACCTGATGCGTCCAGTCATCTATGATCGGACGTGGTCAAGCATCAAGTCAAAGTCCAGTAATGCATGATCAGACGCATCCGGTCACCCCTGACCGGCGCGTCCGGTCACTCAGCGCTGACTTTCGGTTTTCGATCGTTACACTCGACCGGCGCGTCCGGTCATGACGACCAGCGCGTCCGGTCAGTACGTGTTTTGCTGATTTGGCAGGTAACGGTTGGATTTGTCTAAGGGGTGTATAAATACATCCCCTCCACCTCTTTTAGAGGTCTCTTGCTCATTTGTTCAGCTGAGAAACACCTTTGGAGTGCAAGGGAGTGCAAGAGCCCTAGTAAGGATAGTGATTTGAGAATCAAAGTTTGAGATTCCTCACTAGTGACTAGAGAGTAGCAAGTGTGCATCCATCTTCTCATTAGGCTTGTTGTGGTCAAGTGAGAGTTCTAGCTTGTTACTCTTGGTGATCGCCATCACCTAGACGGTTTGGTGGTGATTGGGAGTTTGGTGATCATCCGGCGAGCTTGTGGATGACCCAACTCATCTTGTGAGCGGTTTTGGGCGATTCACCGCGATGGAGTGTCGAAGAATCCACCCGTAGAGAGCACTTGATCCTTGCACAGATCAAAGGGGAGCTACACCCTTGCGTGGGTGCTCCAACGAGGACTAGTGGGGAGTGGCGACTCTCCGATACCTCGGAAAAACATCGCCGTGTTCCTAACCCTTACTTTCAAGCATTTACTTTCATTGCTTGTTTACTTTCCTAGAATTGCCATGCTAGTCTAGGATTGGAACTTAGGGTGCAAAACTTTTACCAGTAGAATCAAGAAGGAACACTAGTAGGCACTTGGGGTGAAGTTTGGCTTGTAGGATTTAATTCTTGCAATTAATTTTTAGAAAAGCCCAATTCACCCCCCTCTTGGGCATCTTGATCCTTTCAAGGCCCCCTATAGCAACCAAAACATTTGTCATGGCAATAAAGAGTTCTACCTATAGCAACCACATAGACAAGTGTGGCAATAGAGAAGCCATCTATAGCAACCAAATATCTATTGTGGCAATAGAGGGTCTACTTATAGCAACCACAAAGATAGTGTAGCAATAGAGGGTCCATCTATTGCTTCACTATTGATGTGTGGCAATAGGGTCTATTGCAACACTCATTGTCGTTGCTAGTGTACCTATTGCTACTTTTTGGGTATGTGGCAACAGATATCTCTGGCAACACCAAGTATGTTGCAGTAGTTACTATTGCAACACCTATGGTGGTTGCTTGTACTATGGCTTGCAACACTTCATGGTGTTGCAAGAAAACTCCATTCTGTTGCAATAGAGGAAAATTTATTGCAACACCAAAATAAAGTGTCGCGCAAACTTATTGCTACGACATCAGTGGCAATGCCTCCCAACCAAATTTTTGTGTTGCAATTTTGTCTATTGTAACACTTTTTGGCATATTGCAACACTTTTAGGTCATTGCATCATAGGGAAAACCTTGTAGTGACGCCGCGGGCCGGGGCGAGTGCCCAGGCGGCAGCGGGCTCAGCCAGGACACGGCTGCAATGTCGCACTGCTCCCGCGACGGCGTGTTGCTGGGCGCAAGGGAGGGGATTAGGTGGCCATCGATGGTGTTGTTGGTAGCATGCGGCACGACGGTGCGGAGCAGCAGCACGAGGTGCCGCGCCACAGAGGGGTGGCACGTGACGTGGGACGGGGCCATCATAAGTGGGATCACGAGGTGCGTGGGAGGAGACGGGATGAGACCGCCTATCTGCGTGGCAGAGGCAACCATCTCAGGTGACGAGCGCGCGCATCATGAAGTTTCTGTGCACCGCCTTCATCAAGCCCCATGTGTTGCCTCTGCTAGTCATCGCGCGGCCCTGTGTGCCACCTCAACTGGGCCTGCATGCCCCTACATGCCACCCTTGCCAGATGCCACGCGGTCGGGCTGCTCTGAACAAGTCGGCCAGCCGTCGCGTGCCTCCGACAGACGTTGCATGCCCCTACATATCTCATCTGCCAGCCGCCATGCCGGTGGGCTGCTCCGAGCACGTAGGCTGGCCACCATGGGCTGCTCACAGGATGTGCTGCTTGAAGATTAGGTCACCAATAAGGAGGAACTGGTAGGGGCCAACGCCCTCATGTATGGGATATGGTCCTGTCATGGATCCGTCCGCCACCTTGACACTCCAAACCATGGAATCCAACCCACAAACCATATATCTAGCTGCTCTAGACCATGGATTCAACTGCTCAACACAATGCATCCATCACACGCACTGCCCGAATCGAACAGTCAGTGCCAAAATATCTAGGTCACCTGCCAGATCTGCCTTCGGGTGCCCGAATGTCTGGGTTGCCTTAGGTCTTGAGAGGTTGTCCATTAAGACCACCTTAGTTCTTGATGAATCGTTTGCTCTTAATTCCCAATCTTTATACGAGAGGAGCAGTGATCTAAGAGGGAGGGGGAGGGGGTGTTGGGCTTGTTGGTGATCCTTATTGCAAAATTTTCATTGCCAACATAGTTAAAACAATATTTGCATATACCATCATAGCTGTAGGGATTTATTCTAACGAGTTTCAAAAGTTTTGCTGAATATTTGGTTCCAAGGGAGACATTGAGCAAAGGTGAGAGAATTTGGGGCAACGAGTGGGTCACCCAACATATCCCTAGGTCGCCAACCTACTATTTAGCCCAAATCTAGGCCTACTCCCCTAATATGCAAAGAAACATAGCCTAAGTCCCGTGGAGCATTGTTGACGGTCACTAACATCAATTATAAACCATCAACACATCCTGCATTTATATTTAATTTCATAACCAAACATAGGTATAGCGGTTTAAACTAATAAATTCCATGAGTTTTGGTGAATCTGTGTTTTCGGCAGGGTTTATCCAGAAATTCGTCAATGGGGACCTATTTGTCAAAGGAAATTATAGAATTCCGCCGTGTAAATAGTGTGGGAAGATTCTAGAAGACTCCAGAAGGCTCTCCACCGAAGCAGACCCTAAGGACCTACCATGTGGGGCTGGCCAGCCCCACCTGTAGGCCGGTCGGCTCGTGGGGTCCACCAGTTAGCCTCCGCTTCGAAAGTTGGTTCTCCAAAGCCTCATAGATTGCATCTATGCCGTTCTTTCAAGTCGGTTTGATCCAAGGGTCTAGAATTAACGCTCTGGCCTATATATACCAGCCCCTACCCCCTCCCTCAGTAGATCCCCTGAAACCCTAATTCATATCTTCAGGATCAGAGCTAGCTATCAAGAGAAGATTAGTCCTCCATAGGATCTAGTCTTATAAATAATAGTAAGATAGAGAGTAAGAGAAGAGTTAGAGAAGGTGCCAGCCTGTCGGTGCTCTCTCTATGGCTTGTACCTTGGTAGATCCAAGTTCTACTTGAGCTTGCCTTCGAGATATCTTTGGTAATCAACTTCTGATTCGAGTAAGCATCTTGTTTATATTGTTTATTAGGATCACGGCTCTTTTGAGTGCTTTATTCCTGTTCTAGAGGGAGTAGACTATTAATCATAAGTGTAAGCGTGGTGCTTAAACTTGGGTTAATCGTGGATGCACCCTACATTTTGAATTGGTGGTAGATCGCGTGTGTGACATCAATTCTATATAGCCTATACTATATAGCTTCGTTGATCCTTTGTAGTCCACCTCCCATCTGTACTCACAAGTAGGACCCGATTACGAAGGAAAGCATCCTCTGCTGATGTCTTTTCTTAAGTAATGTCCCTAGTTGAATAGTAAAAGACATAGCTTACCCAAGTCAGAACTAGAGAACCTTAGTTATCCTCTCTATGCTCCTGTTTATTCTAACCTTGTTGCTACCCCTTGTTAAGTTAGACCATAGTTAGTCTTACACGTTTCCCTGTGGATATGATACTTGAAATACTTCTGGGTGAAAGCTACAGCGGTATCCGTGCATTTACCAATTTATCTGTGTGCGTTAATTTATACCAACAAGCATTGGATCAATGTCAGTTTGATCGAATGGACCAGATGAGTTGTCATATGGATCCAATGGCACAACAAGAGATAGCAACTTTGATAACCTACCATGTGGTAGCCATCATCCAAGTCATCAAAAAATGCCACAAGGAAAATCAATGGCAATAAGCTCCTAGCTAGGTCACCTGATCCCACCTGGGTTGCCCAACCTACTTCTAGGCCCAATGCTCCACAACTCTGTTCACATGCAAAGAAGCACACAAATCCATCATGGGTCATAAGATCAAAGTCGGTTCAATCTTTGTGGATGAGATGATGCATCACATGGATCATCAAGAGGCCCCTTCCACCATCTAAAGAGGAACAAACTCTAGCACCGCACCTTGGCATGGGCTTGTACACAGAGAGTGACACATACATGGATGATCGAACGTAATAGAGTCTAGGTGGGTTGAGCAACCTGGCCCAGAAGCAACCGACATGCCAACTGACATAACTAACTACCGACCTCCTTCAAGAGTGCATCCACACCTTGCAAAGGTTGAGGCAATGAATTGAAGGGTTAGGCGACCTCCCCTAGGTCGGCCAACCTAGCCCCACTACCAAACCGCCACAAGTTTACTCTATAAATATTTCTTACTTCCAACGTCATAATAAATAGCCCATCAGGCATGAGCTCCCATTCCAAGATAAGGAGAAGAAATCCCATAAAACATGAAGCCCTATCATCATATCATTTATTAAATAGGGAGAGTAAGGGGAGAGCTAGGGAGGCCTGGATTTGTTGGCCCCTCTTCCACTTTGTACCTCAGTGGATATAGTTCTTCTAGAATGTGCCATCTATGATTCATACTCTAGTAAATGTAAACCTTCTATATAATTAAACTTAAGTTCCTTTACTTGCTTGCGAAATCTCTGCTCGCATCGAGTGTTCTAGATATAGATCATGACTATAGTAATCATTAGCATAGATTTGGTGTTTACTTGAGGTTGCGCCTAATCCCACAAATTGTTGTGGTACCCCAAGGGAAAAAACTAGGTCATAATATGTCGGGGATGAAGGCATGTATTAGACCAACAAGGAAGGCCTTGTGACTAAGGAGAGGAATGATGTGGGGATGTGCGCATTGATGCATCGCGTGATTGGTTCACTATTTTTAGCTTTAGAAGCTTTTCTCATGTGTGCTTGTTTCGTAGTGCTTTTAATTAAGCTAGTGGATAAGCCCTGCAAAAGCAATGCCAAAGAGGGACTATATATGCTTATTCATTAGTCGTTATTGCTGCTACTGTACTTCAGTATATTTGACAACAATTCTCAGTCCTCCCTTTCTTCATGGAGACTTTGATTTTAATGTGCTATATAGCATCTAGTTAACAAGGAACTAGAATTTTTTCAAAAATATTAGCAGCCATTACTAGACAATTGTAAGAGGTCTTTCAAGCTTAAATTTGCCTTGGTTACCATAGAGCAAAGAGTAGTCGTTTCCCTAACGTTGTAAACTTGCTAGACTCGTTATAATTTTTTTGAGGTGGGAGAGCAGAGGCTCCTCCTGAATTATTTACCACAGATTCTAGCAAGCCGGTAATGGAGGGTGCAAAGCACCAATTATAAGGGCGACCCTAGAAGGGTCCAACAGGGTACAAAGAGAGAGGAGAGAGGATGACAACCAACACCAACACTAACACCAAAACCAACACAACACATACAAAGGGAAAACACCAACAACCATAGGGGAGAAACTAAGAAAAAGTACAACTCCCACTACGGAGGAATGTCGAAGATCGCTGAATATGGAACCTCAAATAGACAAACTTTGATTAGCTCCATTCGACAAGCAACTATAAGACACTGAATCAAGATTTATGGATGATAGTCGTGAAGTACATCTTCTATGAAGTTCATCCGGGAGCAATCGCCTTCCACCTACACCCTTAAATGGGAGGAAGACTCCAGGGTTGGAGGACTGACGAATGGAGAACAAGGAGATCCAAGAGAGGGGATCATGGTCCCGCTATCCCGACATATGGTGAGAAAATGCAATCAAGGAACCTGGAGGACGTCAGAGCAAGAACACCTAAAGCAGACACGATCTATCAAGTAGTTTGTGCCATAGTATAGGGAGTGCAAAGCGGGCCCTGCAAGAAAGAAAGTTGTGGTAGGTCTAAGCTGGCCCCTCCATGGTGGCGCCTCTAAGAAGGACGCGACGTCGTTGACGCCACCACCACCACCAGCTCCAGATAACCAAAGCTAGGTTTTCACCAGGAGGAGAGGGACAAATCTACAACTATAGGGTAGGGAGGCTACATTGATGCCTCCAAGGAGGTAAACGATGCTAGAGGGTATCACCATCGGTTACACAACCAGGTCATGCACGACTTTTGCCTAAGCTCCCAAATCCATTAAAGAACTATAGTCTGCCTCTGCCATCTCAGAACTAAGTCGGCGAGCCCAGGCACGATGACATGCCCATAGGCCTTGCCCTCGTGCGGAGCTTCAACTTCCCCGATGAGGCAAATTAGCCCCCCAGCTATCGGGACCGGCCTAGAAGAGCAGCACAGAGGGGACGTCGAAGTCTATTTGCAAGCGGCTAGGGGCAAGGGCGAGGCAGATGTGGCTGTTTAGCGCCGATAGATGCCCCACTGAGGCCGGCATGGCGCACATGCTGATTTGCAGGTGGTTGTGATAGAAATGTTGTGCGCCCATCCACATGGTCCTCTATTGAGCTGGGCACGCCTCGCCACAGCCGACGCTCCCCTCTCCAACGACATGGTTGCCTCGGCCGACACCATGATGGTGGTGAACCTATGGGCCATTACACACGACGCTATCGTGTGGGTCGACTCGGACCCTGTGGGTTTGAGTGGTGGGCGGCGACTGCGGTGAACCTAGCCTAGTGGGTCGGGTGGGTAGCCTCGACAGCGAGGTAGAGCAGCAGCTGATCTTGCTGATGACAAGGCTATCGAGTGACTGCTGCCAGGTGGCACCGAGGCATGCCATGGCCACCGCATCGTGGATGTATGAGAAGATGCAGGAGGGGGAGGTGATGAGGCCATCGAGTGACCGCAGATCCTCGTCGTCGCCGGGTGCCCCAAGCAGGAACTGGGCCTCACCCCCTCCTCTACCTCATGCATGGCGTGGAGGGACCCTGCCTGGTAGTACACCGCCTGGGTGCGGCAAATCCAGGGCGAAGTTCTCCAAATCCGGACCCAGAGGGCATGGATTTGGCTCGTCTCCAGTCATTTTGCTCGGCGCCGGCCAACCTTCTTCGCCAAAAACCAGAGCTAGATAGGGGAAAGGAGGGTGGGGGAGGAAATTGCTGCGAAGGAGGCCTTGTTGGGAGCCACCACGGGCTGCAGCCACTGCTGGACGTAGAGCAGCGGCGGCGGCCAGAGAGCAAGCAGGTGGAGGGGCTTTCGGTGGGGAGGCGAGTCGCCCCCCGAGCCGCCTGTGCGAGACGACGCGGGGTCTCTCAAGAAATTTTCAAAACCGACGAGTCCCACCCTTTATAATTTGTAGCTCTTTGTTTTTCTCTAGTAGGGACACTGACTCTCCTGTTTCATGAAAAAAATATCAGAATAATAGAAATTAGATGTTTGTATGCCTAGTGGGCCTGCAAATTATGATTGTTCTCTTGTGTCTATGGTGGAACGGAAATTCTGCCAAGTTGATTGTACTTGTTGGCGCTTCAATCAAACGAAAAAAAAAGATGTATGCATGTGTTTTGGCTAGTGGTGCAATTTTTTAGTTTAGTAATCGATGTGTACAAAAAGTCAAAATGGTAGGCAACAGCCTTATGCATCTCTAGTTAGCGTCCGACTTCATCGGAGGTATACTTTCTTTAGTAAAAAAAACTGACCTCATGTAGAGGGAAAAGCAAATTCACGAATTCAAATGTCAGTGTTCATTCTTCACTGTGGCATGGTGAGGCATATAATGTCCGTGTCAGCAATCCTGTCACTCTAGTAGCAGCCGCTGGACGATCTGGGCTGGAAACAGTCCCTTCCTGTACTTTGCCGTGTGTTTTTTTCTTCGTGGATTGTTGGAATGTCTGTTCGCTTTCATTTATTCATTTCTTTGACAATGTGTTCATGCTAGTAAGGATGGATTATATCCAATAACTAACAATATTAAACAAGGGTACACGAGTTTATATACGTATATAACAAATAAATATAAATGATCGTGTTGTCTTTGCGTTCACACAAACAGCGAGCGTTGGTCATGCGTCAATCCCCGGTTCAGATATCCCACGATATCACGGGCCCAGATGTTTCATGATATGCTCACCGACCATTGCTCTCTAGGGGATTTGTTGTGCTCATTAAGTCATTTTTTCGCATGGAAAATGAACGCATAAGACACGACAAACCCAGATAGGGTTGACTTCCCTATGCCTAGCCTAGATGGGTTTTCTTCAGTCTTCTTCAGGGTTTCCTGGAATCAAATTAAGAATATTTTGCTGGAAATGCTCCAAGACTTGAGGACTGGTCATTTAGATCTTTTTAGACTCAATTATGGCATTTTGACTCTGATCCCCAAAGTTAAAGGTGCTAATAATATCAAACAGTATATACCCATTTGCCTCCTTAATGTAGTGATTAAGATTGTTAGTAAAACCTTGACTTTGAGGCTGAATAATGTAGCTGATAAGGTGCCCCAACCAATCTGCTTTAATTTTGTCCCTGGGAGGTGCTACTAAGGGCACTTGTTTATCATTTCCTTTTAGACGATGAATAGTAGTTGTTAGATGCCAATCTAATGGTTCACTGCTCGATTGCTACTGTTCTTCCTCAACCTTCCTTTCTTCTTCCTCACAGTGAAAAACAATCCTCATTCCCACACCCCCGCCTGTCACCCGCAACCTCCCCATCCTCGACAACATCTTCACCGCCGAGCTGAGCCTGCGTCTACTGACCTGTCGCCTAACTTGGTGTTGTCTGGCCATCCGCACGATTACCTAGCTTGTGCTCCCTTCCTTGGCCTAATCTCCATCTCTCTCCACCCGAGGCTGGCAACGGTCCCATCACCTCGCTGCTCTGCCCCACGCCCGCCTCCTGCGCCTAGAAGGCCTGCCTTTCCTGAGCCCCTTTTCTTAGGCCGCAAGGTGAAGAACCCCTGGTGTCGGGCGCTCTCGGCGTTGCCTAAAGCAAGCTGGGTTTTTAGGCGGCTGAACAATAGGAGAAGTGCAAGAACATTGGAGGTGCTAACATGATAACTTTCACTTTTTTCATAACACGGTACAAGCATAAATGCTCATATCTAACCATGCATGCATATTCATCATTATGAATACATGCATGCATATCATATCTCTGTGAGTACCTTCAAAAGACTAAGGCCATATATAGGGATTGATGAATAATTATAGGTGCTCCAATATCGACAAGCAATCTATAACTGAATGAATATCACTATTTCTTCCTAGAGTAAATCTGATAAAATGTGAATGCTCGTGCCAAGTTGTCTAAGACTTGACCTTGGGTGGATATAGGTTCCACCAGAAATTAATCCTATCAGTTGAGTTATATGCTAAGAGCAAGCCCAATAGTGGTCTTATAGCCAAGCTAATCTGCATTTTTGTTGACCTGGAGAAGAGAGGAGATAGAACATGGCTCTCAGCTCAGGCAAGTCTGAGTGGAAGTTTCGTTATATTTTCATTTGTATTTAATAAGCTGTCACATAAGCGTTTTTGATGACGTGGTAACTATTTTGAAAAGAGAGAAAAGAAGTGAGTTTCATGGGGATGGAACTCTCTTGGCACAATTACCAACTTACTACGAGCCATGAAATTAAATGCCTATGAAACCGTAGAATAAAACTTTTATTGAGAGTGTGTGTTTTATCTATGTTTCAATTTATTCTATATAACATGACAGTCTCAGAAACAAAGACATGAAACAACCCACACTTGAGACTAGTCTCATGTATGCAACAAACTGGGCACATGAGCCTATGCAGTTGTGGCCCTAAATAACAAGTTAAGGAATAGGAAAAGAGAATATAGGATAGGTAAAAAGTATTACCATATATTAAAAAATATTTTTATAGATAAATAGAAGACAGGTATTGTATAGTTTTGTTTTAGAATATGACTAACAATTAGCTTTATTATTAGGCTTGCTCTAAATCAACCAGTGGAGGGAGCATATCGACGGGTGGGTAGGCGACATTTATTTTTGAAAAATGAAAGTTCACATATAAAAATGCAAATTTAATTGCAATAGCTGTCGACGCGGATCAGCAGCAGTGCCACTCCAGCCGCCTTATGCAGGCAGAAACTGAAACAGGAGTATTTCAGTTGCATTAATAATTCATGAAAAAGCTGCACTTACTAACTCAGCAAATGTCAGATTTAAATATGTATCATACGGCTCACATAGAAATTAAGGCCTCGTTTAGTTCCAGTATGTAAAGTTTTAGGTAGTCACATCGTGGGGATGTCGCATGGGGGTGTTGCGTGAGGTGTTCGGATACTAATAAAAAAACAAATTACAGAATTCATCAGTAAACCGTGAGACAAATTTATTAAGCCTAATTAATCCGTCATTAGCATATGTGTTACTGTAGCACTTTATTGTTAAATCATGAATTAATTAGGCTTAAGAGATTTGTCTCGCAAAGTAGTCACAATCTATGTAATTAGTTATTGTTTAGTCTATATTTAATATTACATGCATGTGTCCAAATATTCAATGAGATATGATATAAACTTTTAGAGAGGCACTAAACGAGGCCGTCAGAAATGGTAAATCAATCGCAATATCTGCAGTTCGTACTCCTCAATGGCAAATGCATGGAGGCGCGTACTTGGCTACTTAACTCTCTCGGTCGCCGTCGCAAACACAAAAACAAAAACAAGAGCTCCACATTGCTACGCAAACGATTTTTACAAACACCACTAGTTTTTTTTTGTTAGAGACGCCTCTATCAAAATATACCTTAAAAATAATTTTGAGCAAACCTAACTCAAGAAATTCATTTTTAAAGGAAGCTACAAAGTCCAGCCATCTCTAAATATATGACCTCTATTTTTGGAGCCGCTTGGAAAGCCGAACTAGCTCTAAATTCTACTTCTAAAGGTGGTTATTGGTTAAACTTTCCGGGCACTTAAAAAGTAGAGGCATTTCTAGATGCAGCTAGAAATGTCAGTCGACTCTAAAATATATTTCTAGAGATGATTAGCAGTTTGGCTCACCTCAAAAAAATATGTGTAGGTCAGTAAAATTCACATAAAAAAACAAATCTGATGAAGACAAAATTTATATCCAAATTATAGTACTTGAAGAAATGCAACTTTTGTAGCTGATAACCTTTTCATTTGAGATTATTATGGCCCGTAATTTTTGTTTTCATTTTTCGTAATTTAAAAAAAAATATAAATGACCTCGGATGGAGAAACAAGCTAAACTAAGGTTGTAATGCTTGAAAAAAATCTGCAACTTTGTAGTTGACTACCTTTTGATTTGGAATCATTTTGTGTCCATAAATTCTATTCTAAGTTCTAGATTTTCAATTTTTTTATTTTTTAAATGACTGAAACAGCATAAACCAAAGTTGTAGTACTTGAAAAGTTATACTACTTTATAGTTGATAATTTTTCATTTAAAATCATTGTACCAATTCTTTAAAATGATTTACAAACTCTTTAAAACTATCTGTAGTGGGCTAAAAAAATGATCTACAAGTTTCTATAGGCATAAATTTTAGTCCATGTCTAGGGACCGCTAGGTCTTGGCTCACCTCTAAAAATCGATCTCTTGATACGGCTAGATATTCACATCTAAAAACTAAACAATTTCTAGATAGACAAACGGGCCTCTTTGGTTGGGTGTCTAACCCCCAACCAGGCTCGAGGAAGTCAACTTTCAGCTGTTTGGTTGCCTGTAAACAGCCTGAAGCCAGGCCCAACTAAGCCACTTTGGAGGCCTTAGCCTAGCTCCAGAATAACGAGACGTGGCCGTTTTTTTCCCGGCCAGGATTGGTTAAGCCCCCATCTCGCATCTCATCACCGCCCACAATCGCGCTGCTCTCCGCCCACATGCTCTACCTCGTTACCGGCGGTGGCAAGCTGCTCCTCTTATTCTCCCTCCAGGATCCCTCCACCCCTGAGTTCCTCCGCATCCTCCCCATCTCTGCCATCATCCCGCTCCCCTCCGTCGCCTGCCTCCTCATCCTCGCCGACCCGCTCGTCTCCCGCCCCATCCACCGCCTCGGCTCCTACGCAACGTCACCGCTGTCGTCGCCCGTCGTGTTGACCCCGCTGACCCATCATCATTCTCCATTGCCATCTCCGTGGGGAAGAAGCTGCTTCGGGTCGACTTCACGCAGCACAATGTTGACGAGCTAGATGTGCAGACCCGCGAGATAGCCTCTATCGAAGGGGTCAAGGCGCTCGCTTGGGTCGACGACTCTTTCTCTGTTGCCACTGCCATGGCTCGAAACGAATGGGAGGGAGGGGATCGGGTGCGGTGCTTGTGGGATTGCCGCTGGTCAAGCGCTTCCTCGCCTCCCACATCTTGGTTTCTCCGCCACCTTCGGCTACTCCACCGCCACCGAGGAGTCGGTGCCCACCGTAAGGTCCAAGGGCAAGGCCAAGGCCAGGAAGAACCACATGAAGCAGTCGCGCTTCGACTTCACCAAGGTGGACGCCGCACCTATCCCCACCGTCATCCTCGTCGGCCACCCGTCACTCAAGCCGGTGTTTGAGGAGATGGAGCGGTGTTCGCCAGGTGCTCACCATCGAGGTGCTCTCTAGTGCCTCCTACTGCACCCCCTAGCTGTTCGATGAAATGCATGTAAGGGGTAAACTTACCAATTTGAAGAAGAGGTGATTCTATACAAAGCAAACCAGACAACCAAACACATCTTTTACTAGCCAGGCTTAGATAACGCAAACAACCAAATAACTAGGAATTAGCTTGGTGGAAGCAGGGTAAGACAACATAGGCTTGGATTCTAGCCGGGTTATAAGTTGGCCAGGAAACCAAACACACCCTAGAGGCGCAGGCCAGCCTAAAAAATATTATCCCTATTAATGCTGCTTGGTAGTGCTACTGGCATACTGCTGCATTGAAGTGAAGCGAGCGAGCGGAAACAGATAATCTAGCATGACCAAAAAGGGTGAACAGTGTACATATATATAGGGTGTGTTCACTTCGCGAAAAGTAGGTGAAAAGTTACTGTAGCATCTTTCGTTGTTATTTGGCAAAATTTGTCCAATCATGGACTAACTAGGCTCAAAAGATTCGTCCCGACGTTTACAGACAAACTATGCAATTAGTTATATTTTTTACTTACATTTAATGTTCCATGCATGCGTTGAAAGATTTGATGTGATGGGTGGAAGAGAAAATATTTTGGGTTGGGATGGAAAATGAACAAGGCCATAGCATGCATGCATACATGCGGCAGCTGCAGCGTGTTCATGTATGTAACTGCAGCCAGTGCCGCCCATGCCCTCCGGCCGGCCCAGCCACAACGTAACTGCGGCCGGCGGCTGGCACGCCCGCATGATACTCACGCCCTCCGTCACCGGCGTACAAATTATTTGATGCGGCCGCCGGACGGCCACTGTTCATTCGTTCGTCCACTTTGTTTCGACTGCATGCTCCGGCCGGCCGGCCGGTTGACGTCCGCCGATAAGAACATGGACGGAGCAGCTGACGAGCATGCATGCGGCCCGGCCGGTAGAGATCAGCCAGTCGATCGCGGGCCACACATGCATGCATGCATGCGTCGTCTCTTTGCTTATGTGAAACAGGAGTAGTACTGGACTAGCAGTACTATTCCAGTCGTACTGGGCACTGGCCCAGGAGGTCCTATTCAACAAGGTCACCTGCAGCTGGAGCCTGGGTTCATGCATGGTAGCTTGCGTACATCGCTTGCTTGATTCAGACAAACTGTTCCCTTCTGGCCCTCGTCGTCTCTGGCCACTATGGAGTGGTTGTCATGGAGACTTCAAGGCTGCTGCCTGCTGGACGACTAAACGGATCTGGGTACTGCATGATATATTTTTTTTCGAAGCAAAGGTACTGCATGATTTATATAAAAACGGCATTAGGATAGAAACGGTTTCTATTGGCGGTAGTTTTTTTATCTTTACAGACGGTTTCACAAACCGTCGGTGTGGAAGGCCAGTAAAAGTGGTGTCATTCGTCTACTGGCGTAAGCCTCAGAACTGCCAATGTAAATCATTTATATTGGACGTATTCTCTCCCACCCAAAATAAGTGTCAATATGATATTCGTACCGGTCAAACTTTCTTTAGTTTGACTAGTTTTTAAAAAATATTAGTAACATTCGTATCTCCAAATAAGTTAATACGAAAATAAATTCTATAATCTATCTAAAAATATTAATTATGTACCATAAATATTAATAATTTTTTATATATATTTGATCAAAGTTGATAACTTTTGGGCACGTTTGGTTCTATAGCTGGCGCTAGACTCACCTTGCCCAGCAAAGACTCGGGACGTTTTCGTTGTTGGGTCAGCTGTTCTTGGATTCTGTGCAAGCAAGACACATCCTTTGCTTTAGCCGGAGAGGGGGAATTTTTTTATTTTGACTGTTTTTTAATAATATTTCAAAAAATGACCGCGATTTTTTTTTAAAAAACTAACCGTTTTGGTAGCGTCATTATCCAAGGCGCCACATTTCAACACAGTGGCGCCCTGCATGGCGGCGCCACAAGGCTGTGACGTGGCGGCCGAGGGATGGAGGCTGGGGTGTGACGTGTCACCATCTGTGGCGCCCCCAGACATGGCGCCACAGGGCCGGGACCGAAGCTGGTCTTTCCGTTCGCTCGAAGCTGTGTCGGACCGGGCACAGGAGCCGTGCGGCTCTGGTCGTTGTAACCATGCATGAGCAGACCCACGCCGGCGTCGTTCTCTGAGCAGTGGTGTGCAACCATCCGCATCTCTCTCCCTCTCGTCCGTACGCGTCACCAGGAAGCCGAGCAACGCAGCCCCTAACTGCACTTAAGGTCAATCGACAGATTTTCACAAGAATTAAAATAGCAAGCATCACAGATCAATAAGGACAATAAGAACAGATTCACACAATAACTAAAAGTGAACAAGGGTCCAATTAAGGTGCCGAGAAGTACAAAGACATCAAATTAAGTTTGTAGTAGACAATCATCACAGTACATAGTACACAAGCATCATAGTCCTAAACGAGGCAGCTCCATCATCCTAAAGTCGACGACCTACACACTAACTCCCAGGAGTGAACGGTGCCTTTGGCTTCCTCGCCCTCTTTGGTTGGGTAGGCAGCATGTTTGGGGTGTAGCCAACATCGGCGCGGTCGCGGTGGCTTTTCTTCCGGTGACGACGGTCTTCGTGCTGTGTACCGCTCGTACCCTGTAATGAAAACATAGCCCACGTTTATGTAAAATTCTATTTACATTGGTACGTAGAAAATGAATGTAGCTTCTTAATACCTGACCATCGTCCTGTGTAGGCATAGGGGTACCCTGTAGCTGAGACGATCCAATCTCATCAAACGGCCACTCGAATGCGTCCTCTTCAAACCTCTCGTAGCGATGGACACCGTATTGCGGGGCGTTGTCCTCTTCCTCCGTGTTGTCCTCATCGGTAGTGCTTGTCCCCTGCTCATCCTCTGCACGCACAAGTGTCATATACAAATAAGTTTACATGTGTGTAAGTAGAAAGTAAGCATTTTCGTGTGGTTGAAGGTTGTTGGTTACCTTAACAAAAGCCCGAAGTGGGCTTATGTCCCCCCCTCTAGAATTATGAACCTGTTCCGCCGCTTCATTGGACATCCTTGTTAGTTGTGAGGCCTAGGCAAACCAAAAGATTGCAACAATTAGTGTTCTTGAAGTAAAAGAGAACTGACTGGGTAAGGTAAAACAAAGGGTTGCAAGAAATTCTTACCAAGTATGCCATAAGTGGGGCTTGCTGTGGCTGCGTCTCCTGTCTATTTTCGATGTCATACTCATCTTCAACGACGTCCTCCTCAGAGCCCTCCTTAATTGCACGGTCAGTGTACACGCCCTTGATATGAAGCCTTGTGGACCTCTGAAGCCACCGCAGGTACTCGTTGAAAGCGTCCTGGTCGAATGGAGGACCACTGTTGACACGAACCCTGTCCCTGTGCACCCACAAGTGGATCCACCGGTCATGCGTTTCAGCCCAGTTCTTCTCACTGTACCTCTTCTTGCGCTCATAGCTGCACCAAAATCTTAATTAGTTTTCGTTAGCAAAAATACATATGTGACTGGACACAGATCCATGTTGATTGGACACCAGAAGTCCTCCTGAAATAAATAAGACATGACGAGATGAAAACGACGTGCACAACTGAAACAAGTATTAAATAAGTCACCGGCCAATTGCTTACTTGGTTGCTTCGGCGTCGGGCATCAAGCCACAGAAGCGGTACACAGCCTCCCTCCAGTTCTCATTGTCCACACGACCGGTCACTGCATGTCCCCCCAACGAAAGGGTAAGGATAGCCTTCACGTCCTGCAGGGTGACAGTCATCTCGCCACAAGAGAGGTGGAACGTGTGCGTGTCAGGCCTCCACCTGTATTTTTCACCAACAAAACCAGAACGAGTGTTTGCTATCGAAATGGTAGTACACAAATGACAAGTTTACGAGAAAGAAATGAATTTCACCTGTCGAACCATTAAGGTGCCCCTATACTTTCCTGTAAGGAATGTGCCATCAACAAGAATAACTGGCCGATAGTACTGGAACGCATGCTGCGTCTGAGCGAAATACCAGAACACACGGAACAGAACATGCCGCTGAACCGCCCACAGATACATACCTCCTGTGTCTATAAACCATCTCATGCCAGGGTTGTAGTACCTCATTGCACACAATATACGAGGAACCCTGTTGTATGCTTCCTCCCAGCTACCCCAACGAATGGCAAGGGCAATTTGCTTTGCATGCCAAGCCTTTCCGTACTTGACCTCATAGCCGGTAAATGTGTATATGTTCTGTTGTAACATCGACACCGAAACATTGTTGTCAGCATCAACGCAACCCAATATACGGCGGGCAAGGTAGCGCGCAGTGAGCTGCGGATGAGAATGCTTCGATGAATTATCCCTGCATGTGTGGGGTTGCTCCACTTTGGTTACACGCCACCTGCCATCACTCTTTTTCTTCCATGCATGGAACACCCACGGGCAAGTCCAATGGATGCATGCACATTGGTACCTCTCCCCCTTGTCCGAATGAGTAACGCGATATGGTCTGTGGTGCCACACAGCATAGTCCTGAAGAAATAGCTTCATCTCTGCCATTGTACGGAATACCATACCCTTCCTAAGGATACCACCATCTTTATGGTTATACAATGAGTGAGAAGACAACTGCAGGCCGGTGTCATAAACTGCCATATGTACCATGCTGACATCTCTGTAGTTAGGAACGACACTGAAAGGTAGGTTAGCCTCCCTCATCAACATAAGCTCTGTCGCTGTGTAAGGTGGCGGTGGGACGTACTGCTGTGCCTCGCTAATCCTCCCCCATGAGTCATAAGGGGTATCTTCCTCGGGCAAATCATGAACTAGCCTCCCCTGAGTCGGCATGGCATGAAGTACCTCTGTTGGAACTGGTGCTGGCATCGGACCTACTGGTGTTGCCCTCGCATCTGTACCTCCATTGTCATCACCTGAGTCATCTGAATCACTGCTAACATCATCACCCATCCTGTCCTCCGCCTCCCGCTCCTCCTCTTCCCATTCAAACTCCCTCACATCAAAGTCATCCCTAATACGACCAACTTCAGCATAATCAAAGTGCTCCTGCATCAAATTGCCATCCAAATCCATATCACCCTGAGTTCCTTCCCCTTCGACCCCAGCTTCTTGTTCATTGTATCCAACACCCTCATTGTACGGACTGTCCTCATTGTGCTCCAACCTGTAACCATTCTCCACAACCACCTCAGGCATGGCCACATTCGAGCTTTGGAGAACCCGATTGTACCACGACCAATTAGTAGGGTTGCGCAAGGGCACCACGACATAGTGTGCCCTAGTGTTCCCACTATCAAACCTCCCTTTGAATGTGAAATCACCGCCAAACTTGTCATGCAAACGGCCACAAAGGTCGTCGAAGCTAGGAGGTTTATCGAACATTTCCATTTCTTCATCCATGCCCTCAAACATACCATCTTCTTTCCTAACAATTCCTCCGTAAAAGACCCGAACACAACAATCCATCTACAAAGGAATTCCACGAAACTCCATTAAATCGTCATACCTGTACCAAGTGTCACTACTACTATTAATGTGTATTCTAATTAAATATACTAAATACACTAACTACATACACTATATTTAATAACTATACTAACCTATACTAACTGTACTAACTATACTAACCTATATTTTACTATACTAATTTACAACTAACTTATTTACTAACTATATTAACCTATACTAACTATATTGACCTATACTAATTTATACGCAACTATGATTTACAAACTAATTTACAACTAATTAACAACTACACTAGTTTAGCATGTCAATTTAGGGAATTTCCTTGAAAATCTCAGCAACTCAGTGCCCTAGCAAAGGTGGCCGCCGGCGGCAATGCCAACCGGCGGCATGAGGACCCGGCCGACCCCCTCCCGCGCCCACCGCCGTGCCCCCGGTTGTGGCCGGTGCTGGTTGCCGGAGTGGGCGGTGCGAGGGGAGCAGGAGGGGCTGGGGGCGGCGCAAGGGGGCGGAGGAGGAGGCCGAACGAGGGGGCGGCGCTGGCGGCGAACGCGCCGTCGGCGTTGGTGCTCTGGACGACGCTCTGGATGACGGTCGCGGAAGAAAGAAGGAAGAGGAGGAAAATGGGCCGGTAGGCTATTTGGGCCGTTGTGGCGCCGAGATCCAGGGCGCCACAGCAGCTGCCACATCACCCCGGCCACCTTCCCGCAGCAGCCACGTCAACGGCCTATGGTGCCGCCATGCATGACGCTACTGTGTTGAAATGTGGCGCCTTCGATGGCGGCGTCACCAAAACGGTTAGTTTTTTTAAAAAAAAATCACGGTCGTTTTTTAAAATATTATTAAAAAACGGTCAAAAATAAAAAAAATATGCGAGAGGGGTCGCCTCAACTGGCAAAGCCTGACTTGCACGTGCAAGCTAGGCCAGGCTAAAAGTGCCCTTTAACTCGTTGAGAAGCGAGAATGATACTTTTTTTTGACCAGAGGGAGTAGCCTTGTGTCAATCACCACCTCCGCCTGTGTAAAAGAATCTACAGGCAGCATATTTAAATCAACCGCTAGTATAAATGATTTACACGGGAGGTTTATGTAACAAAGTCGCCATTGTTAATTGATTTCTATAGACGGGTAACATAACCTGAATCAATTCCAAGATAAGCTTTGGTATGTGATTAGTATGCCCCTAAAATTTTGTATTATTTTTTTGAACATCTTAACGATCTCAAATGAAAAACTTGAAGACTAAAAACTTGCAGATCTCATCGACAGCTACGATTTTAACATAAAAAGTATCTTCATTTGAGACCTTTCAAGAAAAGTATAATTTTGGTGAGGCGACAAGCACCGGAGCACGATTAATATCCTGCTGAAACTTTATATTATTTTTCTCGAACATCTTAACAACCTCAAATGTAAAAACTCAAAAATATAGTTGTACACCTAATTGAGAGGTACAACTTTGCTATAAAAAGTATCTTCAATTAACACCATACAAAAAAAGATATTATTTTTCTAATACGACAAGAGTTAGTACGCGATTATTATGTAACTGAAATTTATGTTATTTTTTTAGCATTTTAGCGTCTTCAAATAAAAAACACCAAACTATAATTTTCATATAAAATCATCTTCATCTAACGTCGTATCGAAGAGCTATGATTTTTCTAACATTGAATCTTGTCACACCACTCCCGGTGCGCGCGACAAAATAATACTATCACGCTAACATGAATGGTGTGACAAGGTTTTCCAAACACCTTTCAATGTAGCAGATCTTGCCACGCTAACGCAGCGGCGTGACAGCGTTATTTTGTCACGACAGCCGGACTAGCCCAGCCAAAAGGATCTGATCCAAAAAAAATTAGGAGCTATTATTATTTAACTATTGAATAAAAATGTTAAAAATAAAAACAGTCCCTGTTTTAGATGGTACTGCCGAAATGCTTTCACGCGCTATGATAGTCTTGTAGAAACAATTGTCAAAGTTTAAGTAAATTGAAGCTACCTAGTTACCTGTGTATGTGTTCGTTTGTCTTATAAGTCGTACTTTTTCAGCTAATAAACAATATTTTTTTTCTTTCGTAACAAATCAGCGAATAGTACTTTCAGTCGTGGCTTTTTAGCCAAGCGAACAGGGCTGCGACCGGTCACCACCTCATATTTAAGGGTTAATAATTTGGTCATGTCAGGTCTTTGTACGCACTACCTTTTTCTGTGGAGAAAGAAAAAAAATCCAGCAGTACGTGCTCCGTATTCCCTTCATACCAGAAGAGTATAAATTTCACTTTCTTTAGAAGTGAATCAATTTTAAATTTAATTATGTTTGTAAAAATAGTATCAAATTTTTTGTTTTTTAACAGATTTACTATGAAAATACATTGCATGATTAATTTAGTTATACTTACAGTATCATATAAGTGTTATTAGAAATTTTTTATAGATTCGGTGAAACTTGAAACTAGTTGGGAGAATAATACTGTGAAGTCTGCATGGACCCACTCGTCTTTGCATCTGTTACCGGCTACGTAATCGACAAACGTACTAGACCATGACTACATGGTGTGCCACTGTGCCTCTTAATATTTCCAGTGTGGTACCCTGTCTACGGAATAGGTTTTGCTGTTCAAATATCGTGTTTCTTAAAAGAACCGACAGAAGATCTGCCATTCAATAGTAGTCGCTGTTCATATACTTACATTTCCACTGACCGATACATCATGGCCTTGTTCTCTTGCCTTACATTAAGTTTTTTCATTCTTTCTCCGGTCACATCAATTGTTAGACGCATGTACGGAGCATTAGATATTGGTAAAATAAATAACTAATTATACAGATTAATTGTAAATCATGAGACTAATCTTTTAAGCCTAATTAGCCTATAATTAAACAATATTTGTCAAATACAAACAAAAATGTTACCGTTAGAAAAATTCTAACTTCTCACTGTCTAAAAAAAGGCCCATGTATCGGGAGTGCAAAGTCAAGCTGCAA
This sequence comes from Saccharum hybrid cultivar R570, assembly GCA_038087645.1. Classification (NCBI taxonomy): domain Eukaryota; kingdom Viridiplantae; phylum Streptophyta; class Magnoliopsida; order Poales; family Poaceae; genus Saccharum; species Saccharum hybrid cultivar. The sequence goes on along the minus strand of JAQSUU010000627.1, from coordinate 128,208 downwards.
GGCCACGTTTAGATTGCAAAAAAATTTCAAACCGATGAATAGTATCACTTTCGTCTTATTTGGTAAATATTGTTCAATCGTGAACCAACTAGGCTCAAAAGGTTCATCTCGTGATTTCCAACTAAACTGTATAATTAGTTATTTTTTTACCTACATTTACTACTTCATGCATGGGTCCAAAGATTGATGTGATGGAGAGAGAGTGAAAAAATTCTAACTTTTGGGGTGCATCTAAACAAGGCCCAAGATTCCAACCTTGGCACGGTACTTTTTCTTTTTGTGTTTTGTTTTCTAATAATGGAAAAGTTCTAACTTAAATTTCTTTTTAGAAAAGAGGAATTAGATTGATTATGCAGCCATGGGCTGCTGTGAGCCACAACGGACGCTCGAGCGGCTGCCGCCACCAGGCCTCGAGCCACCGTGCCGCCTGGCGCTGCATGAGAACTGGGAGAGAGATGGGATAGAGGGAAGGGGAGAGAGAGAGAGAGAGGAGAAAGGGCACCAAATTAAATTGACACTAGTAAAACTTAACCGGATTGGAGGTCCAGACTTGAGATCCCAGTTAACTCGATTGCATTTTATTTTTGGAACCGGAGGCAACATCACTGTTGGTTTGGGTTAAAATTAACCTGTCAGTGGTACTAATAGTGTAGGTTTTGAACACCAACCGGCAATGATAAAGTATCACTGACGGTTGACCGAGAAACATGACAATAATGTTTTTTTTCTTATGAATCTACAGTGATACTTGAAGGACTGAAAACGACAACCAGATGGGAGGTGAATGGGAGCTGATTTTTTTTTTCAAAAACTTAACCCACTGTCCCAAACACAATCCCCAAAACGAGGCATAGAAAGCTACATGAAAGTTTTTGCAAAGCTAATGGAAAGTTGCAGCTCAAAGTTGTTGGAAAGTTACAACTCAAAGTTGTTAGAAAGTTGCAGCGAAGGTTGCTGAAAGGTTATGGCTCAAGGTTTCTGAAAGTTTGTAGCTTGAAAGTTTTCAGCTGGAAGGTTGCTGCTGAAAGTTTCCGGAAAGGACGCTGAAAGTTTCTGGAAAGTTTGCAGTGAAGGTTTCAGAAAAGTTTCCAGTGAAGGTTGCGGTCAAAGGTTGCAGCTAAAAGTTTGCGGGTCGAAGGTTTCTAGAAAGGTTGCTGCTGAAAGTTTTCTGGGAAGGTTTCCGGAAAGTTTTCTGGGAAGGTTTCCAGAAAGTTTTCTTGAAGGTTTTTTGGAAAGGTTTTCGAAAAGTTTTCTAGGAAAGTTTCCGAAAAGTTTCCTTGAAGGTTTTCTGGGAAGGTTTCTAGAAAGTTTGCTTGAAAGTTTTCTGGGAAAGTTGCAAGAGCTAAAAGATGCAGCTGGAGCAATAGAGCACAGCACGCACGAGCGGATCTTGGCCAAATCAACTCCAACTTCCACGAAATTTTTACCAGATGATCACACGAAAGTGGTGAGGCTATCTCTAAGAGATCATCGCCCAAAACCTAGCCAATCACTGGGAAATTCAGATTACACAAAGAACGCAGAAAAATCCCCAAAAATGAAATTCGCTCGATTTCTTCGTGCTCTGTTGAATTAGTTCAATTCACTTGGTAGATAAGCTCAACACATATCCTTGCACGAACCAGAGAAAAAAGAACGAACCAAATCAGCCTAGGATCGATGAATTGAAGCAAGAATGAAAAGGAGAAAAACAAGAATACAAAACACGAAAATCACAAACACAGGTGATGAATCTCGGAGGACAAAAGGAGGATTCGGGCCTCCATTCCCACACGAATCTCAAGTTTGATTACAAAGATGAGTAGAAAATCTGTGGACCTCTAAGCAACCCTAAGAGGAGGGAGGAAACTAGGGAGAAGGAAATAAAAATGCAAAGAGGTAAGGAGGATTGGGGGCAGCCCCCTCTCTTATTTATAGGGCCTAGCTATTACACATTCTCCATTTGCCCCTAGATATTTTACGAGCGAAGCACCTAGCCTGAGGGCACTATGGTCCAACTCGATTTCTGTCGATCGGACGACCATGCTTCCTACACAGATTTGCTTCACCTTGACGCAACCTCTGTGATTCCGCCACGTGCCGCCACATTCCTCCTCGGAACCTCTGCCCGGGTTTTGAGGCTCAAACATGAAAATCGTTCACCAGATGGTTTTGAGGCCCAAACCACCAAACTATCCATGAGTAGCATACTCCATATGCGTCCCCCACTACTCAACGCGTGTCACCTCGTCCTTGACCGCACGATCACCAAGTCTTCCAGAGCCTCCGTTCGACTTGCACGTTTGCCATCTTGACTCGATCAACACGATCACTCCTCCATGTACACTTGCGCTTGTCGATGTCCCCAAGTGTCAGCCATTGCGACTAGTCACACGGCCTCCTAGTCCCTCAGTCCAAGCCTTACGTCCGTCCTTTATCGCGCCCAGTCCATCAGCACGGTATGTCCCTACTTGACCTTTACCTCGCCATCGACCACCGCCTCCGAGTTTCACATCTACACACCACAAGTCAAGAGACATGCTGCACAACCCAACTCATGCCATGGTTAGTTCACAAACTCAACCCAAGACGCGAATCATGTTGATAATCACTCATCACAAATCCGAACCACAAGGGCACATATCAACCATGTGCTCGCAATCTCCCCCTTGATGAGTGCATTGTCAACACCAACACACAACAACTGAGAAAAAAATAGAAGAAGAGAAAACAATGAACTCACCCAAATGACCAAAAGCCAAAACCAGGTCATTTGAAATGAGCAAAACTTGGTTCCCAAAGACATGGGCAATGGCTCGACACAATTAAGTAAAACACAGCTAGTCCTTAAGAAGAGACAATGGGCTCAACACCACTAGCAAAGCTCAAAACACCTAAAAATAGGTAGACCTTCCAGAAGAAGCAAAGGCTGAACACCTCTAGCAAAAGCAACTCAGATGCAACTCCCCCTAAAATGATGCAATCTCACATATGAATGCATATACTCAACAAGATTAGTGTATAAACTCTCCCCTCGAAGTTGTGTGATCTATCTCTCTCCCTTGTTGACCCATGCACACATCAAGCCCTAAAAAACTATCACTCCCTCTCAAAATAAGCTATAAATACAAGGAATGCAGAAATGCAATAGCTTCAGGAGTATAGCAATTAGAGTGAAAATATGCTCTAACTAGTGTTGTTATGTGTGTGTAGCAACAAATACAAGTGCTAGCAAATGCTCAAACTGATCAAGTGAAATGAAATATGACAGTTAAGCAACTTTAATCAATTTTAAGAAATTCAAGAAGAGGTTCACCACTGAAAGTAGCACATAGCAAGTATAAGTAGGAAATCAACCTAGTGCTAACAAGTGTATACAAGATGAACTACCCCAAGAACCGGTCACACATCATGTCAAAGACGAACCTAAGACTTGTGTTTGCATCAAATTTTAATTTTATCAGAGTTTGCAACTTAACACAAGAATTAGTCAAAACCTGTGTATGTGAGAGGTTATTGGTACTATCAAGCCTAACTTAGCAACCATGCCAAGCCTATGTCATAGTCAATTAGAAGCTTAAGACAATGGTTTCGACATCCACTACATGGCTCAAGTTCATCCAAATGTATAATTGGAAGCCGTCCTGATACCTTGACGTGGGACAATACAGACCCATCTCGATCTTTTCTCGTCACTTAGCTTGGTTTTCAAATTTTAGCACAAGAATCTTGAAGTTGTCCAAGAAAGTGAATGACTCAAAGCAAGAGACATAGTAACCTAGCGTATAAGTGATAGCATTAGGGATCTCAACAAGTCCTACACATGCTAGTTGCCAATCTCAGCGGTGAATAGATTTCAAGTTTCAATAGATATTAATCATGTTCACAAGTTATAAAACAAACTTAGTTCATAACATGCATCAAGTGATCAAGAGCCTAAGCCATAAGCTCCATCATGTACAATAGAACATACCAAATAGAGCATAATCTCATTCTAACAGCTATAATCATGAAGCTCAAAATATGATCTATCATACATGATGCTATGCTGTAACACCCTAAATTTTGCTTCACTTCAAAATAGGTCAAATTGATTTACTTATGTATTTTTGTGGGCATTGAACTTAGGAAAATAATAAATTTTATGAAATTAAAATCAAATATAATGCTAGCTACATATTGATGCAATCATGCTGCTGCATAATTACTTTTGTGATGAGTGGTTTTGACTGAAAATGAAAAGGAATTCAAAATCTTTTAAAAATGGAATTGCAAAATCGCTTTGGAAAAAAATGAGAAATTTCTTTACCTTCCTCCCTCTCCTGGTTTTGGCCTATTCGGCCTACTGGCCCATCCACCAGCCGGCTTGCTTTCACTCCTTTCCCCTCCTCTTCCGTAGGCCCGTGCGCACCTCTCTCTTGGGCCGGCCCAGCTGGGCGACCGCAGCCGCAGCTCAAGCCACGCGGACACACGCGCTCTCCCTCCCTCTGGTTCGCTGACTCACAGGGCCTGCTGCTACAGGGTCGTCCCTAACCTCCCCCTGGCAAAAGCGGGCGGACGCCATCCTCATCTTGCTGCCTCGCGCTCGAGCCGCTCGGCTTTGTGGCATCTAGCACGTGCGCCCCTCCGCTCTATTTAAGCAGACGCACCCCCTTCGCCCTCCCTTTTCCATCTACACGCCACTAGTGCCTCCACTGAGCACATAGTGCCGACGCGGAGCCCTAGCTCGCAGCCGCCGACATTGTCCCGCTGCTTTAGCGTTTCTCCGGCGCCTGCGACTCATTGCAGAGGATCGCATCAAGGTGACGAGCCGAGAATGCCTTTCGCTTTCTGTGTTTCACCCTCTGTTGCTCATGTCGCGCCGCCGACGTTGCAGGTTCCTACCATCCGCCATTTTGAGCCGCTTGCCACCTCCAATCCATCTCTGCCCTCGTTTTTTGGTTGTGGTGAGTTCACCTCTGTCTCCTCTTTCTTCCCGTACCGATCCTGTGATGAATTGTGGCCTCTAGGGCCGTATTCACGTGCGCTGACGAGGTCTCACCGCCGGCCATGGCTGCCACCACGCTAGCCTCTTTCTTCGGTCGCACCAACGGCCTTAGTGAGTCCGCCGTTGCCCGCTCTTGCTCCCTATGCCCTCTGTTTGCTCTGTAGCGGTCCGTAGGGCCTTAACCGGTGAACTCCGGCGAGGTCTCGTCACCGGTCATGGAGGTCCACCGCGCCGGCTCCTATTCTGGCCGGTAACCTCATCCCTCTTTCTCTCCAATCTAATTTGCGCCGTCCAGATCTAATCCAACGATCCAAAGTTGGTCATACCCCTTTGCAGCACTTTTCTTAAAGAGCCCCTCAGCTTTCCATTAATCAAACCCGTAGTCCTCAGCTGATTCAAATTCAGATTTTGATTTATTTTTAATACGAAATTCGGTGACGAGCTGATTCAAAGGTTCGTAATTAAGTAATCTACATGTTTATGGTACTGTTATGTTTTTCACCGTTGAAATTCATGGTTAGATTTAATCTATTAAATTACTATAGGAAATCTCATTTAGTCCATAACTTTCACGTTTTAAATCCGATTTCGGTGATATTCACGTTTGTGTGTTCGTAGTGACGTGTAGGATAATTTTATATGTTTTTAAACATGTTTGTCCTCTGTTGGTGTACTGTTCTAATCATAGCTCTTGTTTTCTTGTGCATTATTGCGTGGATGTATGTGTGTTGCTTTGTTGATGATAATCGAGTATAGATGGTGAGCTTTGCGACGGTAATCAAGGCCAATACTTTGACAACCAGCAGGACCAGCAGGAGTTCATGGATCAAGGCAAGTATAGCATGGGATTCCTTGTTGTCCTATTCACCATTTAAATAATTAGACATATACATGTGTTAATTTGATAACCGTAAGGACATCCTAGTTCTTGATTATCTTGTACCTTGTTACCAATGGGTTATACTTGCATATGGGTAGTTGGCTAGCGCTCAAACTAATTGTACCTGATCTGAACAATGACTAATGAATATATGCAACACATGTTAAAATTTTATTTTTAGCAAACTAGACATAGGGCGAGAGAGCTGTTGTTGATCACGATGCTCTTGGCCCTCCCTAAGGACTTATCTTTCAGCAAAAGCTGGGATTTACAGTACAACTAGGAGTGCCACATGGCTCTGGCTTTAGCCTAGTAGCAGGACCTTTTCTAGCTTGTTAGTAGTCACCTGAAAGGGCATAAAAGGGGCTTGCCACTTTGGGCGTAGGACAGCCTTTGTTCCTATGTGTATAGCCACAAAGGAATTGTGCCACAGGAAAGGGGGGTTCCTATATCTGCCTGCCGAGGAATCCTAACGGCTACTAACTTGTTAGGGAAACCTTTGAAAAGCTACATAGTGAACCCTACCGACCTCCCTAGGAAGGGGTTTAAGAGATTGGCTACCTCGAGCGAAAGGGTAAATCACGGCTTGCGGTGAAAGTGTACAAACTCTGTAGAGTATTAAAACTGGTATATCAACCGTGCTCACGGACATAAGCGGCCTGGAAAACTCACAGAATAGAGGATTATTATTGCTGATGTTGAATGATAAGATAAAATGTTGCTTTATATGATCATGTGGTACAATTGGGGTTAAGCACAACTATATGCTAATTTAGGGTTAACATTGTGACCTAATAAAAATGCTAACTGCAGTACAACCTATGTCAGCCTTTTGATCTTCATTCCCCATGTTATTCTTGTTAAGTATGAGATGTACTTATTGCTTGCTATTTTCATTATTTGGACGAAATCCCGAATGGGTAATAGGTGATAGTGACAATTGGTATTACTATGATAAGATAAAATGTTGCTTTTATATGATCATGTGGTACAATTGGGGTTAAGCACAACTATATGCTAATTTAGGGTTAACATTGTGACCTAATAAAAATGCTAACCGCAGTACAACCTATGTCAACCTTTTGATCTTCATTCCCCATGTTATTCTTGTTAAGTACGAGATGTACTTATTGCTTGCTATTTTCATTATTTGGACAAAATCCTGGATGGGTAACAGGTGACAGTGACAATTGGTATGACTACTTTCCCAAGGACTACTAGTCTTGCGATCAACCAGTCATCCGTCCCTGTGGCAATGGAGGCGCCATGGAGTTATTTATCTATTTCCGCTTGCTAGACTTTGATGAATTTCTGTAATGGGTTAATACTCGTGATGTAATAAAGTACCATGCTTGGTACTCTTCTCTGTATGTGTGTAATTAACTCCTGGGCACACATATGGTATATATCCAAATTTGCCTTTAAATTTGGGTGTGACATATGCAATGCAATATGATACAAAAGTAAAAAATAGAAGCTAAGCTACAAAGAAAACAAAACTACTATACAACATCTAAAAGTTCTCATCCTCTAAAAAGGAAAACAAACTCCAAGCTCCCCTCGCAAGTATGCAAACTTGGCTTGGTCAAGGGGTTTGGTGAAGATATCTACGAGCTAGTTTTGGGTGTCAATATGGCGCAGGTCTATATACCCTTCTCATAGTGATCGTGCAAGAAATGAGAGCGCACCTCTATATGTTTGGTTTTTGAGTAGAGAATGGGATTCTTAGCTACATTTTTGGCACTGGTGCTATCACAAAGCAAAGGCACTCGCCTAAACTCTAAGCCATAGTCTCTCAGGGTAGCTATCATCCAAAGTAGCTGGGAGTAGCAAGCAGCGGCATCAACATATTTAGCTTCTGTGGTGGATTGGGTAACACTGGATTGCTTGCGAGAAGACCAAAACACAAGAGAAGATCCAATAAATTGATAAGTCCCTGATGTGGACTTTCTCTCAATGTGACAGCCAGCATAATCCGCATCAGAATATCCACAAAGAGAAAGAGGCCAAAAACCAAAGTCCAAACTCAGGTGTGAAATAGAGGTACCTCATGATCCACTTGATGGCTTGACGATAAGACGTGCATGGCGAAGACTGAAAGTGCGCACATAGATAGACCGTGAACTGGATGTCCGATCTCATCGACGTCAGGTACAACAAGGACCCGATCATGCTACGATACTCCTTCTGGTCCGTGACTTCTCCTTCCTCATCAGCGTTCAGGGCCGTCATGGTCGACATGGGCGTCGAAAGAGGCTTGGCCTCGCTCATATGGAACTTCTTTAGTAGATCCTTGGTGTACTTGCCTTGGTGCACGAACATCCCTTCCCGGGTTTGCTTGATTTGCAATCTAAGAAAGAAAGTCAATTCTCCCATCACGCTCATCTTAAATTCCCCGCTCATAGTATCTGCAAACTTGACAACAAGTGCATGAGAAGAGCCACCAAAAATGATATCATCCACATATATCTAAACTAAGAGAGTGTCAGTGCCTTGCTTGAGGAGAAACAAAGTTTTATCAATAGAACCCATCTTAAAACCCTTATCAAGCAAGAAAGCTTTTAAACTCTCATACTAGGCTCTCGGGGCTTGTTTCAAACCATATAAGGATTTATGGAGTTTAAAAACATGGTTAGAAAACTTAGAATTTTCAAAGCCAGGGGGTTGCCTAACATAAACCTCTTCCTCTATGTACCCGTTCAAGAAAGCACTCTTCACATCCATCTGATATAGCTTGAACCCTTTCGAAGCTGCAAAGGCTAAAAGGATCCTAATGGCTTCTAAACGAGTAATAGGAGCAAAGGTTTCCTCGTAGTCTATACCCTCTTTCTAACAAAACCCCTGAGCTACCAACCTAGCCTTGTTTCTCACTAGCACCCCATCCTCACTCTATTTGTTCTTGAAAACCCACTTTGTACCTATGGGGTGGCAATCTTGTGGAGGTGGTACTAAAACCCACACCTGGTTTCGTTCAACGTTCTCTAACTCCTCGTGCATGGCATTGACCCAATCGAAATTAGATAGAGCGTGTCTAACATCTCGAGGCTTAAAAGAAGCAACGAAAGCGGAATGAGCGAAGTGTGAGATGTGATATGACCTAGACCACGTGACTCGCTGGTCGATGTCACCGATCATGGTCTGAGGTGGGTGGTGATGCTGAATGTGTCGTGGTGTCTCCCTTGAAGTAGTCACCTCCCCTCAACAACAGCTGGGGCCTCCTTAGGTGCAGTTGATGCAGGATAAGGAGGCTTCTTGAACGAACCCCAAGTAGTGGAATATGAGGGATTGGGGCCGTGAGCTAAAGTAGACATCGCAGGCTCGATAGGGGAAGCTGGTGGAGTCGGCTCAGGATCACCCCAATTGGCATCTTCCTACTCATCCTCCACAAAGATGCTCTCACCAATCTCCTGATCACTTGCACATTCAAAAACAAGAGTGGAACATGGCATGGTTTCATCGAATGTAACCTCGCGTAGGTCTCCAGAACTCGATTAGTTTCAAGGTTAAGAATATGATATGCATGAGAGTGAGAAGCATAACCTAGAAATATACTGTCAGAAGATCTAGACTCAAACTTGTCCAAAATTACCTTATTTTAGGATGAAGCACTTACATCCAAACACCCTAAAGTGGCTTACCTTGGGTGGTCGTCCGAATCACAATTCATAAGAAGTCTTCTTTATGAAAGCTCAAAGGAAAATGTAATTGGAAATATGGAACACGGTGTTGATTGCTTTGGCCCAATACCTCCTAGGAGTCCTATGCTCATCGAGCTTTGTCCTAGCCATCTCAGCAAGGGTCCGATTCTTGCGCTCAACAATGCCATTTTGCTGAGGAACATAATGAGAGGGAAACTGATGCTTGAGACCCAAAGATGCACAAAAAGTTTTAAAATGAGCATTCTTGAATTCTATGCCATTGTCACTATGAATCACTCTCATGGCATTTTTAGAGAACTCACTATGCAACCGAAGAATCAAATCATGAGCATGTGAAATAGCCTCATCCTTACTCTCCATGAAAAACACCCAAGAGTAGCGAGAAAAGTCATCCATGATCACTAGAGCGTACCACTTCCCACCATCTGACTGAACCCAAGCTGGACCAACTGTGTCTATGTGAAGTATGTCGCTAAGTTCCTTGGTCATGACTTGGTTCATAGGTGGGTGTGAAGCGGCACCCATCTTCCCGTGATGACAAGGGTGTCAAACCAAATCCTACTCAAATTTTAACTTGGGCAATCCTTATATTAGATCAAGTGAGCTCAACCTAGCTATTAAGTCAAAACTCAAATGACCTAGTCTCCTATGCCACTTCCAAAGCTCAGAGGAGGATTCGGCCACCAAACATTGAGAAGAGACAACGAAGTGAGAAAAATCAGCTCAAAAGACATGGCCATAAGGGACAATCTGGCAAACAAGATTTCCTCAAGAATCAAGAACTCAAAACAAGCCGGTCTTAAAGCGCACTGAAAGCAAATTGAAATGCAAATTTGAAACCAAAGCAACATCCTTCAGAACAAAATTCTTGTTGACCCAAATGGTCCCACGAGAAAGCACCTTACCTCTGCTATTGTCCTCGAATATGATGTACTCCTTACATTGCATGGGGTTGAGGCTGGAGAACCATTTTGAATTTCTAGTCATGTGACGCAAACAACCAGAATCAACAAGCCACGTGTTCTCCAGGCCTTCAACCTGCATCAATAGAAAGACATGGGATGAGCAAATGGTGCAACACTAGGGTTAGTAAACTGTGAAGGATACCAGTGTTGGCTCATTTGCCCTAGAAAAGTGTTAGGAAAAACACCAAACATACCATGTCCCATTTGAGGAAAGCGATCACCACATGGGGGAAAACGTGGTCTGCTAGAGCTGTGGGACTGAAAACCAAAGCCACCGCCATAGGGTTCAAAGTCATATTGACCAGGGCCTGAACCTCGCCAGGCATGACCATCGCGTGGTCTCGCAACTTGAGGCCTAGTACCTTGAGGCATTGCACCTATAGGCTAGCACTGTGCCTCTGAACAGGCGGCACATGTATGCCATGGGACGGGTGGTACATATTTCGGTTGTTCAACTCTACTCTCGCCACTCATCTCTCTTTCTCCTAAAGTAGAACTCAGCAAGGTGACCATCCTTATGGCAGTAATCACAGTAATACCTCACCTCTCTCTTGGGTGGTTGTTGGTTTACTCTCTTATGGGTATGGTTCACTCTTGGTGTGGCTGTTTGGCTTTAGGAAGTGGATCCTCTGTGATGTTTGGTAGAGTGTCAAGTGGGTTCTTGAGATGGTTAGATTTTGGAACCCAAACTTATTTCTAGGGTGCAACTTTTGAAGGTTCTTCAAACACCCCATCTTTGACAGTATGCTCAATGGGCCTAGGTGGAGTGATTTTGATCAACTTGGGAGTAGTGGAAGGTTTCTCACTTAGGTTCAAACCACTGCACTCACCAACCATTCCATTGATATTTTCACCCCTCCCGCCTAAAGCAATGCTCACACCTGATGCACTAGTTTCCCATATGAATTGGCTCATCATCATGCCCAACTGCGGCTCACTGTAGGACACCTAGCTCAAGATGGGCCAAAGGTATGTGTTGTCTTCCTCGATTCTCATCTTGTCATGCATGTAGGACTCAAGCTCTAGCACCAAGTTCTCACAACTTACACACTTAGAAGCCATGCTATCTGAACTGGCCTTCTCAAGCAAAGAGATCCTAGCAACCTTCTCTATCAGCTTAGATTGTAAGCCCGAGCAGGACTTGCATGTACCCAACAAGCTAAACTTAGACTTCAACTCATCATACTCATCAAGCAAAGCAACATACTTGGATTGTAAGTCAGTAAGGCTAGACATATGAATAGCGCACTCATTGCACTCAACCTCGTCAGATACTACTATAGCGTGCTTCTTAGCTTCCTCAACCTCCTCTAGTGCGATTTCTAGCTTGTCCTTATATTATTTCCTCTCACGGGTAGCTTGTTTAAGCAGCTTATATTAACTAAACAAGGTGTCATTCATGGTTTCAAGCTTAGCAACAAGATCATCGATGGAAGGTGTTACCTTAGAAGTGTAGTCGTCGATGGGAACCTTGTCCTTGCTAGCATTCACCTCATCATCGACTGCCATGGTGCAGAATCCTCCTTGGGTGGAACCGGTGATGAAGTAGAGCTCGGTCAGCTTGTCCTTATGGTTCCTCTTAGACTCATCATCACTTGAGGGGGAAGAAGTGTAGTTGGATTCAGAGTCATTATCGAGGTAGCTGAGGGAGGCGAGGAAGGCACGCTCTTGGGCCTTGGCCTTCTTGAGGTATATCTTCTTGAGCGCCTCCTTATCGAATCCTCCCTTCGTTTTGTGCTTGCTGGAGGTGTACTCGTGCTTGTCCTTGCGCTTGCTGGAGAAGTTCTTGTTCTTCTTGGGGCAGTGGGCAACAAAGTGGTTAGGGTCTCCATAGCCATAGCAATCATCCTTCGGACCACCACCGCGCCGACGGTTCATGCGATTATTGTGAAACTATGAGAACCGGTTGATGACTAGTGCCAGCGCCTCATCCCCAGGTGCCTCCATCTGCTCCTCTGTAACAGACACCTAAGACAAGGCAAAGGAGATCTATGAAGGGTTAGCTGAAGAACTTGAACTATAAACTGAGACCAAAGCCATGGTAGGTGTAGATGGACTCTTGATTTTGGCTTGGGTCCGGGGTAATCGATCTTGGTGGACTTGAGATTACTGAAAAGCTCATCCACGGTGAGTGTCATAGTTAGTGGACTCAATGATAGCAGACACCTTCACATCCCAAACCTTCCGATCTAGGGCGTATAGTAAGTTGAGAGCCCCCTCATGATCATCATAAGGCAGCTGTGGCTTGTTTGCCCACATCTTGTTCACAATCGATAGAAAGCAAGAAAACATGGCATCGATAGACTCTCCATCTAACTAAGAGAAGTTCTCATACTCACGCTTGTACGTCTCAAAGAGTCTGATTTTGACCTGTGCGGTTCTCTTGTGATAGCTCTAAAGCCTCACCCAGATCTCTCTAGCAGTAGTACAATCAGAAATCCGCTCAAACTCGAAAAGCGAAAGACTCGAAAAGAGAACACTATGAGCCTTGCTATATGTGTTTTTGTTGGTCAATTTGCTCCTAACCAAAGCGAGCAGCAAGCACCTTGTAGTTAGGGTCCTCACAAATCTCCCAGACCTGCTAGTCTATGCCCTAAAGATGAGCAAACATGCGTATCTTCCAGTAAGGGTAGTTTGTTCCATCGAAGTACGATGGCTTGCCGGAACCACGCTCCATGTCGCCTTCATGTATCATCGATCGATTAAGGTGGAATGATCCTTAACCAGCTCTAATACCAATTAAAGGACCGAAAATGATGACCAGAGGGGGGGTGAATGGGAGCCAAAATAATTCTTTCAAAAACTTAACCCACTGTCCCAAACACAATCCCCAAAATGAGGCACATAAAGCTACAGGAAAGTTTCTGCAGAGCAAATGGAAAGTTGCAGCTCAAAGTTGTTGGAAAGTTACAACTCAATGTTGTTAGAAAGTAGCAACTCAAAGTTGCAGCGAAGGTAACGGAAAGGTTACAACTGAAGGTTTCTGAAAGTTTGTAGCTCGAAAATTTTGAGCTGGAAGGTTGCTGCAGAAAGTTTCCAAAGAGGATACTGAAAGTTTCTAGAATGTTTGCAGTGAAGGTTTCCAAAAAGTTTTCAGTGAAGGTTGTGGCCAAAGGTTGTAGTTGAAAGTTTGCGGGTCGAAGGTTTCTAGAAAGGTTTCTGTTGAAAGTTTTCTGGGAAGGTTTCTGAAAAGTTTTCTGGGAAGGTTTCCGGAAAGTTTCCTTGAATGTTGTCTGGGAAGGTTTTCGGAAAGTTTTCTAGGAAGATTTCTGAAAAGTTTCCTTGAAGGTTTTTTGGGAAGCTTTCCAAAAAGTTTTATGGGAAGGTTTTCAAAAAGTTTGTTTGAAGGTTTTCTGGGAAGGTTGCAAGAGCCAAAAGATGCAGTTGGAGCAACAGACTAAATCGAGCGGATCTTGGCCAAATCAACTCCAACTTCCACAAAATTTTTACCAGATGATCACATGGAAGTGGTGAGGCTACCCCTAAGAGATCATCACCCAAAACCTAGCCAATCACCGGGAAATTCAAATCATGCAAGAACACAGAAAAATCCCCAAAAATGAAATTCACTCGATTTCTTCGTGCTCATGTTGAATGAGTTCAATTCACTTTGTAGATAAGCTCAACACATGTCCTTGCATGAACCAGAGCAAAAAGAACGAACCAAATCAGCCTAGAATCAATGAATCGAAGCAAGAATGAAAAGGAGAAAAACAAGAACACAGATCACGAAAATCACAAACACATGTGATGAATCCTGGAGGACAAAAGGAGGATTCGAGCCTCCATTCCCACACGAATCTCAGGTTCGATTACACAGATGAGTAGAAAATCTGTGGACCTCTAAGCAACCCTAAGAGGAGGAGGAAACTAGGGAGAAGGAAATGAAAATGCAAAGAGGTAAGGAGGATTGGGGCATCCCCCTCTCTTATTTATAGGGCCTAGCTCTTACACATCCCCCATTTGTCCCTAGATATTTTAGGAGCGAACCACCTACCCTGAGGGCACTATGGTCCAACTCGATTTCTGTTGATCGGACGGCTACGCTTCCTGCATAGATTTGCTTTGCCTTGACGCGACCTCTATGATTTCGCCACATGCCGCCGCGTTCCTCCTCGGAACCTCCGCCCAGGTTTTGAGACCCAAACTACCAAACCGTCCGCGAGTAACGTACTCCAAACCAAGTCGCGCATTTTTTCGCACGAAAATCGCGTGCTCTGCGGCCGCTGGGGTTTGAACCCACTACCTCGGGCTCGCGCGTTCCCTCCTTTAAGCACTCCACCCATCACTCATGTCTATACTTGATTTTCTTTCCCCACATATTATGCTAAACCGAGTTTGAATTGATTGTTTAAGGGCCTAAATGAATTCAAATGATAAAGTTGTCAACTACAAAGTTTCATAACTTTTCAAGATCTACAACTTTAGTTTTTGTTGTTTGTCCATCCAAGGTCGTTTAGAATATTTAAATTTTGAAATTTTAGAAATTCAAACATAGTTTTCCTTGACGAGATGATTTCAAATGAAAAAGTTGTCAACTACAAAGTTTCATAACTTTTCAAGATCTACAACTCTCATTTTGGTAGTTTCTCCATCTGATGTCGTTTGAAAAATTTGAAATTCAAATTTAAAAAATTCAAACGTAGTTTTTCTTGACAAAATGAATTCAAATAAAAAAGTTATCAACTACAAAGCTCAATAACTTTCTGAGATCTACAACTTTTATTTTGTTCATTTGGTCAGTTGATCATCTGACAAAGTGGTAGTAACATTGTTCACAAATTTTACATATGTAAGGAGGTAAGGAGGATTTGTCGGCTGATCAAATGACCAAATGACCAAAATAAAAGTTGTACATCTTTATGAGTTTTACAACTTTTATGTTCATGATTTTTTTTAGCTGAAATCATTTAATATTTTAAAATGATGTTTAAAATTACTATTTTTGAAATTCAAAATTCAAATAGATAAAACACATTCACGTGAAAAGATGGACAAAATAATAGGTGTAAGAACATAATAAATTGATAGAGCATCATTTTAGAAATTTTTAGGAAAAAAAATCATCTGATTTGAAGTTAGTATAAGGGAGAAAGACTAGTTACAAGTTTTAGCCAGAGATTAAAAAGAGAAATCACTGTTCTTCAATAATTTTGAAATTGAATTTCAAATGGTATTTTAAAGCAGTAAATGATTTCAATGAAAAAGATGTGAACAACAAAGTTTCATAACTTTTCGAGATCTACAACTTTTATTTTAGTCATTTCTCCATCGGAGGTCATTTGAAAAAGTTTAAATTTTAGTGCTTAATTTTTTACTACTCAGCGTCTATTTACAGGGGCGGCTCGCCCCTACCAATTCGATTTGTAGGGTCGGTTGGATATTGAGCAGCCCCTACAAATCGGGTCATTTATAGGGGCGGTTCATATGGGGCGTTGCTATAAATTCTTTTTGAAGTAGTGCACGTCTGTCCTTCATCGCTCCTAGTCCGACAGCATGGTACGTCCGTACTAGACCTTCACCTTGTTATCGACCACCGTCTCTGAGCTCCACACCTGCGCACCATAAGCCAAGAGACAGGTTGCACAACCCAACTCATGCCATAGTTAGTTCACAAACTCAACACAAAACACGAATCACGTTAACAATCACTCATCACAAATCTAAACCACAGGGGCAGTATCGACCTTGTGTTCACAATACTCCTCCTTCCCGTTCCAGCGGTGATGGTCCGATCAGTGCTAACACCTAGTAATAAGCTGGAAACATCGAGGGGACAGGCTCCTGCCCCCACCCTAAAAAGAGAGAGAGAGAAAGTGAAAGATAGCTGTATTTGCCGGCCCAGAACCAGGGCATTGTACTCGTGTCCCCCATCCTAGCTTCGCTTTTGTCCGCAAGATTTAGGCTGTGTTTAGATCCATTGAAATATGCACTATGCAAAAAAAGATTCCCCGTCACATCAAACTTGCGATACATGTATGGAGTACTAAATGTAGATAAAATCAAAAACTAATTGTACAGTTTGGTTGTACTTTGCGAGACGAATGTTTTGAGCCTAATTAGTCAATGATTGGACAATTATTACCAAATACAAACGAAATGCTACAGTGTATTTTGGTACACCAAAGTTTGGATCTAAACACTGCCTTACAATTTTACAGCGAGACGTGCAAAGAAACACTATAGACAGACATACGCCGCACTGCTACATGCACCATCCATGCGTGGGGCGTACTGACTGCGCCTCTGATACTCCTAATGATTCCGCAATCCATTGCTTTATGATTGAACTTTTCTGTACACGCATTGCCTATACCAAAATATACGTACTGCTGTGTGGGCGCTTTGCAGTTCTCTCTTTTGACGCTGACAAAAAAGATTGGCCATGATGGCCTCATGCATGCAGCAGCTGCCTGCGCTACCTCCGGTAGGAGGAGTACGTACCACTGTGCTGTCCTTTCCCTCGATCCCTGATCTGCTTTGTGCAACCGACGCGGCCGTCTTAAAATTTGGGCCTAGGGCAGGGCACAGTGATCCTGCCAAAATTTTCCACATGCACGCCATCCAGGATGTGATTGGGGCCTAATAAACACCATGAATATATACTTATAATGCATGCGTGGTGCTTAATTGTCATCATCAGATATAATGTAGTGTCAGACGACGACATACCTTTGCTAGCTGATCTTGCATGTTGTTGCATTGCAGGTTGGTACCACTCTTGACTAATACTCCTACTCGCAGTGCTGCTGCCATATGCATATATGATGATGATGAGAGAGACAGAGATGCAGCATTGTTGACACTCCGTTCTCTTGAAATGAACAGACAGATCAGCTGCAGTTGAGGTGAATAAAGCCGGCCATTATCTGCTGGGATAGTTATGGGGGGCATGCAGGTCGATTGCAGAGCCGTCCGATCATATCTCACCTTTACACGCATCACTGTTGGGGTGCTTCAGAGTTTATTTGCTGGCTTGCTGCTGCATGACCGACCTGATGACAGAAACCATCATCGATATGATGATGATGGGAAAGCAAAGCATGCACAGTAGTAGCTAGGTGCAGTGCTGCGTACGTAACGTGTAGCAGCTATCAATGAAAATAGTATGGATATTTTATGACAGTATTCGAGACCAAATCTGTTTAAAGGGGTTCAAATTTACTCGTATCCGAGTTCGGATATTCAATATCACATACCGTATCTGTATTCGAATACTTAAATTGCATATTTATGATGTCGACATCTAACCGTATCCTATCCGGCATGGCTGACACGATTCGTATTCGAATCCGAATCCGACCATAAATATAAAAACAAATGTAATATCAGTAATATCCGTCCGTATCCGATCCGTTTTCATCCCTAGTAGCAGCGGCAGCGGCTCCCAACCTGGCGTAATTAGCTAGTAGGGTAGTACTCCATAATGACTACCAAGTAGGAGTAGCTAGCAGGAAGAAATCGATTATCCAGTAGCTAGCAGGTATGAACCGACACTTGTTGCACGGCTAGCTGTTGAAATGAATTTGGAGTCGTCGTCCCCTGCTGCCTCCTGCCTGCCTAGATAGCTGGATGCATGCATGTAAATGGAGGCCGTACCGTACCCTCTCTGGTCGAGCTGAGCGCAGAATCCCATCGGATCGTTGGTCGTCTAGCTATTGATAGATGAGGAAATGATTCCGACAGAGGCAGGAAAAACTGCCGCCCGCGCGCGGCGCTGCTGAGATAATTAATCGACTATCGCCAATTCGCCATCGCTGCCCAACATCGTCCATCCGGCATCGACCAGTCGATCGACCAACCGGCGCTGCTGCTGCTATCAGCTAGCTGCGGATCCAAGCCAGAAGATGATGGCCATGGCTATGATCGACCGAGGCGCTATCCATCGAGCTGAAAGAGAATGAGTGTACGTAGGGATCGGATGATGTGTTGCCGTTCATATTCATACATGGAATGGATCAGTTTGGGTACATCATATAATATATAAAGGATACGATTAAAGGCCCTGTATGTAGAATCCCGTAGCACTGTGTATGTACTGACTGTGATGACGACTAAACAAGACCGGCGCGGCTCGTACACGTACGGTGCAAACTAAATTCCATGGAGAGTAAAAGGATGCTGGTACATATATCTGCCAGCGTGCATCTAAATCATTAGTAGAACAGACTTTTGGTTTTTGGTTTTAGTCCCGGCCGGAATTTGACCCGGGAGTAATAGGAGATTTAGTCCCGGTTGGAACCACCAATTAGGACTAGAATCCCCTGCTTAATGGATAGTGCATCGAGCTTTTACAGCAGGGATCTTTAGTCCTGATATATAGTTCAAACCAGGACCAAAGGTCCCATTAGCCTTTTTTCCCAGATTTTGGCTCCAACCGGGACTATTGGTTGATCCTTTAGTCCCAGTAGGCTTCACCAATCAGGACTAAAAGTCCCTACCTATATATACCCGTTTCTATTATCCCTCCAGCCCGAGACACACCGGTCAAATCTTGGCCTTTGCTTATTGTTCATCTGTGTTCATCCGTGTTCTTGCTTGGGGGAGCAAGTTCTTGCTCTCGGCCGCCGGCTTCATCTTCAATCTTCTAACAGTTTGCAACTTCTTCTTCTAATATTTCATTGCTAATAATATAGATCGTTTTAATAAACACAGAAATATTCAAATATGTGGGTTTTTTTAGATTATGAATAATAATGGTGGATTTTATTTTTATTTATACATCATTTCTACATAACCTTAAACATTTATTCACTACTGGAAACTCAAAATTTCCTGTCGGTGCAGGAGCAACTGACAGAAAAATAGCAATTATCCTGTCGGTTATCGAAAACACACAGAAAAATTGTAAAACCGACGGAATAATTATAATTATTCTGTGTGTTACTGTAGAACCGACAGGTAAATGTTATTTTTTCTGTCGGTATCCATAGTACCGACAAAGAAATTCTATTTGACGTGCGCTAGACTCGAAGCTGGTTGCCAACCTGGGCCTGGGCCGCGGTGGCCTTTCAGCCAGCCCAAAATAGGACACCCTTATCCTGAACACACATATATAAACGATGTCCCAACCCTAGCACTCGCGAGATGCAGCCGCCGCTCCTGCCCTCATCGCCGCGCCGCCGCTCCTGCCTCCCGACGCCACGCCGCCGCTCCACCGCTCGTCGCAGAGCCGCCGCGAGCTCACCATCCACGGCCGCACCCTCACCATGTCGCACAAGTACCGCGAGGTCGCGGCAGCGCAGGCTCGGGAGGCGGCACTCCGCGACCATGGCAGATCCGGCTGCCTCGCGCCGTTGCGGCGCGGCCCCCAAGCGCGGCGCCCTCCCTCCCTCATCCCCCAAGTGGCGGCGCCCTCCCTCGTCGATGGCGGATCCGGCTCCCTCGCGCGACGGTGCGGTAGCGCCTCCGTCTCCCCCGGCGCCAGCATGAGGCTAGGTCGGCGACGTCGGGCCGCGCGAACCCCACCTCCGTGCTGGTAGGTTTCCCTCTCTCCCTCCATCCGTAAGCCATATGATTTGACTTTGATTTTGATCACCACGTAGCAGATCCATGTATATCTAATACAACAACAACAACATAGCCTTTTGTCCCAAGCAAGTTGGGGTAGGTTAGAGATTATATCTAATCAGTTAAATAAATAGAATGGGTAAAGATTTCATGTGTTGGTTCATGCGTGTCCTGATTTAATTTAATATTATTGAGCAGCGATGCATTCAGATCTATTGTTTTGGCATTTCATATCTGATATATTCCTTGTTTTTGTTATCTGGGCTATGGATTTCTAGCTACGTGCCTTGTCTGAAAACAAATAACCACTATATAGATCTTCAAAGATGGAATGAGCAAGCTCTAAATCTCTAAAGGTCACAGCCTCGTCCATGGATCTGCTCAAGAAGATGAAGGTAACAACCATATTCTTCTCTAGTGTTTCATGGTGTATGGTCTGCTGAAGATAGCAAGGCCTAATGCAGACGCATGTTTGATTTGTTCAAAATCTGGAATCATCGTCTCTTTGAGATATCCTTGTTGTGATCATGTCGTCTGAGAACATCCCTTGAGAATTAGAAAACTTTTAGAGAGCTAATTAATTTCCTTTTTTCTATCTCTAAGGAGACAAATGAATAAGCTTGGACCAAATTGGATATGGAAATCTCTCTCAATCCTTAATGAGTCTGTCTCACATGTGTTGTGTAATAGATGAACTGCCCCACCCATGACACAGCTCACACCGGCCCAGCATAATCTAGGGACTGATTCCCAAATTCTACATGCTTCTTACACTGATGTTAAATTCCCTTCATCTATCTGAATTTGTAATTCGAGGTGAACAAACGTGCTGCTCCAATGTTTCCATGGCTCATGGTTTATTTATTAGTTTAAATCCTTGTATGATCTGAAGCTACTAGCATGTGCGTTCGATAGCTTTTTGTTCTGTCCAACAATTGTGTTTTTTAGGTTCCAGTCCTTCTGCTAATAGTTCCTGTACTTTATTTTTTTCGTTCTTGGACAAAAGCTACCATAGAGCTTTATCTTGTTTTGCTGTTCTGTGCAGAAGCCTTCTCTAGTTCTTGCACAAGACAGGATATCTGAATTTTCAAAGCCAAGTCCAACTGAACTTGTAGGGAGAAGTACGGACTGAAAAGAAGACTGAAGAAATCCACGAATATGGTCAGTTATTATTTTGGAACATGCTTAATATATCGTGAAAGGACTGAAAAGAAGACTGAAGAAATCCATGAATATGATCAGTTATTATTTGGAACATGCTTAATATCTCGTGAAGTACCATTCCATTTTGCAAAATATTTGGAAGTGCATATTGCAAGTTACTTGTTTTGGCATCTGCAATATGGCACTCAGCTTAAAAAATCAGTGAGAATGAACACAAGTTGAATTTTTGGACTGAAGTATGATATGTTTCACTCCCCTTGCTTTTTCTAGTCACCAAGACCCTTGAAGCTTCTTAGATTATATTTTGCATTTTTATGCAGGGTTTGGTTGCGAAGGACAAGTTCCATGTGTTCCAAAGGTGCAAAACTAAACAGCTTGTCATCTCAGGTCTACTTCCCTGGTCATTCAGCCATCATAGTCATTTTTACTAATGTGATTATTTGTCTTCATTGTGTTCACTTTGCACTCTGTATTTTGCTTTTGTAAAGGTGCTGATCAATAGTCAACCTCGAAGGCCTAAGACAAGATGAAGACAATTATTCATTGTTATGTCATCAAATCTTCCTAGTTCTACATTAAAATCAGAAACTTCAAACTTGTGTTATGCATTTGATTCCTATTACAAGGAATGTGTGTAAGTTGTTGCAATCCATTTGCATGTAAACCTCAGCTGTGGGGCTATGTGGTGTTTTCTGTGATGAATGAAATAAATAAAAGAGCTTTACAAAATCTAGCCATGTGTGCCCTTTGTAATGTGATAAATGAATTATGCTGCTATATAAATGTTTGAAATTAAATTGGAGATTTTTGTGGATTTAAATTTTCGGCAAATGTATTGTTTGATGGCAAACCTTTTTTTTTACGGTAGATTCACATTTCCCTGTCGGTTACTTATGACAGAAATAAAGTTTCAGGCCTGGTGGCTGAGAATTTTCCTGTCGGTAGTCAGAAAATTTTCTGTCGACATACATCCGACAATAAAATTGGTGTACCGACAGGAAAATTCTTCCACCGACAGACAAATTGTATTTTACTGTCGCTCTAGTCCTGTCGGAATTTTTCTGTCGGTAAACCGACAGAGAAATTGATTTTCTAATTTTTCTGTCGGTATTTGCTATTTTCCTGGCGGGTTTGCACCGACAGGAAATTCTCAGTTTTCCAGTAGTGATTGTTTTCTAGATATTTGTTAGCAACATTATTTCTTGATGAGAGTTAATAATCGTTAAACAAAATTATGTGCAAAATGTTTAAGTTTACTCGGCAACAGACGCGTTTTTCCTACTCGTACGAGTAGCTACTCGCACCTGCGAGTAGGGATGAAAATGGATCGGATACGGACAGATATCACTGATATCGTATTTGTTTTCATATTTATGTTCGGATTCGGATTCGAATACGGATAATATAAAAAATACCGGATATGATACGATTGGATATCGACATCATAAATATGTGATTTAAATATTCGGATACGAATACGGTATCGGATGTTAAATATCCGGACTCGGATATGAACGGATTAAAACTCATCTAAACGGATTCGGTCTCGAATACGGTCGGAAAATATCCGTACCGTTTTCATCCATGCCTGCGAGTATACGCAGTGAGGGGAGCCATCCCGCTAGGACCTAGCTAACGGGCCCGTGTTAGTGGAGCTAACGGGTCTGAACACAATCCAATTGTATCTGAGTATGCGGGCGTATCTACAGGAATTTAAAAATTGAGACGTTAATCACGGGATGTTGCGCGGGGCTTGCGTGGCCGTAGTTGCCTTTTTAAAAATATGTATGTGTGTGTACCCAGTTTTATAGAAGTATGTGTAGATACTTCTTGCGGCGATTGGTACGTATTCATACTTTGTCTAATCTAAACAAGTTTGTCAGGTTTGGTTAGCGATGCTCATTAGCATATTTGTACGAAAATATAGGACACATGCTTTTCGTTTAAAAAAGTACCAGTCCAACATACTTCTTCAGAAAATTGACCACGTACTTTATACTATAAGTATGTACACATACTTTAGAATATAGTATTTATATACTGTACATACTTTTTAGAGTAGCTTATTCATACATACTTTTTTGAATAGAATATGCATATATACACCGAGACTTTTTAGAATAGAGTATTTATACATATTTTTTGGGATAGAGTACTACGAGCCCGTTCGCTTCGCTAAAAAGTCATGGCTGAAAGTACTATCCGCTGATTTGTTATGAGAGAAAAATATTATTCCAACTAAAAAACAAGCTAAAAAGTACGGATTATAAGATAAGCGAACAGGGTGTGCATACTTAAACATCAGAAAACCATTATTTTAATCGTAGGAAGTATGAAATGATACTCTAATCCGTGAAGTATCAACTGATACATGGTGGCAAAGAGGCGTATGCAGACATACTGCATACGTGTTTTCGTGAGTATATCTACATACATGGTTAAAAGACAAGAGGAGTTTGCTGTGTACGCCGAGTATGCTGTGGACGCCGCCGCCGTCGCATCGACTGGATCCGCCATTGACCGGGTAGTTGATGCTGCTGCCGGTGAGTTGATGCCGCGGCGAGGTATAGGCCGCCGCCGGGGGCTGCCGTGCCCACTGGTTGGAGCGCCGTACCGCCGGGCGCCGCCGTGCCCACTGGTCAAGCCGAGCGACCGCCGGAAGGAAGGACGAAAATGCCGCGGGATCCGCAGCCTCCTGGATGGAGTCCAAGGCGTCGTCGGAGAGGGAGTGGCCGCAGCCCGGAGTCAGTGTCAAGGTTTTCGGATTCGTTTTGGAAAAAAATTCGGTCCTAACCGATTTGGACGAATTTCAGAAAAATTTAGATAAATTTCAGACTTAATTTGTTGAATTTTCGTAATGTAAATAGTAAAATTCGTATCGGACCTCACCGAAATGGACGAATTTCGCAGAAATTCGAACTAATTCGGTCGAATCCCAGAACGTTGGTCAGTGTGCGGGGACGCGGAGATGCTCCGCTGTAACTTGAGCTCGTCGCCTTCGTCGTGGTCGGTGGGCGGCAGCAGCGTGAGCTCTGGCAACCCCGGCGGCGTGGCGGCGTGGTGCAGGGCTGGAGTCTAGCGAACGGCGCGAGCACGTCGGCGACGCACAGGAGCGCTCGGAAGTAGGTGGCGAGCACGGCTGCGAGGTGCGCGCGGTCGTCCTTTGAGACGTGCAGTAGATCCCGGCGCTCCCAGGATAGCGCGGCCGCCGGCGACGGACGAGGAAAACGGCGGCAGTGGCCACCGGCGACGCACGGGAAACATGCGAGGCGAATCCTCTGCGACTTGAACTGGAAAATTTTGGATCTCTTTCGATGGGCGAGGAAAATATAAGCGGTGGAAGCCGCAAATTTCGGATCTCCCGATGGCTGAGGGGCGGCGGAGAGGATGATGACCGTATCTAAAATAAATAAATTAAATAATTAACTAAGTATGGCTATGTATACCATGTATACTCCTAACGGGTAGCAATGTGTACGTTGTGATCTGATAAGACTGCGCCTCTCTCTATGACTCGGTGGGAGTAGCTCCACATACGTGTAGAAAAGAATTAATGTGAAAGCTCGTCCAAGCGCCGGTGTCTGCGGGCTCGAGTCGCGGGAATCGTCGGGCTGGCGTGGGGGCTTACCTATATACTTTCACATTTTTGTTGTGGACGATTTTTTTCTTTTTTTTTGTCTCGTATAAAAGTCATGGTTGCGGCAGTTTTTTTCATTTTCTTGTGGCTAATTTTTTTTTCTTCATCTCATGGTCGGTTTTATTTTAGTTTTTCTTTCTACGTCGCGTGGTCGGCTCTTGGGCCGATTTTTCCCCCTTTTTTTTCTTGCGGCCAATTTTTTTTCTTTTTTATGATGATGCTGGTCATAAAACATGGGTTTTAACGGCAAATGAATCATACAAAGAAGATTGCAATACACTTTGTAGTTTGAATACACATAGTTTTGTGGCTCCGTCTTAGTTATTATTCCACTAAATCATATACAATACACTAAATCACCTTCATTGGGATCATAAATATTGGGGTTCCAACCACTCAGGCAAAATTAAATTACTTTTTTATAAAAAGAAAAAACAAAACTAATACATCCCTTCTCTCACATCTCTAATGGCCGCTAATTACTTCACCTGTCAAAAGAAGCAAAACAAAAGAAAACATTAAACAAGAACTTCATGATTAATAACAGAGTAAACCATGCATACGGATTTCCTGCAAACTCAGATACTGATATGTGCTTTCTTAAATAATTGGATGTATGAATCAAAATTTTTGAATGGGAAAAAAGGAAGTATGAAATCTAGCAAATAAAAGCAACTAAGGCCTTGTTTAGTTACAGAGTATAAAGTTTTATGGTGTCACATCGGATGTCATATGGAGGTGTCGCATGGGGTGTTCAGATGCTAATAAAAAACAAAGTACAGAATCCGTCAGTAAACCATGAGACGAATTTATTAAGCCTAATTAATTCATCATTAGCACACATGTTATTGTAGCACTTTATTATCAAATCATGGACTAATTAGGCTTAAAAGATTCGTCTCACAAATTACACGTAACATGTGTAATTAGTTATTTTTTAGTCTATATTTAATACTTCATGCATGTGTCCAAACATTCGATGTGATATGGTGTAAAGTTTTAGTGTAGGAACTAAATAAAGCCGCTAGGAGGCGCCACCAACAGCTATATGCGTTTATTACCTGACCCCTAAAGTGCAATAAATAATAACAGCTCGTTTTGTACTATTCCCGGTGACATGCCCATTCATAATTGAACATCTAAAAAATATGATTTCGAAGTAACCTATGAATACTGAGAAAAATGGCATTTTCTGGACTGTTCTGAGCCCAACTTTGTCGGTCCATCGGAGTAAGCTTGGATGCTACTGTACAGATTGATTGGATCTGCATGACTGAAAATGCTAAAGAAATCATAAGGAAGATTGCAAGTGGATCTTCATACATGAGCACTAATTTGAGCATGCAATAGCATATTTCATCTTGACTACATAATCCATATGCAGACTATATCACAGCAGTCACTTATAATGTCATAAATTAATCATAGTTCTAATTCTTGTGTCTCGGAATCAGTAGTTAACTGAATAAGTGAATCCACTCAGTTATATTTTTGTTAATGAATCATATTGTAGAATGTGTTTCTAAATAATATTTTTTATTGCCGCGTAGAAGGCTAGGATTCCTATGACCACCTGTTTTCTGGAATAATCCTAATACAGCTAATACTTTTTGCCTAACATATGTAGTTGGTAACGCTTAGACACTTGAGAACCAAAATCACTAGTGCAGGACCGGGCTTAGATCCCACTTGGGAAACCCTTTTAGTCCCGGTTTTCCAACCGAAATTGCTCTGGGACTAAAGGCCCCCCTTAGTCCCGGTGCTTGAGCCGGGATTGAAAGCCCCCTTTAGTCCCGGTTGCTACTACCAACCGGGACTAAATGTGCCTCCAGGCATTGCACCAGGGCTGGCACGTTTAGTCCCGATTGGCTTATCGAACCAGTACTAAAGGCTTTTTTTCATTTCTTTCCCTTTCATTTTATGATTTCTTTTCAATTCAATTCTTTTTTGTTTTCATTAGCTTTTCGTATACGAATTCTACGCTGCTAATATATGTATGTCGTATAAGGTTCCATTCGAGAATTATACATACATAAACTTACTAAAATGTATGAAACTAAATATATACAAATATTACAAAGAGGTTATGCATGCATGAAATATGTACACAATAAAGTCGCAAAAACCTTGTACTACTCATGTCTTTGGCATGTTTCTTGCCCTAATCTTCCGTCGTCGTTTGGCTACTAGGTATTACTTCTTTAGGTTTATAGTAGTACGCGCCGTTAGGATTGATGACCTGGTCCATAAAAAATCTAGACAATGCCTCTTGAATTGCTTTGATCTGTTGATCTCGCAGGACCTTGTGCTTCATCCAATCCTCCTTCAATTCCAATGAAAGAAAAATTATATATATATATATATATATATATATATATATATATATATATATATATATATATATATATATATATATATATATATATATATATATATATATATATAAAATTGTGTATATTTTTTACGTAATCTGAGGATCTCTTCTGGAGTTTTCCTTGAGTACTCCATCAGGAACTCGCAGACGTAGTATCCACATAAGTTGTTCTCCGATCCCTACTGCAGACACAATTTTACGAGAAAAAGATTCATCATAAACCAAAGAAGCATGGTAATAATGAATTGAACTAAATAAAGATGCGATGACCTAGCAATTACTTACTGGGTATTGGTCTATTTGCAGAGGCACTACCCAATTACCATAACTGTGTTTCTCAGTGAACGATTTCCAAGAACTGCTCAACAAAAAAAACTAATAATGGAGTTATAACATTAAAGTGGCATAAGAGAGTATATAGTGTGTGCGAGACCGAAATTACATTTGGAGTGTATCGAGGATTTCTTGGTACTCATCTCGGGGTTTTGTCCCTGAGTCAAAGATTTTTACAATACTCCTGGGCATATTGATGACCAGCAGTATCCAGTGGAAGCTACATTCATACACAAACATCATTAACTAAAGTCAACATAGAGTAAGCAAAATAAAATGGGCTCAAGACATTCACACTCACTTGAAGTTGTAAGGAAAGAGTATATGTGTCTTGTCAGCGGGCCTTTCTAAGAACCTAAGGAGATTCAGCTTTGTCTGAGGTCGCCATTTATTATATGGCATAATGTGCGTAGGTGCCTTGAATACACGATTCGAATCAGTGAAACAAACATCAGTCAACCTTTTTCGCTTGTGGGTCAGCATTTCATGTCTACATATACATATAGTACAAAAGAATATATATATAGTGTGAGGATATAACTATATATGAACAATGAACTAACATAGGAGTTACTTCAACTCAGTTGTAGAAAGAATCACTTACAGGCACTAGCAGCTGAGAGATTTGTCGAGAGCATCTTGGTTTAGTAGTTGGTGTAATTAATTGAACTCAACATATATCATGTCATAGCCCAAGTAATGCGGCTTCCTTAGTCTCACATTTTTAAGTACCACTTGTTTAACAAGTACATTTGAGTACCAAGTGATGAGTAGTGATCCGAGTTGACAAGACTCTATCCATACACGTAGGTCCGGAATGGATTATAGTTGCATGTTGGTACCATTTCCATGTCCAGGACTTGTTCACATGTGAGACCTATGTCTCTCATGAACTCCTCAACTGCCACTGGATTTATTGGGGCTCCTTGAATGACTTCACCCTCCTCAACAGTTAGCGGGTCGATAGATTGCTTAGATTGCAGCCCGAGCTGTGCAACATCTTTCCCTGCTCTCCTCGCTTCCACATTCTCCTTATGTGATTTGCTGAGAGAGCGTTCATAGTTTGATATTGGGCTAAGCTTATATGACTCACGCTGCTTTTTCTTTACCTCAGTGAGTTTTTGGCGTAGTTCTTGTTGCTAAATGTATTGCGGCTTTTACGAGTTTTTCTGAAGTTCCCTCTTCTGTGCTATTTCTTCTGCACATTTTTTCTTCCAATCCTCATATTGCTTTTGTGTCACCGCTTTAGATTCCTCTTCAGACTTCTCATAAGGCAGCTTCTCCGGAGAGGCCTTTTTCCTACCACGGATGGCTTTCTTCTTCGTCGGGGACTTCTTCTAGGGTGGGGGCGCCTCTTTTGGTTCTTTGGCGGCGGGGGAGGTGGAGGGGGAGACCGCCTTGGAGGAGATGGAGATGGAGATGCAGCCATGCCATGGAACACATCTTCTGGCTTGTCATCCATGGCACTCTGATGATCATCATGGGCTGGAGGACTCCGATTGGGAGACCTATGAGTGCAGAAATGATTGGGAGTACATTATTATTATGCGTGAAGAGCCAATAATTGAGAATGGGGGTTATTAAATATTGAAAACTGTTTTGTTAACTTTAATCCGCATCTATCATGAGCTGGTTGAGGAGGAGGCGACGGTGCCCTTTCTGCCAGATTGGGATTAATGATGTAGCGCTTGCGCCATATAATGCATGAATGCTCTGCTTGTCCTAGGGTCTTCTCCCCATCACCTCCTTCAAACTTGAGCCAATTTCTTATATTCATCGACAACTCTATCCACCCCGATGCTATAATAGCAAGGTGGAATTTGTTTCCCATGGCTTGTTGGTGCCTCCTAACCAGGGACCATAGGAGAAACGATATCGTACACCACCAAGACTGTGGCACCAGTATTCACCAAAGGAATGTGCAACTCACATGGGGTCAAAGGCACATAGATGTCATCCACGGGAAGTGCTGCAACGTGTCATCTTGATTTGCTAGGACCTCAGTGGAAGCGTAGTTGCTTCTGTGATGAGTGGCGCTAACGTTGGCTCCATGATCTGATGTTGACTGCCTTCGGCTCTATACCATCTCCTCTAACTCTTTCATTCTCGCTTGCATGCTTAGTTCTCGCTCTCGCGTTTCTTACATCTCTTGCTCTAACCTGTGGAGCCGCACTACGTCCTCATCCTTCCTTCGCTGGCAGCTTCTGCATGTATCCGCATCCTCAGGGAAGCCATAGTGCCATGAAATCATTGATCTTTTGCCCCGCGTTTGCCCAGGGTGTTCAGGAGTTTAGAGGGCCTACGTGAGCTCATCCTTCTCTCGTCTAGGCACAAGACACCATAGGCAGAAGCATCTACAATATTGAAAAGCCTTTCTACTGCCTCTCTGATTGCTGGACTCATAAGTGGCACCCCGATCTCTATGTCCAATGCCTCCCATGCGCGAAAAACCAAATCTTGGAGCATTCGAGCTAGTCCAATGAAAATGGATGGACCCCATTGGCAACCAAGTCTTGTTCCATTCTTTCCCACTTTGGAATGGTAGTCCTGTATCCACCTAATCTGATTTTATGATGGTATACCTTCTTTTTCACATTCTCTTGGTTCCTTCTCACTCGTTCCTCACCCTATTTCGAGGTATTGTACCTCACAAATTCAGGCCACTGGTCCCTTAACTTTTTGTATGGCCTATTTTCATCGAAAGGAATCAGATTCTTCTTGACAAACTCGTTGTACAGCTTCTTCTTCCAAGTCTGGAATTGTGTGGCCATCTTCTTGAGAACCCAACTTTTCACTAGTTCTACATTGGCACCTTCTGGGAGAGTGAAATGTTCAGTGATTGCATCCCACATAAGCTGCTTCTCTAGATTAGAGACAAAAGGGATCATAGGAGCATCCTTCCTCTCTTTCCATTCACGGATATTGATCAGGACCTTATCCCTAACAACAACCCCACATTGGTTTACGAACTTCCTTGCATTGGCTTTTGGTAGGAGCGGTTCACCGGCATTCAGATCGACTTCTGTGATGTTGTAGTGGCCCTCCAATGGTTTGGTCGGGCCTCATACACTTCTCGTCAACGTCGTTGATCCTAAGGGCTACGTATCTACAAACACAAAAGATTCAGTAATACATTTATATATATATACGAACTAATGGAATTGTTTAATTTCATATATATGAGGTGCAAGTAGACTATTAACAAATATACCTCGCCAGCACTCTCTTGCACAGGAGGTTCTTGCACATGAGGTTGTTGCTCAACTGCTAAATTCGCTAAGTATGCATTGAACTCATGGTCGGCCTCATTCTGGTTGGGGCCATATTGAGTGCCGGCGTTGATAATGTTCAACATGGCCTCATTGTGGTTGTAGTCGTCTTGCAGACCAACCATCTTAATTACCACAAACATATATAAATGAAAACCATTAGTCATGCATATGCTAATTAATTAATGGATCGAGCCAGGGGATTAAACTTAAAACACTATATAGAATTTAGGGATCGATCGAGTTAGGGTTTGGAGCAGGAGCGTGGCGGGGTTAGGGTTTAGAGCAGGAGCATGATGGGGTTAGGGTTTGGAGCTGGAGCATGGTGGGGTTAGGGTTTGGAGCAGGAGCATGGCAGGGTTAGGGTTTGGAGCAGGAGCGTGGTAGGGTTAGGGTTTAGAGTGGTGCTTGACTGGAGCGGAGCTCGGGCGAGTTAGGTTTTGGAGCGGGAGCGTGGCGGGGGGTTAGGGTTTGGAGCGGCGCTTGGCCGGAGTAGAGCGGAGCGGGAGCGTGGCTGGGTTGGGGTTTGGAGCGATGTGCCAAGATATTATGAAATATATCAAAATTCAGATATGTATATATATATATATATCAAAACTTAAATATCATTCATAGCACTAATTTTGTACAACTATATTGTTTAATTTTCTATAATTTTTCTATATACATTTTATACTATACACTAATATATTTCTATCTATGCCGAAAAAATATGCACATCACACATGTACACTCACTGAAAATTCTCATCACATGTACACAATTTACTGAGATGATCATATATCACAACACACACACACACACATATATATATGAGTATATATCAAAACATACATATATATACGCACTATACTCACCACTCTGGTGAAACCGAGGCTGGCTAGTGCGGTAACGACAAGGGACAAGGATGACGGTGGCGACGCCAATGGACGAAGACGAGGACGAGGGGCTGGCCGTGCGGAGGCAAGGCCACACACGTGGGGGTGACGAGGCATGGACTAGCGAGGACTGGCAAGGTTGACGAGGGCATGCGCGCGACGGATCTGGGCGACGGCGAGGACGAGGATGTCGAGGTGGCCACTTTTGTGTGCTGTGCGCCGATGGGAGAGTTGCGCGGGCCAACGGTGATGGAGATGATGCGGATCTGGGCGGCGGTGTGGCTCTCAGGCGAATGGAAATGATGGAAGGGGGAACAAGGCGAGGCGGTTATGTAGGAGGAACCTTTAGTCCCGGGTGGAGCCACAAGCCGGGACTAAAGGTCCTTTAGTCCCGGATGGTAATTGGAACCAGGACCAAAGGTAAGACCTTTAGTCTTGGTTGGAACCACGGCCCGAGACTAAAGGTGGTTTTGGCAGGCCGCAAAAATGCAGCCCACCTTTAGTCCCAGGTGGTTGATCCACTCGCGACTAAGGGTGGGCTGCAGTTTCACTTCCTGCCCGTTAAAAAAGTTGTTACTTTTTTTATATTTCTTTTATATATATAAATATACAGAGAGCCATTAATTGCCTATTAAATAAAATATTAGCCAAAAAATTACAAAAAAATTCCTGGACCTGGTTTTGCATTATGATACACAACAAAAATTTGTAACCCCAACTCTTTTGTTTTACCCTATAAATATTTAACATATTATAAATAATAATCACAATTTGCACTATGCAAAAATGTACTACTTGATTGAAATCATTAAAACTATTGCTTTTCGATAGGAAATTAGTTTTCACATCTTATTAATGTTGATCATTTGGTTTTTCATCACATTGTTCGTAGGAAATCCACCGTCAAGCAGAAAATTCATTTAAATGTAGAAAATATGAAAACACGACAAAAAAATCTGAAGTCATAATTATTACATAATAGGTCTATTACATCACCATATCAAGTGGGAACAGCAATGAACTTCTTCTTGACGTATGTTCCTTGTTTATGATCACGCCGTAACCATGGAGTATCCTCATCACCTAGTAGGATGCTTGGATCACTATTTACTATGAAGGGTAGAATTGCATCACTCTTTTCATAATCTTCTGACATGTTAGTCCTATCCTCGATTCCCATGATATTGCTTTTCCCTGAGAGAACTATGTGGCGCTTTAGCTCATTGTCCGAGCAATTGTCGTTGGTTTTCCCTTTCTTCGGTTTGGTAGACATGTCCTTCACATAGAAAACCCGATTTACATCCTTGGCTAAGACGAATGGTTCATTTCTATACCCAAGATTGTTGAGGTCCACTGTTGTCATTTCGTAATACTGGTCCACTGTTACCCCACCTCCTATCACCTTCACCCATTGGCACCGAAACAAAGGGACCTTAAAATTAGGTCCATAGTCTAGTTCCCATATCTCCTCTATGCGGCCATAATATGTTTCTTTATTCCTATTTGGGTTTGTGGCATCTATGCCGATGCCATTGTTTTAGTTGGTGCTCCTTTTATCTTGGGCCATCATGTAATATGCATTGCCATTTATCTCGTACTCTTTGAATGTCATGATATGTTAAGATGGTTCCCTAGACAACAACTACAGTGGACATCCAAACTCTCATCACCCTGACATCATTTTCGCAACCAACCAGTGAACGAGTCCATGTGCTAACACGTAATCTAGGCATTAGTCCTCCTTGGGAACTCGGATCATACAATGTCCTTGTGTTCCTCGATATATGGCTCTATCAAGGAGGAGTTTTGCAGAACTATGTAGTGTGCTTTATAAAAATAATCGTTCCCCTTGCCAGTATATGTTTCTTTTCTAGTGTTCTCTTAAAACTTAGTCTCCCCTCATGCCGTGATTTAGGAACACCAATCAGGTCGAGATCAGGAATAAAACTAACACAGAACTCAATGACCTCTGTTTCGTAGCCCTTGGCGATGCTTCCTTCTGGCCGAGCATGGTTGTGAACATATTTCTTTAGGACTCCCATGAACCTCTCAAAGGGGAACATGTTGTGTAGGAACACAAGGCCGAGAATACTAATCTCTTTGATCAAGTGAACTAGGAGATGCGTCATAATATCAAAGAAGAATGGCGGGAACACCAACTCAAAGTTGACATGACATTGGACCTTGTCCTTCTGTAGGTTCGCTAGATGTGCTGGATTGATTGACTTCTGAGAAGTTGCATTGAGGAATGCACATAGTTTCACAGTGCCTAATCATACATTTTGAGGTAGAATCCCTCTCAATGCAATAGAAAGCAATTATGTCATAAGCATGTGGCAGTCATGAGACTTTAAGTTTAGGAATTTCTTCTTTGGCACGTTTATTATCCCCTTTACATTCAAGGAGAAGCCAGATGTGACATTAATGCTGTTTAGGCATTCAAACATGCTTTCCTTCTCTTCTCTGCTAAGAGTGTAGCAAGCAGGACATAAGTACTGGTGTCCACCATCTACATTCTCAGGATGCAGGTTCTCTCATTCTTTCATGCGCTGTAAGTCCGGTCTTGCTTCCAGTGTGTCCTTAGGCTTCCCATACACACCCATGAACCCTAGCAGGTTCACACAAAGATTATTCGTTAGGTGCATCACGTTGATCGTGCTACGGACCTCTAGGACTTTCTAGTAGGGTAGCTCCTAAAATATGGACTTCTTCTTCCACATGGGTGCGTGTCCGTTAGTATCATTCGGAATAGGTTGGCTGCCAGGTCCCTTCCTGAAGACTACTTATACATTCTTGACCATATTGAACACATCCTCACCACTATGGTTATTGGGCTTTGTTTGGTGATCTGTCTTACCTTTAAAATGCTTGCCTTTCTTTCTTAGGGCATGATTCAATAGAAGAAATTGACGATGGCCCATGTACATGACCTTTTAACATTTTTCAAAAATATAACTTTTAGGTCATGAAAACAGTGCATGCATGCATTATATCCCTTGTTTGACAGTCCTGAAAGATTACTAAGAGCAGACCAATCATTGATTGTCATGAACAACAATGCTCGCAGGTCAAAGTGTTCCTATTTGTACTCATCCCACACACGTATGCCTGTGCTGCTCCACAATTCTAGAAGTTCCTCAACTAATGGCCTCAGGTACACATCAATGTCGTTTTCAGGTTGCTTCGGTCCTTGGATGAGCACTAGCATCATAATGAACTTCCGCTTTATGCACAGCCATGGAGGAAGGTTATAGATACATAGACTAATAGGCCAAGTGTTGTGGCTATTGCTCTGCTCCCCGAAAGGATTCATGCCATCCGTACTTAAAGCAAACCTTAAGTTTCTTGCGTCTTCTGCAAACTTTGGGAATTCTCTGTTGATTGATCTCCACCGGGACCCATCAGCTGGGTGTCTCAACATATTATCTACCTTACAGTCTTCTTTGTGCCATCACAGCAACTTTGCATGCTCTTTATTTCTGAACAAATGTTTCAAGCATGGTATTATAGAGGCATACCACATCACCTTGGCAGGGATTCTCTTCCTCAGACGTTCGCCCTCAACATCACTAAGGTCATCTTGCCTGATCTTGTACCGCGATGCATGGCATACCGGGCATGCATCCAAATTCTCATAGTCCTTACCGCGGTAGAGGATGCAATCATTAGGACATGCATGTATCTTCTAGATTTCTAATCCCAGAGGGCAGATGACCTATTTTGCTTCATACGTAGTGGTGGGCATTTTGTTTTCCTTTGGAAGCATCTTCTTTTAGATAGCCAATAACTGCCCAAATCCGTTGTCGGATACACCATTCTTTGCCTTCCATTGCAGCAATTCTAGTGTGGTACCCAACTTTTTTGCCCCTCTTCGGTGGTCGGGTATAGCAATTTCCTATGATCCTCTAGCATGCGCTCAAACTTGATCTTCTCCTTATCACTTTTGCATTCTCTCTATGCATCAAGGATGGCCTGACCAAGATCATCAATGAGCTCTACCTTTTCTTCAGCAGCTATCTCTTCTTTAGTTTCCCCCATTGCAGTATCATCAAAGGCACCGTATTCAGCAAAACCACAAAAAATTATGTTGTCATCATCCCCTTCTTCTTCATCATCTTCTTCTATTATAACACCTCTTTCTCTATATTAGTCCAACAAATATAGTTTGGCATAAAACCAGACGTGAATAGGTGTCCATGAATTATCTTTGGGCAAGAATAATCCCTCTCATTCTTACATAGAGCACATGGGCAGCACATGAAACCATTCTACGTGTTTGCCTTGGTCACATTTAAGAATTCATGCACACTCCTAATGAACTCTAGGGAGCGCCGGTCAACATTGTACATCCATTGTCAGTTCATCGGCATTATAGGACGTACACCATATCAGAAACTTGTAATAACCCATATTATACAACATGTATGGTTAGTAGTTAATTAAAAGATCCAAAATATCCATCAATCAACATGATTAATTAATATCCTATACCACATAGCTGTTTCATTCACTCTCGAACATGAATTTATTAAAGCCTTGATACAATATAGACAATCCCAAATAGCACTAAACAAACTAAGCCTACAATGCACTTCAGCAAAAGAAGGATTTCGTGACCAATTCCAACTAAAACAGACAGATTATCGATGGGCTTCTTCTGCTGGCTCACTGCCTTATCTTCCACACCTGCACTCTCATCAGCCTACTTAGCTACCTTAGCCGCCTGCTCTACAAAATATTTTTTGACATGCGTAACATACTCTTCCTCCCAGTACCAACCGCTATATGATCCAGTGCCATCCCACTGAAATTACAACACCAAATGAGAAGAACGTTAATCAAAATCATCACGAAAAATGGCTACAAACCATAAACAAACAAGACAAAAAAACAACTCACATTACGATCTGGACACTTGTAGAAGATACGACCCTTGTTGGGACACTCCTTCACTCAGTACTCCAACACAATCTTCTTCTCACACTCGCCGCACGGAATGAGAAGGAGGTCCAGCCTCAGTCGCTTGCGAACTCCATGCGAGCCCGAGGAACCGGAAGCGGTCGCCATCTACTCACTATACTCATTTTCATCAACTCCTATAAATTTCTCATTTTCTAAGCCATGAAATTGAAACGAGCTATATAAAAATCATAAATTTCTCTATTTAAAGCTATGTATACTAGCAATGCAAGGTGCATACTAGTTTTGATGAACTACTATAAGCTTCCTTCATCCAAATATGCAAACTATCAAGTGATTTTGAGCTCAAATGGCATATAAATTAAATAAAAAATATGCACCGTTATTCCCAATCTATAAAACAAAAAATTTCTCTATTTTAAGACCATGAGATGAGGCAATGAAAGGTGCATACTAGTTTAGATGAACTACTATAAGCTTCCTTCATCTTCATATTGAAACTATCAAGTGATTTCGAGCTCAGATAGTATATAAATAAAAAAAATCCACCATCATCCACAATCTAAAAAACCATAAATTTCTCTATTTCTACACCACAAAATGAGCCATACTAGTGATGAAACATGAGAGGATGAAGCGCCTAACCTTTTAGAACTGAAAATGGATGGAGGAATCAGATGAAGTGTTGAAATGGTGGCCGGCGACGAGCAAGAACACAGGAGATCGACGAGCAAGAACAGAGAGCTTGAAATGGCTCGAGCTGGGAGAGGGAGAAGGAGAGAAAGAGAGTATATATACCAGGACCTGTAGTCCCAGTTTGTGGATCAAACCCGGACTACATGTGGGCTTCTAATCCTGGTTGGATCCACCAACCGGTATTAAAGCTTTAGCCACAGCTGGGGACTTTAGTCCCGGTTGGTATGTCCAACCGGGACAAATACTTTATTTAGTCCTGGGTCCAAAAATGGCCGAGACTAAAGGTTCGAACCAAAAGTCTGTTCTCTACTAGTGAATAGAAGAGATAGCCCGATAGTCTACAATAAAATGGCTTCCCAGAGAAACCACAAAATACTCGACTTTAGAGACATGGAGGTATAAGGGACACTAGTTCCACATTCTGGTACTGCTATCTTTCTGCTTGTTCCTGGCTGCATAAACCGGAAGGATGAGACCAACATCATGTGAAAATTCTCAGACTACAATGTTCAGTCAGACAAAACAAGTTTAGCATAGGTGGACATGATAGGTTCAGATCTTGGTCTTAGAAGCACCATGCCTGCAATGAACATACTACTAGGGTGGGCGCCTAGGAGATAAATTTTAGTGTTTATTCGACAATTAGTAAAGATGCAAAAAGAGTGCTAGCTAAAAATCTAATAGTTTCACTTGATCACTTGTGCTGATGATGGTGGCTTTGATTGGTCAAAAATCTGGAAACCATTTAGGCAATGCTATAGCTGCAGGTAGTGGATCAGCGGATTTCCTAATATCTGCCCAGCATGAAAGGGCTGGCGGTCGCAGCTACGCTAGGGATGAGGACGGTCATAGTAGAAACTGATGCTGCATTTGTAGCAAAAATGCTATCTGATTCGACTTATGACAGATCAGTTCTAGGTTCTCTAATAGGAGAGATTAGAAGCTTAATGTATACTAGCTTTTCTGAATGTTTTGTCTCATGTTTCCAGAGTCTAGTTGTTGCCGATACTCTGGCGGCTATGGGCCTTAATTGTAATGATGATGGTCCTTGGCTTTGGCAAGAACAAATGCCATACTTTGTATCTTTGTTGGTGTCCAGTGACTTAGCTGGACCAAGTGCTTAATGGTACATTGTTTTCTATCAAAAAAAACTATCGTGAAGCATATGAGCAGAAATACTTTTAGGGACTGCATAGATAATTAATTATCTGCTAGTTTGAATTATCTGATAGCAGAAATACTTTTAGGGACCGCTAGATAGTTAATTTAAGAATTTGATATGATACAATGTGCATCCACCATGAAGTTTCCAGGTTCTGGGAAATTCTAATTATGAAATGTGTATCAAAGTGACAAGATAGAGTTATGTACATATTTAAAGATGAGCATACGAGCAGTATACAAATGGTCTTGCAGGAAGCAAAGTGGCATGCATAATAGGATGCGGAAATTTTAGAATACATGAGCATATGGACAACAATGATCAACTTTGGGATTCAAGAGCATATGAGCATCAGGTGCTCACACATGCAATTATCAAAAGCATACCACAATGATTAACAGTCAGGAACCTTAAATCTGTGATATCAACAAGTGCATACATAGATCAAGATAGATAAATCATAAAATCAATGCCAAATTTATGACTGGTGGAGACAGTGATAAGTCCAAAAAAGTATAGAGCATTCTCCAGCATACCTTTTTCATGCTAGCGGCACGCCAATGTTGCTGATGGAGTGCAGATGAAGCCGATGTCTCCTACTGGTGGAAGGCTAACTAAAATGATTAAAAATAGAAATAACTAGTGATGATGATTTGGAAGCTAAAGCAGCCATAAATTAAATGTGTAAAATTGGAAAATTAGCCACACAAACAAATCAGTAATAGTAGAAGAAACTACCTATGTGAGTAATCATGGAGAGTAGATGGAGGATGCTTTGATGGCGAGCGTCTGGGATCTGCACAAAAAAACAAAGAGAGTAAAGAGGATAAATAACGCTGATAAAACTATTAGCTCTGGTACATGATGTACACCTCTATTTTATTCAAGGCTCAAAAGACTTTCACAGTTCAAGATCTATTACAGGAATCATGTTTGATTACTGATTAGATTTCACAAATTGATGAATGATTGCATGAAAAAAATGAAGAGACATATATATTAACTATACATTGAGATGCCATGTAAAACAGGGGAAGAATATTCAAAAAGAACTGCCAGTGTTAAACACAGCTAGTAAATTCAAATTATTAGAGCAGCCTTGCTTCATTTCATATATTACCTACAGATTTTGAAAAAAAAAATAGGACATAATTATCTAGTAACTGGAACTGGTCTCCTTCAGCTAACAAATCAGTGGTAAGATACCACCAACTGTCCCTGAATAGATTAGAATTGACAAGCTTACTCACTCAGTCAGCAAATCGATACAATTACAATAACAAGAACTGAAGGCTAGCCTTACCTCACATGTAGGAGGCCAGGTTGCAGGCCAGGGGCTGCATCACAACATCCCTTGAGAGGCATCTCCGAATGAATACACTATGTTTGGAACACACAAAAACAATTGGAGATTATAATCTCATTGTTCAAGTCAGAGAAACCACACAATCATGTACAGGGTAATAAAAGTATGAAACCTATCATTAGAACCAAAAACTAGGAATGTACCAAGTTGCATCATTCATAGAAATCTCTCACCGAATCAGTTTCCAAACACAGAATGTATCATCGGAAATTTTGTGCAACTAGTGAACTATAAAAAAACATGACCATTTTTAAACAAATTGCCTGTGAGAAATAAAACCTCCTCTGATAAGAACAGCACTATGTTGTCGAAACACAGCTTCAAGAAAAGCATGAAGAAGTGAAGGCCATTCCAGCCTATGCCCTTCAAGCAATCTCTTTGCTGTAATGGGAACAGATGACAATTAATTGTAAAATTTAAATAGTAGTACAACTTAAAATTCACCTGTACAACTGATTTTAACACTCATAGGCTACATCAAGCAAGCAAGATTTTATAAACAAGGTTAAGATATGCGACAGTACAACATCTTGTACAGTATGACTTCTTTGTAAGGAGCTTTTAAAGAACAAAAACAGAAAGGCTGAATTAAATCCACTCCCAAAGGGATTTGCTGTGTGGCCAAACTTTCATACACACACACAAAAAGCAATTACATCATATGACACAGTTGAGGGAAATCAAGTG
Source organism: Saccharum hybrid cultivar R570 (assembly GCA_038087645.1). Classification (NCBI taxonomy): domain Eukaryota; kingdom Viridiplantae; phylum Streptophyta; class Magnoliopsida; order Poales; family Poaceae; genus Saccharum; species Saccharum hybrid cultivar. The sequence continues at coordinate 87,742 of JAQSUU010000627.1, read as the reverse complement.
TTGAGGGAAAAATAAACTCACAGCAGTGTAAACAAGGAAATGCACTAACTCTATTTCTTCCAAAAATGATTTAGCAGTGTCATGAAGTATGAAAATGTAGTGATTTAATTGCAGTGAATAAGTATAAGTGGAAAAACGAATATTATAGTGATTTAAATTGTTTCATCAATATGCAGGAGCTTTGCATCACTGCATTAAGGGGGTGAAAGTCCTATAAATACAACACACAGCAAACTCTCAAAGTTACAGACATGCTCCTGAAAGAACAAAAAGACTAACTGAACCTACAGTCTACTATAATGAATTCATGTCAAGCTATGCTAATGCCCTAGCACAAGACAAACCTAGAGGTTTGCTTCCTCTCTAGCAAATTGTGAATGTGAAGCACATCAGGCGAACCCCATTAAAAAACATAGCCTTTTCAATGTTTCCAAATCCATGCCCCAAGGATGATTAGCGAGTTCAGACCCCTCCTGGCCTCCTCAATGGCATGGTGATCATACTACTAACATTACTATCATACTATGTCGTCCTATTTGGGGATTTAAATCTAGAAGATGGTATTCCCAACAGTACAGCTATATCTAACTACAAAATTTTGCAACTATTATCTTTAGATAGGATAGAATCCAATTTTATCACTACTAGGTATACTCAACGAAAGAATATTGTTAATTTGGGCAAGCAAAATTTAAAATACATGTATATTAAATTGTTCTCTAATTATGTGTTGAGGCATCAGATCATATACATATAAATTTTAAGAAAGAGCAATAATCAAAATTAGATTAGCTGTAAATGAATGTCTAAAATTTTGTCTGGTCACTTTGAAAATACTAATTGCAGATTGCCATATATTAACATTATAGTAAGGCATTCCCCTTTGCACCTCTGTTCTGTGGAGCCAGTGTAGAAGGTCTACCTAGTGAGGAGGGTAACTTCTTGTCGTAAAGGAACCTCATAGCTAAATGGGGAATCATCACATTAACAACATCCTAGAGAGGAAAGCAGCTGGTAAACATAAAAAAGACCACTAAAGAAATTCTAATCATGTACTGACCATTGTTATGTGCTCTCAAATACAACCCTTCTTGGATTGTCAGGCATCTTATCAACCAACTCCAACCAGAAACAGAGGAATAATTCTTTAAGCATACAAACAGTACTCATATCATGGAACCTAATAGTGAAACCAATGTGATAAACATTTACTGTTTGATATGGAATAATAGAACATCAAAACAAGATGCATAGGAAAGGAATTAAGGCGGGTATAGGGTACCTGAGGACCGGAGGACTCCATCCGAATAAGGCAAGCTTGGCATTTGACGTGTGTGCAACCAAGAAGTGGCAGTCCCACAACCGGGCACTACACGTCCAAAAACATAGCACAAAAGTGAAAATAGAGGGTAGGTTAAAATCTGTCATGAGTAGCATTAGAGTACCACAAATTGTACAAATAAGGAAAAAAGGAAAAGTCTTCTATACAACAAGAACACAGGGCACATATAGATTACACACCAATGTTTCAGAAACTTCCTGTGCCAAACAACAACCAGTCCACCACTGAGGGCCCTAACACCATAGCCCTACACAGAGATGGCTTCTAGAAATTCAGCATTGCATAGAGAAAAAGAAATGAGATGTAGTCCAAACCCTGATCAAGAAAGAACAAAATAAATCAAAATCGGAGAGATTGGAAATGAAAAGCAGCGCTGAACTATTAAAGGCTAACTATTATATTTGCATGATAAAGGTAAGTTCAGATTTATTTATAACATTTCCTATTCTTGGAGTGCTGCACACAATTTTTAGAAGCCTGACAAAGCAATGATTCCACTTTCACATCAGATACAAGGACCAAAATTACAGAATTAACATTTAGGTCTTCTGCAAGGCATGAACCTTCAAAATAACATTTAGACCTGGTAAACTTGAACTCTAAAGACTCAATGATCAACTTACAAATAGAATTCCTAGCAACATATGACCAAATAAACAGAACATGGTAAAGGTCTAAACGATGACTCTTCTAAATGTCAACACAGAAATCCCCAATCATGAAATGAACTTGATGAAAAACTATATTTTACATAAACCCTGACAAAGCAAATGCGTCATCTTAACCCATTCTACCCAGAAAGAAATGTGACCTAGTGTATATTTTACATAAACCCTGATAAATTCACAAGTTCATCTGCTCCTGCTAATCGATTGAGCACCTGAATGTTATAACGTCATGCTACCATAGGAGCAACATTGAAAGGTGATAGTGAAATGTTTCAATTTAAATAAATGTGGTTTCAAATGACCTTTCCCTTAGTTATCTGGTATCCATTGTTATTCAATCTGGTAACTGAAGTTGAGCTGCACGAAAACCATTGCATGGTTCAGTTGGCTATGGGGTTTTAGCAGAAAATGGATCAATACTGAAATGAAAGAAGTGTGTGCTCTAAACAAAGGGCAAGAAATCTAGGCATATTATAAATGCAAAAATCAAGATTTAGGTAGTGCCGCAAGCAAGAACCCTCAATTCTATTTACGTGGACAGGGTCTAACCCCACCATATAGTCTAATTGCAAATAATGTCCTGTGAACACAAATAACTAGTTCCTACTAAATTGTTGTAATAATTCCAATACTAATTCACAACAATAGCCTCATCTGGACCATATCAAATCTGAATAACTCATCCAAATTGTTACAACATTCTATAATCAGATCATATCAATCCTGAGTAAGGTGTAAAATTCCATCATTACAAACGTACATAAGGTGCATTAACTAGTAATGGTATACCCTTAAGATGAATTTTCCATGAAATAGTCGGCCTCAGGAATGAAGATTAGGAGCTAAAATTTGTATTAAATAACCATTGTTGGTAATTAACAAGATCACTAAAGCAACAATCAATATACAAAATTAACAAGTGAGCAGCGGGAAAAAATCAAGCCTTCAAGATTGGTAAATATGTATGCTTTGTTATAATTCTGTAGTTGAACAAATTACAAATTAAGCAAAGGGAGGAGTACTGTTTCACATTTGTGCAAAATCCAAGACAAGCATGTGGGAGGAAGAGTACTAGCTTCTACTACACCAAACTAAATTAGCATCCGACAGCGGCCACCCTCCCCGTCCCTCCCTCCAGTGACGAGGAGAATCCGTGCAGGGGCGCCATGGATTGATCCCCTTCGAGCTCTGGCCTTCGTCCTCCACCCCATCGATGGCGTCAGCGGCCCTCACGCTGCCGATGGCGTCTCTGCCTCTGCGTGCCATGGATGGTGGCGGCACTTACGGGCGGATCCCTCGCTTCCCCGTAGGCCGTCGGACGCATCGGCGATGGGTGGCCAGCGCTCTGAAGGTGCTCCTCCTCTTCTGTGATGGCGTGCCTAGGCCTGCACGCTCGGCGTTCCCTAGTGGCATGGTCTCCTCCGGCGGTGGTGTCGGCAAATCTCGTCCTCAACTAGGACGGCATGGCTCCCCGGTGACCGGCAGTGGCCCTGCATGGCTGCACCACAACAGCGATGGCGATGTCATCCCCTATATATAGGTATGTTATTGGGAGCATAGGGCTTCCAATAGTTATAGGAAGCCCCAGCCTAAACCCCAGCTGGTCCAACCAAATCAAGAAGCCAGCCAGACTAGCCATCCAACCGCACCACCCAACCAACCCGCTGGCCCACCCACCGGCCCACCAGGCCCATCTTCTAGGCCCTATATATCCCTCTAAACCCTAATCCCCACTCATCCACACCTAGCAGTTTGGCCGCCACCCCCTGGCACCCGCTGTCCCACCCCCACATGCCCTGGAGCGTCGCGTCCGCCCCCTGGAGCGTGTGCCGCCATGGCCTAGTGAACTAATGGCAAGTGAGTGATGAGGCTACACGCGACGACGACGGTGGACGAGGAGCTTGTGGCCCCTGGAGCTCGCGGCCATGAGCGGGGAAGGCTAGGGTGGTGCGGCGAGCCTTTCTACCTCCGAGTGCGGGGACTACGACATTGACGGCGCCCTACAGCTCGTGGCCGTGCGCAGGGACTCCCTCTCTCGGTGGCCCTCCCTCTCCCGATGGTTCTCCTCCCACGCCAGCGGCTTTAGCTCCTTGCGTGGGTGCTCGAGGACAATTATGGCTGACGGCAACGGTGGCACGTGGTGGACGATGAACGGCGTCCCTAGATCTGGCGATAGTGGGCGCACGGTGGGGGCAGCTGCGAGCTCTGTCGCGTGGATGGTGATGGGGCACATCGAGGACGGCAACGAGCTTGCCGCACGGACGACGACGGTATCTTGGCGGGCACCGCTGGATCTGGTGACGGCGAGCTGTGAATCCCCAGTTCCCCTCTTCGTGCGACGAGCAGCGAGGCCACCAGGTCCGAACGCAGCGATGGGCTCATGGGTCACGGGTCAGCAGCGGGGACAGCAGTGAGCTTGTGGCTGCACCGGATCTACAACGTACATCGGTGATGGGACATACTGCATCCCCACACGAGCTCCGGCCTCTCGGCGCCCCCTCCCCACCATGGCCCATGGCAGCATCTCTGGCCTCGCGGCGTCCCTCCCCACCATGGCCCGCGGTGGCACCTCCGGCCTCTGAGCGCCCCCTCCCCAACATCTCCGGCAACGGCAGTGTAACACCCTAAATTTTGCATTATTTTAAAATAGGAGAATTTGATTTATTTACGCAATTTTGTGAGCATTTTAACCTAGAGAAATTAATAATTTTCATGGAATTAAAATCAACTATAGGGTTAGATACATGCTTGTGCATACATGCTGCTGCATATTTTATTTATGATTGATTGGTTTTTATTTTAACAAGAAAAGGATTACAAAAACTATTGGAAAATGCATTAGAAATATTGGAAAAAGAAAAGGAAAAAGAAGTCTTCTCCATTCTCAACTTTCGGCCCGAAGGCCTAGCTCCCTTGGCCTGTTTTTTCCTCCCTAATCCCGAAGCCTAGAGGGCCGGCTGCCTTATCTGCCCGCGAGCCGCGTTATGGGCCGGCCCAGCCGAAGCCGCAGGCCGCCTCGCCCCGGCTGCCTTGCCCTTCTCTACTCTCCGTGTCGCTGCCACCCCGGGCCCGCTTATCGGTGTCGTCGTCTTCTTCTTCCTCTTGCTCGTGTCCCAGTCGGACATTGTGCCGACCGGACACCGTCGAGTCTGCCCCTGCCACGGCACCCCGTGATGACGTGCCGCCCAAGGGACCCCGCCTCATAAAGAGCCGCCTACGTCGCCTCCCTATCCCATCTACCGTGAGTTTTCTTTGCCCTAGCAAGACGCAGCCGAGCTTCGTTCCAGTGCCGCCGCCGACCTCCGTTGCCACCAAGCACCGAGCCGTCGTCGCTGCTTCCCGCTCGCGCAATCCAGTTCGGGTGAGATCCCCGTCCCTTTCTCTCTCTCCCCCTGTACTTTTCTTTCATTGAATAGTGCGCTGGAAGCCATGAACCACGAGCTCCGTTTGGCCGGCCATGGCGCTGCCGTTGTTCAAGCGCCGACACTGTTCCGGCCGGTTCTTCTTTCTCTTTTTCTTTGTTTCCGCCAGATCAGTTTTCAGCCGTCGATTTCTAATCCAAGTGCTCAGATTGAAAGATACCCTTTCGTTGCCGACTTTGCAGATACGCCCTTACAATTATTGCTGATTCAACCCGCAGTCCAAAGCGCGTTTACAGATTTTGTTTTCTCTTTTTGAAAGCGTATTTTGTTTCGGTTAAGAATAAATTACGTTTTCGGATATTTACAGAATTACCACTGATTTTGTTTTAGCCCTAACTTCTCCGTCTTAACTCCGATTTGACCCGTTCAAATTGCGTTAGGTTCGTAATTTCATAATCTACATGATAGTGCTACTGTTTAGTAGGTTCTCCACTCTTAAATTTTGAGATTAGATTTAATCTATTACTCTAATAAAGAAAAGCTTGTTTAAATCATATCTTTTTCGTTTTAGCTCCGATTTGCGTGCAATTCACGTCTGTGTGATCCTAGTGAGATGTAGATTCGTTTTACAAACTTTTCAACTTATTTTGCTACTGTTGGTGTACTGTTCTAATTATAGCTTTGTTTGCTTTGTATGATTGCTCTTGGATGATTGATGTTGGTGTGTTAATCAAGAATAGACGGTGAGCAGTTCGTTGGTGATCAAGAATACTATTACGAACCAGGTCAATAGGATCAGCTAGATCAAGGCAAGTATAGCATGGGATTATCCTTGTTACCTATTCACTTTAATTCACTTAATTCATTATGCATGTGTCTCCTTGTTAAGGATGCCTTAGTATTGATCTTGTTCCTTGAATCCTATGGTTATAGCATTGGGTAGTTGCTAGTGCTCACATAAACAATGATCTTGTAATTTGACTAATGATATATGCAATAACACTAAAAGATGATTTTTAGCAACAGGGAACAAGAGGGCTAGAGTTTTCTCTAGATTGCTCTCCGTAAGGACTTATCTGTAAGCGAACATCCGGGACTTACAGTACAGCTGTGAGGGCTACATGGCTCTGGCTTTGGTCATATAAGAGGACCTTTTCTAGCTTGTTAGTGGTTACCTTTATGGCGCAAGAGGGGTGTGTTCCGGGTCGGGTGTAGTGCGGCTTCTGTCCTTATGAGTATAGGCTGCGTGTCATTGTGCTATACGGAAGGGGGGGCTCTACATTTGCAGGCCACGAAACCTAGCGGCCCTAACTTGTTAGACGAACCTTGGAAAGACTTCATAGTGAAACTTATTTGTCTAATGGGGAGTCATGACCTCGGACTTTTGGGGATCATGACTCATAGTGAAAGTGTACAACCTCTGCAGTGTGTAAAACTGGTATATCAGCCGTGCTCATGGTCACGAGCGGCCTTGGACCCTTATGGAATAGAGATCACTATTAATTTACTTGTTCTTGCTATTCATTATTCTCTTTACATGATCACGTGTTTATTATGGGAACATTACCTATTTGTTGCTACTCAATTGCTTAAAACATGATCAACTAAAAGCTACATGCAGTTAAACCAGTGTCTACCCTATTTGAGATTCATAAACCCCATGTTACACTTGTTGAGTACTTTTGTGCTCACCCTTGCATTCCCCCACCCCAGGATGGACTCCCGAATGTGCCAATAGTGACTACTACTTCTACTTCCCTGAAGATTACTAGACTTGTGGTCAACCAGTTGATGTGCCTGTGCTATGGAGCTAGGTACCACAAGAATATCTTATGTTTCCGCTTAATTATGTGAAGACTCTGTGATAATAATCGTTATGTAATAAACATTTGTGATGATACTATTTATATTTGTCATCTTATGTGTGATTGATCTCTGTGCGCACATAAGATTATGCATTTCATTTGTTCCTTGAAAATGGGTGTGACAGGCAGCGACACCTATTCATCGTTTTTTGTTTGTTGATTTTGTGGTTGTATGCTTGTGTGCAGAAGTTTCTATATGCATGGCTAAACTGTAACATGATATGCATTCTATACATTGTTACAATAAATTTGTATACATTGTTGGAGCAGTTATCTACGCACTGCCACTCAATTATATACATGGTTAGGGCACTCTTCTATGCATTGTTAGAATTCTTAGACATACATTGTTACAACAATTATCTATATGCTTCTACACAATTTTATACATTGTTGGTAAACTATTCTATATATTGTTGGAGTAGTTTCTATGCATTTTTTATGTGGTAACAAAATTAATTTTTATTCATGGAAGCACTCATTTCTATGCAAAGTCGGCGCTAAAAATGTTTCTACGCATCTTGACCATTGATTCTATGAATTCGATCGTTCATCATGTGTTATTTTTCAAATTTCAAATTTTAGAGAAGACGAGATCGTCTCCATGTTTAATGTGTGCAGTCTCCATGTTCTATGCATTGTTCCCATGTTAATTATACATTCACATATGGGGAAGCATGATGTTAGTGGAGGCAATCACCGTTGTGTCAGGTGGAATGTCCATCTCGTGGAGAGGTTTTCACGCGGTAACAAAATTAATTATTATTTATTCAACCACTAATTTCTATGCAACATCGGTGCCAAAAAAAACTTTTTCTGAGCATCTTGACCAGTGATTCTATGCATCCAATCGTCCTCCCCTTTGTTTTTTTCAATTTCAAATTTTGGAGAAGACGAGATCGTCTCCATGTTTTTATGCTTGTAGTCCCCATGTTCTATGCATTGTTCCTAAGTTAACTATACCCCCCATAGTGAGAAGCATGATGTCAGGTAGAGTGTCCATCTTACGGAGAGGATTTTAGGTGGTAACAAAATTAATTTTTATTCGTCCAACCACAAATTGCAATGCAATGTCGGCACCAAAAACTTTTTTGTGTGTCTTGACCATTGATTTCTATGCATCCAATCCGCCATCATGTGTCATGATTCAAATTTCAAATTTTGTGAGAAGACAAGATCGTCTCCAAATTTTACGCTTATGGTCTTCATGTCCTATGCATTGTTCCCATGTCAATTATACAGCTCCACAATGGGAAGGATGATTTTGGTGGAGGCAATTATGGTTGTGTCAGGTGGAATGTCCATCTCGCGGAGAGGTTTTTAGGCGGTAATTAATTTTTACATCTTACTGTTGATTCTATGCATCCAATCGGCCATCACGTGCCATGATCCAAATTTCAAATTTTGAAGAAGACGAGATCGTCTCCATGTTTTATGCTTTCGGTCTCCACATTTTATGCATTGTTCCCATGTTAATTATACACACCCCATACATGCCATGATTCAAATTTCAAATTTTGGAGAAGACAAGATTGTCTCCATGTTTTACGCTTTGCGGTCTCCATATTTTATGCATTGTTCCCATATTAATTATACACCTCCATAGTGGGAAGCATGATGTTGGTGGATGTCACACCCATTTTTAAGGACAAAAATAGGATGCATAAAAGACTCATGTGCGCCCCAGGAAACAGTCGCACACATAAGTTGACAAATTACAAAGTATCATCACAGTGCTTATTACATAACGAGTAAGTATTTAAGACATAGTCTTGAACGATAGGTAATAATAACTAATAGTAATTCTTCAGCGGAAACTCCACACAGGGACACGGTTGACTGGTTGACACCAAGACTAGTACTCATTCCGATAATCTTCCTCTATATCTTCATCTGTTATGGTGGAAATAGCAAGAGTGAGTCCATGTCGAACTCCACAAATATAACACAGGGTTCATGAGGCTCAAAAAGGCTAGACATTGTTTAACTGCGTTTAGCTTTTAATCATATATTAGCAATTGAGTAGCATCAAGATAAACCACTTCCCATTAAAGAACCAATGATCAATTGTAATAATGATAACGAATAGCATTAACATGAGCATAATAATAATCAACAATAATTAAACATGATATAGCAATGGTGATCATCTATCTGTAAATGTTCCAAGGCCGCTCGTATCCGTGAGCACGGCTAGTATACCAGTTTTTAACTTTGCGCAGAGGTGTACACTTTCACTGTAAGTCATGATTTCCAAATGAGTGGGGAGATCAAGCCCAAACACCCGAGAACCATATAAAGCCACTCAAAAGTTCGTCTAACAAGTTAGGGCCATTAGATTCACTCGGCAGGCAGATGTAGAACCCCCCTTCCCTGTGGCACAACAACCGCAGCCTATACACACTAGGCCAGGGGCTCGCACTACACCCAAAGTGGCAAGCCATTCTTACGCCATTTAAGGTAACCACTAACAAGCTAGAAAAGGTCTCTTGAACAACTAAAGCCAGAGCCATATAGCCCTCACAGCTGTACTGTATATCCCGGATAATCACGTACAGATAAGTCCTTATGGAGAGAAACCAGAGCATCAAAATAATACACATGCTCTAGCCCCCTTTTAACAGTAATAAAATCATCTTAAAGGTTGATTGCTTAATCCATTAATCAAATTACAAGATCATTGTTCTTAGTTTAAGCACTAGCATTAGCTACCCATATGCATTCCCAAGGTTGACAAGGAATCAAGATATCAATCACTAAGTTATAATCTCTAAGGTTGTCAAGGTAAGCACATGCATATGTATGACAATTCAATGTATAGGTAGCAAGGATAGTCCTGTGTTATACTTGCCTTGATCAAAGCTTTCCAAGTGATACTGCTGACTTGGCTCAAAGTAATACTCCTGATCGTCCAGATACTGCTCACCTTCTATACTCGATCATCAATCAACAACACACATGCATCCAATCAAACATACACGAAGCAAACAAAGAGATACAATTAGAACAGTACACCAACAGTAGCAAAACAGTAATAAAAGTTTATAAAACTCTTCTACATGTTTCTACGATCACACAGACGCAAAGATCACCAAATTCGGGGTTAAAACGTGAAAGTTATGAATTTTCTAAGATTTTCTATAGATAAATAAATACTTAATTATAAACTCGAAAAACAAATTATCAAAACTAACTGTACAACTACACTAACATGTAGAGCTCGCAAATACGAACCTAACGCAATTTGAACGGATCAAATCGGAGTTAAAACGAAGATTTTATGACCAAAACAGTTCTAGTGGCAAAACTGTAAATACCTGAAAACGTATTTTTGACTTAACCGGAAGAGAATACGCTTTCAAAACACGAAAACGTACTTTCAACAATACGCTATGGACGGCGGGTTTATTATTAAAAAGCTAAGGGGCTCTTTAAGAAGTTTACCCCGCAAAGGGGTATCTTCTAATCTCAGCCCTTCATCTCGAATCCAACGGTTCGTGTTCATCATCAAGTGCACAGTGGAAAATCCGGCCACCTCTCTCAAGTCCGGCCGGTGGCCGCCATGGCCGACGCCATGAGCCCGCCGGAGAACTCCGTCTCCCCCTTTTCCGACCACTACTTGACCCGCCATCAACTCAAATCAAAAGAGGAGATGAACCCGATCTATCCTAGACGGTTTAGGTGCACTAAATCGAACCGAGAAGAGAGCGCGGCTCGGTGATGAACGGTGGCGCCATTGCCGGTGCACCCGAGCTCACCAAAACCACGATTCAAAGCATCTCAACACCAAAGAAAAGCACGGGAAGAAAGAGGAGAGGATAGCGAACTCACCAAAGCTAAGAAAAAGAGCTCGAACCTTCCCACAAGCTCCACCGACGAACCGGCCGAGAGAACCTAGGGTTCCGACCTCCTACGCTCAATCTCACGTGATGTAGCTCGAGTTTTAGATGGAAAACGGAAAATAGAGGGTCTCCTCTTCCTATTTGTAGCCCCAAGATGCCGTATACGGGTAGGAGATCCCGGAAATCGCGAGACGGTTGTTGCGTCCGCCTCCGGTTCGAAGTCCGGCTTAAACACGGGAGGATGAAGATGCTTATGACATGCGGACCCCACCCGTCAGCGACCACACAGAGAGGGAGGCGCGGCCACTGCGACGCTGGGTCAGCCCACAAGTGTGGAAAGGGAAGGCAGCTTCGGCTTCGGCCCGTTCTGCGGCCCAGGGCGAGAGGAGGCCGGCCGAGCGACTTCCAGGCCACCAGGGAAACGGTAAGTTGTTTTTTTTCTTCTTTCTTTTCTTTATTTGTTTGTTTTCAAACTATTTCCAATAAAATTTTCCAAACCAAAACAATATAAAATAAATCCACATCACAGAAGAAAATAAATGCAGCAGCATGAATGCATCACCAAATATTTTTTTTTAATTTTAATTTGCCATTAATTGTTATCTAATTTATTCAAAATTCATTATCTCTAAAATTTAGAATTTTTGGGTGTTACAAATTCTACCCCCCTTAAAAGAATCTCGTCCTCGAGATTGGACTGCTTACTCAAACAACTGCGGATATGATTTCCTCAATTCATCCTCTCTTTCCCAAGTTGCTTCTGTCTCCGAATATCGATTCCACTGCACCTTGCACATCTTAATAACCCGACTTCGAGTAACTCTCTCAGCAGTTTCTAAAATCTTGATCGGAAACTCTTCATATGTAAGATCCTCCTTAACAGTCAACTCTTCTAAAGGTATCTGCTCCTCAGGCACCCGTAAACACTTCTTAAGTTGTGAAACATGAAACACATCATGTACTCCAGATAAATTCTCAGGCAACTCTAATTGATAAGCAACTTCCCCACGTCTAGTAATAACTTTAAATGGTCCAACATACCTTGGTGCTAGTTTACCTTTCATGTTAAACCTCTTCACACTTCTCATAGGTGACACCTTCAAATAGACATAATCACCTACCTCAAAAACTAGATCTCTTCTCCTATTATCAGCATAACTCTTCTGACGAGATTGTGCTACTCTCAAATTCTCACGAATCACTCGCACTTGATCTTCTGCGTTTCTAAGAACATCTGTACCAAACACCTGAGATTCACCTGTCTGATCCCAAAACAATGGAGTTCTACACTTACGTCCATACAAAGCTTCAAACGGTGCCATCTTAAGACTCTGTTGATAACTGTTATTGTAAGAAAATTCTGCATAAGGCAAACTCTTATCCCAACTAGTTCCATATTGCAATGCACAAGCTCTCAGCATATCCTCTAATACCTGGTTGGTCCTTTCAGTCTGTCCATCTGTCTGTGGATGATATGCTGTACTAAAATTCAATTTTGTTCCCAATGATTCATGCACAGCTTTCCAAAAGTGTGACGTAAACTGCGAACCTCGATCAGACACAATCTTCTTTGGTACCCCATGCAAACAGACTATTCTTTCCATATACAAGGTAGCTAATTGTACTCCCGTGTATTTAGTCTTGACTGGTATAAAATAAGCAACTTTAGTCAATCTATCCACTATCACCCAAATAGAATCATAACCTTTCTGAGTACGCGGTAACCCCACTATAAAGTCCATACCAACTTCTTCCCACTTCCATTCAGGAATCTTCATTGGTTGCAACAATCCAGCAGGTCTCTAATGCTCTGCTTTCACCCTCTGACAAGTATCACACAATGTCACATACTCAGCCACATCTCGCTTTAATCCAACCCACCAATATTTCTGTTTCAGATCCAAATACATCTTAGTACTACCAGGATGAATAGAATAAGCTGACTCATGAGCTTCGCGAAGAATTGCCTGTCTAACAGTTTGATCCTCAGGTACACACAACCTCTTTCCAAACCACAAAATTCCATTATCATCCATCCGAAAGCCTGGTGACTTACCAATCACTATATCTTCCGCTATCTTCTTTAATTTCTCATCCTTCAACTGACCCTTGTAGATTTCTTGCTCTAAAGTAGGCTCTATCACTAATTCCATTGTATTAGTAACAATGCCCAAATTCAAATATTCAAATTCAGCACATAACTCACTAGTCATAGTCAATGTCTGTATCTCATTGACATAACTTTTCCTACTAAGAGCATCAGCTACTACATTAGCCTTACCAGGATGATAGTGTATCTCAATATCATAATCCTTAATCAACTCTAACCATCTACGTTGCCTCAAATTCAGATCTGACTGAGTGAAAATATACTTCAAACTCTTATGATCAGTGTATATATCACTCTTATGTCCAATCAAATAATGTCTCCAAATCTTTAAAGCATGAACTACAGCTGCTAACTCCAAATCATGTGTAGGATAATTCAACTCATGCTTTCTCAACTGCCTAGATGCATAAGCCACAACTCTGCCTTCTTGCATAAGAACACATCCCAAACCTTGACGAGAAGCATCACAATAAATAGAAAACTTCTTACTCAAATCTGGCAAAATCAAAACAGGCGCTGTAGTCAACCTCTTCTTCAATTCCTCAAAACTAGCTTGACATTTATCTGACCACACAAACTTGGCATTCTTCTCTAACAGAGATGTCATAGGTTTAGCAAGTTTAGAAAACCCTTCAATGAACCGTCTGTAATATCCAGCCAATCCCAAGAAACTACGAATCTCACTAGCATCAATAGGTGGCTTCCAATTTAATACATCCCTTACTTTACCTGGATCCACTGATATCCCTCCATTAGAAATAATATGACCAAGGAAAGAAACTTCCTTCAACCAAAACTCACATTTACTTCGCTTCGCATACAGTTTATGCTCTCTAAGTTTCTGCAATACCAACCTCAAATGTTCAGCATGCTCTTCCTCCGTCTTGGAAAATACCAGTATATCATCAATAAACACTACCACAAACTTATCCAAATATTCCATAAACACCTTATTCATCATGTACATAAAGTATGCAGGTGCATTGGTCAATCCAAATGACATAACAGTATACTCATACAATCCATACCTTGTAGTAAAAGCTGTCTTTGGAATATCAGAAACACGAATCTTCAACTGATGATAACCAGAACGTAAATCAATCTTAGAGAACACACAAGCACCTCTCAACTGATCAAACAAGTCATCAATCCTGGGCAAAGGGTACTTATTCTTGATAGTTACCTCATTTAGTGACCGATAATCAACACACATCCTCTGACCGCCATCTTTCTTATCAACAAAAATAACTGGTGCTCCCCAAGGTGATGAACTAGGTCTAATAAAACCTTTATCTTGTAATTCTTTAATTTGTTTCTTAAGTTCTTCTAATTCATCTACTCCCATCCTATATGGTCGTTTGGCTATAGGTGCAGTTCCAGGTAATAATTCAATAAGAAATTCAATGTCTCGATCAGGTGGCATACCTGGCAATTCATCAGGGAAGACATCCGGAAATTCCTCAATCACTGAATTCTCCTTAATAGTATCTTCAAGCTGATTCACCACAGCGGTTGGTTGCTTCTGCACTGCTACATCCACATTGATTTTATCTCCATTAGGTGCATTCACAACTACCACTTTCTGCTGACACTGAATCTCTGCCTGATTTTGCTTCATCCAGTCCATACCCAATATCACATCAATACCAGATGTCCTCAACACTATAGGAGTTATCTTAAACTCTACCCCCCTTAATACCATACTAATTGGAAGACAACGATTACTGGTTTACATGGTACCTCCAGGTGAATTTACTAAGAGAGGTTCTTTCATAGCTAGCATGGGTATACTATGCATTTTAACAAAAATGTTGGATATGAATGTATGAGATGCTCCAGAGTCAAAAAGAACAGTTGCAGGAGTGGAATGTACATTGAACGTACCAATCATAACTTCTGGTGCATCATGAGCTGTATCAGAAGACACGTGATTCACCCTTCCAGTACCAGATTGCCTCTGGTTGCTCTTCTGGCTCTGAGGAGTCTGCTGGTTCTGCTTCTCAGGACAATGGTAAGACATATGTCCCTCTTTACCACAGACAAAGCATCTAGTAGGCGTGCTAGGAGCACTTTTCTTCACGGGGGTAACATTGGAATTTCCAGTACGAGGAGTCTGTTGCCCAATCTGCTGATACTGTTGACGCTGTGGATATGATGAACGCTGTTGTGACTGATTACTTTGCCAATTCTGGGACCACCTCTGATTCGGATTACGATTCCACTAGCTAACCGGTCCCTGAAACTTCTGATGAAAACCATGCTGAGAATTAGTGCGCTGACGGTTGTTGCTTCCGGAGCCTTGTACCTTCATTTTCCTCTTCCTGTCCATCTCTCTGCGCTCATTATCAAGCACAATAGCTTTATTTACCAGCTCTTGAAAACTAGCATAGTTGTTCCCCTTCAACTGCAAGCGAAGATCATAATAAATTTCCTTCAAGAAAAGACGCTGTCTGTCTGCATCTTCCCTCACTTCAATAGGAGCATAGCGAGCCAACTGGGTAAATCTATCATGATATTCACTAACGCTCATCTGTCCCATCCTAAGGTTTCTGAATTCTTCCTGCTTCAGCTCAATTATACCTTCAGGAATATGATGAGCTCGAAAATCTCTAACAAACTCATTCCAAGTGATAGGAGGAGCATTGTCAGGGCGTGCAGCTTGATACGACTCCCACCAAGTCTGAGTTGTCCCCTGTAACTGACCAGATGCATATAACACCTTCTCCATATCATTGCATTGGGCTATATTCAGCTGTTTCTCCACTGCCCTCACCCAATCATCTGCCTCTAAAGGATCAGCAGCATGAGAAAACACTGGAGGGCGTCCCTTCAAAAATTCCCCACGCTTATCTCTCACTTGCACAGGCGGTGGTCCTCCTGCAGGGGGATTGTTCTGCATGTGCTGCATAAACATCTGCATCATCTGGTTCTGAGTTTGCATGAGTTCTTCCATAGTAATGGGTAAGTTAGCACCTCCACGACCTCTGCCATGACCTCTGCCTGACATCTGTTTCCAAAAACACAGAAGATGAAATTCAGTACGATCCGAGATGATGTATTCAATAGATAAGCAAAATCTGATTTTTCTGGGCGAACTCCAATTTCAGCAACTCAGTAAAACTGTCATATCTCGAGCTACAGACGTCCAATTCAGATGATCTTTACATGGTTGGAAAGCTTACAAAATTATCTACAACTTTTATTCACAACACTTTTTCTGATTCTGTCAATAAATTGGCCAAAAACTGAACTTAACCGAAACTGTTTCAGAATTCCAGACTGTGCAGTAACTCCAACTTGGAACAGGTATATCTCTTAGCTTATAATAGATATTAAAGTGATTCTTGTGGGGTTGGAAAGATATAGAAGTCTAATTATTCCCAGTAAAATTTCTTAAATTTCTCATGAATGGATTTTTAAGTTATTTCTAAACCATCCCAGACTGATCCAAAAATCAGCAAAGGACAGAACTAAGTTAACCTCATATTCAACTAATATATTTTGATCAAACTTAATATTTTTAACCATGGAACTTGTAGGCATGTCTACAAAACTCCAGCACACATTACAAAGATCCAAATCACACATTATCATAATAACAATCCATCAATCATACAATTGTTCACACCACAAACTGACTCTTAAAACAATCCAAACTTAAAATTAACTCGCAACTACTATCGTTCCTATTACATAGGGATTTTTCCTATTTCCTAATTAAGCTTCTCATAAATCTTGGGATGACCTAACTCCGCCCTTAATTGGTCAATCTCCTTATAAGCTTGCTCCTTAAGTTCTTTTTCCTTCAGCAACTCATCCTTCAAATCCACCTCATGAAGAGCCAATTCACGAGCTAATCCCACCGTAGCTTGTAAAGTCAAGGAGGAATCATCTGCAAGCGGCACGGTCCAAATACCGTTGTCATGTAAGAAACAAGGAAAATGCCGGAGTGCACCCTTTAACGTCTTGTCCGAGCGTAGACCATGGTAGTAAACAAATGCATTGAAAGCGGCATCCTCCATGCTTATCTCCACGGTTGCCCGGCTTAGTCTGGTAACGAACTTTGACTCCACCTTAGACTCCTTAGTAGTAGGATCCCTTTTCTTAACCCATAACTCCGTTTCCCAATAGGAATCCATCCATGGATGACTATACTCTGCACTACGATACTCCAACGTAGCTTCCCAGTCGTAGTAGTAGTTGTCCAAGGTTCTTGTCAACATGTCATGGAAGAAAGCATCAGCTTTAGGAACCATGATATGAAACTTCGTAGTCCACCCCATAACTACATTCTCCATTGGTGTATCACCAACTCTTGATTCAGCATCAGATAGCTCTTGATCACCATCTTCATACGGCTCCTGAGGTTTGAAACGGGCAACGTACTGTGCAGATGACAGACGGGGATAAGGAGACATCTACAAGATTTAGACATAGATTAGATAGAATCAATGTATTTTTGCAATAGAATAAAGTAGAGGAAGCATAAAACTTTAGTAATTAACAAGGTGAA
The DNA here is from genome assembly GCA_038087645.1 of Saccharum hybrid cultivar R570. NCBI lineage: Eukaryota > Viridiplantae > Streptophyta > Magnoliopsida > Poales > Poaceae > Saccharum > Saccharum hybrid cultivar. The sequence continues at coordinate 70,040 of JAQSUU010000627.1, read as the reverse complement.
AAGAGGAAGCATGAATTAAGTGAAGTATGGATGCTATTAACGACCATTCTAACTAGGCTCACGTCCTACAGTCAACACGGCTCTGATACCAATCTGTCACACCCATTTTTAAGGACAAAAATAGGATGCATAAAAGACTCATGTGCGCCCCAGGAAACAGTCGCACACATAAGTTGACAAATTACAAAGTATCATCACAGTGCTTATTACATAACGAGTAAGTATTTAAGACATAGTCTTGAACGATAGGTAATAATAACTAATAGTAATTCTTCAGCGGAAACTCCACACAGGGACACGGTTGACTGGTTGACACCAAGACTAGTACTCATTCCGATAATCTTCCTCTATATCTTCATCTGTTATGGTGGAAATAGCAAGAGTGAGTCCATGTCGAACTCCACAAATATAACACAGGGTTCATGAGGCTCAAAAAGGCTAGACAGTGTTTAACTGCGTTTAGCTTTTAATCATATATTAGCAATTGAGTAGCATCAAGATAAACCACTTCCCATTAAAGAACCAATGATCAATTGTAATAATGATAACGAATAGCATTAACATGAGCATAATAATAATCAACAATAATTAAACATGATATAGCAATGGTGATCATCTATCTGTAAATGTTCCAAGGCCGCTCGTATCCGTGAGCACGGCTAGTATACCAGTTTTTAACTTTGCGCAGAGGTGTACACTTTCACTGTAAGTCATGATTTCCAAATGAGTGGGGAGATCAAGCCCAAACACCCGAGAACCATATAAAGCCACTCAAAAGTTCGTCTAACAAGTTAGGGCCATTAGATTCACTCGGCAGGCAGATGTAGAACCCCCCTTCCCTGTGGCACAACAACCGCAGCCTATACACACTAGGCCAGGGGCTCGCACTACACCCAAAGTGGCAAGCCATTCTTACGCCATTTAAGGTAACCACTAACAAGCTAGAAAAGGTCTCTTGAACAACTAAAGCCAGAGCCATATAGCCCTCACAGCTGTACTGTATATCCCGGATAATCACGTACAGATAAGTCCTTATGGAGAGAAACCAGAGCATCAAAATAATACACATGCTCTAGCCCCCTTTTAACAGTAATAAAATCATCTTAAAGGTTGATTGCTTAATCCATTAATCAAATTACAAGATCATTGTTCTTAGTTTAAGCACTAGCATTAGCTACCCATATGCATTCCCAAGGTTGACAAGGAATCAAGATATCAATCACTAAGTTATAATCTCTAAGGTTGTCAAGGTAAGCACATGCATATGTATGACAATTCAATGTATAGGTAGCAAGGATAGTCCTGTGTTATACTTGCCTTGATCAAAGCTTTCCAAGTGATACTGCTGACTTGGCTCAAAGTAATACTCCTGATCGTCCAGATACTGCTCACCTTCTATACTCGATCATCAATCAACAACACACATGCATCCAATCAAACATACACGAAGCAAACAAAGAGATACAATTAGAACAGTACACCAACAGTAGCAAAACAGTAATAAAAGTTTATAAAACTCTTCTACATGTTTCTACGATCACACAGACGCAAAGATCACCAAATTCGGGGTTAAAACGTGAAAGTTATGAATTTTCTAAGATTTTCTATAGATAAATAAATACTTAATTATAAACTCGAAAAACAAATTATCAAAACTAACTGTACAACTACACTAACATGTAGAGCTCGCAAATACGAACCTAACGCAATTTGAACGGATCAAATCGGAGTTAAAACGAAGATTTTATGACCAAAACAGTTCTAGTGGCAAAACTGTAAATACCTGAAAACGTATTTTTGACTTAACCGGAAGAGAATACGCTTTCAAAACACGAAAACGTACTTTCAACAATACGCTATGGACGGCGGGTTTATTATTAAAAAGCTAAGGGGCTCTTTAAGAAGTTTACCCCGCAAAGGGGTATCTTCTAATCTCAGCCCTTCATCTCGAATCCAACGGTTCGTGTTCATCATCAAGTGCACAGTGGAAAATCCGGCCACCTCTCTCAAGTCCGGCCGGTGGCCGCCATGGCCGACGCCATGAGCCCGCCGGAGAACTCCGTCTCCCCCTTTTCCGACCACTACTTGACCCGCCATCAACTCAAATCGAAAGAGGAGATGAACCCGATCTATCCTAGACGGTTTAGGTGCACTAAATCGAACCGAGAAGAGAGCGCGGCTCGGTGATGAACGGTGGCGCCATTGCCGGTGCACCCGAGCTCACCAAAACCACGATTCAAAGCATCTCAACACCAAAGAAAAGCACGGGAAGAAAGAGGAGAGGATAGCGAACTCACCAAAGCTAAGAAAAAGAGCTCGAACCTTCCCACAAGCTCCACCGACGAACCGGCCGAGAGAACCTAGGGTTCCGGCCTCCTACGCTCAATCTCACGTGATGTAGCTCGAGTTTTAGATGGAAAACAGAAAATAGAGGGTCTCCTCTTCCTATTTGTAGCCCCAAGATGCCGTATACGGGTAGGAGATCCCGGAAATCGCGAGACGGTTGTTGCGTCCGCCTCCGGTTCGAAGTCCGGCTTAAACACGGGAGGATGAAGATGCTTATGACATGCGGACCCCACCCGTCAGCGACCACACAGAGAGGGAGGCGCGGCCACTGCGATGCTGGGCCGGCCCACAAGTGCGGAAAGGGAAGGCAGCTTCGGCTTCGGCCCGTTCCGCGGCCCAGGGCGAGAGGAGGCCGGCCGAGCGACTTCCAGGCCACCAGGGAAACGGTAAGTTGTTTTTTTTCTTCTTTTTTTTCTTTATTTGTTTGTTTTCAAACTATTTCCAATAAAATTTTCCAAACCAAAACAATATAAAATAAATCCACATCACAGAAGAAAATAAATGCAGCAGCATGAATGCATCACCAAATATATTTTTTTTAATTTTAATTTGCCATTAATTGTTATCTAATTTATTCAAAATTCATTATCTCTAAAATTTAGAATTTTTGGGTGTTACAGTGGAGGCAATCATGGTTGCGTCAGGTGAAATGTCCATCTCGCGGAGACATTTTTATGTGGTAACAAAATTAATTTTTATTCATCCAACTACTAATTTCTATGCAATGTCAAAATACTTTTTTGTGCATCTTGACCATTGTTTCTATGCATCCAATGGGCCATCACGTGCTAGATTCAAATTTCAAATTTATGAATTTAAAATTTTCAAAAACATATTCAAAATGGATATTGAATCATGCACAAAAATGTCAAGATTTCAATGGTGAAAACCGTTTTTCAATCGGATGCTTTGTTGAGGAACAATAATGAAAAAATGAAAGAGATTAGATTGGATGCATGAGTGTTGACGGTAATTAACTCTTATTATAAACCGTCAATAAAACATGAAAAGGGTATAAATGTAATCACCACCATAGAATAGGGACTCAACTAATAGAACTCCATGAGTTTTGGTGAATTATGATTTTTTAGGGATTAAACAGGAAAAATAGGAATTCTAGAGAAGAGTTGGGCCCAAGGAACCAGACCAAATCACGTTAAACGGATCGGACCCCGACACTAGAAGACTCCAGAAAACATGAGAAGGCACAGGACTAAGACAGGGACCGAGAGGACTCTAGAGGAGGCCGCCCGGTCCCTCCTCAGGCCGGCCGGCCTGGCCTAGAGGCCAACCGCCTTCTCCTTCACACAACGCGTTACAATACATCTCTACGTCGCATCTTGACCGTTGTTTCAAGTCGGTTTGATCTGAGGGCCGCGGATCATCCCACTGGACTATATAACCAGACCCTAGACCATCTGAGACAGAGCATCCTGAAACCCTAATTCATTATCTTCAGATAGGATCAGAGAGAGGTGTCCCTCTAAAGGAAAACCTCTCTAGAGCCAGCTTTCAAGAAGAAGACTAGTTCTCCTCTAGTTTAGGTTTAGAATCTAGTCTTGAATTAGAATTCGAAGAGAGAGAGGAAAGATATTTAGAGGGAGTACTAGCCTATCGGTGCTGCTTCTACGCCTTGTACCTGCGGATTCAAGTTCTTTAAGGGCTTGCGTCTGAGAATTCTTGGGTGATCAACTTCTATTTGTCAGTAAGTCTTAATGTTATTATTATTCTTCTAGTCTGCGACACTTTTTGAGTACTTTATTCCTGGTAGCTCTAGGGGTAGAGTAGCCATCATTGTGTAAGTGTGGTGCTTAGACTTGATTGCTCGTATGATGTACCCTATATTCCGGATCGGTGGTAGCTCGCAGGGGTGACTTTTATAGCCTTGTTGAATCTTCTATAGTCCATCTCCTGTTTATAGGCCGAGCCGGATTAGTTACTTAGGGGATTACACTCTGATTGTGCTCTTCTATAGTAATGCCTAGCTGAATCATAATTAACATAACTTATTGCAATAATAGAACTAGATAACCTTAGTGATCGCCTTTATCTTCTATTTTCTCTGTCCTTGTTTGCTACTCAGGGATTAGGTTTAAGACTAAAGTACATCATTCCATTTCTTTGGGTTCAATTTTAAAACTGGGTCATTCTGGTGAAGTGCTACATCGGTAGATTATCTGTGCACTTGCGGATAACTAGAGTGTGCATTAATTATACCAACAAGCATTTCTGGCACGGTTGCCCGGGAACGGTTGAATTCATCTTTAGTCTAACTCAATCTTGTATTATACTTTTATCTTTTCTTTCAATTCATTCTCTCTTACCTTAGATTTTGTAGAGTCTCTTCTAGACACTACAGATTCCATTCCTATCTATCTATACCATTACCCTACAGCAGTAGACTTCTAGCCATTAGAATCTACTAAACCTATCCTTTTATATGGCTATGAGCTATGCCCATGTTTGATAGAGATGGTCCAAAAACAATCCTTTTCAGGCAATGAAGATGAGAATCCTCACACTCACTTAAACGAGTTCGAACAGACCTATGTATGCCTACCATTAAAGGCATGTCTAATGAAACCTTAAGATGGAAGCTTTTTCCTTTCTCTTTGGTGGAGAAAGCTAAAATCTGGTATAAACGAACCGCCCCAAGTAAGGAAGGGAATTGGAAAGCCCTCTGCTCTAGCTTTTGTCTATAATTCTTTCCTATTTCCAAGATCGTTTGTCTTCGTTTAGAGATTTTATCTATTACGCAAGAAAAAGATGAGTCTCTAATTGCTTCCTGGAAACATTTTGACAATCTTGTCCATTCTGATCCAGCCCTATCCATACCAGACCATGTTCTTCTTTAATATTTTTATATGGGTCTGGATAGAAAAACTTCTGAATATCTTAATTTAGCTTCACAAGGATCATTCCTGCATATTTCTGCTTCAAAAGGGAGAGAGCTTCTCCTTAATATTACATAAGCCACTCCCACATATGAAGCTAAACCAAAGTTTTTAGAAGAGGAAGAATTCCAGATAGCTGAACATGAAATCATACCCAATCCATCACAACCTTCAGCTGTCTTAATTCCTGATGAGGAGGAAACTCCAGTTTCAGACTTCATCTTTGAATTCGAGGATGAGTATTTTACCAAATTTGGTAATACCTCGAATTATCACACTGTAAGGAATCCTTGGAGTTTGAAATCATCAACTCCTAAAAATAGATTTTACTGATACAATTTTCCTTAAAAAGACTAAAAAAGTGCTAGTGTCTGTGATAAGCCATGAATGGTTAGAAGAATCAGAACTTTCCACTGACATAATTCGTTTAGATTCACCTTCTACTTATATTCGTTGCTAAATTCATAGAGACCCTTTTTCAGCTCTTTACAATCTAGTTGTGGGTATTAATATCATGTTTGCATCTTTTGCTCATGATTTATTAGAATTCATGCCATTAACCCCAACAACAAAACTTCTAAAAAGCCCCTTAGGACACATTCTTCCTAGTTTAGGAATATTGTATGTCCTACCTATCCAGGTAAAAGAAACCCTGGTGCATATGAGCTTTTATATCTTTGACATTATTGAGTTTGATCTGTTGATAGGCCAACCAATTAAAAGGCTTATTCAAGAAGGACAAACAGGGAAGTTAAACATTTATCTTGGGAAAATCTTAAATTGTCTATATCCATCTCTCATTCACTAAATACCGAGAGTGGACCTTGTACCGAGGCAAACCCAATGGAAGAGGTTAATGTAGCATCTCTTGAAGCTTTAATTGAACCCAATCTTGAAGAAGATGCTCAGTTCTTCATAGAGCAAGAAGAAGATCATTTTGTTCTTCCCAAGCCTCTAGATCCATTTAAGGAAATTCCCAAACCTCCCATTGAGTTAAAACCCCTTCCTTCTGGTCTTCATTATGCTTTTCTCAATAATGATCTAGAAACTCCTGTGATCATAAGTGATAAACTTTCTCAAGAAGAAACTTTTCGCCTGATAACTGTCTTAGAGAAGCATAGATCAGCCTTTGGCTACTCACTCCAAGATCTCAAGGGCATTAACCCTGCTCTTTGCACTCATCACATCTCTATAGATCCTGATTCCATACCATCTAGGGAGCCTCAACATAGGCTTAACAATGCAATGAGAGAGGTAGTAAAGAAAGAGGTTTTGAAACTGTTGCACACCGGGATTATCTATCATGTGCCACACAGTGAGTGGGTGAGTCCTGTTCAAGTTGTGCCTAAAAAGGGAGACATGACTGTTGTAAAAAATGACAAGAATGAATTAATTCCATAAAAAACCGTCACTGGATGGCGGATGTGTATTGATTATAGAAAACTTAACAAGGCAACAAAGAAAGATCATTTTCCACCACCTTTCATTGATGAAATGTTAGAGCGCTTAGCAAATCACTCTTTCTATTGTTTTCTTGATGGGGATTCTAGATATCACCAGATTCTGATCCATCCTGATGATCAGAGCAAAACCACTTTTACATGTCCTTATGAAACTTATGCTTATCGTAGAATGTCTTTTAGATTATGTAATGCACCAGCTTCTTTTCAAAGATGCATGATGTCTATATTTTCTAATATGATTAAAGAAATCATGGAAGTTTTCATGGATGACTTTTCTATTTATGGAAAAACTTTTGATGATTGTCTTACAAATTTAGACAAGATTTTGCAAAGATGTGAAGAAAAGCACTTAGTCCTTAATTAGGAAAAATATCATTTCATGGTTAGGGAAGTCATAGTGCTAGGACACTTGGTGTCTGAATGTGGAATTGAGGTAGATAGAGCTAAAATTGAAGTGATTGAACGATTACCTCCACCCATAAATATAAAAGAGATAAGAAGTTTTCTTGGCTATACTAGTTTTTATCATCGGTTTATAAAAGATTTCTCACATATTGCTAGACCACTTACTAATCTTTTGGCTAAGGATGTTCTCTTTGAATTTGATGAAGCATGCTTAAAAGCTTTTGAAACTTGAAGAAAGCACTCACTTCTACACTGATCATTCAACCCCCTGATTGGTCATTGCCTTTTGAAATCATGTGTGATATAAGTGATTTTGCTGTAGGAGCAATGCTAGGACAATGTAAGGATAAAAAGCATCATGCAATTGCTTATGCTAACAAAACTTTGATAGGACCACAACTTAATTATGCAACAACTAAAAAAGAACTCCTGGCTGTTATTTTCGCTATTGATAAATTTAGATCTTACTTAGTAGGAGCTAAGGTGATTGTTTACACTGATCTTGCTGCACTTAAATACCTGATCACTAAGAAAGATGCTAAACCCTGTTTGATAAGATGGATTTTGCTACTCCAAGAATTTGATTTAGAAATAAAAGATAAAAAAGGGAGTAGAAAATTCTGTTGCTGATCACTTGTCAAGAATGCAATTTGAAAATCCATAGGAACTGCCCATCAACGATTCACTCAGGGATGATATGCTTTTCCAAATCTCCAGATCTGACCTCTGGTACGCAGATATTGTCAATTTTATGGTTGCAGGATATGTACCACTAGGAGGAGATAAAAGAAAGCTCATCTATGAGAGTCATCTCCACATATGGGATGATATGTACCTCTTCAGAGTGTGCTTAGACGGGTTGCATAGAAGATGTGTACCAGCTGAAGAAGGAATCAAAATCATTGAACGTTGTCACTCATCACCCTATGGAGGACCATTCACAGTGATTAGCACTTCATCACATAGAGCGGTAACACTTCAAAATGACGAAGGTACATTATTCAAGGTAAATGTTCAACGACTTAAGATTTTTCTAGAACCGGATAAGTCCTAAGGAGTTGGATGTAATCCAATTCCTCCTTTTCCCATGATTTGAGTCCTCCGTCACCTCCGATGAGTTTCGTCACCTAAAAATTAGTTTTTCAGAATTAGAAATGAGTTAGAAGACAACATGAAAAAGGAGACCGTGTTTCGCCACAGAGTGGGCCCGACCGGACTCACCCCTAGGCCGGCCGGCCTGTGGGGGACTCCTCTCGCCTCGCGTTGCCTTCCTTGTCCCTTCTGGAGTCCTTCTCGTTCAAATTCTGAAGTCTTTCAATCGAACTGATTTCCCCCATTACGAACTCATCATAGAGAGATCTGAACCCTCCTGCAAGTTGGTCCAAAGTATAAAACTAGAACCCCTGCCTACCTCCAAGCCATAACTTCCTGCCTTTCAAACCTTTAACAGCAGCCAAGCTCTCCTCTTTTCAATTTCCAATGGCCAGCAATCGTGAGATCAACATCAACGAGTCTCCTCCTTCTGACAAGATCGACGCCAACGAGCTTCATCCTTCCGACGACTCTATGGCCCTCGCCATCATCTAGCCAAAGGAGCTCACTGTTGTTCCATCGAAGGAGCTCACCGTCACGCCGCCAAAGGAGATCATGCCTGCGCCTAAACCACAAGCCTTCTACGCCCTCACTGTTCCTTGACTCACCCTCGTGCCACCACCGCCATGCTTCACCGTTGAAGGAAAACCAAGTGAGCCAAAGGTTCTGACATTCCCCGTATCTAAGGAGCTCAACCTTTTACTGCCTAGACCCGATGAGATGCTGACCGGACTAAAGACCAACAAGTTTGGTGATGTCATCTACATGAAGTACAAGAAGACTACTCCGCGTGTCACTCTTGATGGAGTTTGGGCTATGCCAGAACAGATCAAAGTAGTCCCTCCTAAGAAGAGACCTTCATCCTCCTCAGAGTCAAGTGAGCCCAAGCGTCAAAAGACCACCTTAGCTACTCTAGATAAGAAGATGGAAGAGCTCGAGCAGAAAATCACTAGGATTCAACAAGACTTAGCTTTTCTAGCTGGGGCTATTCATAGGTTGACTGCGAGAATGGATAAAGCAACCATTAAGCATCAGGGATTGTGTCAACATTATCTCGTGTACTGTAGCCCGTAGACTTGAGAATTGAGAGAGTTATGGTCGATTGATAAGCCACATGTGTTTTGTTTAGTAAGTCTTAAGTTTGTGAGTCTAAGTTAGAGTCTAGTCGTTATTCGGTTAGTTCGTTAGGAATGTGTAATAAAGTGCCTTAAATGATATCAATAAAGTTTGTTAAAGTCAAATCATTATCTATTTATTATTTTTGGATATGTGTTTTGTCTACACATGTTGTGCTTAAAGATAAATAGGAAACAAGTGTGGGGGAAACCCATCAAAGAAATCTGATCGTGAAATTATAAAAAAAAGCAGAAGCAATCAACGCCAAGACCACGCACGACAAAGCAGGACACGATGGGCCACAAGACCAGGCCACCCGGCCTCACACCCCATCTTTTTGCTCCATCTTTCGTCCACGGTCTAGTACATATCTCATACTTTCTATTTTCATATATTTTGCTCTCTGCTTCGAATTAAAATTGAAGATACATTAAATAAACAAACCCAACACAAGTCTGGATTAAAGTAAGATTGCTTTGCCATGACTTAAAGATAGATTTACACACACTTTTCTTGGAAATCTTGTTACTGTTGGGAACTTTTTAGTAGGGACCCCATATCACTTAAGTTGTTGTGGAATGTGAGATAGAAGAATAATGAAAACCTAATTCTGAATGATTTGTCATTTGGAGAATTTCTTTTTAAAAATTCTAAATGGATAGCTATACTTCACCTTTATGGTAAAGATGCATTGCCTACCAAAGCCATACATATGAAAACTAGCACATAGGCTATTTACTTTGTATTGAGTTTTGTCAAACTGTGAATGACCCTTGTTGAGAGGATTATTATGCTCCCAAGATCAAGATCACGTACACCCAGATATATATGCTGCTCTTACACTGAGAGTACGCAAAAACATGCCTTTCACCCAAAAAACTATCTCCTACCCTGGGAGAAGACCAAAAAGATTGCTAGGACTTCAAATAAATGTTTCAAGATGGTGATTAATCTCTCAAAATTTATTGTATGACAGGTAGAGACATGAGGCTATGTAAAAAAGAGAATGAACAAGTGTCCAAGTGTTGAAAAAAAGAAGAGAAAGAAAAAGAAAAATACAAAATCAAAATGATAGCTCATGATCTCTGTGCCTGAAGAGAGCTTTTCATTGTCTCAAAAGAGAGATACCTGTTTTCAAGGAGCAAAGTAGAATTATGTTAGCCACTAAATATTTCTACACATATGTATATCTTGATCTAAGGGTATGACATTCCCCTCCTCGGATCCTGGCTTTGACTAGACAATATATGCATGGTAAGTATGCCATATCCTTGAAATACCTTCAACTCCATATAAGCTTTCATAGAAGTAGGATGTTTGTAAGGCATCAATCATATATGCCTCAGAGAGGATCCATAAATACCACATACAATGAGCAATCTGAATGCACCATAGAAGGAGAAGGTAAGCTATGTTTTCTTTTCAAAATATATACAAACACTCCAAGTGACAGGATTGAAGTATGAAAGGGGCTTTGTTTCATGTAGTTCTGTTTTTCAACTGCCCAAAGTTTTATGGTAGACACATTAAATCCTACAGTACAGGTATGACTAGGAATGGTTTAGTGCTGATGTCTTGTCTTACAGTTATGTTTAAAGTAATCCAACCTTTTCTCGAGGACGAGCAAAAGCCTAAGTATGGGGGAGTTTGTTGACGGTAATTAACTCTTATTATAAACCGTTAATAAAACATGAAAAAGGATATAAATATAATCACCACCATAGAATAGGGACTCAACTAATAGAATTCCATGAGTTTTGGTGAATTATGATTTTTCAGGAATTAAACAGGAAAAATAGGAATTCTAGAGAAGAGTTAGGCCCAAGGAACCAGACCAAATCGCATCAAACGGATCGAACCCCGACACTAGAAGATTCCAGAAGACATGGGAAGCCATGGGAACCGAGAAGACTCTAGAGGAGGCCGCCTGGCCCCCCCTCAGGCCGGTCGGCCTGGCCTAGAGGCCAACCGCCTTCTCCTTCACGCAACGCGTTACAACACATCTCTATGTCACATCTTGAATGTTGTTTTAAGTCGGTTTGATCCGAGGGCCACGGTTTATCCCACCAGACTATATAACCAGACCCTAGACCCCCTGAGGCAAAGCATCCTAAAACCCTAATTCATTATCTTTAGATAGGATCAGAGAGAGGTGTCTCTCAAAAGGAAAACCTCTCTAGAGCCAGCTTTCAAGAAGAAAACTAGTTCTCCTCTAATTTAGGTTTAGAATATAGTCTTCAATTAGAATTAGAAGAGAGAGAGGGAAGAGATTTGGAGGGAGTACCTGGCTATCGGTGCTGCTTCTACGCCTTGTACCTGCGGATTCAAGTTCTTCAAGGGCTTGCGCCTGAGATTTCTTCGGTGATCAATTTCTATTTGTCAGTAAGTCTTAATGTTATTATTATTCTTCTAGTCTATGACTCTTTTGAAGTACTTTATTCCTAGTAGCTCTAGGGGTAGAGTAGCCATCGTAATGTAAGTGTGGTGCTTAGACTTGATTGCTCGTATGATGTACCCTATATTCCGGATTGGTGGTAGCTCGCAGGGGTGACTTTTATAGCCTTGTTGAATCTTCTATAGTCTATCTTCCTTTTATAAGCTAAGCAGGATTAGTTACTTAGGAGATTACACTCTGATTGTGCTCTTCTATAGTAATCTCTAGCTGAATCGTAATTAACATAACTTACTGTAATAATAGAACTAGACAACCTTAGTGATCGCCTTTATCTTCTATTTTCTCTGTTCTTGTTTGCTACTCAGGGATTAGATTTAAGACTAAAGTACATCATTTCGTTCTTTTGGGTTCGATATTAAAACAGGGTCATTCCGGTGAAGTGCTACATCGGTAGATTATCTGTGCGCTTGCGGATAACTAAAGTGTGTATTAATTATACCAACAATGAGTCAGCTTTATCAGGTTGTGGAACGTACAGCTCACGGAGAAGTTTTTATGCGGCAACGAATTAATTTTCATTCATCCAACGACTAATTTCTATGCAACGTCGCGATAAAAAATGTTTCTGTGCAGCTTAACCTAGGATTTTATGCATCCGATCTGTTGGGTCTGCATTGGTCCCCTACTGCGCGTGCGTCAGCACCGTGGACCTGAATGGTTGAGCTGGCTGGGGCTCTCCATTAGCTGATTTATTGTTTATATGTTTCTCTAATATATATTGTCGCTTGGTATATTTATATGGGGGTTCTATATTTATTGTGATATTTTTTGTTTTTTAGTTACGATGAATGGCGGCGGACTTCCCTAGCCATAGGAGCCAGGTTTTCACCCTTAGCGATCTTCTATTCACGCCATCGCCAGATAGGGCCGTTCCACATTACCCAGACCCATCAATAATATGGAATATTTTAAGTTTTGCGTGCTAATATAATTTTTGCATATATACATTCATTCACAATATGATTGTTGCATATCTCACAGACAATAAAACTGGTCAAGTGGCTGGAAGCGGCACTATGGCTGCTCGAGGTGTTGGACATCTTTGAGACGACGACAAGTGAGGTCGTGAATGATGGAGGCGAGTTATGGCATGTAGTCTCACCTTCGACATCCCCATTAGGTACAATAATGAGGTGCGCCAGGACATCAGGCAGACTGGACAACGGTCGACGACGAGATAGGTGTCCAGATCGATGTCATGCTGCTTTCTTTGCAGGCAATTGAGCGAATTGGCTATTGTATGCCTGATTTCTCGTCCTTGAAGATAGAAGTTTTACGTCAGCACAGTCTGGATGTGCCGCGAGTGAGAGGCATGCGACATTCCACTATATGGATGTGGTACGTCGTGTATGATATGAGAGTAATGTTTATTTATTCTTATTATTATATGAGCGCTTCCTGATATGTTTTGTTTGCCCGCTTGTAGGTTTTGCTCTATGATTTCATCTATGCTACATGTGTCTTGCAGCCTATTCTCATGCAAGCTCTTAAATGACTAGGGTACGCCTGGGACTTCGTGGAAGCGATGGGCCAGAGGACGATAGCTGGCATCCAGTATTGCGTGAGATTTAGGCAGAACCAGGCCATCGATAGTCCATTAGTAGGCTACATTTATGGGATGTCATGTCCTCCGCGTTGTGAGGCAATGGAGAGTGTTGTAGTGCGGGCCTTGCATTACATAGACAATGACCATGGTTACACAATCCGAGATATACACTACTAGTAGTAGAGATAGACTAGGGTTGCGGCCGCTTTGTAGGATCCATGTGTTAGTTAGGTTTATTCGTGTTGTTATGTTTAATGAGATTTATTCGAATGGTTAGGTACTTAGTAAGGTTTATTTGTATGGATATTTTAATTATGTTTGTATGCAAGTTAATTATGTTTCATTAGGTTTATTTATATGGATATCATAATTATGTTTGTATGGATTGTAAGGTTCTCTAAGATCTTTAATATTATTTTGGTTATTTTTTCGTCTGACAAAGTGGTAGTCTACATTGCTCACAAATTTATAAGAGATGTAAATTTGTGAACAATGTACACTACCACATTGTCAGATGAAGAAATGACCATAATAAAAGTTGCAGATCTCGAAAAGTTACACAACTTTGTAGTTGACAACTTTTTCATTTGAAGTCATCTTTTCAAGGAAAACTATGTTTGAATTTCTCGAATTCGAAATTTAGATTTTTAAAATGACCTCAAATGGAGAAACAACCAAAATAAAAGTTGTAGATCTCGAAAAATTACACAACTTTAGAGTTGATAACTTTTTGATTTGAAATATTTTTGTTAAGAAAAACTATGTTTGAATTTCCAAATTTTGAAAATTGAATTTTAAAATGTCCTCAAATGGAAAACGAAAGTAGTAGATCTCGAAATGTTATGCAACTTTGTAGTTGACAACTTTTTCATTTGAAATCATCTTATCAAAGAAAACTATGTTTGAATTTCTGAGATTTGAAATTTGAATTTTTAAATTGTAATTATAATTTATAGCATATGTTATTAAAGATTTAAAACATGAGACAAAAGCATTATAAATTGTATATGAAAGCAAATTTGTATTGCAATTTTTTGAGCTATATTTTTTTACTATGCAATTTCTAATTTTTAGCCTATTTATTTAAAGGATATGTTATAAAATGTTGTATGGGCGAGAAACGAAACTGTCAGGTAGGCAGCAGTTTCGCCGCGCACCAAAATTTGACTTTAGTCCTGGGTTGGGCCAACAACCGGGACTAAAAGACCTCTACCTTTAGACCCGGTTGGGGCCACCAACCGGGACTAGAGGCCTTTTAGTCCCGGTTCATGGCACAACCCGGGACTAAAGGTACCAACCCTATGTACTTGTGTCTTCTCTTTTTTCTACTTTCAAGCACCAGATCCACCATGCACTTCATGCGCCGCCATCCCCACCGTGCGCCGCCTGTCTGACCTCGCCCTCTTCTCTGGCTCGTGCGGTGGGTCCTCGTCCTCGGCCTCGGCTCCGGCGCGCGCGGCACGTGCCCTCTTCTCCGGCGCGCACGGAAGGCCCTCATCCTCGTCTCGTCGGCACGCGTGGCGGCGCCCCCGTCCTCGTCCTCTAGCAGCGAGGCAAGGCCACCGACCCTTCCATGCGCCAGCAAGGTAAGGCCACCGACCGGTCGGTGGGTGCTGCCTCTTCTTCTCCTCTGCTGAGCACACTCCCCTATCCACAGGAACCCAGCACGGCGCTCAATCCGTCGCAGCGCCATCACCTCGTTTTTGCTGGTAAGGATCTCCAAAACGTCGCATGCTCGGATTGAAATTGAATTCCCTGTTCGACTCCAGATCCCCTCTTATATTGATCTATTTAATTGACCATAAGTTCCTGTGTTCTGAATATATGGATGTGCGGTCACAAGTAGAACCATATGAATTTAGCTGTGTCGCAGCATTGACTTCAGGGCTGCATCAGTTATCTAAATTCGTGAACTGGTATTAGAAATTTGAGTTTTTGCGTGTGATTTGTAAAGCCCACATGGGTTGATAGTTGTTACTTTCAGTGCATCAAATTATATTAAAAATATGTAATCAGCTCTTTCTTTCCTTGGTGTGAATATTCTAAGTTTGACTGTATCATCCCATGACACTATCATTTTTGCATTCACTGAAAATGATTCATTTGTGTATGCTTTATGCTTTCCACATGGATTTAGTTATAGTTGGTTGCAGTACAATTATAACAACAGTGGATATCACTGCTCAAAAATTGCTATATCAATTGACACTTAAGTATTCAATCACTGCTTAAATGGCCAATGTATAAATCACTACCAAAGAATTATTTTGTGTATACTTTTTGCTTATTTCTTTCGTTGTTCCTCATTTTGATACATGTCACCACGTGAGTCAGTTGTTGAAACGACACATTGGTATATGATAAATATTGACTACAAAGATTTGAATTTTGATAGATAGGGTTTAGTGATGTGAATTTTGATATGTGTAGACTTATGAAAAAAATTGACTTCAGTGATATGCATTTTCGTGTATGAAAAATATTGTCTCCGGTGATATGATTTTTGATATATTGACTTTAGTGAGAAGAGATGGCTGGACGTCGTCTCCCTCCGCCGGAAATCATAGGTTTTAGCGGCTATGTGTCGTGGATGTCCAGCGTTGCCGGATGTACCGTTTAATCATCTAATCATAGTAATAAGCAACTCTATATGTTTTCAATAAATTAATGTGTCAAATACGCTTATATAAATATATTTTCTGATATGTATATATATATATATATATATATATGATTCTTAAATGTACCGTAAGTAATTGACCCAATCATTTCGCTTAAAGAGACACTCTCAAATTTCGAGGTTCAGGCAATGCATGTTGAGACCTTTCATGTAGATAATGGTCCATTAATCCAATGTTGAATTGCCTTTTTCATCGCCGCTAGGATGGGTAGAGGTGTTGTACAAATCTCAGAGATGGAAATAAAGGCACCCAGTAGACTATTGCACAAAAATATGCTGTCATTGCATGTGTAACTAAGCTTGCGAATGTTGGGTACACCCTGCCTACACCATCCTCCATGCTGATACAAGCTATAAATGCGGACATGCGTCATGATGTTGAGGGATTTTGTGCAAGCATTGCTCGAAACAACTAAAATGATGTGATAAAGTTGAAGTCGAACTCATAGCTTATATCTGGATTTGTTGTTATATGTTGCAAAGCTTTGGTTCTCATAACCTTTTTTCTGCCAACACTTACAAGTCGAGGACTATGACTTAACCTACAAATGGTGCAGTTTTGAAGCCATTCTAAACCAGACAATATTTCAATTGGGTTATGGTTGGAAAGATGCTCATGAATGGCCAACACTCACTACGGAAGGATTTCAGGCAAACCTACTTGCAACTAAAAGAGGAGACCCATCGACTTCTCGAGCACCGTTAAACATCGTTAGTAGACCCTGTGCTCGTAGTTGTGAAGCAAGGAAGAGTGCACTAGTTAATGTGTTGGTCTTCATCAATGATGTTTTTGGATACCACATCGGTGACCTACACTTCACCGAATTAATAATACGAGAAAGTCAACTTCATTAGGTAGTAGTAGTGACATTATATATGTTTGCATGAACTTTGGGAAGTACTTGGACATGTAGTGTGTAATGACTTGGTTTAAATTTATTATGATTTGTATGAAACTTGATTGTGGGATGGATGATCATTGTAATATACAATATCTTACTTAATTAGTTTCACTCTTAATACGCGTGTACAATGTTCGATGCAAAGAAACTGTAAAAGAAAAGAAAAAAAGAGACATTCGGTCTCGGTTGAAGGTGTAATACATGGCAGCGTCTGGGGCCGGGCTGGAGCCGCCTTTACTACCAACCGGGACTAGAAGTCCAAATCAATCCCGGTTGAGGGGACCGGGACTAAAGTCAGGCCTTTAGTCCCGAATTGGCAGTCCTGGTTGGAAAACCGGGATTAGAGGGGGTTTCCCAACTGGGACTGAAACAAACTCCTGCACTAGGGAATGCATCTAATTTATGATCGTTTATGCGCGTACGGATGTTAAGGATATATATAAACAGTGCTCATGCATGTATATACCGTGACGACACCGATCGACCGGTTACACCGTACCATACATGCTAACGCTATCGGACAGTACACCCGTTTTGCGCCCTTGATCTATCCTCACATTGTATCAACCTATTCGCTTGTCTTATAAGCCGTACTTTTTTAGCGAACAAACAGTGTTTTTCTCTCACAACAAATAAGCAAACAGGGCTTATATCTCTTATACATCTTGCAAGTTGCAATTCACCACACGCGTGCTAGAATTCGATCCTTTTAGATTTTATTATGGCCGGTCCACTAAAGTTTTTTAGTTAGCTACTTTATACCACTTTAGCACACTTATATCTAGCCTAATAAATTAATGGTTTTCTTGTAAGATCAACTAATCTTTAGACAACGTTTTAGAGTGCCGGCCTGTTTGGAGCCTAAAAACTAAAGATTAGTGACTGAACTGATGACCTAGACAGGGCCTCAGAGCATCTCCGAGAGTTTCTAAAAGCCACTCACATTCTTGAGTTTTTTGCAGGATTAAAAAAAATTGGTCTAAAAAAACTCCCTATCTTAACTCCCAATCTTTCCGCACTTAAGAAATTAAATCGACCTAGTCATGTGGAAATATACACGCGCATAACAGTTGTCAATATGAAGGTGGAAGGATGTGTGGGGAAGAATAAGGAGTAAGATAGGGTTCGTAATGCAAATGTACAAGAGAAAAGGGAATTATAAAAGCGGTAAGGGTGATTTAGAAAAAGCTTAGTATTTCTGATGCAAAATTGTCTTCTATATTTACCAATAAATATATTTCTAACTTTTGGAGAAGCTTAATAAATATACTATTGGAAAAGCTTAATAAATATACTTCTAAATTTTTTAGTCGATTGGAAAACTCATTGATTTACCAATTTTTTAGAACTATTGGAGAAGCTCTTAGCAAGTCCAGGAGCAAAGGAATATATGCGAGGCTGCAACTGGGCTGGAAAGTTTATTGGGACATGTGTTTTAAGCCCTGCCAATTTGCTACCTTTCTCAGATCACGGTACCACTTCGAGAAGGCCCAACAACATATAGACAGGCCCCTCCATCGTACTCACTCTTTTCTTTTCCCAAAATTTTCAATTCCTTCATTTTAGGCATTCAAACCGGCCCATTGTGACTGCATTTCCGAAGCAACAGAAAATATACATTTATATATTTCTACTTATATAAAGATATATGTCAAGGGTCTAGTTCTCAGCATATACGTTTTTCTTTAATATGAATAAATTGGCACTGAGAATTTGGGAAATGGACATCTCTATTTTGAGAATTTAATAAAACAAATTTGATGTTCTAAATGTTGGTGCATTTCCTACAAACTCGATTAAAGATGACGAAAATTGATTTAGGACAAAACCAAGATGAACATTTTTTTAGAAAAAGGAACAATCTTCATTCCGGCCTCTGCATTAGTTATGCACTTGACCAAACAGAATTAAAAGATCCTTGTAAAAAAAACAGAATTAAAAGTTATAGTCTCTGGCTGAAAAACAAAAACTAGCAAATTTAAGCACAAATTCAAATAGCGAAAGCCTATAATTTAGAAGGTATGGAGTATATGATATCTGAAAACTCATTAGATTCTTTTGAATTAGTTATCTTGTTGTAAACATTGTATATTTATGCCTTCTTTGGCGGAGTTTGGTTTCTACAGAAATAATGAAGCTAGAGAAAGCCATGTTTTAGTGGTTTCAGCTTCACCCTTTTAAGCTTTATAAGTAGTGTACTCGTGCGTTGCTATGGGATAGCTAATATTTTATACTTAAAATACATAAATCGCACGATAAGATAACAATACTATGAATTAAATACTGACGTTAAAGTGACATTTAATTCAAAAAGCGAAGTTCTTGAAATTAATACAGTCAAGGAGAGCGCGGTGTCGCAAGCTAGACCTCTCCATGATGCGGCTAAGGTAATGTTTTATATCAGTAGGAAGAGATCTCCGATATCCATTTCTTTCGTGCGACGAAGATAATGTTTTGCCTAGTTGAGTACCCATGCGTTGCTACAAGTATACATAAAATCTTATGACATAGAATTTGACAAAATAAAAATTATTCTAAAAACATATCATTTAGAATATTTGATCAAAAGGTCACATCACCTTAAGGGTAAGTCATGGTAGATATAAACACAAAACCAAAATCCTAGCCATGCTAAACCCACGCTAGGCAAAAACACAATACAACTTGCACAAGATTTGCTTGTGATGACAATTTTACCATGCCTTGAACTGATCCGTATTTGTGTATTACATTTGCATTAAACACTTAGAGCCAAAACTTCTAATTAAAGCATCATCTCAAGTTCTAACACATATAGTTCTGTCAATACATGGGTGTAAACAAATGTGAACTCAGAAATGTAATCCATTTAGAGAGCACGGTAATAATTTGTTCAAACCCATAAGGTGACACACTTTACTTGGTAGTCAACAGTTCATACATGAGTTATGACTTACAATGCGCAAATTGAGAAATGTCATTCATCAACTAGGAACAGTAACATTTTGCTCTTCAGAATCCTAGTGAATCTCAACATTTGAACTTGATAGTCAACAGTTCATGCATGAGTTATGACTTACAATGCGCAAATTGAGAAATGTCATCCATCAACCAGGAACAGTAACATTTTGCTCTTCAGAATCCTAGGAATCTCAACATTTGGACGAAGATAGCACAAATGCACATTATGTCATTTAACTCTTCTACGTTCAGTGACCAACTGCAATAGACTTTGTGACAGGGACCAGTCGCTGCACATTTCTTAGTTAAAACACAGTCTCCGCCTATGCTACAATTATATTGAGGAATCAAGAAATTAAGCCCAAATCATAATTAGAAAATAAGAAATAGAGAAATGATAGGGAAAATCAGCATGAGGAATATTAAGTAAAAGATATATAACAAAAAAACAAATAGGTAAGTATTGTAGCAGGCAAGTCAAAGAAACAATAAAATCAGCTAAGTAGTCCACTTAAAAACCAAGCATATGCAGATGAAACCAAAACACAACAGTGCTCTACCAATAAAGTCTCAGTAAGACCAAAAACCAGTACAACTGTAGCTGAATTGAGCCTAGAGAAATTTCACTGTACAGATGCCAACAAGTTTTAAGTGTGTAACTGACAATACTTCTTTTCACAAATGTTCTCACTTATCGCATTTGTTATGCGATCCGATAATGCATGGTCTTTTTATGATAATTCTTTTCGCAAGTGCTCCCATTTACAGCATGCAGTGATGCATGTCTTTTTTTTCAAGAATACACAGGAGAGATGCTCATGAATGATTATACAACCAGAGATACAACTTAAAACAAGAGAGCTAAAGCTAAGTTCTAACTTAACCAAGTGCTCCATCCTACTGTAGATGCTCTGTGTTTATATTTAGTCAGCTTTCAGCTTGGATTTGTGCTAACATTCAATGTGTTTTCCCTGGACTTCCATGTTCTACTGATTACAGGGAATACTACTTAAGTATTCACCTCATTGACTAGCAAGAGTTAGGACTAATTGCATGTTCGGTATTTGCAAATGACTGAATACGGTTTAGAGTTTGGCACTGACACGTTTCCACCTCCCAACAATTAAGAAATTAAGAGGATCCAAAAGTAGCAAAGATATTATGTCATTTCACTTCTATACGAAGTACTGACATGTTTCATCCTCCCAAAATTAAGAACAGGATCCCAAAAGTAGCAGAGATATATAAATTGTTGTTTCACTGCTATAGGAAGCACCGACATGTTTCATCCGCTCTCCCACACACACTTAAGAAGCAGAGATGTTCACGATACTTGCAGGTATTATGGATCCCGCAGGTAGCACAGGCACAGATAATTACAAAGAAAATAGGATAGAAAGGTATACCATTCAGGTCTGGCATCGATTAATTTTGCTGTTCTAGCAACCAGAACCAGCCACAAGAACATTGAGAACCTGCAAAGTGATAGGCATCACTACATCAGACAAAAACAACTCATGACCTACTGTGACTATAGCTAGGCAAATATAACACTTCCAAATGTAGTATATGTGTTCTTTTTCCTAAAGTTTCCACAAACCTACCACCAGACAATATTCATAATATAATTGAGTTACTTTAGACAATTAATGAATATAGAAAAATGTCTACTGGACTATGAGGAAATAAAGTCTAGATACCGAGAGCTAAATTGTAGCTTTTGT
Source organism: Saccharum hybrid cultivar R570 (assembly GCA_038087645.1). NCBI lineage: Eukaryota > Viridiplantae > Streptophyta > Magnoliopsida > Poales > Poaceae > Saccharum > Saccharum hybrid cultivar. The sequence goes on along the minus strand of JAQSUU010000627.1, from coordinate 48,477 downwards.
GTTCATGTCTATGTGACTAGATGCTTTGTGACTGTCACATCAGATTGTTCAAAAAATAGATAAAGGTCATTCCCACATGCATTTTTTACTTTCAAAAAAAATTATTACTTTCAAAAATTCCCACATGCATTTTGTGGTGCAGAGATAACTTTGTGACCATCTCTTGGTGTTGCATTGCTAATAAGACACAATCAACCAGTGTTATTAAATTGGTGGCCATTAAACCCAGAAAATAAACTAAAAAATGAATAGTGTGACACAAACTCTGATGACCCGTAGTCCCTCACCTTATATCTCAGTTTTCGCCCAACTGAAATTCATTGATGTTGCTATGATGATCTCACGAGATGGTAATCGAGTGGCCGTGAAATTGATCGATGTTGCTGTGATGACCTCATGAGATGGTAATTGAGTGGCTGCAAAATGACTTCTCCCTTTAATTGAAGACATATATACAAATTAGTTTTGTTCCACAATTACATGATCGCAACAGATCTGATGGACAGATATTCTACACTGTATATTTGTTCCTTTAGGCTTGATCTGCAGTCATGCGCTCACACTGTATATTTCGTTAATTGATTTAATTGATACAATTCACTGAATAAATGGAGATCAATAGATACGTGAATCAAAGATGGGTACAAGAAAAGTATCTGAAGATTTTGTATTCACTTACTCGCACAAGAAAGCATCTGCTTCAGCTATGAAGAGGAGCAATCCCCTATCACATTTCTTCGCCCAGTCGAACAACTGATGGTCTTGGTGACTTCTTGTGGTCCCAATAAGTAACATCTTCACCAGTCATTAGTACATAAATCTAATCCTTGTAAGTGATTACAATATTAGTGGGACTGCAGTATTTCGAAAGTTTTTATTAGTGCTGACTTAGGTATGGTCTATGTATGTAACAAACAGAATAGTGAGCTAGTACCTCCACACTGATCCTAGTGCTCGAATGTAGATCCTCCACGGTGGTGGTCCTCCTGCCCGAATGGAAACCTCCGTGCGGGAGCCCCAGACCTCTGAGGACAGGGAGAGAGTGACGGCCCGATGCGGCCTTGTCGTCGTGTCGGTGTCGAGGATCCGCTCCCGCAGCCATGTGGAGCCGCTCCTCCTCAGCAGATCTGAGCATCGGGGTCGGGACGAAGGGGCTGTGCGCACCATCGTCCTCCGGGATGCGGTCCAAGATGAAGTTTGTGCTTATCTGTTCCAGCCAAATATATTCTCAACATGGCTCAACAAAAATAAAAATATCACTTGGTCTATAACTTGCATGTCAGTTTGACAACCAAGTTCGGCCGGCTCGATTTCAGATCACAGAGCACATAACTTCTAAATTCACGGCAAAGCAGAGCATTTGTAACCCCACCTCGTGCGGGGAGGTCGTATAGAGTGTGCAGCAGGGAGCACACCGTCGCCACTGACACCAAGGTACTGGGAGCACTGCCACTGCTACTGAAAACATGCAGTTTATCACTGGCATCGAAAGAGAGATAAACAATCACATTAAGCAAGCAGATCAAATATTCTTTAACTAAACTCAGAAAATTATGAAGCAGTGTCAAAATATTCTTTAACTACACTAAAAAAATTATGATATTTTTAACTCATCAATCACACAGTATATTCAATTTTCATGGTCCTGCTTGCCATAACAATCAGAACTTGGGCACAATGAGTACCACAAGAGTTCAGGGAAGGTTGTATTATCTGAAGAAAGCTATTGAAGAACAACATGGCATCAATCAAAATCTTCGAACCGATCCAACTATACTATCACACAGCTTGTGTAATTCATATGAGATTACGACAATCCATCTGGCTGGATATGGCTGAATCAAAACAAAAAGAGTCAGGAGAATTTTCCCAAACACATTACCTATACTCGCATCTAAGCAAGAATGAACCAATAAGGAATTGTCTAGAAATTGCATAAGTACACTGAACAACAAATTACGAGATGCCAGCAGCATCTAAGCAAGGACGAATCAAGGAACTGTCTAGGAATTGCATAAGTAGGTATATGTGTCAATCAAGCATATATACAGAAGGAGCGAGCGAGTCAGCACTTGCCTCCGTCGTCACGGCACCAAGCTGCCCCAGTCCTCCGTCGGAGCCGCTGCCGTTGGTCGTGGACTCCGTGCCATGTGATTCAACCACACGACGCCTCGCCAATATCAGTAGGCCTCCTCTGGATCCCTCTCCGCTCCCATATCTCATCCAGTTGTCATGGCCGTGGACGCCGGCTCGAGGACGGCCTCGACATCGGAGGAGGCCGCGCCGGATCGTGGCTTGCGGCTGCCGGCTTAGGGCGGACGAGGCTGCGCTGGATCGCCGTGCGGGCCGTCGGATATGTGGCTGCTTCACGGTCGTGGGCGCAAGGGTCGCAGGCGTCGCGTCGCGTTCGGTAGTGGCACGGCGGCGGCGGCTTGGCGAGGTCGTCCGGCGGCGGTTCCTTGGAGCAAGACGAGCAACCCTAATCACTGGTGCTGGGCGTGAGAGAGGAGGAGTTGCGGGGGAGAGGAGGGGTTGCAGGGGAGAGGAGGGGTCGGCGAGGTGGATCACGGCGCAGGGAAGGCTAGGTGCGACTTGCCGCTCGAGATCGATGGTGAGGTTTCCTACGTGCATGATGACTTGCGTAAAGCGTGTTGTCGGTCCCACGTGGCGGCGCCTTTCATTTGTGGAGCGTTGGGCTTTGCACAATCGGTGGCAGAGCGACGACACGAAAAAAAGTTGCACGAAACGATACTTTCTTTCTTTTTAGTTGCAGGAGATTTTGATTTCAGAAGCCTTGGCCGGTGGAGAAACCTAACAAAACCAAAGAGAGTCTTATTATAATAGAAAGAAGTAAATAACAACAAATGAGCACCAAAGGATAATATGGAAGAACAACAATAGGCATGTCTTATGAAAATTACCATGATAAGTACGTGCTCCCTCTGTCCCATAATATTAGACGTCATAGGATTGGAAACAGAACCAAGGTGTTAGGTAAAAGACTATGACCCTGTTCGTTTGTCTTATAAGCAGTATTTTTTCAGTCGACGAACAGTATTTTTCTCTCACAATAAATCAGTGAACAGTACTTTCAGCCATGGCTTTTCAGCCAAACGAACAGGGCGAATAACACCCCTACAAAGTAATCATACTGTTACTGATAGATTTAAAAGGCGTGCATATTAATGGCTGATGCTTCTCTCACCACACACACTCATCACCTATTACCAGCGGAGGACAGTGATGCGATGGATGTTGGAGCAGAATGTTTACTAGGTTGGGCTAGCAGGTAAGGCTACAACGTCAATAATTGTGACACAAATTTCATATCCTATAACGTCATGTATTCTAGGACGGAGGGAGTGGCCTTAAGAACAAAAGAAGGAAAAACAAACCAACAAAACAAAACCCTGAAAATACAGAGGTGATTTAATCGTCTTAATCAGTCCCCGATTGATTTTATTGACAAATATGCGAATTTAAAGATGCCAGTATGGCTTGAGTTGAGAGCTACTGCAACGTCGCAGTCACCAAATTAAAGATGTGCCAACATTTGTGATTTGTCAGTAGACATACGTTTGTGACATGTTGTTTCTACCAAATAATGCCATGGTGGCCTTATGGGACCGCGCTCCTCCAGCCAGTAGAAACAGTCTGGTACTGTACCCAACACGCAACGGCGGCACTCGACGAGGGAATTTTTATTTTTAATCTCTTTTTAAATAATATTTTAATACTAATCTAAAAAAGTATTTGTAAATGTGACCATGTTGGTCGCGGCAGCATGGGTGGCGTGACTGCACCACTTTGTCGCGCCACATGCACTGACCGACAATGGCGCCACGGTGGCACGCATGGTTGATCGGAGCTGCCGTGGCGAAGCGTGGAGCCCATCCTGTCGCGCCAGTGACTCCGGCGTGACAGGTCTGCCGCGCCAGACGGGCTGACATGACAAGTCCATATAAAGGCCGCGACCCAGCTCGTTTTTCCTCACTCTCTCCTCTGTCCCTTCACGTATTGGGTAGCTGAGGTTCACTGGTGAGCTCAAAGTGAGGTGTTCTATTCCTCCCATCCTCTATTTGCCTTTGATCAAGTTTGCATTTGCATTTTAGGTTTGAACCCTCTTGTGCATGAGGTATGACTCCATCACCTCTGTTGTTTTTTGTGTTTAGTTGATGTTTATATACTACTCTGGTTTACACTGCTGTGTGCAATACTAGCTTTTCGTTTGGATGAAAGTTGCTAATCACGTCTAATATATTATGGTTCATGTTGTACTTGATGAACTTTTATTGATGAACTTTTATGATTTTTGTGATTGGTTATGGTTGCGAGTGCATTAGGGTTTCAGTGCACTGGTTTAGATAACAGTATGGGTTGGACCGTTGATACTAAACTTTCTTAGAAGTGTATGATTTGAAGTTTTTTTTGTGGTGATTACATGTACAGATGAGTTGGACTATGTATGTATAGACATCATTTCTATTAAATAAATTTGTTTTAGGGTTTGTGTTCATGGTAGAGAGATGATTGACATGAAAATTTTTGTTCAACTGTGTAATAGTATTGATTCATATCTTTGCTTTGTTGAACTACTTTGTAATAGGTTCAATGGCAGTTCCACATGACAACCATTTAGTGCACCATCCGAATGATCATGGTGGTATGGGTCCTTTCCTACCAGTAGAGCCAACACCATTGTGTTACTGTGGGCTAATGGCTTTTGTGAAGCAGTCAAGGCATCCCGCGTCAGCTGGGCGAGCATTCTACTATTGCCAACTTAAGCGTCGTCCCTCGACACTTGATGCCTACCTAGAGGGATGCAACTTCTATCAGTGGATCGATGGCAATGAAATGTTTGAGCCATCGATTATGTTGTTTCCTTATGACTCCTAGAAGAGCGTTCCATATTCAAAATTTGTTCGTTGGGTTCCGCTGCCACCGAACTCTCCAGAAATGATAGAGGCGGAGAAGGTTGACGCTACTTTGTGCCATCAAACCAATCCTCCTAGATGCCATTTGTGGAGTGTCGACGCTACTGACTACTCCCAGCCAACCTAGAGCATTGACTCCCTTCTATCACTGTGGATTGCCAGATTATGTAAGTTCTCATGAAAGCAATCTATCTCTAAGCTTGTATATGTTTTGCACATACAATGTTACATCACAAAGGCACTACTTGTTTGATCCTAGAGACCCAGCCTATGTGTATTCCTCTCCCCATGTATCCCTGATTCCAAAAAAATTGTTGCCTCTCATTGCATGGTAATGGTATTTATTCAAATGTGAACCAAGATTTGCAATGACAATTCAAAACCAAGATGAAGAATAGTTAATTTATGCACTAGTGATAAACAAAATCCTCCAAATGAGAAAGCATGCAATATAAAAAATTAGGTTGCTTTGGTTTTTCATTATTAGGACTAAAAGGCTTTGTTGTTGTTGTACCTGTGCAATAGCAAATCTTCCCTAGTGGTGGCCCTTGTAAGACATTATACATGAAAAGGAAATAATATGTGCAAATCACTTACATCACCATTGTCGACCATCAAGTACGATCGGTGGTCCTTGTCGTAGTACTTCTCAAGAAGGGAAAGTTCAGGTGCGCCATGCTGCAATTGTGAAAGCGACGGGACAACATTAGAATATCAAAAAATAAATAAAACATGGTACATGCTACAAAAACAACGAACAAATGGGTTTTCTGGCAATATTAGAATATACAAAATATAAAATATCCACAATGTTAGAATCTACAAAATATGAATGAAACAAGTTATAAGCTAAAAAAACAAGGAACAAATGCATGAATGATATAAGCAAGACCTTTTATAACCTATGTACCTTTATATGTTTCGAACCATTATTACTCACGTTCCGTGTTTCTAATTTCCTTACTTCTTACGCTTCTTATGTGTGGCAGCGGTGTGACCGGTTTTGTGGCATTTGGAGCAACGGACTTGGACCGGTGCCTCATCAAAGTCACCAAAACCATACATATCTCCACCATACCTGTTCGATGCATCCATAAGTCCTTAGAGCCGCTTTTTCATCCTTCTACCCTACTTTGTCTTCAGAAGGTTTGGATCGGGAACATAATTCAACCTAAGGATGAAAATGGTCGGAAATGGTCGAAAATGGACTTACGATATAGAAAAACGAAAACGGTCGGTTCGGGATATTTCTACATTTAGCAATTAAAGAGTACAAAAAATGGTTAAAAATGGTTGTGAAGCCAATTGAAACTGACAATTTTTCATGTTAAAAAACGGTTCATAATATAGAAAACAAAAACGGTCAATTCGGAATATTTCTGTTCTGTTTTCATCCCTAATTCAACTCGTAGTGCTCGAGCCATTGTGTCGAATCTAGGTAAGGCTCGAAGCTCAACTCCTACACTTTGAGAGTGTTTGACATGAGGTAAAAAGGAGACATGAACTTTTCACTTTTGTGGTCTAGACCCCTGCATCTGCAAGCTGTAATGACATGCGAGCAATGGACCTGGAGGAGTTGTGAATGTTACAAGAGCATTTCGCTTTCTCAAGTTCCACCCTATAATGCCTACCACCGTACTTCTCGCCCCCTGGGTTTGTTCCTCCAGCTGACCTGATATTGTACACTAACCTCGATGGTCCAAAGGCCTCTCCCACTTGGTTGGAAGATAACATCTCCGAGAGATCCAAGTGTTTTCTACTGGCTCTACCTCATTTCTCGTTGGGCGCCTTTGCTATGTTCCACCGATTGACAAAGTATTCATTGCACTTCCTGAATGAGTACTCCACAATACCTGACACGAGGACTGCATGGATACCCTTGAACACCTTGTTGAACGATTCTGAAGAATTGATAGTCATCACACCTTACCGAAGACCTCTGGCATCGAATGCAAGAGCCCACTTGTCCCTTTGAGGCATCTGATCCTCAAGCCAATCCTTTGCCCTAGCATTGAGGACCTTCTATAACTCCGCAAGCGTCTCTTCAAACTTTTTCCTTCGTTCGACACCCACATAGTGACTTCAACTTCTGCACTGCCTTCTTTTTCTTCTACCTCCTCCATATGTTGGCAGTAATGTGCCTCATGCACCACCGATGCTTGAGAGGAGGGCATCCATCTACATGCTCTTTCACAGCTGTTAGTAGACTGTGATACCGATCTGAGATCATGCATATGTTTTGAGATGAACGGAGCACATTCTGTCTCACAAGCTTCAAGAAACAACACTAGATTTTGTCGTTCTCACCCTCAGCCAAAGCGAATGCTAAGGGACAAGTTGATTGTCTGGGTCCACTCCAACGACAATCATCAATACACCCTTGTACTTGCCTATCAAGAATGTACCATCAACAACTACTAAGGGACGACAATGCTTGAAGGCCTCCGTGGACTGAGCAAAACACCAAAAAACTCTCTGCAAAATATACTTCAGAATGCCATCCACATCCGTCACAATGTGACCCACATAAGTATACCACCTAAGGCCTGGATTGTAGTGTTTCATGGCACTTAGAATCCTAGGAACTTGATTGTATGCCTCTTTCCAATCATCCCATAGCAACTCTATAGCATGTTGCTTTGTCCACTATGCCTTTGAGTAGTTGACTCTATAACCAGTGTGAACCCAAATATGGTCTCGATCATGCTTGAAACAGATGTGTCACTATAGGCCCTAACCGTGCCAACAAGACGATGACCAAGGTAATGGGCTGTGTTTTGGGCGTGCACACCCTTCGGCTTCGAAGATCGACAAGTGTGAGGTTGCCTTGCATTGCGAATCTTCCACTTTTTATTTCTCTTCCTCTGAGCCCATAGACCCCATTGATATCCATTCTTGCAAAAGACCGTGTACCTCTTGTTCTTGTCGAAGTGGGTCACATAATATGGCCTGTGAAACCGAATGGCATAATCCATCAAGAAATACTTGAGATGCTCCAACGTATCGAATACCACTCCCTTCTTAATCTCCACCTCCTCACTATCTGCTATCTCATCGGCCAACAATGTCAAACCAGTGTCACAATTGCCTGGTCAACCATACTAATGTTCATGAAATTTGGTACCGAGGGTATCTTGACATGGACAGCCTTCAATTCCCTCAATTCAATGTCATTGTACTCCATTCTCAATGACCCATCAGCTGGGACTCCTATTGCGTCCGGAAACCCTCCCTAACAACCATCACTATCGCTACTAAGCTCAGACCTGTACTCGTCCTCCAACACATCGTCCGAAGTACTTGGCCCGAAGTAAAGTCATCTTCGTCTGCGGAGGCAACATCAACTTCGTCATCCTCCGATCCATCTGACATGTCATCCATATCATGTGTTCCATCTCCGTTGCCATCGTCCTCATCAAACGTTTCCTCATCGAAATCATCATTCAAGGCACCAGGCTCATATGACCTATCAACTTCTCTAACGACAACCGTCTACAACTCTTCGTCTTGGGTATGGTTTTCTATGGGCTCCACATCCACATTATCATCCACATCCACCACAATTGGGCTAGACCCCTTCACAACAACTTCCAAGCACCTAACACTGCTACTCTTGACAACTTCTATGTAGTTCTTCCATTCATCCTCACATGACATACACATCAACACATAGTGTGCTCGTTCCTTCCCACAATCAAACCGACCTCTCAATCTTAGTGGCCACCCAAATTTATCTCGGCATTGGCTAACCAAACCATCAAAGGTAGGAGGTGTACTAAATAATTGAACATGTTCTTTCATGCTTTCAAACTCCTCATTTCCTTTAACTTTGCCACCATGAAATAATCGTACTAACCGATCCATCTATAAAATATGAACCAACAAATCAACACCAATGACAACTACATATTTAAAAAATGTATCATGTATATTCACTACAACACTACAATTTCAGAAAGTTCGCAATGATGTCAACATACGTAACAAAAATACCAATCTAAATCCTCCATGCATCAACTATCTAGGATCATGCAACACATAGTTTTAGTCCAATCCACGGGCAGAGTGTATCATAAACCTAATGTACGCATCAAATTGTAACAAGCAATGCCACAAACATTCACAAAATTCCTAATTTCCTAACCCTACTCAACCAACAAATCACTCGAGAAATCGAAGAAAACGAGGACAGAGAGTTCAACCTGGCAGTGTACTACAATCCACGGAGGCCGCGCTCCACTCGCCGGCGCTGGAGAAGGTGGCTGGTGGCGCCGCCGCGGCCAGGCAACAACGCCGGCCCTTGAGGCTGCCTTGGCCGCAAGAGGGCACTAAGCAATGGAGGGAGAGGAAGAGGGAGAGACAAGACAACAGCAACCACTCAACTCCCCTGCGGTGGCCGTCCACAGCGAGGAAGGCCGGAGGAGGCGAGGTGGCGGCTTCGGTGCTGCGGCGGAGTCGCCCAAGTGTGGGCAGGAAAGGAGAGAAAGAGATAGAGAAAGAAAAGTGGGCCGGGCCGGCCAAAATCTATTTCGGCTTGTCGCGCCAGCCCGCTTGGCAAGGCAGGCCTGTCGCGCCGGAGTCGCTGGCGCGTCAGGGTAGGCCCCACGCTCCGCCTCGCCAGCTCCGGTCAACGACGCCCGCCACCGTGGCGTCCCTTATCGCGCCGATGCATGTAGTGCGATAAAGTGGTGCAGTCGCGCCACCCGCGCTAGCGCGACCAAAAAGGTCACATTTACAAAAAAATTTTTTTGAGATAGTATTAAAATATTGTTAAAAAAGATTAAAAATTAAAAGTCCCTCGATGAGCGCGTGATGCGTGAATGCGTGATGCTAGCCTTGGTGGGCGCACGGGTTACACCTGTCACCTCCGTGGCGACGGCCCCGCCACTCCAGCCGCCGACGTGTCCCCGAACCCCCTCTTGTTAAATCCAGCACGTGCACGGCGCATAACCTCATCCGTTCCCGTTCCCCTCGCCGACGCCAGTTGCATTGACTCCTCCCCGGCCCCCACCACCCTCCTCCGGCCATGGATGTGGACGGGCCCACCGCCAAGCCCGCCTCGAACGGCGAGGCCCCCTCCGGCGCCCGCGAGGTGGACGTCGGCGAGGAGGAGGACACGCTCGCCGGCGTCCTCCGCAGCTTCGTCGACGGCGTCTGGTGCTACCCCGACGAGCCCGAGCCGCTGCTCCGGCGGCTCCGGGCGGCGTCCTGCGAGGCTGCGCCGCGGCTGAGGGGCGCGTCCCGGAACTCCGCGCGGGACCTGCTCGAGTGGACCAGGCGGGGCAGCGGCCTCCGCGCCATCCTCGTCATCTCGGTGGGCCCGCGCATCCTTGATCCGTCACATAAGCATGGGTTTCCTTGCCCTGTTTATTACTAAATCTGACTCGATGTTCTGTAATTCATTCATTGTTTGCGCAACTTGAACAAGTCTTTATAGGTGATTGCTTATCGGTACACTTGTTTTAGTTTGTTCTATCTATCAATAGGATTACTGTGCCATAGTCACCATTGCAGTGTTGGTTTAGATTGGTATACTTTTTAGGTCTCAGGGGCCAAAATATTTACAAAATCTGTTGAGGGAAATGAAGAATAGACTAAATTGTAATCCCTCTTGTCCTGAGATATAATAGGATTAAGTTTGTCCTAAATCAAACTACTAAATTTACACCCAAAAAAAAAACTATTAACATCTACTACAATCCCAAATAGGTAACCTATAAAAATAGATTTCATAGGATATCAGGGTTTTTAATACTGCTCATTTAAAATCGTAAATATTATCGGTTGTTTCTAAAAACTTATTAATCTTAGGTTAGTTTGACTTCAGACATCTCAAAATCCACTGCATTTGAAGGCAGAGGGAGCATGTTGTAAGCGGAAACGAAAACATGGAGGATTACTTTCCCTAGCAATAGAACATGGTAGATTGCATTTGCGTGCAGTTTTGATCCCATAAACTCTTACATGATACCTTGCCTTTGGTATGGCATCCAGTTTAGGAATTCTTGAAATTTCTCGGTAAATAATTTTTCCTCATTTTATTCTTTTCTGATCTGGCAGGTCGGAACAATCCCTCTTATAGCATTGACTGGCCTTCTGATCTTCATGTTCTTCCTGCTGGTTGCCACTGCTAATGCGATCATCGTGTCAGTCCTGATGTCACTGGCCGCTGCCGGAGGATTCTTGGCTATCTTCTTTGCTTGCTTAGTTGCAGTTTATATTGGAGCAGTATCAGTTGCTATCTTTGCCATTTCTGCAACTGTCATCTCAGCGGTTGTTGGAGTTATGATTGCTACGGGTAAATCATCTCTATTCCCCTGTAAAAGATTGTAGTGTTGTTGATATGTTAATATGCAAATGACCTTCAGGCATAATATATACCTTAAAGACTTCACCTAAACCTCCAACCATTATAGAAGATGTTCTGCACTTCTGCGTTCAAGTTAATTTAGTCAATATTAATATGATGAGACTGTAACAAGTGTTTCTATTTTCAACTGAATTATCTCAAACTATACACTTGCCCGTGTAATAAAGTTAGATCAGAAATCAGAAAAATAGAAATGGCTACTTCCCATGGGGTGCCTACGTGCTCACCTTAGCATCAGAATCAGAATAGAGTTGTGCACTACATTGTTTTTCAACAATTAAGGAGAACCAAATGTTGGTTGCCCATTGTTATATGCTTAACAGTAAATAGTCAATAGTCACTAACTCTTTTGTTTTAATCTTTTAAGATCTTTTAAGAACAATTATGATTGATGACTAACAATGGAAGAAGTAAGAAGTTATTGTGCTATATGGTTTCAGTGACAATGAGTATGCTTCCTAATTCATTAGGACAATCACATAAAATGTCTGTACTATGTAATTTTGGTGATTTGTTTATAAATTTGCTTGTTTTCCTTGGCGTTGTGGTCGCTAGCAATTAGGAGAACCATGTAGAGGCATCTATACATTGTAACTTTGGTGAATTATTGATACCACTTCCAGTTTTCTCTTTGACATTCTGTTTGTTCTATAATTAGGAGGACCATGTAGAGGCATGTAAACTAGTTCATAAAAAGCTTTTGAAATCTCATTACAATTCGTTCAAGAAACAAGTGTTAAATAGAGTTGAAGAGATTCCACTGCAAAAGCAAAATGCAAATAATTATGTTATGTTCCTCCTTTAGTGCTATGTCAGGATCTAAGATGTGATGAAAAGTGTGAACCTGCAAAACTAAAGATTTTCGAAGGTATTACCAGGAAAAAGTAGCAGAACTGAAATTCTGGAAGAACTATGAATGCAACAGCTAACATTTTAAAACTTGCGAATAAAGTTTGTAGGTTAGGTCAATTTACTCCATATCAAATTGAGTTTCCAATTTTCATCTTGTCCATCCCAAGAAAAGAGTTTCATTTCTTATAACTCACTTCCTCCATTAGGACTTTCTAAAAAGGCTATATCAAATTGACAGTCTAGGATCTCTTGTCAAGTTCACCTTTTTTACTTTTTTTTTTGATGCCTCAACACTCCAAGTACAAGTTCACCTTTTTTACTTTTGGAGAGTAATTAGTCACCACAGCACCTTCTCCACAAATTAGTGAAGAATAAGTGGACATCAAACTAGATCCCCTGGATAATGGGGAATAAAGTGGCATAGCTTTAGCAAAAATAGCTGCAGTTACGATTCTCTTAAGAAATTTCATGGAGATTGTGATGCCCAATATGTAGAAAGGTATGCACGGAAAGATCTGTTTTGACAAAGCAGTTTCCTTGCAGCAAGAATACTCTTTTGAGATTTGTTGGGTGAGAAGCATATCTTTGCCTTCTGAGTCTGAGGACCTGCTTGTATCACGTTTGCATTGTGCTAATATTTAGAAAACACATCCTACTGTAGGTTGGGTTGGGTTCTTCTGGATGATCTGGTTCGCCGCAAGGAAGAGCATGGACCTGACGAAGCACTCCATCAGCGTGACGAGCTCGGCGATCCAATCGTACTCGGCGTCCCGGCATGTGAACCAGAAGCCTGTCGAGTGAGGCTTGGCTGCGTCCTGTATGAAGCCTTCTGGTCTATGTGAATTACGGTTTGGCTGTTTGTAAGAGTGTAGAAGACTACATGCTTGTTGCGGCAGCTCTGTTTCTCTCTGTGACTAGCTGTATAATACTAGCTCTGGACTTTGGCAGCGTGTACGTTTGGCATGGCGGCCAATGCTGTTCTGTATGGAATAGTGAGCAGATGAACTTTCTAGTGAATGAATAGCCACCGCTACTTGTGCATATAGGTCATGTGTACATTGTGCAAGTATGCAGTATGTACATGTCCTTGATGAGTGGATAATAACAATTTAATTGTCTTTGTTACTAAGGAAATACACATACTTTGAGTTGTCAATGCAACAAGTACACCATTATTCCAACTACTATATCAAGAATACAAGTAGGAGTATTTCCATGGATGGAGTTAACAGGATCGGAATAGCAAGCACAAAGCATGCAGCAGCAGCCACACCGATGGCATTCAGTAGGTGCGGTCGCGGCCGACGAGGGAGAGGAGGAAGGTGCGGTAGTTGCCGGACGTCTCGGCGTGGATGGCGTCGGCGAGCGATCGCTTGTACATCCTGTGGTACTCCGCCTTGATGTACTGCATGTCGATCTCGGCCCTGGTGACGACGACCCGGATGAGCGCCGAGTCCGAGGTGCCCAGCCCCTTCATGGCCTTGTGCAGCACCCTGGCGAAGTACCTGGCGGGGCTGTCGGCGCATCGGAGCACGGTGAGGAGGCCGAAGCAAAAGTTGCCCGACGTCTCGCTCTTGACGGCCTGCTCCAGGGATCGGTCGTACATGTGGTGGTACGCGCGCGCCACGGCCGCCATGTGCGCCCAGCTCCGCTCGCTGAAGACGCGGATGAAGGCGCGCTCGTCCGTCCCCAGCCGCCGCTCGCCGGCCCTGTAGAGGTCGCGCGCGTCCAGCGCCACCGTCGACGCGTCCACCACCTCGCCGGGGCCGCCCTCGGCGCGCGGGACGGCCAGGTACGCGAGCAGGAGCCGCTGGTGGTCGCCGGAGGTCCGCTCGGTCACGTCGTGCTCGACGTGGCAGCCGAACCTGGCGCGGTACGCCTGCCGCACGACCCGCAGCTGCGACGGCGTCCGGGAGCAGACCACCTCCGTGGCGGCGCGCAGGTCGGTGACGTCGCCGGTCAGGGCCTGCTTCAGGATGGTGGCGTCGCGGGTGGTCGGGTCCAGGACCCACAGCAGCATGGCGCGCTTGTGGTTGCCGCTGAGCTCCGACGCGATGCGACGGGCAAGGTCCTGGTTGAACACGGCGCGGTACTCCTGGCTGATCGCCGCGCGCTGCGCCGCGTCGCGGTGCGCCAGGATGCTGATCACCATCGTGCTGTCGCACCCGAACCCGCGGAATGCCTTGTGGAGGTCGATCGCGTCCTGCCGCGGCCACGTCGGCACCGGCGGCACCGTCAGGCTCGCCATCCTGCTGGACGCTGGTGTCGACTGTCGAGTGCTCGAGCTCTGCCGCACGGGGGCCGGGGGCTGCAAGCCGTCTCCGCTGGTGAGGGGAGTGATGATGACCCTTCTTCCTCGCGCAGGGACGGGCATTTTAAAGCGGGCGGACGAGAGAGATGCGGTGGTTCCGGGCGATGGCAGCCGTGGGATAGACGACCGCGTCCGATCGACGCGGGCGGTGGGCGCCCACGCCACTATCACGGTATCAGTCGCCGGGACGCCGGAAGAAAATACTAAAAATTTGGACAATGGATGGATGGATGCCGACTTATCCAGAGCATCTCCGGGCCATGCAGCCACCAGCCATTGCCTGCCTGACTTTCGGTTGATGCTTGCTTCACGGACCTGGGCGGCGCCCATGAAATTCGATCTTGCACCATTAGCTGCAGGTTACTCGTCGAGAGGGTAGCTGCAGGTTACTCGTCGAGAGGGTATGCTGTGCTGGCGTCAAGTGAATGGACACGGGCGTGGCATCTCCTTAATAGGATTCACGCACCAAACCGAGGCCAACCAGCGTGGCCACGTCGCGGGCCGTTCCCGGGCATCAGATCGGCCGGGCAAACGGCTCAGATCGGACGTTTCCCGATCATTTTGCAAAAAAAGTGTTCGAACTTTAGCGAAATCAACCCGCAGTCCAACCTTCTCTCAGTTTTTAATTAAAAAAACCCTCGAACTTTTCAAAAAATCAACCTGCAATCCATGCATTTCTATGGGCCGGCCTGCCTCCCGCATGGGCCGCGCTCACCGCCGCGTGGCCTCGAATGGGCCAAAAATGGCCCATAAGTCTCTTTTCGTTTTGTACAGTTTAATCTTTTCTTTTTAAATCAGAGAACTTTCAAAATTCGTATAAAATCACAGAAAAATCATAAAAATACCAAACTAGTTTAGTTGACTTTCTTATTACAAAATCTATGCACTAAATTTAAAACATCATATGATTTAGGTTGTGTTTAGTTCCTCGTGGAATGCAAAATGCAAAATGCCAACTACTTTGGAATGATGAAATGTAAAATGCCAAAATTTTCATGGGTGTGTTTAGTTCCATCCAAAATGCTAAATTTTTCATGGGGTGGGTGAGGGCTTTTTGACTTTTTTTTTTGTCTCTTGAGGCCAAAATTCAAAATGGAGAATGGATATCTTTTTGCCAAAAAAAATTACATGGTGTTTAGTTCCATTATGTAAAATGATGGGTCAAAACCTAAAATTTTTTAGGTGAAATGGGGAACTAAACACACCCTTAGTGTATTTTATTTGGTATAGTTGTAGATCTATGATTTTATGTCATTGATTAATTTGTTGTTCATATCGCACGTGAACTAAAAATATCTCCTCCACCTTAACTCTAAATCCCCTAATTCTTCCACCAAAAAACTTCTAAAATCAAAACCAATAAATTCATATCCTTTTTCATAATCTTTGTTTCCTGATTCTTTTATTTAACGCTAAACCGTAGTACAAAAACTCGAATATAAATAATCACGCATATGCATATACATAGCATAATTCTTCACTATATATGGTACATGATATTCCGTACATTTGCATATATGAGTACATCATGTCACATAGACAAAAACCTGAAACGAATATACAAAAACAACATAATATACTTGCAATATACGCCGTACATATAAATACATAGACATGCATAGATATATATAGCGACAGTTACACCGACACATAGCTAACCTCCATAGTCATCCAATCACCCTAACCCTAAAACCATCTAACCTGCAAGCAGCACACATATTGCCCACATAAAATCTTCCCCTCGAACTTTATCAAATTAAACCCGTAGTCCCGGCCGGCCTCCCTCCCCACTAGGGCCTGCTTTTCACACGAAATGGGCCTTGGTACACACGAAACAAAGCATACGCCGAATACAATATTAATAATTAATGAATTCACTTCACAACAAATAATTATTTGCAATGCAAAATATCACGGGTCCTACTGGCCATGGGCGGAAACGCCGCGATCTTTTCTAGTTACATCTGATACACGGTTTTGAGTAAAAAGAAGAGATCTGGCCGATGATAGAAATTTTTGGGAAACAATTTGGGTTAAACTTTGAGTCTGGTTGCTTATATATATAGCAATATAAAACACATCGTTTTGAACATGTAGTGTACCTGCTGCAGTTTTGGATTGGATCCCTGCATTGGTACGTTGGAAGACAAGATGTGATAAAAGCCAAGACTGATGTCATGACGTGGAATCAAACGGCAAACTCTTGGTTTGGACTTTCGGAAATGCTATGTCGGGGCGTCCGATCGTTCGGACGTTTCCATTCGCGGACCACCGCACCAGCTCAACGCCCAACAATCGTATCCTCTCGTCCACTCGCCTTTAATAACCATAACCTGCTGTCTCCATTCTCTAGAAGGCTCTCCACCGCAACGTCATAACTGTGCTCCACCGCGACCGCGCTACGCCACACCGCCTCATTGTTCTCCATGGCATCCTTGGGCCCGTCGGCCGGCATCTCCACCGTGCTCGAGCACGGCCGCCCACCTTCTTGCATCTCCATCACGCCTCTTGCTTGCCACAGCCTTCTCCAGCGCGCGGGCCGCCTTCTCCACCGAAGCGGTGGCAGCTCGCGCTGGATCCGCCGTGGCCTTATCCACTGGGCAGCCTTCTACATTGGACTTGTCGTGGCTTCTCCACCGGAGCGCCGAGCTCTGCACCACGGGTGAGTTCTACACTAGTAAACTCCACACGCCGACAAGCCTTCATTCTCCCAAGCAGCAAGGAGATATTTGTGCTAAAAGCGCATGTTGCAAAAGTATGTTTCAAGTGTTTCTGATGTTTCAGAGGTATGTTGCAAGTGTTTCATATGGATGTTGTAAAAGTAGATCGGAATGTTGCACATATTGCAATGGCTATACACGTATATTGCAAGAGTTTGTTCAAAATATTTCATCGTTTTTACAGATGGAAGGTGCAAGTATGTTTATCTGGATATTGCATATATTTCGCACATATTTTGCAAGCGTTTTATCTGGTGTTGGATTCATGTGTTTTTGTGAGTGTTTTAGACGTATGTTGCAAGTGTTTCACCTGTTTTAGACATATGTTGAAAGTGTTTTATTTGGATGTTGTAAAATTAGATCGGGTATTGCACATGTTGCAATACGCGCGAAAAGCAAGGGGGCGTGAGCGGTCCCATGCGTGGTCTGACGGCGCGTTCCCTGCATGGGTGTGTGAAATGCAGGCGTGGGCAGGGGCGTGCTGCCACGGGCGCGGGCGTGGAGTGCAAGTTCGCATGGGAGATGGAGTGCTGACGATCGTCCGAGCGCTAGTACTACTGTTTGATTTTTTTTTGAGGTCGGAACAGATCAGGAGGAAGAGGTGCTGAAGCTGTGAGGAACCCATGAATTCTTTAGATCATGCATGAAGACAATCTAGCTTCAGCCTGTCTAATTAGGAGGAAGCATCAGTACATGTTTACATCGATCATACATATAGAATTTAAACTTATTAGCTAAAAACTGTAAATGAAACTATGAAAGGTATGTGAATGAAATGAACTAAAGCGAAATGAAAAACATGTGATGCACGAATACACGATGCAGAACCAGCAGAACGCATGCCGCGGCAGGAGCACTCCAGCGGGGCGGGGAGCACTCCGGCAGCCACGCGGGGGAGCACTCTGGCCTACGCGACCTGCGCGACGGCTGGGGGAGCACTCCGGCCAGCGGGGCAGGGGAGCACTTCAGCGGAGACGAGGCAAGGAGCAGATGGCGAGCGCGGCCTGCACGACGGCGCGGGCGGGGAGCGCAGCCTGCGGCACGCGCGGCCAACGCGGACGGCGAGCGTGGTGGCGCGGCCTGGGCGGAGGCGTGGTGGCGCGGCCTACAGGACGGCGCGGGCGGAGAGCGCAGCCTGCGCGGCGCGCACGGCCAACGCAGACGGTGAGCGCGGCGGCGCGTCCTGGGCGGAGGCGTGGCCGGTGCGATGGCGCGGGCGAGCGCGTTGGTGCGGACCGGGAGCGGAGGGGAGTCGCGAACTGCGACGGCACGGAGCCAGCGCGGACGGTGAGCACGTGGTGCGGCCTGGGCGGAGGCGCGCATGGCCAGCGCGAACAGCAAGCTTGACGACAGCTAGCATGGTGGCGCGATTGGCTCAACGGCGGGGGAGCACTCCGGCCAGGCAGGGCTAGCGCGACAGGCGCGAGCAGGGCCGGTGCGGGCGAGTGAGCACGGGCGCGGCGCGGCTGAGCGGGGCTGGCGCGCGCGAGCGAGCGTGGCCGGCGCGAGCAGGCGGCGCGGCCAGGCAGGGCTAGCGCGGGCGAGCGGGCGCTGCAGGCAAGTGAGCGCCGCGGTAGACGCCGATGGTTTCTTCCCAACGCTAATTTGGTCGTTTCTTCATGTCTTGGGGCGAGGGAAGACGTGGTTTCTCTAGGAAACGATTTCTTCAGTTTTGCTTCTCTTTCCTCGTTAATCAGGCTGCGTATTTTTCTTAGGTGACGTCTCATTTAATAGGTAGAGAAACCACCATTAATGCCCATTGAGATTGCTCTTAAAGTGTAATCAAACAAGATATTATGTGGATCATAAATTGCAATGATGTGATCTACGGTGAAGGGCTTTGGGTTGGACTCCTCGTCCTGGTTGCAGTGAAGACAATTGTGCCATTCAACTTCCCTCAACCACCCCACCGTGGTCATTGTGACGTGGTGTCACCTTTCACCATGCTTCAACCCGGAATTTTGGTTCTTCCCTTGGCAAGCTCTTCGGTTGTTGGAACTTGTTCATTGAGCTTCTTCATTCATTGGGCGTGGCTGATGTTGGTTGATGGGCCTTCTTGGTTTGGCGAGTCTACTCCTTTGGCGCCTCTGCTCTGTTGACGCTTTTTCATTATTGGTGGTGTTACCAAATCAAGTGCTAGGTGGTGTTCAATCCACCTCTTCTATCATTCTCCTTCAAGGCTTCATCGTACTATATGAAGTTGGATGGTTGTATATGTAGTCTGGATGTTGTAAATGGTGTCGTCTATAGCTTGAAGGAAATTGTCATATTTGGTGACCTTCGGTTTGCTCGTCACATTTTGTCTCTGATGTTGTTGGGCGGTGCCTCACGAGGAGGGCGGCAATGGAGCAATGTAGCCACAAGGAGTGGTTTGAATGTGTAATGTCCATGGTATGGCTAATGAATATGTTGTTCGGTGGTTGTCTCTCAGCTTGTGTCTTGGCTTGTGTCTTTGAGCTGTTTTGTGAGATGTGCTTCTTTTCTTGTTCTCTGTTGCATCGAGTTGTACCTTTTGCTTTGTAATCTGTGGTTCCAATCAGGGACTAAACAAAATTACAATGGAAAATAAAAATTGATCCCTTATAAAAAAATTAAAGGATACAAAAGCAAAACTGAAGCACCCTCGTTCCTCTTCCATTACAAAAAATGACCACAGTATAATACTGTTATCTCAATTAAGAAATACAAACAAGTATTTTATCAAATTGTTTCAAACTTCCTGGTAGTAAAACTCCATTTTGATTAAGTCTTTTAGTTTAGTATGGGTGCTCGTATTCTTGTACTATAGGATTTAGTGGTGCTAAACTGTTAGGTGATGTATCCGTCGACAACAAGATGTCTATGCTAACTTCATCAATATCGACATATTTGCTGGATTAGTGTGGGGTCACTCCTAGCCTCTCGCCCTCGCTGAGGAGCACGGGGGGAGAGGCCGAGGGTATCCCATAGGGCAGTGACGGAGCTGTCACGTAGGGACGAGCGAGGGTAGTGGAATGCGAGGGGTTGAAAAAATACGGATTAAGTGTCCATTAAATTGTCTGGAAAAGATTCCCCTCCTTCTTTACGTGAGCGCCCCGGGTATTTATAGACCATACCCGGAGACGCAGTGGAATTACACTAGGGTTAGACCCCAGAGGGTGTGCGCTATACAATAACCAAATGTACGGCGGTAATCTCCTTTCCTTGGCCAACCACTCCCAGGCCCCAATCGCCTTGACGGGGCCGTCATCACCGTCGGGATGGTCCCCTCCCGCGGTAGGCGCCAAACCTTCGCGCGCTCCTGGCTAGGGTCCACCCGCTGTCACCGTCCTGCCACCTTCTCGCCACGCTT
This sequence comes from Saccharum hybrid cultivar R570, assembly GCA_038087645.1. Classification (NCBI taxonomy): domain Eukaryota; kingdom Viridiplantae; phylum Streptophyta; class Magnoliopsida; order Poales; family Poaceae; genus Saccharum; species Saccharum hybrid cultivar. The sequence continues at coordinate 27,959 of JAQSUU010000627.1, read as the reverse complement.
CTCCAGCACGGCCGGCCCTCGGACGCGTCACCTGAACACATGGATGGAACACGAAGAGCATGAAACCCTCGCCGCGGGGGCTAATATCCGCAACGAGGCAGGTTAGTTTGGCCAGCAGTGGGTCGAGGGCCAGGGGAGAAGCAATGCCGGGTGGACCTCCCCCAACAATTAGTCTATGATGATCTATGCATGAAAGGTGTGTTCAGGAAAAAAAAAGTATAGCATCTTGCTAGGACTAGAACACTTGCAGTTACCTATTGGCTTATTGCCCTATTGCGTCTGTTTATGTTTCACGAGTACTGCAGCGGCGAATTCAATGGACGCGTTACTCTCGTCAACATTTTCGGCATACAATGATTCCTATATGGACCCCGAAACTCACCATCGTCAGTTAGGCCGATGAATAAAGTTTGCGACTTTTGTGATGACCCAGTTATTCAAGACTGATAGATGCTAATTCTCGATGCTTCCAATCTGACGTGTGCTCCATCAGAGTCCAGTCACACAGGAACAACAATGTGAAGAAGAGATTACCACCACAAGATTAGAATTCAGATCCATCGAGCAGCAGTTTTAAGTTTGATTATTGGGAATTTTTAGTAGCAGTGCAACAGTTCTTCATTTTTTGGTCAATGTTTCAGGTAATTCTTGGGCCAATCATGAGCTGCTAGGATGACCATCTCAGTACTTTAAATTGAGACTAGCCTGTTCCCAAAGAAAAAAAAAGTAAGACCAGAAGCAAGTAAATGTCGTCGATCTCTTTTGACAACTGCCAACTAGCTTCTAGTTCATAATAAAAACATGGCCATTCTTCAGAGATTAGGACAATCTAGATAGGAAAGAGCACTATGGGCTGTTTGATAGAGCTCCTCCTAATTTTAACTATGATTCTCTGGACTTTGGAATTGATTCTTTATGATTCTATACAATAAAATCTATATAAGAAGTGATTCTGTGCACCAAACGAATCACGACAAGCTACCTTTTTTTACCTCCCAGCCTTATAGTTTATTTCAGAGAAACACTTCATGAAAAAGGTAGTTGAGCTATTACTTCTCCGATCCATATTGGTGATGACCTTGTTTTCCTAAAGCTTTGTTGCTTCATTCTTGTGGTTGTCTCTCAGGACGTGTTTGGTTGCTAACTACATTTTGCCATATTTCACCTTAGGCAAGTTTGACCAAGTTGACAAGTGTTTGGTTCACAACTAAATTTAGGAAATATTTTTTTAGGCTCCACATGTCATAGTGTCATAGAGTAAAAAAGTATAACAATGTTCTATTAAAAATGGCAAAGTGTGGCTCCAAGGGTCGGTTTAGTTACGGGCCACAGCCTGCCACGCTCCATGTGCGGCAGCACCATGGTTGTGGCACAACTTTTTTATCGAGCGAACATGAGCCTTCATTTTGTTGCGTCGCCGCTGGTTGTGGCATGGCAAACAGTGATGTAGAACCAAACAATCTCTAAATTTCTAGCCATATCTTTTATAGCTTGCGACACTTGCCTAAGGTTAATTGTGGTAAATTATGGCTAGGAACCAAACTACCCCTACTCTATTAAAGATGCCCACGAGGCTCAATATGTCAACTCAATGTAACATATTGATACTTATAATTTAGGAGTACATGCCTACTACATGGCATCAGCTATATTCTGTTCCTGAGCCGTCGTCCACTGTCCACAGCCACTTCCACCGTCCATGCCTAAATGTCTCCTGGTGGCTGTAACCTTGGGCCCTTCTGATTGTTATGTTTTTCTTTCGTAACAAAAAGGCTGCTCATTTTTGTGAGGTCTAGGTGTGTTCAGTAAGTGTACTGGTGCAGAGACTTTGACGACTCCACTTAAACGTGTGGGTGGCTTAGATGCTCCTCATGTATCTTCTCCCGTCACCATCATCTAGCGCGGCAGCGCCCCCTGCACATTGTTATTGTGCCAGCTTTCTCTCATTCCTTGCCACCTATATACATCTGTCTCCAGACTTCATCTCTGATGAACCTCCAATTAATCCTTGAATGCTCCCTTAGTCCTTGCTGAAAGAGGCGCCAAACCGCCGCAGTCGGTGACTTGTCAAACATCTCTTCGTATGTTGCCATGGAGAAGAGCCCAGAGCTTGCACAAGTCAGTACTCTTCCATCTATCTCTGAAGAAATGCAAACATACTATGTTCAGTAGATAGCTTGTGCATCACTGACATGAACTGCTCGTCTCTCCTCTATTCCATTTCCAGATGGCCTTGCCAAGATCAGTGGCGAAGCTTCTGCACCATCGCCTCAATTCTGAGCTTGCAGGCCTGGATAAGAGCAGCACCCTGCTGCAACTGCAACCAGGGCAAAACGGGACCATCAACTACAAGTGAGGATTTGTCCCTTGAAGCATCTTGCGTTGATGAATTGATTGGGTTCTATGTGTCAAACGCAATTGGCGAATAAGTTTCCATGGTCTGATCTGATGCAGGGTGTTTGCTGGTACATGGAATGTGGGTGGCGTTGTACCACCAGATGATCTGGACCTCAAGGACTGGTTGGACACCACGGCAGGTTCCTGCGACATCTATGTTCTTGGGTACTTCCTTATTGCCGATCCTTTTGATTCTGAACAGTGCTGCCGTCAGGTTGTTCTAGTAGCAGTACAATTTATGATGCTCACGAACGTACTGTAGGTTCCAAGAAATCGTGCCACTGAATGCGAGGAACGTGCTCGGCCCTAAGAAGAGATCGGCAGCCGTGAAATGGGACTCCCTCATAGCAGACGCACTGAACAACACGAGAAGAAGACGAGGAGGAGGAGGAGGAGGAGGAGCCGTGTCAGGATGCAGAGAAGCGGCGCAGTCACAACGGCGCCAAGAGCAGGATGTGTTCAGGCGCGTCACGAGCAAGCAGATGGTCGGCATCTTCGTGTCGGTCTGGGCGAGGAGCGCCCTCCGCCGGCACGTCCGCCACCTCGCCGTCTCCTGCGTTCGTGCCGGCGTCCTCGGCCTGCTGGGCAACAAGGTACGTAACGTACGGACGGACACGCATGGACACGCAATGCAAGGCAACTCGCATGATCCATGACTGTGCACGGTGCGCGCACAGGGGGCGGTGACCGTCCGGTTCGCGCTGCAAGGAACGAGCTTCTGCTTCGTCTGCTGTCACCTGGCCTCCGGTAGCGACGACGGCGACGTGCTACTCAGGAACGCCGACGCGGGGGCCATCCTCTCGCGGACAAGGTTCCACGGCCATGGCAGCGCGGAGGCGGAGGCGGAGGCGTCGCAGGTGCTGCCCAAGACGATTCTTCACCATGAGTAGGTCGTCTGAGTTTGTATTCTAGACCTCCTCGCTCGAAGCAGCAGCAGGCGAGCCAATAGCTCCCAAACTAGTAACTACTACTGATGGAATCGTTGCCTCTGCCCTCTGTTGCCGTCAAATGCCGTGTTTGTTCTTACAGCCGCGTGGTGTTGCTCGGCGACCTCAACTACCGGATCGCCATGGACGACGACGAGGCACGGCAGCTGGTGAGGGCCAGGAAATGGAGCATGCTGCTGGAGAACGACGAGCTGCTGCTGGAGCTCCCCAAGGGTCGCCAGTTCGACGGCTGGCACGAGGGCCTCGTCACCTTCGCCCCAACCTACAAGTACCACCGCAACTCCGACAAGTTCTACTGGTGGACGGACGGCGGCGCCAACAATGGCCATCAGAATTCGAAGCAGCACCGCGCGCCGGCATGGTCTGACACCCGAACCCGACACATCGGCTCCATCCTGCCTTTATCAATTCATTCGCGCCATGGGAGAGTGATCAGTGAGACGCTGTTGATTGCTGCTGTGATTTGCAGGTGTGACCGTATCCTTTGGCGCGGGAAGGGGATGATGCAGACCCGGTACGAGAGCTGCGGCGGCTACCGGCTCTCTGACCACCGGCCGGTGAGGGCGGTGTTCCACGCCGTGTCACCAGGTGTATAGATATTAAGATAGCCAGATATTGTGTGCTCTGAAATACAGGTAACCAACGAGGCATCGAGACATTGCAAATCTATCAAGTAGTTGCTTTAATAAAAACAAAAAATTTACAAGGATTTTGGATTTTCACAGGACTGAAGCAGCAACAAATTATACAGGATTTTGGATGACGACAAGGGGGCCCTCTTTTTCGGCTCTTCAATACATATATACAACCAATCAAAATTGGTTTTCTTTGCGCTTTCTCGTTGATTCATTTTCAAACTAGATACGTTAATTTATAATATCGACCTAGCAGTGATTAATTTATCGGGTAAGGTACTCCCTTTACCTACAAGGAGCTAATATCTCAAATAAATTTGAGCCATTGATTTTTTTAGATTTTATGAGATTAAATAAATTAAAAAATCTAGAAAAACAAAAAAAACAACCCCTCCGCGTTCCCCTAATGATGGGAAAAAAGTGGGGAATACTTCTTCCTCTTTGAAAACATCCACCCCGATTCCTCTAACGGGAATGCTCAGCCACGGGCGTCCGTCCTGTGCGGACGCGGCTCGCAGTCCGCAGTGGACCGGCCTCTCAAAAAAAATCCCCATCATCGCGGCTTGGCTGCTCATCCGTCCGCCCCACCGCAACTCCGTCCCCATTCATGTCGTGCCCTTCCCCCCACCGCGCTGCACTGCATGGCTGGCCGCACTGCACCCCATCCCCCTTGAACGGGTGGTGCTGGACGACTGCGGCCAAGCGAGCAGCGGCGTTGGAGTAGCAGCAATAGGGCCGCCGCCCAGGGGCGTGAGCCTGGGCCACGAGCAAGCATTGGAGCATCGCAGGAGGGCTGTGCCGCTTCACCGGCGAGCTCTATGCACCGTCGCCGTCCGCTCTAGCATCGAGCACCGCAACGATGAGTGTCCATTCGTCCAAGCAGCAAGGTGACATTGTGCAGAAAACACATGTTGCAAGCGTATGTTTCAAGTGTTTTAGATGTGTCATCTAGATGTTGCAAGTGTTTCATCAGCATGTTGCAAAAGTAGATTGGCATGTTGCATATGTTGCAAGTGTTTCAGAGGTATGTTGCAAGCATCTGTTTCCAATGTTTCATGCAAATGTTGCGGGTGTTTTATTTGTATGTTACGTATGTTTTGCAATGATTTTGAAGTGTCTTCAGGTGTTTTTGCAAGTGTTTCCAATGCATATTTCAAGTGTTTCATTTCTCTTTTTGTATGTTGCAAGTGTTGCATCTAAATATTTCAAAAGTAGTTCTAGATGTTGCATATGTGAGCACGACATCAGGGGCACGTCAGGGATAGGGCGCGGCAAAGACTTGCACGGAGGTGAATGGGGCGCGGAGGGAATGAGCCGCTGCGAATGACACGCGCGCTTTGTTCTATTACGCCGAGACAAACACGCTCGCTCGAATCGTTTTTTTCGTTGCAGGCCAGTTTCATTGAATGAGTGGAATCATAGGCTGGATGCTGCGTCCGGACGCGTCCTGGCGCCGGACATCCGGGCGCTAGCTGTTCTCTTCCCCTATTCCCTGGAGGAACCAAAGACGTACACACCTGCGCTATTCACGTGTACCCCAATTCCATTTCGGCGATCAATCGTCCATACGAGATTGAGTAAACGATATAACCACCACGTCAGACTGCCGCGTGCGGCACTCCCCTCCCCGATCCTTTTTATGGCTGTGATGTCAGTGCTGATGCCAGCTTACAAAAATACAATACATTTATTTCAAATTGCTATAACTTTTAAATCGTGTATCTATTTTAAATTTCTTCTGCACCGGTGTATTCTATGTGACGAGACGAATAAAACTATACCCTAGTTATATATGTTTCAAAAAAATTTAGTACCAATTTATGTCTGTTAACTTATAACATATAACTTATAGTACTTAAGTTGTGTTTCCAAGTCTAATTTTATTCCAGTAGCAAATTATGTATACTTACTTATAACATATAACTTATAAGATATAACTTATTTACATAAGTTGTATAGAATAACTTATGTACATAAGTTTTGTTTGATAACTTTTGTACATAAGTTGTGTTTTATAGTTTTTTGTGTTTCCAAGTTTTGGAATAAGTTATACGTTAATTCATTCATTTGTGTTTAATAACTTTTGTGTTTTTAAGCTTTAGCATAAGTTATAAGGTAATTCGTTCCTTTGTGTTTAATAACTTTTATACATAAGTTGTGTTTCATAACTTTTGTATTTTCAAGTTTTGGCATAAGTTATAAGTTACATTTATAAATTATATGTTGTATGTTATATGTTATAAGTTAATACACATAAATTGGTACTAGAAATTTTTTTTTGAAACATATGCAAGTGAGATCTAGTTTTGTTCGTCTCGTCACGTAGAACACGCCGGTGCAGACCGAATCAAAAATAGATACACCGTTTGGAAGTTACAGCAACTTGAAATAAAAGTTTTACTTTTTTCGAGGATAACATCATCATAGCCAGGAGCGGGGTGGGCACATGAGAGTGATCGAGTGGGCGCATGCATTCCGGCGCTGTTTTTCAAAAAAGGAAATTATAGGTTGTCGGAATATCGATCGCTATATTCAAATCTAATGATCGTTCGCGGATTAGTGAGCACATGTACTCACCAATCACATACACATGAAATTCCTAGCACATGCAAAATCTAGTGTATAAAGTTACATACAAAACTATATGGTAATCAAAACATATCAAAGTCCAAAGATACAAAATAAAAAAGACTTACCATAGGAATCAGATCACATATGCATCAATCAAATCTAGAAAAAATAATTTTATATATGAAGCTTTCCTTATTTATCCTATTTTTATAAAATTAAAAATTAAATAAATATATATTTCACCTATTATCTCGTAGGAGTTAATAGGTAATTGTAACAGTCCAATCAAAATAAATGAATGGCTGACAGTTATTTGGCGAGTACCACATCAAAGCTCTAATTTATCAGTCACTCCACATGCTCCCTTTCCGATCAATATTACATAGTTTTTCATCCTTTGCATGGAACTTCATGAGTGTTCAATATACGTCTAGTTAAAATTGTAGTCTAAATTATGGCGGTTCAAATATTGCAGCCCATGACCCGTAAGGTTATCAATCTAAACTTTGAATTTCAAAATTTTATCTTATTAGTTCCCATAAATCTTTTATCTGTATATTAAGTTGAAACTTTAGTAATTATTGTATCTTTTATTTTAAAATCCTTTAGTAAAATAAGGACTCTATGTCTTTGATTGTACTCTTAATTACCATGATAGTGTAAACGATCATTTAAGATTTCACCACACTGCTCAGGACCAGTGGAGTTTGAAGAGTGAGGTCAACGAGGGCAACAATACAAATTTCAAGGGGAGGATGGCTAACAACATCTCAAAAAAATTTTTACTAAGGAGGCCATGGCCATCTTGGTCCTGCAATAGTCTCTTCCATCGCTCAAGACGTTAAATTTTTCTATCACGGCCCGTTTGTATCCTTTCATTTTAGAGGAATTAGAATCTACTTTATGATCTGAGATATTTGGCATGGAATTTGACATTCTTGAGCTTTCCAAAGTTTAGATATAAGCATGTCTTAAATTCATGGGGTGAGATAAAATAGGTTCCGTAGATCCTCATGCTATGTTTATACTGTACAACTTATACCATGCTCTTCGGCTCGCTCACCAGTCCCACAAAAATGCAGCACATAAGTATCTCTCCCATGTAGCCATATTAGTTTAATTGATATGTGTCTAAGTTGTGATTATTAGAAATGAATTTTAATTCCAAGGATCCCAATGGAGCCTCCAAGAATTATATATAGCAGTATTTTTTATAAAAATATAAAATGAAGTGGTTGCAACTATATTATTGATATACAATTTTATGCAATTTAGACAGATCAATTAAATTAAAATATGGTCACAAACGGAATATACTTATATACTATTATTGGTCACGTGAGGGAGGTACTTATGTGCTGCACTTCTGCTATAGTGGAGCGAGCCGCAGAGCGTACTATAAGTTGCAAAGTAAAAACATAACATGGAGATCTGTGGAATCACTTTCTATCTCTAGCCCTAACAATTTACAATATGGAATTTCAAATTCCAAACTAAATAGCCTTGTCCATTATGTAAATTCTAATTCCTCCAAAATGAAAGGACCCATAGGGTTCCTTAAAGAAATTAAATTAAAGGTCCTAAAAAATATACTCCAAATTACAACTCTCACTCAAAGATGCGACGCTTCTTGATCTTGACCCAGGTTGGATGTTTGAAGTCGGTAGCAATATCAATCAGAAGAAGATAAGAGACAAACACTGCTTTTAATATTGACACCCCTATATATATCTCTACATCAGCACGGCCCACAATAAACATCAGCCACATATCAGATTGATATAGTAGTGGTTATGTACCTCAGAGATATTTTGTAATTCCAGCTACCCTCAGCCTCTGGTTTGAGCATGCGGGAGCGGGATGGGGCCAAGGTCATATGCAAGAAGTCATGTCAGGTAGCATCACCATGCCTTCACATCTTTCTCTTACGCGTTTCACCAAAATGCTGCTCTAGCTAATAATCATCGTTTTGTTAATTGTTATGTATTTAAGGACATGCGAGATGTCTGTCTGAATATGTGCGACCATTTCAGAAGCTAGTGGTGTTGGTCAATTACAAGCTACTAATTCACATACTGCTACTAGTGTGGAGGGCGGGCTCTTGGAATCTCCTACCAAAATGTGTTGTTTTCAGAAGAAGCAGCTGAAGCCTGGAAAATCAAATGTATGCTATACAATTGTGTAATGTTGTTTTTTTTTGTGAATGCAGTGAGATGCATCTGCTTGCAAGAGAGATCACACATTATATTGTTTTTTTTTCAGCTCATAACTATCAATTTAAAGCAACTTAACAAGATTTTGTGAAACAACAAAGGCAACAAATTAATAATGCAGAGTAGAGCATATCCAGTGGCACACAACGGTAATTAAGAACTCAGAATGAAATAAAGCGTCGTCATCCTGATCCTGGTCAGGGGCAGATGCAGAGATAGATTATACGGGGTGCTCATTTTCCTTCTTCCTTCAGCCTCCCTCTTTCTCTTCCTCTCTTTTTTCTTCTCTCTTCCCTCTTACCCTCTCACTTTCCTTTCTGGTAACTCCATGGGGCTTGGCCGCTTGGGCTTGAGCACCCACAGCCTCATGTTGGATCCGCCTCTGATTGTGGTCCTCTTCTCTCCTGTATTTTGTACTACCAGGGAGGTTTTTAGATCATCATCATTCCGGAATCAGAATTTAACGCGAAAATTTTCAGCGAAGCACAATGCGCAGATCTCTCGTTCGGTTGGTCGACGGCATCGGATGGAAGTGACCTTTGGAAGCATGCCTGGTGAGGTGCAATTAGCTAGCCAAGAGGAGTACTCCTACGTGTCACAGCTCACCATCTTATATCAATCATGGCATGCATCGACTTCAAGCCCCACTATAAGCCGTGGCCACGCTGTACGGACATGGATGGGGACCTCTGACCTCCATCCCTGTGTCAACGTGTCATGGTTGCCCTGGAGTAGCTTTCAGCGCGAGCTGAAAGGACACGTGTGGCTCTCTGCTGATCTCGTCATGCACATAACAAGATCTAACAATGAGTGCTGCCTAGCTAATGCCTGTTACACCCCACCCAATACCCATGCATAGTCCTAGGAAAGGAGGTGACAGTGATGGCGCAGCCAATTGCATGGTTACACACACGGTGCATGGGCCATGCAAGAACTGGTACGCTACGCATGTTTTGCTCCAGGGGTCCCCTTACGTTAGGTATACGAACGCTAGTGCTGCTTTAAGGAACAGTTTGGAGCTTGCATGCATTGGGACCGGCATGATCGTTGATCGATCACACTCGCGGCATTAGGTTCTAGAGGTTTCCATTCCGATAAAAGTAGCTTTGTAACAAACTAAAACATCAGCATTAGTACTACTGCCGGACAGGATCTTATATTATGTGTGCTGTGATTGCTCTGTTGCATTGCTGAATACTGATGGTAAGTTAGGTAGGGCCATGTTAAAGCACAGACCACCACCTATGGGCATGTCATATATATGGGCCGTGAGCGCCACCGTCCCACCAAAGCCTACTAGACCCACCACGCACATGCCATCTCTAGAAGACAAGAACCCAGTGCGTGGTGGAGTAAACATGCATGGGACGTTCCTTGGAGACCCAGTCAAGGAGACTGATGTTTTCTAGTGGTGGCACGGCGGTGCATCCTCCGCCACGCGGATCATATCACAGAACACATCATCTTTGCCTGTCTATAGCCAGCTCCACTACCGTGTTATAAGCCTAGTATCCAAATTGCGATTGGGATCCTATTGATTTGGCAGTATAATCCACTCACTACTGGGCTGAGCAATGACCCAGCAGTGATATGGGGGAATATCACTGTCGATTAGACTACAATCCAGAAGTGATATGCCAATGCTAAGTTGTGTCTTGACTCGGCAGTGGCAACTCAATATCAGTATATCAAGCATGCCTGGTGAGATGCAATTAGCTAGCCAAGAGGAGTACTCCTACGTGTCACAGCTCACTATCCTATATCAATCATGGCACGCATCGACTTCAAGCCCCACTATATGCCGTGGGCACGCTGTACGGACATGGATGGGGACCTCTGATCTCCATCCCTGTGTCAACGTGTCATGGTTGCCCTGGAGTAGCTTTCAGCGCGAGCTGAAATGGCAGCGACACCGAGAGGACACGTGTGGCTCTCTGCTGATCTCGTCATGCACATACCAAGATCTATCAGCGAGTGCTGCCTAGCTAAATGCCTAGTATACCCCACCCAATACCATGCATATGGTCCTAGGAAAGGAGGTGACAGTGACGGCACAGCCAATTGCAGGGTTACACACACGGTGCATGGGCCATGCACTGGTACGCTACGCGTGGTTTGCTGGGGTCCCCTTACGTTAGGTATACGAACGCTAGTGCAGCTGCTTGAAGGAACAGTTTGGAGCTTGCATGCATTGGGACCGCCACGATCGATGACACTCCAGGCATTAGGTTCTAGAGGTTTCCATTCCGATAAAAGTAGCTTTGTAACAAACTAAAACATCAGTATCAGTACTACTACTACTGTCAGACAGGATCTTATATTAGGTGAGCTGCGATCGCTCTGTTGCATTGCTGATGGTAAGTTTAGGATCATGTATGTAGCAGCTGGTAGGGCCATGTTGAAGCGCAGACCACCACCTATGGGCATGTCTATGGGCCGTGTTCGCCACCGTCCCACCATGCCGCTAGACCCACCCATATGCCACCCCAGAAGACAAGAACCCAATGCGTGGTGGAGTAAACATGGGACGTGCCGTGGAGACCCAGCCAATGCAAGGAGACAGATGTTTCCTGGTGGTGGCACGGCGGCACGTCCGCCGCCATGTGGACCTATCACAGAAGACATCTTCTTTTGCCAGTCTATCACTATTAGACGTGCTAGAACTGGCACTTAGCCATTTTCACTGCTGAGTTACTCCCTCCATCCCAAAATAAGTGCACTTCTAGAGTTTAGATGGTGAGAACAAGGTTAGTGAGAAATTATATATATGCCCCTATAAAGGTGTAATCATTACACCTTGGGAAAAAGAAAGTAGAAAAAGACAAGTGAAGTTAGTTTGTCTTATATCCAAAGATGCACTTATTTTGGGACAAATTTTAAACTCTAGAAGTGCACTTATTATGGAACTGAGGGAGTATACGCTTAGTATCTGGATAGTGATTGAGATCTTATTGATTCGGCGGTAGAACCCACTCTCACTACTGGGTTGAGCAACGACCCAGCAGTGATATGGGGAATATCACTGTCGATTTGACTACAACCCGGAAGTGATATGCCAATGCCAAGTTGTGTCTTGACTCGGCAGTGGCAACTCAATATCAGTATCAAGTTGTGGATTGACCCAAGAATGTCTTACCGATCCGTTGGATTCACTTGCCACCGATTACTTAGTTCTTCACCGCTGAATCCAGCGACACATTGCTTCTAGTTATAAATAGGCCCTCCAGATGCTCTCTTCTAGTCCATGGAGGTCTGTCTTGCACTGTTCTAGCTTTGTCTTAAGTTCTCTCTTCGAGCTTCTCTGGGAGAAAGCCCTCCACATACACCTTTCCTTCTTAAACAAGATTGTGCACGAGAGGTACAAGAAAAAAGTTTATGAAGATGGAGCTATGCTGGATCAAAGGCGTGCTGCGACCAATGCTAATGTGATCCTATTGGTTTTTTGGGTTGCTTAGAGTTTTGGGTGGTTTTGGCCCACTCCCTTCTTCTAGCCTAGTGACCCCTCTGCCAAGCTTGGCACCTTTGAGACCTCACTCAAGAAAAATGTATCCAAAAAAAAAAGAGACCTCACTCAAGGTACGAGAGGAAGGTTGATGAGGTGGCCATTTGAATGTCACTTCAATCATACACTACGCACACTATAGTATACAGGAACCTCCGCATGCAGTGGGGTTATAATGTGTCTTTACACTTCGATGCTAACATTGGTCTAGTTAGAAAAATACAGTATCTTTTTTTCAAAAGGTCTTTGTTATTGGATATATAATTTTATTAAGAACACGGAAGGGTAAAATACTCAGTCACGGAAACACTGTTGACACCAGCAAAGCAGCAGTTAGGCCTTCATATTGTATTGTAGCTATGAGCCTGCTATGATATGAGATTTAGCATTCACGCCAATACGGGTACAAGAGTCAGCCAGATTCTGGCAAAATTAAAGCACAAGTTGCAGGTTTGTTGGTTGCATACTTGCATTGGCATAATAAAGGTAGCAACCCAAACAGATAACAATAACAAAGCATTTTATCCTAGTTGCTCAACTGTACCTTTGTCGCTTCATCCTTCTCCCCAGTCATTATCCAAATTAAAGCAGATTAATTAATGGTCCTACCTACCCCGGCCAAACCATGAAAAATGTTACGATGACATTCCAATCAGAATGTTCGAGGCAGCAATGTTCATGGCAACAGATATTAATTTAGGGGCTCTCCTTTTTTATACCGTGGCTGCATTATTACTGAACACAAATAATTACTCACCCCTGTTATATATAATTCTTGTTCTGGACAATAATATGACGCTGTCTCCAAAACTTAGCATTGGCTATGATTTTCTGTTATCATGTTAAAAATCAAATTTCTAATTATATTAATGTACTATTTTATTACATGATATCTTAATATCTTCAGGCAACCAAATATTTTAGAAGTTACTGATAATCAAAACTCTAAAAATTTAACCTCAACCAGCATGTCTAAAGTAACAAGACTTGTAGAACTTGAGGGACTATACTGAAATGGATGTCCTTTCAGTTTGTACTTTACATCTTTCTTTAACAGGTGGTAGGATGCTTCTTTGGAATTTTCAAATTAATCCTTTCTAGGCGCGCTCAAAATATACCTTCTATAAATTTCCATGAAAATGAAGCACACCGTGCGGTTAATCTAACAAACTCTTATCATTGGTAAGAATAGGGAAAGACTAGACGTGGCATCCGTCCGGACGCCCGCGCCTACTACCCGCCCACGCGCTTGACGCACTCCCTCTGCATGCGGCAGGAAAGCGCAGGCGACGCACTTCGGGACGTGTGTATCCGCCTCCCACTTTGCCTAGGCGGGCCCTATAGCGCATGCATGCACCTCCTGCTCGCCAGCAAGCACACCGTTGTCGCACCTGTCCGCACGCTACTGCCTGCCGGCCAGGCCCTGCTTGCTGCTGTGGTACACATGCGCCTGCGCATGCATGTGGGGGCCACCACGCCCGCTTCGCTTCCTCCACGCACAAGGGGACCACCTTCATCTGCGCCCACTTTCCACGCCTAGTCATGCATGCAACACTTGCAACATAAAAAGCATTTGCTGCAACATATGTCCGAAATAAATGAAATATTTACAAACATACATTTGCAACATATGCAATATCTAGTTATAACACTTGCAACATACGTTTGAAAAAGCTGAAACATTTGTAACATACACTTGCAACATACGTGTAGATTTGTGACGCCTAAGAGGGGGGCGAATTAGAAAACTTAAAAATCTACTCTAAACTATGACCTCTAATTCCACCTTACCAAAACCTATGTAAGAAAGTAATATATCTAAATGTGCAACTACGATTTTGCTAATGTGTTGCTATCTCTACCGTAAAAGAGTCTTGCAATTTAGATTCCAATCCTATCAACTAGCCTATCAACTAAGCTGGGAAAGTAAAGCACGCAACCTAGATAATAATGTAAATGCGAAAGGTAAAGATGTAGTAGAGATGCAAACTCCCATCGACGACTCTGGTATTTTTACCGAGGTATCGAGAAGCGCTCGAGTTCCCCCTTGTCCTTGTTGGAGCCCCTCGCAAGAAATCCCTTGCAAGGGCCAAGCTCCTGGTCGGGTAACTCCATGGATAGCCTCGGGTCTTCACCACGCGCAAGTGGGTCTCCGGTGTGCCTTCCGGCAAGCCTCTATCCTGGACCGTTCCCCGCCGTCTTCACTATCAACCTTCTAGCCGAACTGCCGCGGGCCTTGTTCCCTTCGGTACACGATGACGGCCACACCACAAACGCCGGTTGGTGTGGTCTCACAAGGCTACAAGCCCCGCCGAGTACAACAATGGTGCGCGCAAGCACCGAGAGATGAGAGGTGTGCAAACCTCACTAAACACTAGGTCTAAACCTGGAGCAAGCACAAAGCGGTGGTCTAATCAACCTAAGCACTTCGCAAAGCACTTACACTAATCACTGAGTATACACTAAGCACTATGCTAGTGGAGATCACTAAAATGGTGTAGGAACACCCTTGGCATGTTTCCTCAGCTCTTCACCTTTCAAATGGCCAGTTGGGGGTCTATTTATAAGTCCCATGGAGAAAGTAGCCATTGGGGGCAAAACCCAGCTTTCTGCTACTGACAGGTCGTCCTGATCGGACATGTCCGTTGGAGTGCGTGTGCACTGATCGGACTCTGCGCCGAGTCCGGTCACTTGACACCGGACGCGTTCGGTCGCGTCTGTGCCGCTCTGGAACCTTTCTGGAGTCGATCGGACACTGCCACTGGTGCGTCCGGTCATCCTGCCTGTCGTGTTCGGTGTTCAGTCAACCATGAGTTTTCGCTGCTATAGTGCGAGTATCGACGTGTCCAGTGAGCTTTACTGTGCAGCGTCCGGTAGCTGCTGCTGACGCCTGCTGCTGCCGAGCAACTGATTGGACGCGTCCAATCCTCATAAGGGTAGCGTCCGGTCACGTCTGCCGAGCTCGTTTCTTCGCAATCTTGCGTCCGGCTTGGTTCCTATCTTCATGCTTGGACTTTGCTTGATTTATTAGGTCTTCTATTGTGCTTCTAGGGTCTTGCTTGAGGTGTTGATCATCGGATCATCACGTCTCCTTCGTCCAAGTCACGTTTGCAACCTATTGGACTACAAAACTAACACTCGCAAACACGTTAGTCCAGTTTGGTCTTGTTAATCATCAAACACCAAAATCCAAAGTAAATGGGCCTGGGGTCCATTTTCCTTACAATCTCCCCCTTTTTTATGGTTGATAACAACATGATCAAAACAAGCAAATAATAAAAATTTCATAATTAAAAAACTATCTACTTGCTAGGATGCAATGCAAAGGCAAGTTTATATGATGCAAAAAAATAACACTTGTATGTATTTCTATGACAACTTATCTTGCCCTTGCAAAATGTCCCCATGTGGCATTATGGACTTAAGCCTCCCCCTAACTCCATAATTCACTATTCTCCCTTTCTCGGACCATTACCACTTGTAAATTATTATGATCAGGCTTGCTTTTGGTCCTACAAATTCTCCCCCTTTGGAATCAAACACTGAAAAGGAAAACATTAGTAGTACAAGGGAGTGTCAAATTTTGTGATCCTTTATATGTGGAGTGGAATAGATCACAAAACTTGGCTCTCACATTACATAGACTAAGTTCACCCTAAAAATATGCATACATATGATGGAGGGTGAAATATATGCATAATTGGCAAATTAATGCACAAGGAAGTTTAATCTATATAATGCACGAAAAAAACATATAAATATCAAATTGAAATCAACACAATGATATCAGTTAGGAATACCACATGTAGAAACCAATTTAATTGACACCACTTGAAATGGATGGTGTTCATTTGAAGTTTGATGCTTATCTCCGAGGACTCCATCTTGCTTGCAATGAGACTGCTACACATATGATAAGCTTGAAAAGGTGTTAGTCTCAAAGCATCCAACTTGTAGAGTAACCTCCCCCTAAATTTGTGCACACAAGCATGGAATACTTGTAGGAGAGGTGCACATTGATTTTGAAGTCAAAAATACCACTTGCAAGATGACATCTCATGAATGTGAGAATCATTTTGAAGATGATATTCGGGGGAAATTATCTACAATTTGGACTTTGGCACATATTAAATAACTACTTTGTAAAAGAAGCTATGTGCCGTGCTCCTAAACAATTTAAACCATGTAGGTTTGCTCCAAGGGTAAGAGTAATACCAAGCAAATCCTTCGTCCAAGTCACGTTTGCAACCTATTAGACTACAAAACTAACACTCGCAAACTCGTTAGTCCAGTTTGATCTTGTTGATCATCAAACACCAAAATCCAAAGTAAATAGGTCTGGGTCCATTTTCCTTACGTGTATAGCCAATGCAACATCTAGATAAACACTTGCAATACGTTTGAAATAGCTGAAACATTTGAAACATACACTTGCAACATACGTATATAGTCATTTGCAACATATGCAACATCTAGATAAAATACTTGCAACATACGTTTGAAATTGCTGCAACATTTGAAACATATTGCAACATAGGTGTATAGCCATTGCAACATATGTGTGTAGCCATTACAACATATACAATATCCAGATGAAACATACATCTGAAACACATTAAACATACGAAGCTAGATACCATGGGGTGACGGAAATTTTTGGGCCACCCCTCAGCTGCCATGCAGACATGGGCCCGTGCTCCTCTCACAAACAGGCAAGCGTCCTGGCCAGCCTTGCAACTGGCTAAGCGCCTATGCCGGTCGGCCAAAACAATAACGCGGCAGGCAACATGTGGCAGGGGCAACTTGGCTTGGGCGGAGACAACACACACAGAAAAAGGGCAGCACGACAAGCAGCGACAGGCCTAGGCAGCAGAGGGCAAGTACGGCAGGGAGGCCTGCAGCCTTGGGTGCGTGCGGCTAGGGGCCTGGCCGGCTAGTCCAGCCAGCCGCGGAAGCAACAGGCAGCCAGTCCTCTCTATGTGCTCACACGGATGCACGGCCCCCACGCGCTGCATGCACCCCGAACGAGTGGCCACACGTGCTCCCAAGTGCCGACCCTGCCAGAGTGTAACTCCCTGCTGTTAATAAATAAAGATCGATGAGGAGAAGTACTAAAGAGTAATAGTTCGATAGCTATTTTATTTATTTTTCTGCATACATAGAAATGATAATTACATTTTTGAGAAGGTAACATAGAGATAAAATCATCTGGTTAATGCTTTATGTAGGTACACATAAAGGAAAAACTGCATATCTTTTTTTCTGGAAGAAATAAGCTGCCGATTTATTTAGGTCTAGGTTTGTTGAGTAAACCTGCTGGCACGGAGACTTGGACAGCTCCTGACCAAATATGTGGATACCTGACATGTATCTCCTGCTCCTGTATAGTCAGCATGATATCCAGTGGCCAACTTGCTACTGCCCATTGTTGTAGTGCTAGATTTGAAGATCGATGAGGAGAAGTACTAAAGAGTAATAGTTCGATAGCTATTTTATTTATTTCTCTGCATGCATAGAAATGATAATTACATTTTTTAGAAGGTAACATAGAGATAAAATCATCTGGTTAATGCTTTATGTAGGTACACATAAAGGAAAAACTGCATATCTTTTTTTCTGGAAGAAATAAGCTGCCGATTTATTTAGGTCTAGGTTTGTTGAGTAAACCTGCTGGCACGGAGACTTGGATAGCTCCTGACCAAATATGTGGATACCTGACATGTATCTCCTGCTCCTGTATAGTCAGCATGATATCCAGTGGCCAACTTGCTACTGCCCATTGTTGTTGTGCTAGATTTGTCCCTGGATCCAACTTGCCTCACCTATATATATCTTCCAAGCAAGACTTGTGCATATACCTGAACCTTCTCTGCTACCTCATGGTCATACCCTCCCATTAATTCTTCAATGCTGCGTAGTCCCTACTGAAAGAGGCACCAATCAGCAATTCCGCAGCTGCTCTCTTCCTTGTAGTAGGTATTGCATTATGGGGAAGAGCCCAAGGCTTGCACTTGCACAAGCCAGCACTGTTCCATTTCCATCCCCTTTCTGAGTGACATGAACTCATCGTCGTCGTTGCTCTGTTCCAGATGATCTGGCCAAGATCGGCGGCGCGCAGGGTACTGGCTCATCAATTCGTCTCCGAATTCTCCGGCTTTGAGAAGACTAGAAGGCAAGGGGAACAGAGCGAGACCGTCAAGTACAGGTGAGCGCCCATTCGAGTGGAGCACCTCGCGTTGAATCGATCGAGCTTGTCTCACCAAGTCACCAACTGCAATCGGCATATATACGAGTTTCTCCATGATCTGATGACGCTGCAGGGTGTTTGCTGCTACATGGAACGTTGGCGGCGTGGTGCCGCCGGCTGATCTGAGCTTGGAGGATTGGCTGGACACCCAGACCGACTCCTACGACATCTATGTTCTTGGGTACTCCACTTTGCCAACTGATTTGTCATGCGTCTCTTTACATCAGCGTTGTCGCTCATCTGGTTGGTGCAGTAAGAAAGAATCATCAATCGCCACGTTTGCACGATGCAGGTTCCAGGAGATGGTGCCACTGAACGCGAGGATGGTGCTTGGCCCCAAACAGAGACGGGCAGCCATGAAGTGGCAGGTGCTCATCGGTGACGCATTGAACAACACGAGGCAAGGAGACGGAGCAATGCATGATAAAGGACAGGGCGGCGTGTTCAGGTGCCTCTTGAGCAAGCAGATGGTCGGCATCTTCGTGTCGGTCTGGACGAGGAGCAGCCTCCGCCGGCACGTCCGCCACCCTGCCGTCTCCAGCGTCGGCGCCGGCGTCCTCGGCCGGCTCGGCAACAAGGTAAGAGGCAGAGCCGCACGCACGGCACACCAGAAGCAGAAGAAGCCACTGGCATGACGGCGTACTCACTCCATCGCAGGGTGCGGTGTCCGTCCGGTTCTTGCTCCACGGCACGAGCTTCTGCTTCGTCTGCTGCCACCTGGCCTCAGGCGGCGAGGACAGCGACGCGCTACGCCGGAACGCCGACGCGGCGGACATCCTCTCCAGGACCAGCTTCCTCTGCTCCGGCGGCGCGCCGGCAGCACCGTATGAGCTGCCCAAGAAGATTCTTGGCCATGAGTAAGTCGCCCGCCCGAGCTCTGAACGACCGAACCTTCTACCTTTTCGTCCCTTGTGGCAGCAGCAACGGAAAACAGTCGTTGATAATGGTCGAATCGTGTGCTCGCAGCCGCGTGGTGTTGTTCGGGGACCTCAACTACCGGATCGCCATGGACGACGACGACGAGGCGCGGCAGCTGGTGCGGGCCAGGAAATGGAGCATGCTGCTGGAGAAGGACGAGCTGCTGCTGGAGCTCTCCAGTGGCCGTCAGTTCGACGGGTGGCACGAGGGCCATGTCGCCTTCGCCCCGACCTACAAGTATCGCCGCAACTCCGACCAGTTCTACTGGTGCGCTGACGGCAGAGCCACCGGCCGCGAGAAGCAGCACCGCGCGCCGGCATGGTCATGCATCCTCACCGTATCGATCTTTCAAGTGATCGAGATGGTTTTGTTCTGACGTTGTTGCTGCCGTTGCTGCTGTTGTTGTATCTGCAGGTGCGACCGGATCCTGTGGCGCGGGAAGGGGATGAAGCAGGTCCGGTACGAGCGCTGCGGTGGCTACCGGCTCTCCGATCACCGCCCGGTCAGGGCCGTATTCCACGCCGTGTGCGAACTGGTGGAAGGTGTGGATGCTTAAGCTGCAGGCTTCTTCTGTGCTTTGAAACACATTTAATTAACAAACGATCGAGCCTGTAAATTTTACAAAGTGCGTGCTCAAAAATCTCAGCCAGAGATTTCAGACGAAACTGATTACTGATTCATGCATGCGTCCGCTTTCAAAATGGTCCCTCGATGGTACATCTGAGGATGTAAGGATTATTCAAGGATCATATTGACCTATTAATTGAGTAACTGACAGATTATTATCCAGCTGATTCAAATTGTATCCAGAAATGGTGACGTTTCTTAGCCTTGGCCATCAGGCCGACCTTGGTGTATGTTTTGGTTGTTCAGCAAGAATTAATCAGAAAAAATTAAGGGGACAGGCACGCTGGCTTTAATATTAACTTCTCTACGGCGGCATCAGCAATGTCTACAAACATGAGCCACATATCAAATTGCTAGTTGTTACGAAGTTGCGAGATATTTTCCGACGCAGCAATTCATGGCCTCAGGTTTCAAGCATGGGACCAAGGCCATGTAAGTAGGCATGATTGAATAGCAATATGGGTTCACATGTCCGCTGACATGCATGTTTCATGGCCTAAGGTTAGTACTGTAAATAAAGGGAAGGGCCATGCTACCACCCAAACATTCGGATGCTAGCGTGCGTCCGGACACCCACGCACTCGCGTGCTGCTGCGCCTGACCGCGTGTTTCACGTGCCGCGCGTGTTGCTCCTGGGTCCGCGCATGCTGCTCCTGCGCCTGCACGGGAGAGCATGTGTGTGGGGCCCGCCTAGCTGCATGCAGGAGAGAAGGTGGGAGCACAGCGCGTGTAACCGTGTTAACCCCGTTGTATGCTCCACCGTGGGGGACAAAGTCTGGTTCTGCGTCCGTTGGGTGTTGGCCCGCTCTGGCGCTCTGTATGCGCACATGCACTTTGACCAGAGAGTGTTCTGCCATTTGGGCACTGACCACCCGTTGCGTGCACGTCCGACTATTAGAGTTGGCCCGCATGAAGAGATACGGGCAGGCGGCGCTGGATGGGTGCGTGTAGCGCTTGCATGCCCGCAAGTCAGAGCATGTGGGGAACAGCACCTGCTGCAACATATTAAAACCAGGTGAAACAATTGAAACATACGTTTGCAACATATGTGTATAACCACTGCAACGTGTAACGATATCCGGATAAAACACTTGCAACATACGTCTGAAATATGTGAAAATTTTAGAACATACACTTGCAGCATATGTGTATAGCCACTGCAACATATGTAACATCCAGATGAAAACATGCAAGATCCAGATGAAACAGCTGAAACATTTGGAAAACACACATGCAACGTACATGTATAGCACTGTAACATATGCAAACACTTGCCACATACGTTTGAAAACAGCTGAAACATTTGAAACATACACTTGCAACACACATGTATAGCCATCGAAACATATGCAACACAAAAATCTACTTTTGCAACATCCAGATGAAACATATGCAACATACAACTTAAACGCATGAAACTTACGGTTGCAACATGTGCTCATCAACTTGCTACCGCCCAATGAAGGTTGACGCGGGCACGAGGGAGCGTAGCGAGGTGCGGGCGGCACAAGGCATGGGTGGGTGTGCTTGGCACAAGGCGCGGGGCGTGGGGCGCACGCGGTGTGAGCCGGGTCCGGTGCGATCGTGCGAGGCGCGATGTGCAGGGGCACACGACGCGAGGCGGGAGGTGCAGGGGCGTGAGACACGAGGCACAGGGCGCACTCGGTGCGAGGCGGGTCTGGTGTGACCGTGTAAGGTGCGAGGTGCAGGTGCGCACGACGCGAGGCGGGAGGCGCTGGGGCGCGCGTTGTGAGGCGGTCCATCCCGTCCAGATAGACAAATGTCCTAATAGGAGCATTACCGAAAGGGAAAAGCTATCCATCAACCTGTTGTTTTGTTGCCTTTGTTCACGTGATTTTATGGCCGTCAGACTTTGTCTCGCTGTTATCATCTATTAGATCGTCAGGTCTATTATGTTGTTTCTATGGTATGGGAGGCCCACACACAGGTCTGTGCTTTTGATTTTTTTAGAACCACGCCCATTTTTTCTTGTCTTCATTCATTAAATCTTATCATCCGCAGTCGATACAACTTATACTACATAACTTATTCGAATAAGTTTCTCCATACAAGTTCTCATGAAAATGTTTTCATCCTAAAATGATGTGCTACAAGTTGACATAGACATAGCAAAAAGTGTTTTTATACATAACTTATAACACCTAACTTATTTGAATAAGTTTCTTCATACAAGTTCTCATAAAAATGTTTTCCTCCTAAAAGTATGTCTAGAAGTTGACATGGACATATAACTTATAATACATAACTTATTCGAGTAAGTTTCTCCATACAAGTTCTCGTGAAAATGTTTTTATCCTAAAAGTATTTGCTAGAAGTTGACATAGACATAGCAATTAAGTTTGCCCTCAACAAGTTCTGCAATGGAAATCCAATCTTTTCACCTGGCCAACCGGCAGACAAAGACAACAAAACAGCAAAATTCGAGAATACGTTAGATTAAAATCCGAAGGTTCAAATTCGTGTGTTGGAAGTTGTCGAAACACTTTATTCATGTTATGCCTGCTATAGGTTGTTTCTTGTGCTGTCATCATCTGAATGACAGGTAGACAGAACTTTAACTATACTAAGAACATACAGAACTTTAACTATAGTAAGAACATATAATAAACTGATGATATATGATTTGGCTATGTAGTTTTACTCGAACGGTAGTGAATAGCATATTAATGAGTAGCATACTATATAAAAGAAAAAAAACATTAAAAAGAGGCAAAATATTTTTCATGGTCACTGCTTTAGCAATATCAACCTTACATTTTTATCATGCATAAATTGTTTCCCTACCTACTGATTGGCTAATCTCACTCTTATGATTACATGTGTGCATATACACTAAGGGCTTGTTTGATAGAGCTCTTCTTACTTCAGATTCTCTATGGAAGCTGATTATGTGATTAAAAATATTTCTCCATGATTCTTTAGGATAAACTCTCCATGCATGTAGTGACTCTACGTGTAGAGTCAGCATAAAAAAAACTGTTTAGTAGATCTTCCAGATTCAGCCTAAACAGGCCATAGCCTTAATTGTGAGCATAGAGTACTGTTGGTAGACACGTGGCCTACCACACACCACCCAATAGTAGGTTTTCAACCTTGCACATGTATTTAAAGTGATTGCGGACATATTTCACAAAAATAATTTTTTAACGAAAGTTGCTGGAACGAAATATCCATTGTACACTGACCTCTACAGGATTATAGAACCATGATTTAAAACATAATACATAGTAGACATATGCATTAGTCTCTATGAATGCAAGCACACACCTCGTACCGAATGAGTCCTCAGAAAACAAAATAGAGCCACAAGATCTCAAAATTAACGAAGTTGTCAACTGATATGAGCACCCGCACATCAAGTTGAATTGATGACTCAAATCGGGTTAGGCAAGTTCCGCCAAAAGAATCTAATCAGCTGAGTCTCGTTCAGTGATGTAGTGATGGACTGATGGGGCTGCTACAACTACAGTGTGAAACACTATGTGCAACAATGGACGAATGTCGTGGAAATCGTTTGGCCTCTCAACGTACGCACATACCTTCCTCCATCGAACTTTTAACGTTCAGAATTAATTTTGAATAGTCGCTCGTTCGGTCGTTCGTTCCTAAAATACAAGATACTGAAGGTTCAAAATCTGTTCTAAACTATATGATATTCTTGATTGCTCAACTTTATCTATGTGACTGCGCCTTTTAGACCTTATATCCGCCGCGTGTATCTTTTAAGCATCATCTTATCCAAAATAACTCATGTAATAATTGGTAATAAAAAAATCAATGATATGTATACAAGTGTTTTTAAACTAAATATCTTATACTAGTAAAATAAGCAGCCAGTTATTAACAATAAAACTAATTAACCAGTGAGGGACAAGTTGATCTTTTATCAGGATGGAGGAAGTAAAACACATCTGTTGCCGGGACATACGTACGTGGTCCTCGATTATCATGTCATTATATTGGTAAAAACAACATGCAACGACGACGACGTGTAGGTGTGGTGACCGTTGGACCGCCGATGCTGTTGTGCGACCGGTTTTAGTGTCGTCATACCGTATACATCGTCGTATAGGTGCACGCACCGCACCGTCGTGGTCCTGCATGGTCCGCGCGCAACATCGTCGCATCGTGGCTGCTGGTACGCTCCACCCATCCATCCATCCGTGTGTGATGCTGATGCGTGATGATTTCGATTCGATCTGTACGACGAAAGCACGCAGGGATCGGAGCAGGAGCACACGTGTGAGTCCCTGAGCCAGTTGGTGGGCTGCTGCTGTATCCATCCATGATCCATCGCCAGTACAAATCAACGGTGCCTTCGTCCCACCATATGGTCCTGGGAGAGGTAGTATTAGCCGGGTAGCCTCAGCGTCGATGACGCCACGTATCCAAGCTAAGCTCCAAGGTGACGTGCGGAGCCAGCTCGTGGATAGAAGCCAGTAGCAGGGTCACACGACCCGATCGTATTTGAAGCACACACCTTTCTGCTAGGGAGTCTCATGGCCATTGTTAGCTCGATGATATATATGGCTTCGGCCTTCGGGCGGTGCCGCAGCATGGTCCAGCTACTCCTGTGTATGATCGCCCTGCTACTGGGATGATTCTGTTCTGGATGCTTCCATTCATCAGATCCAGAGAAACCTTGGAAGGAAACAGCACTAGTGCTATGTGCGTGGTTCCAACACGGGACGTTAGCTGAGTTGTGGCCATTAAGTGTATTCCAATTCTCAAACTTCCCAAACTCCTTTTGAATACTTACGTAAGTTATTATATCAATCAAGATAGTGTGTGTTCGCAACTAAGATTCACAGTTGTATGTAAATTTGCAAATACCGGATGGTCCAGTGTTGCATACTAGGTAGTCCGGTTATTTTGGAAGCTTCAAATTAGTGATTGGACTATACCGCTGTGTAGTTCTCGTCGAGACGATCAAACTATATATGTGAAATATCTAATTTGAGTCCGTACAAGAGAATTACAACCTCAGAAAGATTTTCTCTTCGACAAAAGATTTCCTCTTCAACAAGACCAGATGGTCCGATGTCACATACTAGATGGTTCGACAATATTCGTTGTTGGCAATGGAGCTAGCACATTGTTTTTGCTATGGCCAACCGTCATTGTTAAGGTGGGCACCAAAGTCTCCGTTGTTAGCAATGGAGCTAACACTTTGTTTTTTCTTCGACCAATCGGTCATTTCCAAAGGAGGGCACTATAAATATTTTTTAAGAAAACCCCAAAAACTAAAAAACTTGTATCTTTGAATAAACAAACATACAACTCAATGTATAACCATAACACCTCTCTACCACTACACCATACACTCATGATACTAAAGAAGTCACCATTGCTAGCATCGACAGAGAGCAGAGCAGGACTTTCACCCGAAAGCCCCACCCCCCCCCCCCCCCCCACATCTCAACCCATCCCAACAAATACATGCCCCTCCATTGCTGCCATTATTGGGAAGATGCTTCTGATAGCGGAGTCGTGTATACGGTTGAACACGTCATGTAAGACCGGCATCGGTCAAACACACACGTGCGCGCACGGTGCCCGCTCTGCCCACGACGCGCACGCTGCACCTCCCGCTCGGCCACTTAGCTAGCGCCTGGCAGTTTTGATAGAGGAGGTTGCCGAGTCTGTAGACTATATGTATGAGCTCATGAGATCAATACAAGCCAACGTTGATCCATTTTTCTCTTTCAGCTTCCATGCTGACCAATTCACAGGCTTGCGTGACCTGCCAACACAGTGCCAGTTTTCATTGGCCGTCACTATCCCACCGGACACCGGCCACCATGCATGGCCACACCAAGCCGCTGCACAAGGGCAACAGTCACCACCACCTCCGCCGCACAAGACTAACTAACGAGCTTGCAACAATCGTTGTGAAACCCCACACTGGCTGCCAGCCATGAGGAGCTGCCTTCAACCGGCTGCCACAGCAGATGCAGTAAACTGGTCGCAAGCATGCACGACCATCCACTACAACACAAGTCCATACACCGCAACCAACCAAGTTGTCGCCAAATCCTTACAGATCGTTGAAGAAGTTGAAATGATCCATAATTTCCTCGAAGAGAACAGATTACATCATAATGTGATAATCCTAGAAAGACCGAACTATCACATTATCATTATTCGGCTGATATCACAGTCATACATCGCGAAATTACAAGATTACAAGGCATTACAATACTGGGTAATACACCTAAGTACAACGTATATTAGTGGAAACGCACATAGGACAGCTTCAGAGTCGGCGTAGCACGTCAACGGGTGAAGGCTCCTCCTTCACGGGCAATCATCAGAGTCGGCGTAGAATGTCAGCGGGCGTAGACTTCATCTCCTCAAACTTGAACGTAGGAACGAGACCACCTAATCCTTCTAATCTCCATCGTCATCATCGTAGATGGCATCCAATCCTGCTGAACAATTATCAGTAAGATTTGTACTGGCCATTGGCTCTCACCCTATGCTTTGCGTATGCTTTGTGGTAAGTGGAATGCAAGGGTAGAGCAAAAGGCCTATATATGGCTGTAGGTTTTCTATGCAAGTTCATCCATATTTTATAATAGTTCATCAAGTTTTAACCCATCTCTTCCACATGTTCACCCATCCCATCACACACATCTCACCACACCCCTCACTCTCTAGGTGGCAAGGACAACTCCCTCTCGTGCCTTGCCTCAACAGCCAAAGCCGGAACCAACACCAAACCCAGGGGAGAGAAGAAGAAAAGACACCTCTCACTAATCAAGGGAACCGTAGGTCATAGGAATGTCCATATCTGCGGACGTGGCTATACGCATAGATTGATCAACTCTGCAGAGCTTGTACACCTGGAACCACAAGATCACCATCATCGGCGGTGTGCCCTGCCTAGGATGATACCGACTGCCTCCCAACGGGTATAGTGCCACCCTACCACTCAGCCTTGGGCCACCTAGAGTCCACTGGCATGCTGAGACTATGAGACGTAGTACTGGGCCCTCATAGGTCACTACGCTATCTTAGGAGGGTGTGGACCATATGCCTGTGCCTCCTTACACTATCCACTTCCAACCTAGCAGTAATGGCACCGTCCTAGTTGGTCGGGTAACCGTCCCCCGCCCATTCAGGAGCGAGTGGTGTGTACGTAGGGTCCTATAATCTGGTTCTCTCGATATACCAGTCCTTATAGGGACCGGACATGATATCTTCTCAAAGAGAATAACCAACACCCCGTGCCTTGACGACACCTCCATCCCGGGGCTTCATCCCACAAAGACACTCCATCCCGGGATCTCCTCGTCTCACATGCACTTGCCATAGGTCCCTCTCGTAGGGGATGCCCAGGTTGCACCCCCTCGGTATGACTCATCCAATGACTTGTTGTAAGATCCTGCTCAATTGACTTGACCCTCACCACTCACCCAAGATGCATGCCAAGATCTCCCCAAGTTGTTACCAGTTTTAGCAGCACCATGTGCCTTAGCCACTCACAAACAATCCTCCACCAAGCATCACATCACAGATATAATATGTAGTAGAAGGAAGTAGTAACTAGTAAGTAGTATGTGAGCATCTATCCTAACAGCGGGTATGCAGGGGTAAAGGTTGTGTCAAGGTAAAGGCTTCTAGCAAGTCTACCATGCAACCTATCACAGATCATTTGCATAAGAGTAAAGCACTAGCAGCTACATTGTTGCATGTCTAATAGGATTCTATGAGGTTGGGAGGGACGTGGCACCTGTTGATTGGTCATCTCCGAGATCCTCAGTGTACTCATAGCCCTTCTCCTCATGGTCCTGTTGTCGTTCGCATTCCCTTCCTCCAACGGGTTTCGATCCAATCGACATTATGTAACTACCACGATAGAGCGACAAACAAGGCAAA